>JAJHPF010000024.1:1829200-3029200 GCA_024447775.1 Carex cristatella | reverse complement strand
TCGATCTGATACCATTTCCTCTTACGCGAGGGTGGTACAATGGCATTATAATTGTGCACGTTGATGGCAGTCTGGTACTCGTCAAGGAGGTCGTCCGTGTCAAAAGACACCGACTTGAGATCGTTGAGCCAATTTATGACCGACTCATCCTCGATGTAGCGGCGCTCCTCCGCATCCGTTAGGAGGCAGTTGATGCGACCAGATGTGCGTCTAAGCCGCCCGAGCCCTTCTTCTACGTTAAGGTAGCGTGTCACCTCACTCTCCAAGAGAGATGCGACTCTATCCCCTACCATCTCCCCTGCCTTCTCTGCCAGGCCTGGAACAGACTTGATTTTGGAAAGCCAGTTCATGATGATCAATTGTCTGAGGAGGAGGAATGGGAGAGTTGACTTGAAGAAGAAAGACTTGGTGAGGAGTGGAGAAAGAAGAGACCCCCGAGACGATATAAAAACTAGGTGAGTTAATGGGAACTTGGGGGGATTCTTCCTGGGTAAGGAGTGGCTAATACTGCGAAAGTTCGCATGTTCTGTTTCTAAAATCAATTTTTCGGTTGCTAAGATCGAAAATCAAACGGAAATTTTACGTTTCGAAATTTTCAAACAAAATTCAACTTCTCCGAAATAATTAACAAAATACTATATTATCAAATTTGATATTTTCTTATCTTTCCTTAGACTTTAAATTTTCAAGTTAAATAATATGTAATTCAAACAATATTTTTTTATAGACATATAATAATTTTTTCAGTTAAATAACATATATCGCATACATGTTTTTTTTAGTATTTATACTAATCTACACCATGATGAAATTATTTACACGATTATACTAGTTGCCACTAGTATATTTGGCCAACTCATATTGATAAAATTACAAAAGAACAATAAATTTATAAATAGAGACCAGTTTGGTCGGAGTTTTATAAATAGAATTGTATGTTTGTTATTTTTTTTTAAAAGGTTCACTATAGTATAATCATATTTTGAGGAATTAAAGTTTTTTATTACTGATGAACATATATGAAATAATTTGATGTATTGCGATTCCAATTTACAAAAAAAAAAAAAAAAAAAAAACTATAAATGCAAGAATCAAACACTAATATATATTCTCATTTTCATCTACTAATTGGACACCATCAGTAATGAAGACAATTGTTATTTTCATATAAGTAATGTTTTATATTGTAACCAAATGGAGAAGAAAATGTCTTATATTTTCATATAAGTTATGTCATTTTCATATAATTTTTGTGTCTATTAAACTATGGAGATAACTTATTTTTGTATCTCATATTTTGTACTTTTATTTACATCTCAAAAGTATTTATATTTTGTACTTAAAATAAAACATGCATTCAAAAATTTGGTGCATGTCTACAAAATATCTGTTGCTTGAATTACATATTATTTACAAATATTTATGCACTCATTAAAGTCTAATGAAAAATACGAAGGTATCAAATTTGATCAGAGTAAATAGGAGGTGGGGATAGAGAGGGGTAAATGAGGACCCCATAAGGATATTTTGTTAATTATTTTAGAGGAAAAGTATTTTGTTTGAAAATTTTGAATGGTTGGACAAATTCCCAAAATCAAACAAGCCTCCAGCGATTTTGTTTGGTTTAAATAAATAACGGAAATTTTCTAGTGTGTGCATTTAAACTTCTAAAATAGTCAAATATACCTATATAAAAATGTCGTAATATCCAAAGTCCCATAAAAATTGACATCTTTTATTGTATTTTTTTTTTTTATCTGTTTAACTTTTCATTTAGTAATTTTTAAAATTAAATTAATAAATATGTCCTTCTTTTTAAATTGATGTATTATTTTCTTATCTAATGATCTTTTTTTTTCTCTGTTAATAAATTAACAGAGAAGTATATTTCAACAAATAATATATTTTAATTTATTATACATGATAAAATAAATTAAAAAAATATACTTCTTTACTGAAACAAAATGTTAACCCATTTACATATATATATTGTAATGATAGCCCGTTTATCAATAAAAAAAATAACAAGTATCAAAATTATAATTTTTGAATATTTAATAATTGAACTTTTTGTTGTAATAATAGTAAGTGTAAGTGTAAGGCTATTAATGAATAAATTTTCGAGGGTTTTGGGTGAAAAATTATCCGCAGGTCATATACAATCATAAAGATATGACTGACCAACAACTGATGACCCTTGACAGTTGACAGGACATTTTTTTTTGTGAACTCAAATTTACCTCAGCCTCTTGACTGTCAGTATGTTGGATGTGCTTTGCGGGTTTATGGGGATGTTTGGTGAACACGTATCCTCTGCATTAACTCAAAAGAAAGCTTTTTGAGTTAATGCATCTCAGCTCCTTGATTTTAAACGGATCTAATTTAGTTATTTGATTTAATATAGAAGTCTTTTAATATTAATGTGAATTTAATTTGCACTGATCTTAAATCAAATTAGATGGTCCAGATGCATTAACTCAAAAGATTCTCTTTTGAGTTAATGCAGAGGATACGAATTTATGTTTGGTTGGATCATCTCTAGCTATATTAGCAGCTTAATTAGGTATGCAGAGGATACGAATTAGGCATGCAGAGGATACGAATTCATGTAGAGGATAAGAATATATGTAATTAGGCATGCAAAGGATACGAATTTATGTTTGGTTGGATATCTCTAGCTATATTAGCTGCTTAATTAGGCATGCAGAGTATACGAATTCATATTAGCTGCTTAATATTAGTGCGGACGCAGAATTTCTGCTAGGAGGGATATAAATCGGGTTCAAATTCATTAGTTAATCGGATACTATATAAATAAACAATCAATATAATAATTAAACTACCATAGATCCAAAATTAATGTACTAAGTTAGGTAATATTCATATTTGAACTAGACAACAGTAACAGAATTAATGTACGTTATCTGTCTCCACTGCTATATACCCATCTATTAACAGTAGGTTTCATTAAATAAAGGCTTCTAAAAGTTCTACCCAGATCTCACAAGAAAAGAAAAGTACCTTTTCACCTTCTTCCTTTCCTCTTTGTTTCTTCAGTTCTCTTCCAGCCACTCCAATGGTTTCAGAGAGGGGCAAGTTCGTTTTCAAGGGGAATAGATTCCGCCCCATTTTTTCTATTAAGTTTCAAAATCCAGGAGGACAATTGCCCCCCTCTGAAACAACATGGGTCGCCCCCTAATCATATGGACTGAGTCCCCTCCCCCCCACCCACCCACCCCCCTCAGAACTCAGAACAACATGGGTCCACTCCTGATCATATGGACTGGTGCACAAAAAACTGATACTCTTTGAGTGGGCTCAGGCATGGATGTAATTTAACCATGCCTTCTCATAAAAAAAACAAAAAAAATATATTCATGCATCTTCTGTTTAGGACAACAGCAAGGATGAGTTTTCCCATCTTTTCTGTTGTTCCTACAAGATTCAGTTCAGGGTTAATGTATCTCAACTTCTCAAGTGTACCACTTACTAACACCAAGGGTTGCATTCCAAAATAGGGACATAAATGAAAAATGTTAAAAGATTAACTTACCACATGCTTCTTCATTCGGAGCGAGGGACGCTGAAGACTTTGTTGAACAGAGCATTATGACTGTTTTAATTCATTATGATTTAGCTCTTTATTCAGAATTATATTCAAAATTCATATACATATTTCACTTTAATTTCGTTTCATTTATTATTTTTACTTTCATTTAAGGGTCACAACTCAGTTATCTTGCAAGATCTTTTCATTAATGAAGTTTGGAGACTTGTCATCTTTTAGTCGAGGACTAGATGACCGTGCCCTTAAAATTTTCAAAATCATTTTTTCTTAAAACTATGTCTAGTTTCAACATACAAGTTGCAAAATTTATATAATTAGAGTGCAAAACATTTACTTAGGCCAAATATAAAACATATAGTGATGTTGCATAGATGGACCCTGTCATTCATGGCAAGAATCTCCCAACAGAAAAAAAAAAACAGATTCATCAGAAACTACAAAAACGCTAAAATTACAAATAGCAACATAGATAAACCAAAAACTAGGAATGTATCCCTAATACATATCATTCATGAAAAAATCCCTCAGTAGAATGCCATAATAAGGTTTCAAAAGCAACTGGAATTAAAATCTACTGCTGGCCAATTTCAGTTTTCTTCTTCTGCCAGAGCCTGTCCAGTGCACTGTCAGCATCACCCTGTTGAACAATTTAATATGTGAAGTGTTATTAGCTTTCTAGTTTACTAGTATAATAGATTCCTACTGTAGTTGCATTTCATAATTTACTTGCACTATACAATGTAATTTTGTTACTTGCTTCAATCCTCTTCCTGAGTCCCAACTAATTAGACAGGTGCAAGAGAATTACCCCAAGAGACAAGACAGAATCAAATAATACCCTAAAAAATAAATCAAATAATACCCTTCAAGATAGAAAAGAAACACAACTATGACAGCTTCCCATTTTCTAGGAAAGATGTCTAAAATGCAAAAAAAATGTTAAAAAATGTGCAAGCTACTGCTTTGTGACCTCCCCTTTAAACATAAAGAGGGTGAAAGAAAATGAAGCATTGTTTCTAAATGAAGTTGTATCATCGAAAGATCACTGCACACTTCCATACGTGCAGGACAGACAAGGATTAATGATACAATCAACCCAGACAAAAATGAGATATGAGAACTGCAATAAGTACTACGATCATGTACACCAAACTACTCATACATGTAGTGTGCAACACATTCCAAACTACCCATTCGGCACAATTGCCTTATACAACATAGAAGGAAAGAAAGGTAGTGAGGGACATAAATGACACATCAGTGCTCTGGTCATCAATTGGGGCATAACTTGATATTTTGAGAAATTCAAAGGTAAAAATGAAACATTTCCATAAGGAAAGGCATAAAACAGAGAAGTAATTAGGACCTGAGAACGGATGGAACCAGACAGCGCGAAGGTGGTGAATTGGCCAGTGTAGATGCCATTCTCATCCACGTGCCCAACATTTATCTGCACCGATGCATGGTCCTTTGCTGTTATCAGCCTATTTGTCGCTGAGCTATAAACCAAACCAAAACCACTATGTTAATTATGTATTAAAAAGACACAAGGTATAACAAGCATGCTCATAGGAGAGTACAAGTCAATGCATCAATGAATATTAGTATAGACAAAGCACTGGTATGCAACAACACCTCATACTAAAAACTAAGGGTACTATTATAGACAGGTGAATAACCAACTAATACAGCGCATGTACTCCAAAAGGTTCTTCTATTTTGTGCTTTTACTTGAATCCAATTTAATTTTTGCCGTCTTTTTCCCAGCATATTCAGAATTATATGACAGTAATGGCTAAACAAAACAAAAAAGATAATGCTACAAAAACAATCCTTGATTTAATTTCCATAAAACACGGCAATAATCTCAGAACTTCTCCTTTGGCCTAACTGAAGATTATACAAGTCAAAAAACATTCCTTGTCATAATGGCCCTTTGAGAGAGAGAGATGGTACATACCATTTCCTGGGGATGTAGAGATCCACAATCTGACCCTCTTCGTTCTGCATGTTGTCCGACTAAGATTGAACAGATATCCTGGCAAAGAAAGGTATTTAAGTTAGTTCGAATAGTTTATATGATAATTCAATTGTGCATTTCAAAGCAGGAACAACCAGGTAACTAGCTTAAAACAAAATTATCATTAGATAACGATATTATTTTGTTGCACTACTTGGTACAACCCAGTCTGATTCTTGTCAATCATTCTAGTAAAGTATTGCTCAATTATTTACCAAATTGTAATCTCATAGTCAATTCTTTGACTGTCTAGATCACTGAAAAAGAGCCTAGCTATACAAAGCCTCCTTAGTACTTCTTTTACCTTTTTTCTGTGGAAAGAACAGTGCTCAAATTTATCCTTCCAAAAAGCTCAATGGATCTCCTGTTAGTTATATCAGATTTTACCAATTAACCCAACGCTGAGTTCAAAATTAATTTTAGCTAATCTCACCAACCGATTTTACGAAGGCTACGCTACAGATCAAATCAACAGGAACGCTCATCTGATATTAGTGTATCTACTTCTTATGTAAACAAATCACGGAGCTCAGTAACCTTAATTTCTACAAAATCTTGCAAATTTCAATGAAATCTCCGAAGAAAAGAGAATTCAAATTATGCGCACAGGTTAAATTAGAATTAGGGTTTTTCTAAAGGAAATTACCTTGGCAAAGACGGCGGCGGACTGCGGACAGGGAAAACTTAGAATTGGATGAGTGTATATATAGGAGCGGGCGTGCGAATTTACCGGGTCGTCTACATTTGGATCATATCGGGTATCGGATCGTCTCGAGCAAAGTTGTATTCGGATAATTTCGATTTTCCAAAAATCAAATCGAGTCGGATTTAAATCAAAGATGGGTTGGGCTTGGGCTTGGGCTTGGGCATGAATTCATCCCGAATCCACATCCTCTGTCTAGAGCAGTCAACATACATACATATCTGATATCTTTCCTCAAAAAAAAGAAAAAGAAAATATAAATTTTTATTTTTAAAGTTGAAATAGTAACTGATCTTCAATTTAGAATGTACTTGAAAGCTAAATTTTTCTTGTTAGAACTTATTATACGTGTAAGATAAGTAGAAATTTTTTTTTTTGAATGATCTACAATCTTTAGATCAAGTGATTTTCTACACGTTTAAAAATATAGTAAAATAATTCTAAAAAAAAAAAGCAAAAAACCTCCAAGTATTCATATGAAGATCCTGATAAATATTTTGGATCAATTATTTACACTTTAAAAATAAAAATAAATATTCATAATACGGACAAAATGCAATATATATACATAGCACCTTAGCCTCATTTATCATTATTTACATTTTAGAACAGTGTCAATCTAAAAAGACCTAACCTCACTATTTAGAAAGATATTGAAATAACAGAAAAGTTTAATCAATTACTATTTGTAAAAGATATTGGAATCGTGAATGAGAATAGTGATGTTATTTCGAAATATAGTTATTCTTCTCATCAGAACATATTCATAAACAATAATCTTAGACTTTATTATATTTGTCTACATAATCTCACCAATATTTGTTTTAGAGCTGTCAATAAATCTAATTCGATTAAGTTTATATATGATCCGAATGCAAATTTCAGTCACAGGAAAATATATACTGAATTAATCTATATCTCTATCATTTTTGCATATTTCAGATTGAATTTAGATTAAAAATTACCTGCATGACATGACAACACAACTTTTATTTGATTATTGTAATGAAATTATTTTAAATAAAATGTCAAACCATGACAATACCAAGATTACGGAGATCTAATTAATTTATCTTCTTTAAAATCGACATGAGAATCTAACAATTTAGCTTATACAAATTTTAGATTCACATGCATGCGGTTCAATCATGCAGATTTTGATTGTATTATTAAATTATAAAATATTGATCGATAGATAAAATTTCAATTGACAGTAAAGAAAATACTTGTGAGAATAATGAGGAACTAAACCAGGGCAGTGCTTTATTATTCCAACTCTAAAAAAGACCATTCTATTTTTCTGTTACTTTGATTATTCAGATAAATTATTTTTCATAATCAGATTTATTACATAGTGTGCTCTGATTCGACATAGCTACATGTCTACAGTATGTCCACACCCAATCTAATGTATCATAAATTTAATAGATTTGCTTTCTTGAATTACTTGTGTTCTACATGAATCCAACCCTCTAATTAGAAAGTATGAAAATATAAAAAAGAAAACTCAGGGTTGCTGAGCAACCTCATTAACTCTGGTCCTCTTCTGATCAACAATTTTTACATGAAATTGGTAAATTATTTGTAATTTTTTTTTAATAAGCATGATTTTTTGGCACCGTATTGTTTTTGGCGGAATTTTTAATTTGTAGAAAACATTAAAAAAAAAGAGAGAAAGATAAAAAGAGTACTGCTAAATTTTTACCAGTAGAAGGATCAGTAGAATTTGTACCGATTCAAAAATTATCAAAGTTTAGATCGGTGAGAATTATACTGATCCAAACTCTTTTTTTTATATACATTGAGTGGGACCCACACTATTTGAATAATAAAAAAAACAGAGTTGAGCCTTAAATTTTGTTGGATGGTAAGAGGTGGGCCCACCCTTTTGTCATTATTTGAATAAGCAAAGAGAGAGTTTGAATCGGTACAAAATTTACCGGTTTTTCTATGCATGATAAAACTAACACACTTTTTCTATTTCTCTCTTATTTTTTAATATTTTCTACTGATAAAAAATTCTCTTGTTTTTACCAGTGAATGCAAGAATGTTAGCAGCAGGGTACAAGTTCACTTTAATTATACTATTTATCTAACAAGTTGTGAAACATTATTATGTATAGTAAAAAATTGAAGCTATTTTTAATACAATTAAGTTTTGTCTAGTTTGATTATGGTCAGGTAGAACACTGCTATGTAATACTATGCAAAATTTATGTATATAAAAGGGCGTGAAAAAAAAAACTAGAAAATTGACGATGCAGTAGAAGCTATGAAATAAATCAGCAATGTATCTCTAGTCTTTGTTTTTCTCTTTTGTTTAGGTAAAGACTGTATGCAACTAATCAAAATGATATAAAACTATGCAACTTAATTTATGCACCTGTCAGATCAAGTATTACAACTATCAAAAGTATGAAAGAAACATAAATCATTAAAATCTCTGTTCAGCTTAATGCATTGGTGAACTGAATGCAAAGTTCAATCCAAATTTAACATACAACTCCATAGTATAAGATAAAATTTGAAGAAAAAAAGGTAAAAATATTGAATCAATTAACCAAGAAACTCAAACAAAATTCAATACAAATTTTACATATAACCCCATATTATATTTCATGTTGGGATTTCTAAATTCAAATGGAGAATTCTCAGACAGATAACTAATCTCATTTTAAGTTGGCAACGGTTGATTTCTTTCAGAGAGAAATTTTTCCATTAGCTTTAATCGTTCCAAGGACCTTGAGTGACAAGTTAGTAAGATTGATGAATTGTTTGATTAGGTTGCTGAGCAATACATTCGCATCATTGTTTTCATAGTTCAAACCGACGCTGACACTCAACTTAGCTGCAATTTCTGAAGCAATTTTCAAACTCTTCTCGCAATGGTGCAGCTCAGCCAAAGAGAGCTTCGTCTCGCCGTGAATAACCTGTATTTTCAAGTGAATTCCAACTTATTGTATTATTCATATGTATGATTTTTTATAGGAGAATGCTATGTTAAAAACATACTGATAACATGATTAATTTGTATTGTACTATCACAATTTGATTGTACTTTGATAGAAAACTAATGCACGCATCAAGCATTTTTTTTAGTTCATAGACATTATTATTATTTTATTTATCTTCCAACACTTTATATTTTTTTTTATGATTTGAATGCCTAACATGATCTTTATTAAAATTTGTATTTGACAACTTAATTGATCATCAATTGTATATTTGGTACTGGCTTTAACTAATTTGACTTAGAAAACATATATGCTTTAAATACATAATTATCGAAAATACAATGAAAACAAAATAGTGTGAAACACATTAATAGCAAAGTAATAGATTACCGTATATGCTTTGATCAGTTCGTGCAATGCAATGCCGATGGTGGAGTTCAACTTGTTAATCCACTCAATCTTCGGATGATCGTTGATCAAGCCACCGTGGATGCTGGACACAAAATGTAGAATAGATATACTGGCCATTTTTGCAGCATTAATTGAGTCAAGTGCAACATTTAACGCACTAGCCACAAATTGAATTTCGGTAGACGCAGCAACCTTTAGAGCAGATTCGAAGTCATGCGCACATTTTAGTAGGCTAGGATGACCGATGCATGATGACGGCATCAAAAAATGATTGTGAGCTACACTTTTTGTTGTGGAGAGAGAGAGGAGAGAAACAAAGAGGAGGATAGAGAATGTGGGGACTCTTACAGCCATGGTTTTTGTTGTATAAAGGAATTACAAATGTTAATTATTTTATGTTTGATACTTCGATGGTATAGGTTTCAGGTCAAGGCAATTTATAAGAGAAGATGCATTGAACCTTGATTTCTATATTTAGTCAATTGTACATATTTCATTTTATCTTCCTTCAATTTTGAACTAACACGAATTGTTTATTTTAACGTATTAATTAACCACATCATTTGAATTTATAATTTTGGTCTTGGTATTCAGATGAGAGGCTTAAATTTCTTGCTACTGGTAACGATCAATTGATTATGGTTATGCAATAGTTTTTTTTTTCTCTCTTTCTAGTTGTAACCAAACAAGATGCATGGGTAACATATTTTAACAGAAGATTCATTTGAGGTTCACCTGTTTTTGTTTAGTTTCTTTTAAGTACCAAGATTACAGGTGTTTAATTAGGATGATCTTCTTTTAAAGTCTACATGAGAATCTAACAAATTATCTTATACAATTTTTTTATTCGCAATTTCACATGCATGCGGAACAAGTCATGCAGATTGATATTGTATTATGTATTATTAAATTATAAACATTGATGGATAGATAAATATTTCAATTGCTAGTAAAAACATGAAATATACTAACATAATTGTCATAATGCATAACTAAACCAGTATAGTACTTTGTTATATCAATTCTAAAAGTCAAGACTCTTATTTTTTTTTTTGTAATATTTTTTTTAAATTATTCAGATAATTATTTTTATAACCAGCTCTCATGTCTTACAGCTACATATCTATATTATGTCCACACCCTATCTAATGTGCCATAAATTTAATTGATTTACTTATCTAGAATTACTTGCATGAATTCAAGGGTAAAACTATTGACAGAGCAGTTTTGGTTTCATGCAGCTTGCTGATAATAGAGTCAAAATAGCACTGCATATGGTTTGTGCGCTGAATTAAGCTAAAACTGATTTGTTAATCATAAAGTATGACAATACCAAAATGAAAAGTCCAGGCTATTGAGCAACCCTTCTTATCAAGGATGTTACTGGTATGGCACAGTAAAAAATTTCAAGTGAAATTGGTAGATTATAAGTAATTTGTTTGATTAAGGCATGATTTCAATAGATAGCCCCAAAAAAAAAAAATTACGTCAAGATTTTTTCCAGTGCCAGTGAATGCAAGGATGATAGAAACAATGTACAATTTCACCATAACTATACACCAGTGCCATAGGCGATGACTGGTTATGTACTGTAAAAATTGTAGCTAACTGCGATACAATCCAGCTTTATGTAGTCTGATTTTGGTCATGTAGAAAGTTGCATATGTAAAGTTATGCAACTTAATATGTGCATCTATCAGTCACAATATTACAACTATTAAAGTACGAAAGACACATATATCATTAATTTTTATGTTCGGCTTAGTGTATTGGTGAACTGTTGTGTTGTGTGTGCCTTTCTGGAGCTCTGTTCATTACTTAATGCATGAATCCTCTGTACTTGTAGCCCTAAATAGATATGTACTATCAAAGAGAGTCAAAGGGAGGTAAAGTAATTTCAATCTCACCTCTATATTTAGACAACCTATGATAAAAAAAATGTGCTCGTGTTTGGTATCTCTAAATTTTTTTTTAGTTGAAGTATCTCTAATTTTCATTATAATGCTCATTGTATGGGCTAACTGAACATTCTATAGTGTGTCAAATGATTTTTTTGTGTGTTTTGTACCTCTATTTTTGAGCAACTAACAATAGTATAAGAGGTAGTAGCTACTTTATTTATAAGATAATGTATGGACAAAGAAAAGTAAAAAATATTGAATCAATTAACCGAGAAAATGAATACAAAGCTCAATGAAAAATTAATGTATAACACCATATTATACTTCAATCTGGGATGATTTTTAAATCCAAATAGAAAATTCTCAATCAAATTGAAGACTGATGAAGAGTCTCATTTCAAGCTGGTCATGATAGATTTCTTTCAAAGGGAGATTTTTCCTTTAGCTGTAATGGTTCCAATGATCTTGAGCGACAAGTTAATAAGATTGATGAATTGTTTGATTAGGCTGCTGAGCAACACGTTCGCATCACTATTTTCACGGTTCAAACCGACGCCCACACTCAACTTAGCTGCAATTTCTGAAGCGATCTTCAAACTCTTCTCACAATTGTTCAACTCCGCCAAAGAGAGCTTCTTCTTGCCGTGAATAACCTAGTTTCAAGTTCCTTGTAGTTATTCATATGCGTGAATTCTTACGAGAGATGCTATGTTAAAAACATACTGATGACATGATTAATTTGTATTGTACTACAACAATTTGATTGTACACTAATAGAAAACTAATGCATACATCATGCATATTTTCATCTCCTAAACATTATTATTTTTTATTTTTCTTCTAACTTTTTATCTTTTTTGAGATTTGAGTGTCTAACATAATATTAATTAAATTTTGTCTTGGACAACTTAATTGATTATCATCGGTTAGAGTTGGTGCTGACTTTAACTAATTTGACTTATAAAACAAATATGCTATATATACATGATTATAGAAAATATAATAATAACACAATAGTGCAAAACAAATAGCAAATTAAGTATTAAATTACCGTATATGCTTTGATGAGTTCATGTACTGCAATGTCCATGGTGGAGTTCAACTTGTTAATCAACTCGATATTTGGATGCTCATTGATCAAACCACCATGGATGCTGGACACAAAATGTAGAATAGATATACCGGCCGCTTTTGCAGAATTAATTGTGTCAAGCGCAACATTTAATGCACTAGCCGCAAATTGAATTTTGGTAGAAGCGGCAGCCTTTAGAGCAAATTCAAAGTCAAGTGCACATTTTAGTAAGCTAGGATGACCGATGCATGATGACGGGATCAAAAAGTGATTATGAGCTACACTTTTGTGGAGTAGAGAGAGAGGAGGGAGACAAGGAGGATGATAGAGAATGTGGGAGCTCTTACTGCTATAGTTTTTTTTGTGTGTGTGTGAAGGAATTACAATTGTTTGTATGTTTGATACTTTGATGGTATAGGTTTCAGGTCAAGGCAATTTATAAGAGATGCATTGGACCTTGATTTATATATTTAGTCAATTGTATGAAATATGTTCATCTTACATTTCTCTAAATTTGAACCGACACTAATTGTTTGTTTTAACGCATATAATCAACCGCGTTCTTTGAATTTATAAATTTTGTCTTGGTACAGGAATGAGAGGCTTAAATTTCCTGCTACCAGAATTAATTTTGGTCTTGGTAGCAACAGAAGGTAAGTTTTAATTCAATTGTAGGTTCTTTGAATATTATCTCATTCGAATGTCTTCTCGACCTGCTTTAGACCCTACATATGAAGTTCACCTGTTTTTGTTTTTTTATATATAATTAGTATGCATTAGTTGAATTAGCAGATTTTATTTGTTTTCTGGTATTTTCTTTTTCTTTAGTCGTTTTTCTATTCACTGACACATTATATCTCTTGTGAATTTTGTGAATTTTGCTCCTAACCAATTAAGTCTTGTACGAATTATTTATTTAAAAGGAGATCGAAGAAAAAATCAAACATTTTTTCTCAATTTTTGCAGAAGTAAACAGATCCATTTTAACTCAAAATGAGAATTTAGAATATTTTGACAGTTGTCCTATAATATTTTAGTGCTTAGTTATAAGTGTATACATTTGGAAGTTTGAAGTATCAATCATGAATATTTTAAATTTCTAAATTTAATTTGAAGAGGGTTGAAATGTCTCCATTTTAAGTTCCTTCATCATGCTTTCATTTTTAAAAACTTTAATAGTTCAAAATTTTAAAACTTAAAAGTCAAAATAAAATAGTTAGATATGATCTACATCATTTTATCTATGCACGTGTACAAAATTATAATATTTCAACTTTGTTATGTTTGTCATCAAGAGTTTGTAAAAATGTAGTGATGTGAATAATTTTTAGACGTTCATTTTTTAACTTATTGATCTACATAAAACAAAATCAAAATGTAATAATTTTTTTATAAACACATAGTGATAACGGTTTAATTTTAATGTTTATGTTTAAATTTTTAGTTATTAATATTTTAAAAATGAAGGCATGATGAAGATATAAAAAATAAAGATATTTGAATCCTCATTCAATTATATGCGAAACAAAAATTTATGTATTAACAAAAGTGCGAAGTATATAAAATGCAATTTGTATTTCAACTTCCATTGAATTTTTATAAGAGAATTTATACAGCGTTCACACTTAAGTAAACAAAATTGTATAATATTTGATCTTAATATATTAGATACTAGCTTGGCCCGTAAAGCCTTATTAATCTATCAAGCTGATTTCTAATCTTTTAAAGTTAATTGGGCCCTTAAGCTTGATAATTAATCAAATAGTAGTCTTCATGTTCCTTCTAGCCGGTTACATTGTGAAATCACATCCTCTGTGGAGTTTTTACCTGCGAAGCTATGCGGTTCTTTTAATCTAGTCCGTTCATTTTTTATCGGACGGACGAAATAAGATTTTTGGCACGAATTTTAAAGCAAAATTAATACTGCCCCCTCCATCATCCGAGCACTCACCGGCTGAGATTAAATCTGGTCCGTCCGATCAGCTCCGCAGGGAAAAAACTTCGCAGAGGATACGGGTCCGTTACATTGTTACCTACAGGCTACAGCCCACAAGTTATTCTAATTTTTTCTTGCTCAATAGAGGAGATGCATTTTTTTTAACTAAAGATTGTAGTGACGTAGAGTACTTATTGATGTAAGATTCTACTTTGGGGCCTTTAGTTTTGAAGGTCAACCTGCCAGAATTCACAAATTAATCCGAATCTTTTTGTGCTCTGCTCCAACTTAGCGCAGATAAAAAATCGAATTAATTCCAATGGAACAAGTATACTATAGAATTGTAGGAATTACTCTAATATGAAATTTTAATTATTCATTAGAACATATGTATCTCTGAAATTCTCATAGCTTCTAAATAACTGTTAGAGAATTTTAGAAATTACAGACTCTCTGAATTTCTAAATCTCTACATCCCTAAAATTAAAATTAGAGTTTCTTAAGTGTCACATTAGCATTTAATTAAAACAGTATTAAAAATTGAGCGAATACAAATTGATTATTTTGCCATATTAGAGTTTTGAAACAGTTTCATATTTAGAAACTATTGAACAAAATTGCTAAATATGAAATCCATCTACATCTCTGAAACTGATTTAGAAACTGCTAAGTCAACTTTGAAACTCCAAAAGTTTCAGAGATGCAGATGCTCTTAGTTCTTTGCAAATTTTGTCGAATTTGCATTCGTTAATTAAATGAGAGCAATAAGACTTGCGTGTGTTCCCATTGGAAACCATTAGCAGTTCATTAGCACCCTAATATTATATGAACAATACTATTTAAAACGCTAGTCAATGAAACATGGTTAGCATGTTTGAGACAATGCCTTCTTATTCGTCTTTATATCTAAATTATTAATTCCAGACAAACGAGGTTTCTTTTTCGAGCATGTCTTTCTTTTCCTCTTCGTAAAAGATACTAGGAAATACTGAGGCAAGAGCCATGGTTAATAAGGAAAATATATGCATCGGAGCAAAATGCATTTTGCTGTGATCAACATTCACAAACTTGTAACATCGTTGCTAATTGAGGGCTTTATGTTTTTCTTAATTATTTTCCCAGCCACTGATATATATAAGAAGATCAATGTAGGTAAGTGTTTTTGCCAAGCTCATAAATCATAATGTCTACGTAAAATATTATTCTTTTTCTCGAGAAAATATATTCATGTCGTTGTTTTAGTTTGTTAATTTAGTCTTACTATTGGTAAATAGCAGTTCGGTATCGTGTCCTTCTTATCAGGGATCCTTCATAGAGATATCATCTGGTATTAGTATATAGGATTCTGGCAAAATGTACATAATCAAGAATTTTCAATCAACTGGAATGAGATTCAGATTCTCCATATTTTTTTTCCCTTGCAGTTAAATTTGAAGCTCCGTTGCTAATGGTCCATCCAGATAATAGCTCCAGAACAACAGGTGATTTCTTTCTTCTTTGTTTTCTTGTTTATTTTGGTGGCTTCTCCCTAAAAATTAAAATAGTATTTCAATACAAAAACATGAATTTAAGCTTTTATGTTCTTCTTTATTGTGGTTGTTAGTATTTTTTTAACTATCCCTCAAATGAAAATGAAATAAATTAGCTCCTCAACAATTAGAAATGAGGAGCATGATCATGGTGCCTAGTTTAAAACCATCCTTCCAAAACCTGATTGAGAATCAGTCTTTGTTTTCTTTTTTTTTTAAACCGAGAATCGGTCTTTATACTCTTTACATTACAATCTACTATATATTATACTATGTATTTGTATATATGCAAATTCTAATGCAATTTTCATTTGATATAGTTCAATCCTCTTCTTGAAAGGAAACAATACTGACGACCCGCTGAAGCCTCAACCAAATCCTTTGCTCCCAGTTTGTGATTTCACCAGTCACCGAGCTGATAAGTGCGAAATGGAAGGCAACATTCGCATTTACAACAGCACTTCCCAGGTATCTGTCATCACCGACCAAGTTATAAGCCAAGAAGAAAAACAAACATGGCAAGTGAGGCCGTATACCCGAAAGATCGACAAGACCATGTTATTAATCAGAGAAGTATCAGTGAAAATTGTGAGCAAATCGAACAGATATTTGTATAATGAAAGGCAACATCCGTATCCATGGCAACTCATCATCAGTACTTTTTGCCCCAAACAATCCCAATGAAGTAGCAGCCTCCGACTTGAACAAAACTTGGATCATCAAGCCATATGCCAGAAAAAATGACGGTACCATGAAACTAATCAGGAATGTAACGCTGACATCATTTGCCACCTCGATAAGGCCCCCAGATGTACAACAAATCATACTGTAGCTCCAGTTATCTTTAGCAACAATGGTTATTGCGGTAACTATTGGCTCAATTTTAATGACGTGTTGGTCCCAGGGGCGGATCCAGGATTTTCGTCGGGGGGGGGTGGCGGCAAAAAAATATCAAATCGGATTTAAATTGCTAATCGGATTTAAACCCATTAACTAATTGGATATTTGATAAAAAAATAATACTTTAACTTATACTTTATAATACTCTGACTTGTAATTATATTCTAACTTATAATTATAATTACCAATCATATTTCAAGAAATTTATTTTAATTTTAACTATAAATTTAACCAAAATTACCAATTAAATATTCAGAGGGGAGCAAAAAAATTTCCAAGAGAAACAAAGCCAGTTAGAACCGATAAATCTCCATTAAAACTCAAAATCCAGGAGGGGTGGCTGTCCCCCCTAGAATACACTGGTTCGCCCCTGGTTGGTCCCACTTTTCATAACAACCCGAAAATTCAATGGAGAGGTCCTGCTGGTAACCCAAAAGCGAGATTGGTTCTTTTGGAAGTACCAAGCCATCATGAGTAGGCTCACAAAATATGAAGTGATTGAATTTGACAAAGAACAGGAGGTGCATTGCTATCTACAAGCAATCCTGAGTCTATATCAGCACAAGGATTTCAGCATTGATCCTAAAAAGCCTCCATATGGGGAATTCAGATCCAGTCAAGTAACCCAAAAGTTGGGTTTTAGATCAGAACCGTCCGATTCGAATCCGAGACCATCCATCCGGTAATGAGCGCACGTATCCCGAGACACAAATTCAGATCCCGAGATGATCCTGAGCGACGGATTAG
Source organism: Carex cristatella (assembly GCA_024447775.1). Lineage (NCBI taxonomy): Eukaryota > Viridiplantae > Streptophyta > Magnoliopsida > Poales > Cyperaceae > Carex > Carex cristatella. The sequence goes on along the minus strand of JAJHPF010000024.1, from coordinate 3,011,459 downwards.
AATCGGATGGTCCTAATCCAAAACCCAAAAATTGGGTTACATTAGGGGATCCGGACCCCCATATGGGCTCTCCATGATCAACTTTACCAAATTCATGAGAGAGAGATTTCGCAGTACGGGTTGCAGAGAATCCTATGAAGAAACCGAGGCTGTTAATCATAGGAAGGAAGCATTCACGAGTGATCAAAAATACTGATGAAGTAATTTCCATGGCAGAGGAGCTAGGGTATGAAGTGGTTGCAGATGACCTGTATCGAGGGCCCCATTTGCAGGAAGCTGCTCAGGTCGTGAACACATTTGATGTTATGATAGGTGTGCATGGAGCAGGTCTGACAAACATAGTATTCCCCCCTTTGAATGTTGTAGTGATACAGATAATACCACTAGGGAAACTCAACCAGCTTTTCTCAGATGAATTTGGTGTGCCAGCAAGAGACATGAAATTGATTTGTACCCGAGAGATGACCCGATTTTCACCGATCCCATGTCTATCTACAAAAGGGGCTGGCTTGAATTAGATAAAATATACCTCCGACAGCAGAATGTCCAACTTGATGTTGTTAGGTTTAGACCTTTTTCTTGAGAAAGCAATGAATTTCCTTGGGCAATAACTGATAGAACTCTTTGCTATTTTAGAAGGGGTTCATATCATGATTTTAGCATCTTGCTATTGATTTCCCAGTTAGAGGCAATATTATACCAATCACCAATTTATCATAAATTTTAAGCTTTTCAGAATAAGACAAAAGAAAAACTTTGCATGAGCAAATGGCCTATGAGCAAACCAATCATATACCCAATAAGCCAATACAAATTTTTACCAGAATATGATTTCTGCCTCGATTTTTTTCATGTATTTCTATTATTTCAACAATAAGACAAATTAAACATGCAGACTATAAGGTGCTAATTCAATACTTGTTTAAACAAAATATACTCAATTATCTTTTCAGAATTTATATGCAAACAAACAAAACAAAAAAGAGTAGGGTTAAAATGCTCCATTACTTTTGTTCTCCAACCATACCCCACATCCTTCTCTCTTTGCAAGGTTCAAACAACTGATTCAAACCGTTCAACATAATATCCATATTAAAATATACTTGGAGACCAAATTTTTTAGATATGTAGAAAATGTTTATGAATAGTCCAGAATTTTTGATTTTGTACTATCTAAAAAAATAGTAAAAAAATTTCAAAAAATATAAAATTTGGTCTCCAGGCACATTCTAATATGGAGATTATGTTGAGCAGTTCGGATCAAGTGTTTGTACTTTGAAAATGGAGATAAGGATATGGAGTATGAGTGGGGCACAAAAACAATGGGGCATTGTAACCCTAATCTAAAAACCTTTCAATAAAACAAGTTGGTCGTACTTACAACTAATATAGCTATAATAAAGAAAATAAACTAAGACGTGTTAAGAGCCTCCTGTTGTGTGGATTCAGTGTTGCCTTGGGATTTCTGGACTCTCTCTTGAGATAGCATAGTTTCATGATGCCAGTCAGTGCGTACAATAATCCAAACAAGTAAGATTAATTGAACAATCATGGCACAAATTATACCCAGCCACAGACCCTGCCACGCAACCAGAAAATTAATTTCCATCCCCATTCTTTTTTTTTCAATGACGTCTTCTGCCATTCAATTTTGTTAATCTTTGCTTCAATTATTTTCATCATATCTGTTCATGTTCGCTTAGAAATCACAAGTTTAAATCATACAAGAGCTGCAGAATTGAAAGTTGAGACTTGCTGCTCATGGAAACACCAACCAAACAACTCCACCATCTCTTTCTTTTATTTTATTTTGTTATCACTGGAGTTTACAGTTTAATGATCAAGGCTTGGTAGTCGCTCGAACAGTATTATGTTGTGGAGAGGAAATATGAAAAGTTCACCAGTTGTATCTATTTATGAGAAATTAAATATTTATTTTCCTACCTGACCACCAAAATGTAAGAAAAATGCAAAGACGACAGCAGAAGGGATGCCAACAAGGTAATAGGCTCCAAGGTTTATAATCGAACAGATATTCTGCCAACCACACCCTCTTGCTATCCCTTCATAACAGAAATACATACATTTATCATAAAAAAACAACAGATTGCTTTAAGTGTACCAATACTGTATTGCTCACTTTTGTGATGGTTTTTTTTTAGCTTAGGCCTTAAGTGAGCAAACCATTATTTATTATGGCAACCTGAAACACCTGAGCACATCTAGTCTGGTCCATTAAATTATCAAGATGTTTTTCCTTGACCTGCTGCAGGTAGGTGGTGTCGGGTCAGGTCCAACTATAAATCCATGTCATTACCTGAATGGCCCTGACCCATTTAGTACTTGATCCGAAATATCTTTTAATAAAGAAAACAATCAATTCCAATTGGTGTCCATACAAATTGTAACCATGTTCCTATGGTTCGACCAAATTTAAACCATGTTCAGACTAGTATATTTATGGTTTAATTGTTCAGGACTAACCCGACAGGAGCAATGCTTTGACAATACTAGATCCATCACCAAAGTAGGATCGATTATACTAGTTCAATTTTCAAACCTGAAAGAGTGCACTGAATGCCATCCATAAAGTCAGAAGCGGCCAAGACTGGCATCATAGCAGACGCATATTTCACAACTTGTGTCTCATTGCTATAAAGGAAGCCCCAAATATCACGCACCAAGATTGTGATTATGGCCACAATTATACCTTCTGTGAGGCATATAATAAAGGCAGCAAAAACTGACAGTTGTGCCCCTTGTGGATTGCCAGAGCCCAATTCATTAGAAACCCTAATACTATCAAGAAAAGAAAGACGACATAATCTATATGCAAAACAAGAGGATTGATGTCAATAATACACCTTAATAACTTGATGCTTCTTTTACATACCTAATAGCGCTGCTGAGACCAGTTGGAATCATATAAACCATCCACATTGTGTTAAGGCTGCCATAGCATGCAAAGTTGTTAAAATGTAGTGATTTTAAGTAGTAGTGAATGTAGAAAAAGAGCACTCATAAATAATGCAAATTTCAATATACTCCATCAGAGGGACAATTCCAAATGAAATAGAAAATGACCATTACATATACAATGCTATAAAGTATGAATGCCATCTTTTTCACTCTCCCATTCTCATTGCATGTTCACTGTGTAATAAATAAAGGAGATAAGAGAGGTAATGTGGTTTACTCCAAAGAGACTAGGTAAAGGGTATCCTTGTAAAACTTCATTTTTCAGAGGGGCTATAAGATATTACGAAATTCTTCAGGGCATACAAGACAATTGATAGTATATATGGACATAAATAGAACTCATGAAAACGAGGAGAAACATGAGAACGAAAGCAAACATGTGTAACAAAAAATGAAACAAAAGTATTTATCAAAGGCAGGGAAATACAAAAGTGCTCGTGTTTTCTTTCCTTACGTGATGGAAAGAACAGAAGTCTCTAGTTTTGGGTCGGGCAGAAAACCTGCAAGGAGGACCACCATCTCAAAGGCCCAATATTCCAAGCTGCATTATTATTGCTATGAAGAGTTCATCACAATTTAAAGTTACAAAATCTGATTGCATATTCATAAAAGAGTATTAGAAGAAATTAAGAACCCCTTGAACTAGACAATTAAAGAACCAGTTGGCCTTTACTAGAACTACTCAAGAAAAAGGTTGGCATTGATATTAACAGGTATGTACCAGAGCAGTTATGCATTAGCAAGGTGAATTTTGACAGAAAAAATATGAATGAAACCTCGCCAATACAGTATATTGATGTTTAAATATCAATCAAGATTCTCAAGCCTTTATTGACAGAAAAAGTATGAATGAACCAAACCAGTTGGCCTTTACTTGGCTAATTTTGTTTTGACCAAAACAACAGAAGTCAATATATTGATGTTTAAATATCAATCAAGATTCTCAAGCAGCCTCAATTTAGTTAAGAGTGCACAAAAACAAGAAAAAACAGTTAATTTCGACTGATACCAACTGAAGTTTGGGTTGACATATAATGGTTGTGTACTGGACCAAAATGATCAAGATCAATAATTGTGTTTTCATTTTAATCCGCATCAAAGATGACTTGCATATATAATACTCACCAAATCATAAAGGCCGAAGGAATAGCCAGCCTAACAAATGCAACCAAATCAGTTAACACCTCATTGCTCAACTTGGCCCTAGTCATCCTACAAGCCCTCGAGAACTTCACATACAAACCCAACATCACCACATTGACCCAGTAAGAAACTGCAGTGGCTAGTGCAGCGCCTCGATTTCCATATTCAGTTTTTGCCACCAGAAACCAACAGAGTGGCACATGCAAAAGCACTGTAATACCAGAGCACAAAACCATGGGAAGAACTATGTTTTGACTCTGAAGAAACCTCACGTGGCATTGAAGGGGACCATAGGCAAATAGGCTTGGTATCAACCAACGGGCATAGATCCCAGCCTCAGCCGATATCTCGGGATTCTGGCCCAAATGTAGGAGGATTTGCCCTGTGAAGGCCCAGATAATTGCCAGAGGGATGCTGGTTAGGAGGAGCACGAACACTGCTCTTTGGAGGTAGATACCGAGCAAATAGTACTGTTTTGCACCATATGCCTGGCCACAAAAGGTGTCAAGTGCAGTCCCCATCCCTAGCTTGTCAAAAAGAAAATATGGGTAGAGATCTTTAATTATTTACTTTTGACTGTAAGAATATGTTGGTAGAGAGCCAGAGCTGGTTAGATTAAGTTGTAGAGGCAAGTGTTTCAATCTTCATGTTGGTGCTGTACTTGCCAGCCCAATCCAGTACTGTAACACTGAGATTTTTCTTGTCTTTCCTTTGTTGTAATCTATTGGTTTTTGATATTGAGTTAAAAAGAAAAACTAAGGTTGTTTAATAATTTTCTAATAGGAACTTCAAATGGTACAATAAAGGATATCATCTTGATTGTAAAGGCACCCTCAATGAAAGAAAGACATTCCACAAAGAAGGAACAAAAGAAAAGAAAATGAGGTCCGCAATTTAATATTCAGGCACCTCAACAAAGGCAAGGCATTCCATAGACATTAACAGATTGTTGTATGAGCAACCTTCACCCTGACACGTCTTCAACACATTCCACAAAGAAGTAAAAAGAAGAGAAAATAAGTAAAAAATTCTCAACATACCAAGACACTGAATCCAGTGACATTAGCAAAGGAGGTTGCAACAGAGGCACCAGAGAGTGACAGCTCACCAAGATGTCCAGCAAACATAAGGGAGATCACCTGTAGTTTTTAACATAAAGCCATCAATTTTATTACCAGATCTCAACCGCACTTATCTTATTTCAGGTTTGATCTGATACAGTACAACTATACCAGACAGTACTGAACATCACAAGTACAGGCAGAATTGCCAAAATTACAAGTCCATTAAATAATTTGAGTATTGAATCAATTCCTCTGTTCTTCTTTTATCTGATTTGTCCCAAGCCAGAAAAAGGAGGAGGGTTGTGATAGGCGTGGCGAGCCAACGTAAAATATAGCCTCTTTATGGAAATGAAACCCTCCTCCAGTTGGGTTCATTTCTAGCCTACCCCAATGTGTTTAGGACTAAAGGCTTTGTTGTTGTTGTTGTTGTGACCAAACCGTCCTCTAAGATAAATTCAGCTTGACTTTTATATTAGAGGAAAACTAACACATTACAAGTACAGGCAGAATTGCCAAAATTTAATACATAATGTCTTATACTATCACATTAATCTAAAGGTCGTTCTTGTTTGTGAATTTCTCAAAATAGTTGGGAGGTAATTGCAGAGATGAGAAACATAGGGGTCACAAAAACGCTACAAGGTGTTGTCAGGACTTTGCAAGAAAGCACTTCAGTATTGACTTCAGATTCTAAAATAAACTAATTACATAGACCCAAATGATAACCAAAACGGGTCATGCTGGTTAACCCAAATAAGAGCATGTTCCAATTTAGCACCGTCAGAATAGTTCACAGTACAATAAAACCATCTGACCTGGAGGCTATACTGAAGCAAGCTTATTAAGACCAGCGGCCCAGCCAGATACAACTGCTTCTGTATCTCATCAAGGAGAGAGCGTGATTTTGCAGGGAGGAGAGGGGTGGAAGCAGATGAGATCTCCTCCAGGTGCATCTCAACGGATCCCCGTATTAAGGAGGTCTCGCTGAAGCGCAGAATCAAAGAGGAGAGGCAAATTAACCGTGGAACAATAGACTTGGGAAACTAGTTAAAAAAATCTCGTCAATGGAAACAATTAAGAAATATGACTCGCAAAAAAATATTCAATTTAAAGCGAATTAATTAGGTCTAGTACTGATATTTGAGAGGAGGGTGATTGGTTCAGCATAGCAACAAGGAGCAGGGGTGTTCATTGGGTCCGGTTTAATCGGCTTTGGACCGAACCGAATTAGATCGGTTCAAACGGTTCGGTATTTTCGGTTTAATGGTTCGGTTCGGTTCGGTTTGAAAATTTTGAAAACCGAAATAACCGAACCGACTGAACTTTTATATATTATGAATTTGGTTTGAACCGCCCGGTTTATTTCTTAATCAATTACTTTAAATACTTCGATTTATTTCTTAATATCCCGATTTATTTTTTAACACTCCAATTTATTTCTTAATATATTTTGGTTTATTACAAAACAATTGCTTTAAATTAAAAAATTGATATATTTCGGTTTGAACTGAGCAAACAGAAATAAAACTTTAGTTCGGTTCGGTTCTATTTTTAAAACCAAATTAAAACTTTAGTTTGCCTAGTTCAGAACCGAACCGAACCAATGAACACCCCTAGTCAAGGAGTAGAAAGAATTAGAAGTATTTTACTGAGGTATATACAACATAAACCAGAATGTTATAACAGCTTAGCATTTTGTTATATAATTTTTTCACAGTATTGGTAAACTCAAAACCATCTTAATATGCTGGTGAGATATCCTTAGATTGTTGTGCAGAAATTAAACTGACCTCGTATAATTTTGATTTCAGAATATTGATCTTCAATTTCAAATTCTCAACATCCACACTAACCTGAAATTAAGGCAAACAAAATAGGTATGGTTACTAATAAGATGTTAATTTTTCAACATATTTATTCACGTAAAAAAAATTAAATTTTTTTATTTTTTATGAGCACATAGAGAAAATAATGTAGATCACATCTAACTGTTTTATTTTGACGTTTATGTTTTAAATTTTAAATTATTAAAAAAATAAAGTAAAGACGTAAAGACAAAAAATAAAGAGATTTAAATCTTCCTTTGTTCGAGATACCATCAACATTTGTTATAAAAAAAATCCTAACAGTAAACTCTTATAACAGATGAGTGTAGATGAATTTGGATCCTCAAAAGTAACTCATAATTTGAGTTCGGATCCAAACCATCCGATCAGAATCCGCACGACCTCATGAATTTTAACTTCAACTAAATTGGTCAAAATCCTGACCAGATGTTTGATTTTTGCAAAGCGGGCTTTACAAGAGAAAGTTTACGCCTTCGTTGGGCCCATTTCCATCCTTACTGGCCCATCTTCTCTCCGTCGTCTCAACTGTCAACAAATGGAAATAAACCTAAAACCCTAGTGCATCACTTCTCTACATCCCGTTATCTCCACCATGCTCCGGCGGTTCTTGTCCGGGCCGCTCCGCTTCCACCTTCGCCTCCATCTCCAAACCCCAGCATCTCCTCTCCTCCCTCCCGCTCCTCCCTTTTCTCTCTCAAGTGTCAACCACACTAGTGACTTCAATTTCCTTACTCTAAGACCCTTCTCCACCTCTGGCCGAGACGGAGATGACGGTACCGGCGACATATGGAAGACCTTGGATGCGGACGAGCTGAAATCGTCCCTGTTCGGTGACGATACATCCGGATCCGATCCAACTGATAAGGTCAATAGACCGATTGTTTCTGATGCGTGGGGGGATGGATCGACGGATGATAACAAGGTAGATCTGTTTGCTGGCACGGAACAGGAGGGAGGAGCTGGGATGGATAAGCATGATCTGTGGTCGTTTGGAGACGAAGCAGAGGAGAAAGCCCGTTTGTTTGAGAACCTAGAGGAAGGAGAAGTGGGGTTAGAGGGTTTTGGTGGAAGTCCGGTTGAAGAAAGGGAGAAGAAGGAAGAATTGGATGAGGTGGATGAGGCTGAACTGGATAGGAGGGAGAAAGAGCTCAGAGAAATACTAGGTTTGGATTTTCTTTTTCTTATGAAATTTACTGATTCATGAGTTTAAGTCTTTTGTTAGATTTGGAACCAAATTTAGGATCTGATGGAATTTTGTGAACTAAGAAATAAACATCCTCAATACAAACAAGGAACCACAAGGGTCTGCTCCGGGGGGGCGCGCAGACTGTGCTCCTTCACCTGCTCCAAAAGAGAAGAATTAGAGAGGGAGTGGAGGTGAGTACCGTGTATATTGTTGGCGAAATCCTTCACACCAAAATCAGGGTGTAGTGATTACTGTGCAGAGGGGAGCCGTCGCCCTCGTCTCCTTCCTCTACGCACATGATTCTGGAGCACAGCCTAAAGTTCCTGGATTTCAAGACCAAATATGCTAGACCAGTCTCATGCAGTGTTGTAAATAACGGTATGCGGTCGTCGGATGGACGGGGTACCGCTAAGCGATTAATCGGTATGCGGCCGATTGATCGGAATTATGCGGACAATTTAACGTTTTTATTAAATTTATGTATATATATCATAATTTATTAAAAATTATTTATTTAACTCATTAAACTTATCAAATAAACTTAATTTAAGTTAGTTTTATTATTATAATATGACACTATGCTTATTTCTTCGTAACACGTAATCATTTTGCATGTGTAAGTAACACATTTATTTAATGAAAATAAATTTGAGAATTAAGCTTTTTTCAAATACTAATAACATATTATTTGAAAGAAAGAAAACATTCCAACATAAAATCACTAAATTTAATTTATAATAATAACATAATTTCATAAATAAATATGTCGTACTAATTGAAAAAATTACATTAGTATGTAAAAAAAAAATATGGTATATAAATAATAGAAGAATTAATCAATTTCAAAGTAAGCAAGAAGAAAAAAAAACATATATAAAAAATATTGAATGAATATCCAAGCACAAATAAAACTACAATACATGATTTATAAACCTTATTATCACACACAATAAAAAAAAAATTCACTGGAATAAACGGAAAAAAAACGGGAATAAACGGCCGATTAATCGTTTTTTTTCCGCCAACAGGCATCCGTTAAGCGTATTCGGAACGGTTTGGCCGCCGTTTCCGATTAAACGGCCGATTAATCGGCCGTTAAGTCCGTTTTTTACAACACTGGTCTCATATAACTATATAATTTCATTGGAGTATACCATGAGCAGGCAATCAACCATTTAATGTATATTTGTTATCATTGCTCTATCTGTTGGAAAAAATCAATCTGTAGTAGCTGATTCAACTTCTCCAACAGTAGCCATTGTAGAGACAGCCTGACTATAATGTTTCGCTTACTGATTGCATCTGAAGCATTCAGATTTCAGCCATTATCAGAGTTGCAAGTTGTTGTTGAAAAGTCAATTTCAGTGTAAGATCAAGGATATATTTTTTTGAAGTCATTTTCAAGTTATTTATATTGTATTTTAAAAATGTTTATTATTAAGATTTAACATGCTATATCATATAAAGATTGACTATTAACTATTGCATATTTGTCAAGTCAAAAGGGCATTTGCTAGAATTGCATCTATCTTCTGATAACATTTTATGACAAACTTCCGGTAAACAAAATGCTGCACATTTGGTTCGAAAGCTGGTCACTTCTGTTTAAAATTGTCTCTGAATTTTATTATTTTTGAAACATTCTTAAAAATAATTAATTTGTGTAAAACTTGCATGCAATTTGGTCATTGGAGTTACCATTGTGCTCTTCAGTAAACAGATCAATTAACTATTTAATATAGAATAATTGAAATAGAGCTATTTGATAGAAAAAAGCAACCTAGTAGCAGATTAAGCTTCTTTAACAGTAGCCATTATAAAGACAGCCTGACTATGATGCAAGACTAAATGCATGTGTCTGCTTTCAGTTAGTTGCAAATTTTATTGGAGGATTTATTTTGTTGGATCAAGTATATATTATGTGCATAAGTCATCTTGAAGTTACACCTAACGTATTCTCAAATTACTTGAGAAGCCTTCAAGCGTCAGATCATGTGATTTTGTTATGTGTGATAGATTGTAACGGCTGCACAATTATTTTAAGTTAAGAGAATATTTTCAATGGTTACTGTTTTACTTATTTAGTCAATATTTCTAAACAAAGTTTAGTAAAACAATCTGCAGCATATTTGGTCTGTAAGCACTTTTGTTTGAAATGGTCTCATGAATTTATTTTTTGGAATTATCTGTTATAACTTAACATGCTACTTTGGCCATAATAACATGTCAGTGGTTACCAAAGGCAAAAAAAGAAAAGAAAAAAGATATATAATCTACTCTTGATTATAACTATGAATTGATTTTGGTCAGCTTTTCGGTTATTTAAAAACCAAAATAGCTTCTGTGAATGGATCAAAGATTCAAAGGAGTGATTTATTTTTTTGAACCACCATATATACTTACACTAACCTTTTCTTTGTTTCTCTGCCTTCAATTTAAATATTTCAGGTCGAAAGCGTGCTTTTGGGGATTTAGTCACAGAATCAGGAATAACAGAAGACATGATGGACAGCCTAATCCTCCTAAAAGACGTCAGACACATACCGGGCCTACCACCTCTAAGAGAACTTGAAGATAGAGCAATAGCGAAACTAAATGCCACCTCAAATCGATCCGAAATTGAGAAACGGAAGCAAGAGGAAATTGCTAATGCACGAGTGAAGCAAGTCGATGAGAAGGGGAGAGCTTATGGAACCGGCAAAAGGAAGTGTAGTATTGCGCGAGTGTGGGTCCAGCCTGGCAGTGGAAAATTTTTGGTGAATGATAAGGAATTTGATGTTTATTTCCCTATTTTGGATCATAGGGCAGATTTATTACAGCCTTTTACTGTGACTGACACACTAGGTCGGTGGGATGTTAACTGTACCGTGAAAGGTGGTGGTGTTTCAGGTAAAATATAACCTATCTGTTCTGCTCTTGTCATGTCTTGTTTGGTACCATTTTGCACTATGAGACTTGTTTATATGTGTTGAAGGTCAAGTTGGAGCAATTCGACTCGGTATTAGCAGGGCATTGCAAAATTTTGAACCGGCATACCATCCCTATCTCAAAGCAGGTATGGCACCAATCTATCTTAAAAGCGGTTAAAAAACTCAGTTTTATGTTTGTTTTGACAAGAATCTAATTTTGATTTAATTGTTTTTAATTTCGTTGAACAATTAGTTGGATATCTGACAAGAGATTCCCGTGTGGTTGAGAGGAAGAAACCTGGCAAGGCTAAGGCAAGAAAGAGCTTCCAATGGGTCAAGCGGTAACAGGTACAGAAATTGGTACCAATTTATTGTCCCTGGAGCTCCGCACTTATTTCCAACCAAGTGGTGTTTAGTGTTTATGCTACCTATTCAGAAGTCTAGGCTGTGATGGGGGTTGGATTACATGTTATATTTTTTTAGAGATTTGGAAGTTTTCATCTTGTGACCAATTAGGGGATAGCTTATGGACGTGCACGAATAAGCATGACATGAACAATTTTGTACTAAAACTATTGGAATCTTTCTAGCCCACTCTTTGCATCTGGTGTAAGAAAAATAAATAACCTTTCTTTAATATTGAATGATTGATTGTAATTAGGCATTGTCGGAATTTATGATTTTCACTGTGCATGTATTGCATATGATATAAGATCAATATCAGTGATATGTACGTGTCCTATTGCAATTTGCCGTTTTTTTTTAACTTTTTTTGTGGTGTCTCATGACTGTTTGATTCTTTAAGCAAAGGAAATAAAAATCATCATTCATTTTCCTTTTATGATTGTAGATAGTCGATCTCGTGCTATTGATGTTCATGTGAACAATAATAAAATATGATTGAAGCATGTAGGATTCTTTCTTTCTTTTTCCCAAGCAAAGGCGTCTTTAATTTCACTGGCAGCCATCTCGCTTCGCGTGCAAGCAAGAAGCCAAGAACTCTAGTAGGGGGTCGTTTGTTGCTCTAGTAGGGGTCATTCGACAACAAAAGATTAAGAGCTTAGAAGCGCTAAGAAACCGATATTCGGTTGTCTTAATATGTGGGTGAAAGATTAAGCACTTAAGGAGGAGGGTGTCTTAATCTGTGGGTGAAGGATGAAGCGCTTAAGGAGGAGGGGTGTCTTAAAATTCAGGCAAAGGATTAAGATCCGAGCAAAAAGAGGCTAAAAGAGGTAATCTTAACCCGCGCTAAGAAATCGGTGTTCGGCATGATTAAGTTGCTAAGGAAGCTAAAGAAAACGAATTAAGTCTTAAGAAGACTTAATCCTCTCCAGCCGAAATTATGGTCTTGTCTACGAGAACGGTGGGGGACATCGACTCTGATGTCCGTCGGACCTAGCTATATGACTAAGATCTATGCGCACGAAAATCAAAACAGTCACATATGAAATTTAAAGCTTTGTGCACGAATCTTGAAGCATATTGAACGTCGGACCTACTCTCTAAGTCCTTGTCTACACGCATTTTACAACAAAGCACATCAAGTATTATGTCGGGACCTTAGACCAGCAACAGTAAATAGAATGTGGCCAAGTACATGTAGGTGATGTAGCTGGACGGGGTTAATCTCTTGTTCTCTGGATAGTCCTCATACAGTTGTGTTCTCTACTTGTCTGGGAACTGATCACCACATGGGTAGTGCGTGCTACAGTGCTTGGTCGTGCAAGGAATTCACACAAGGCTAATTTGGTTCTCCAGCAATTTTTTTTTGTGAACTTGTTTTAATATCTTACCTTTGTACAAAATCAAAGTTTGAAATATACCAGGAAAACAGGTTAATTTCATATAAAAACATATATAATTTGGGTTGTTCTATCTAAATCCAATTCCAATGGCCAATCACAAAATTGTTGTCTGATGATATCCGTATATGATATATTGCATCCTTAGCTGAATGACCCACCTCACCGTTAGTGTCAGAATGCAAAAGGATATCAATGCCCATACTTAATTATTCTCCCCCAATCCTTTCGCCTTTTTGCTTTGATCTCTGACACAAGCATTGTTAAGCTCAGTGTATATATATAACCACAGTTGCATTTATACCTCGGGTCTCATCTTCTTCTCTCAATTCAGCTTAAATTTCATTGTATATCTCCAGCTTCCCCATCCATATACTTTAATTACATCATCCATTCCATTCATTCAATCCCTAAATGGAAAGACACAGCAGAATCACACCAACCTACACTACCATTGCCTCTCCTCTCTCTAAATCCCTCACCCCTCCATCCAAACCCTCATCTTACCTCTCTCTCCCTCCAAAGCCTAACCCTTTCCCTACCACATCATCCCCTTATATCCGTTCCCAGCCGGAGACACCCCACCGCATCTCGCGCCGTGTCGATGACGCTGAACTCAGCATATTTGATGCCAAAAAGTACTTCAATGAATGTACAGTAACTGAAAAACAGGACATGCCAACCAGTCAACGTGCATCGTCTGTCGCATCTATCGAGAGCTATGGCAAGAACTATCAGAACGGGGGTATTCTTACTTCCGCTGCTTCTTCTGAGGCAAGTTGGAATAGCCAGTCCGGTTTATTATCCCGCCCCTCGGGTACTGTTAAGGTAAAACTGACAAGTTATTCTCCAAAAGAAAAGCCTAAACCCCCACCATCGCCAGGTCGGCGCATGTTTACCCTCAGATGCCCATGTGTAGGCAAAAAACCTTTAGAAATCGATGATAAATTATCAGAGCCGAAGAGCCCAATTTGCGCAAAATCGACCAACATGTCATCCATGACTAACAAGTTAAAAGGTAACCAAATAGAAGATGATAGTGCAAGTTCTATTGTACCATTAGAGGCGCTTACGAAAGTGAGAATATCATCGAGTACATGGTCGAAGGAGAGGGATTTCATACGCCCCTCCACCTTGTATTCCCCAAAAGCATCGCCTCCTTTTCCGACCAAAGTTGCCCGTACAATCACAAAGCCAATAGTATTCTCCTTACCCAATGTTATGAACAAAGAAACTAAAACAACCATCATTGAACCGCCCCGAGAATCTATAGAAGTATTTGGGTCAACTGCTGCTCCTGCTAGGATCATACTAAAAACAGATGACGATCAACTGAGCGATGCCAGCTCAGACCTGTTTGAGCTGGAGAGTTTCACGGCCAATTCGTTAGGGACCACATCATATGGACGGCATCGTAACTCATTAGACGATCTTCTCGACCCACGCCGGCTCGCACAGTTGCCTCCCGGGTTGAGACCAAATCTTGACGAGTCGGCGCAGAGTGAGTGTTGCTACCCCCCGAGTGAGGCCAGTGTACAATGGAGCGTGACTACAGCTGAAGGATTTGATCGGGCTAGTGTGGCTAACTTTTCTAGCGCTGCGTCAGAATATGACGAGATGAGGTACATTCAGGCTGAAAGAGCCAGAACTGAGAAGAGAAAGCCTGTGGCTGGAGCCGGTGGTGGAATTGGCGGTGGACTGTTGAGTTGCCGTGGCGATAAGGCGGTTCAGGTCAGGTGCAACTCGGCTCGGGCTAACCGCACGGTTAGATGAGGTGAATAATTAATGGACTGGCTGTAAAAATCTTGTGTAGAAGTTATCTCATGTGTAAAATTTTGATGAGACAATGTAATGTGTTTCTTTGTTAGCCATTAGTTTGCAGTAGATTTTCTGCAGACATAATTATCGTTTGTAATTTGGAATCTTGAATGAGACGTTAAATTTATTAATTAAAAGGCTGTAAATCTGTTGACGTTCATCATTTTGTAACCAAAAAAAGTATATATTAATATCTATCGCATGGATCTTGCTTCTATAAAAAGAACAAAATCTTGCTTGGCTTTCCTCACGAGAACTTTTGTTAGTCAAAAAGGTCTCTAGATACAAACAAAATGATGCTGAAGCTAGTGCAAAGGACAAGAATGCAATATTCAGTTGAACTAATTAATTAGTGGGCCAGATTTAGTGTTAGCAGCCTCATTCTAGCTAGGCTAAACAGTTGATCATCTATGTAGATGTGGGGTTTGGATAAGAAAAAGAACATTAAAAAAATAGAAGCCTATAGCTAAATAAAAATTGGAAGCGGATCCCGTTGTATCTGCCAGGAATGGGGTGAGTATCCATGCGGTACCCCACTTTGTAGAATAATTTCTATTAGTCTAATCAAACTTATGAGTGAGTCTATGATACTATGCAAATTATGAGTTGGTCTTTAATACGAATCAATATTTTTATTTTCAAAATTCTAATAGTTGATTCAAACCGTTCAACATGATCTAGGAATATGTACTTGCAGATTTAATTTTTTATTTTTTTTTATTTTTTTATTATTTTTTAAGATAGATAGAAAATTACTTGATTTGAAAATTCTGGACCATCCAAAAACAGTGAATTTCTACCTATCTTTATATATAAAAAAAATTCTAAAAAACATAAAATTCGGTCTACAAATACATATTCATATAAAAATCATGTTGAACGGTTCGGATCGACCGTTAGAATTTTTAAAATGAAAATATTGATTCTTAGTTTGGACCAAATCGTGATATGCACAGTACCATAGACTGACTCCAAACTTATTTGGTATTTATTTAGATTATAGAGTTCACTTTGAGATCCGTACCAGGTTAAACAGGAGATGTAAATTTCATTCTACGTGGTGGGGTACCGCACTGAATATGAATAATCACACCTATATCATAGCACAAAAAGAAAATTAGGCTGCTTTGTTCGTAGTTTTGACAAATTTGAAATTAAATAATGCTGGACATATATAGTTTTAAATTTCAATATTGTTAATTGATGTATCTTGAAAATTAATATACCGTAAAATTCATTTCAAATTTGTCAAAACTACGAACAAAGCAGCCTAATTTTTATACGAAATTAACCTATTTTCCTGGTATATTTCAAACTTTGATTTTGTACAAAGGTAAGATATTAAAACAAGTTCACAAAAAAATAAAAAATTGCTGGAGAACCAAATTAGCCTTGTGAGAATTCCTTGCACCACCGAGCACTGTGGCACGCACTACCCGTGCGGTGATCAGTACCCTGATAAGTAGAGAACACAAGTCTATCAGGAGTCAGGACTATCCAGAGAACAGGTGATTAACCCCGTCCAGCTACATCACTACATGTAGTTTGCCAGTTGCCACATTCTATTTACTGTTGCTGGTCTAAGGTCCCGACATAATACTTGATGTGCTTTGTTGTAAAATGCGTGTAGACAAGGACTTCAGAATAGGTCCGATGTGACTTGAGAGTAGGTCCGATGTCTAATATGCTTCAAGATTCGTGCACAAAGTTTTAAATTTTGTGTGTATCTGTTTTGATTTTCATGAGCACAGATTTTAAGTAAATCAAACAGTCATAAAACTCATTGAACCTAAAAGTAAGTCCGATGGACATCGGACCCACTCCGTTCTCGTTGAACCTAATCGATAGGAGCTAGCTTTCTGTCAATCTGAGTTAAAACTTCTAATCATTCAATTATTGAATTTTAACTCTTTTTGGCGGATGATAAAAAAAAAAAACCAAATATGTATATATATTGACATATACCATATTTAAATGACGGCTGATATATCTACAACTTTATATTATATCTGATGAGTTTTAACAACTATAAATCCACAATTTCTACTCAATAAAAAAGATTAAGTTTCTTTAATAAAAAAGATGAAGTTAATTTCAAGGTTCTTTTTCTCTATATTATATCAGCAACATCATCATCATACATCCGATTTTACTTATTATTATGATCGGAGAAATTTATTCTCTCATTTCTCACCCTCATTTAAAAGAAAACATATATGTGTACTTATATGTTGAACTTTTCATGCTGTTAATCATGTTATTTTTATTATATATAATTTTGGAGTTTTCAAAAAATTATTATTTGTCTAAAATTTACATGATTGTAAGATTCTTTTATGGAAATTTTATTGTTACAATTTAATTTATTCTGAAATATACATTATTTCAGAATAAGCCTGCAAGCTTTCTAGCCATGTCACATAATTTAAGATATCAACCGTCCGATTTATTTCTCTCTTCTCATTTATCTTGATCACTTAGTTCATGCCTTATGCTTCTCACTCCTCATTTAATATAAATATATGTTTCATATATCTGAGGTACATTTAATTCTTAAAGAAATTCAACACTTTTGTATTTCTTTGCATGCGTATATATTGTACGACGAATTATATTATTTACTCTTATACATGTTTTTGTTAAATTCAAAATTTTATTTTATATAATTATCTTCTTAAAACAAAAAAAATAACTTTGTTCATTAGAAATATACTTTCTCTACGGAAGGAAGTTCGGAAAACAACTTTATAGAAAATGAACAAAAATAAAATAAAAATATTACTCTTCTAAAGTTGCTATAAGCCTATAAAATGGACCATGCAACTATGCAAGCGAGGAGTGAGGACCATGCTATGCTACTCAACTTGCACAATTCTAACTTTTTCTTTTTTATATTTAGAGAGATAAATCAATAGGTCTATTTTCATTTTTCTTCTTCTAAATTTATAAATATATCATTGACTTAAAAAGGATATAACTATATGAGTAAGGTTTAGGTGTTATGAATAGCATAAGGCCTTCCATGCTACGGTCTCCAAAACCTATCGTATAAACTTCAAATTTCAATCTAAGTAGCTCAATAAATTGTTTATATAATGAACTTGTAGAATACTAACTTTTGCTATTTTTTATTTTTTATAATTTATGAAAGATGGGAAAAAAATGACTTAAAATATTGGCAATTTTTCTTTTATTTTTAAGCCATTTTTTGAAATCTTTCATAAATCATAAAAAAAACAGTAAAAAACTCCAAAAATAATAAAAGTTGGTATTCTACAAGTTTAATATTATATAACTAATTTATTAAGCTACTTAGATCAAAATTTAAAATCTATACAATAAATTTTTGAGAACGTAGCACGGAAATTCTTATGCTATCCATAACACCTAAACCTTACTCTAACTATATATACTCAAAAGCAAAACATCATATATTGTATACATAAATGGTACGATATACAAAAAAGATGCAGATTTTATAATCTTTTCAAAATGCTTGATGCATATTTGTGTGTGTGTGTGTGGTGGTATTATATTAAACACGTAATTATATTTGCCGGAGGTAGGTAATAAAATCTTTTCTTTTCTAACAAACATGTCCTAAATATGGCAACAAATTTCTCTTCTTCTTAGACCCTTATCTTCTAGCAACTCCACCCATGCTCTTTTCTTGAGGCATGTAGCAGATTACAACCAGTCACCAGAGCAGAAATCAGCACCACAAATTGCACACAGGACATGCTCTGATGCTCAAACGCCTCTTTCAATCGTACCATTATATATTAATTGTGTTCCTTGATGGAAATTGATGTCTTAAGTTGGACTGACAAATAACTAGTCTATGAAAGATATTGTTTTTCCTTTTTATATATAAAAAAAAGGAAAATTGTGAAAATGCCGCTCCAAAACCTTCAAATTATGAAAATGTCACTTCAAACTTTGAAATTGTCAAAATACCACTTCAAATTTCATTAATTTGTAAAAATGCCACTCCAAATAATTAATGACTAAAATACCCTCGCCCATCCATCTCCGCCCCCGCCCCTCCGCCGACCCGACCCGACCCTCGCCAGTCGCAAGAGGCGCAAGAAGCAGTTTCTGGACATGATTTCCCTCGCCCGCCTTCACATTCATCGCAACCTCTTCTCCTCACAAGAAGGGTATTTTAGTCGTTAATTATTTGGAGTGTCATTTTTACAAATTAATGAAGTTTGGAGTGGCATTTTGACAATTTCAAAATTTGAAGTGGCATTTTCACAATTTGAAAAATTTTAGAGTGACATTTTCACAATTTCTCCTAAAAAAAAAGTAACTCTCATAGCATTTGGCATCATTGCACATTTTGATATTTCTAGAGAAAACTGGGTGAGTTTACACAACAAAAACTTGTCGGCATGTAGTTTTAATTTGATTTGAACAAGTGATATATATTACTATCTGTGAAAAATTATAAATAAGAACATTATCATAATTAAACATCTAATACACTATCTAACGACAGAGGCGGAGCCACGTATGGCCATGGAGATGACCAAGTGTCATCTTCTGAATCAAAAAAATTTCAAAGATATGTTTTATTGAGTAGAAGTGTAGAACTAGCTGTTCGTAAGTTGATCAAGTCTCTTTGTGAGCTTGATTAAAAAACTTATTAGATTCGCTTTAAATAACATATTCAAATTGTTGAAACTGGTCTACTTCATGAGTGATACATTTACATGTCAAATTTATAATTTTTCAAATTAATTTAGTATAAAGTCAAGTTGTTAAAAAATAATGAAAAATGAACTCATTAAAATAAACTAATCATCTTTTTTTTACCACCTGACTTCATCTGATAGGTTTTTGAGTTAAGCTCACAAAAGGATTTGTTGAGCTTAAGAACACCTTAGTCATACTCTGTTTTATTTGTATGTATTTTTCAGAAATTTTTTTTATAAAAAATATACTTTCATGTTTCATTCTAAAATTTTGCCCTACCCTACTAAATATCTTTAGATCTGCCCATGCCTACTGAAAATAAATAAAGACCAAACAAAAATAATTATTTTACTTTATTATGTGTTAAAATAAATTGTAATATTATCTCATTATCACAATCCAAATGATTATTTACTTTAAAAAAATATATTTTTTTTAATATTTACCTTAATTTTAAGGATAGTCAAAATTATTTTCTAAATTTTCTCCCCTAAAGTGTGATGAACTGGAGCATATCTTGTTTATCTAAATTTTCTAAATAATATACAATTTAAAGCATATTTTTCAAACAATTTCCAATCAAATATAAATGCAACCATTTTTTTTATTTTAAGTAAAAGAAAGCCTTCAATCATGAAATTAACTTCTTTGTTTAGAGAATTAGCATTTAGTCTAATGGTTCAGGCACATGATCTCTATGTGAAATGTTATGGGTTCTAAATCCAGATATGAGAAATCATTTATAATAACAGAGGTATTAAATAGTTGGGTGACTTGACCTCCAGCATTTACTCAAAAAAAAAAAAAACCTC
This sequence comes from Carex cristatella, assembly GCA_024447775.1. Classification (NCBI taxonomy): domain Eukaryota; kingdom Viridiplantae; phylum Streptophyta; class Magnoliopsida; order Poales; family Cyperaceae; genus Carex; species Carex cristatella. The sequence continues at coordinate 2,991,201 of JAJHPF010000024.1, read as the reverse complement.
CGTTTCAATGAAATACGGATGAATAACATGAAATTAAAATATGTGAGTTTGACTATAAATTTTGGGCCTAATTTATTTTCTTATTTTTCACAAATTTTAAAATTTCAATATCTTTTTTAAAAGCTTGGTAGAATAAATTTCAATATCATTCAACAGCTATTTCATCACAATTCTCCATTATTCTTTTTTCTGATTATTCCTGTATCGTCGTACGTACAAACTCATCGGATAATGCATATTTTCTGTTCCTATGGCCCCTCACATAGTCACATTGTCAAACAACAATTATTATGTGTGTTTAATAACTTTTGTTGTGTGTTTCTCAAGGAGACACGTCGTATTCATTATCCAATGCCATCATCCTTTCTATTTGTCGTCCTTTTAATACTAGCTATATATTATCAGATAAATACAAATGATTTCAAGTAGGTCCCAAGTTAAACAGGTTTAGCATCTCATGCCAAGCTAGCAACAAATACAAGCATGTGCACCATGCAGGAAACGGCATACATACAGGGCAGACTCAGAATTTTTAAAAAGAGGTAAAAAAAATATTGGATTTAAACTCATTAATTAATTAAGTATTTAATAAAACAATATTTTAATTTATATTTTTCAATGTTCTGACTTGTAATTTCTAATATTTTAATATATAATTCTAATTACTAATCATAATTCAAAATATTTATTTTAATTTTAATTTTAATTCTAAAATTAATATGAATTAAAAATCAAATATTCAGAGAGGGCAAAAAAAATTTAAAAACGGACAAAATCAATCGAAATGTCTCGGTCTCCACTAAAGCACCCACCACCCACCCACCCGGAACCCAAAACCACATGGGTCCGCCCCTGAATACATACGTGTCTGTGTGGACACACGCACTTGTATTCTCTTTTTTTTATTCTTTTTTTTTTTTATTTCTACGCGTGTGTATCTCGTTCACACTCAAATTAAATATTAGATAGAAAAATAACTTAATTGTATGCAAAGGATTGCATCCAGTTGTATGTGCGGATTTTATGGCGGATTCAAAATTAATAGAGGTGCCGGTATATATTGATTATAACTAAAATTGGTTGATTGAGGATTTGAGGTCAAATTAAATCATACATAGTATAATCTATTTGTTGTTTGATTGAAGTTTGTGGCTTAATTCATAGATTAAATTGATATTTATTATTAGTATTTCTATTTCAGGTATACATTCTAGTGATGTAAATATTAATTCTTCCAGATAGAGGTGCTAAATTAATAAACTACATAGGATAGAAAAATTTGAATCCTTATAAACAAATTATAACTAAATTATCTTTATACGGAGTCAGGTTAATGTCATAACGTTATAATTTTAGTCTGAGTTATAACGAGTTGGTTTTTGTAATTTCAAAGTCTAAACAATCGATCCGAAGCGCTCAACATGATCTCTATATTATAATGGGCTTGGAGACCAAATTTTGTATTTTTTTGGAATTTGTTTTACTATTTTTTAGATAGGTACAAAATCACTATTTTGGATGGTCCAGAATTATCTAAATATAGTAATTTTGTACCTATCTAAAAAAATAGTAAAAAAATTCCAAAAATAAAAATTGGTATCCAAGCCCATTTTAATATGAAGGTCATGTTAAGCTAGTCGGATCGATTGTTTAAATTTTCAAATTGCAAAAATTGACTCATTATAACTTAGGATTAAATTATAACGTTATAACATTAGTCTCCTTTATAAGTATATCAAATGGATATTGTCTATTTGAATTGGAAAAAAATATTAAACGAGTATATATTTTACAATCTACGTATAGATGTACCAGCAATACAAAATAAAATGTACTAGCAAAACTGGTACGGTTTCAAACTTAATTTAGGTATATATTAATTTCACAATATTTGTATTTTTCAGACTAGTACGGTTTCAAAATTTTAGGTGTATATCAATTTCGCAAATCCACCATTTTCAAGAAGCAAACATATATAATACAACAATTTTTTTAATATACCAAAAATTTGTTGAATAGTTCATATTTATTCAATGAGATAGTTATATTAAATTATTGACCAAAATTCTTTCTAATAAAATACGATGTACCGAAACTCGATCGAGATACAAAACAAGTTACCAAATCTTTAAAAATAATTGACCAATTAAATCTCCACCCATTAAGATCAATTTAAATGTTCAAAATTGGGTTTGTAAATAAAATTAGATTATTTGATCGTTCAATTAGATTTTTAGCTAGCTCGAACTTGAGCTCAAGTACTCAGAATTATTTTAGCTGGCTTACTCGAGCTTGATATGTAATTATGTTATTTAAAATAAAGTATCTGGACATTATATAAAATTATATACTCATTTTTTAGATGTAAATGTAATGTTTTGTAAATTTTATTATAAAATAAAATCAACATATTAATCGGAGTTAGAGCTCAAATTCAAATTAGTCGGAGATGACTTTTATTTCCACCCATTGCCTAGAGAATATAAGGTACTAGACGGGAAAAGAAAATTCATATTTTACCACTAAAATACAGAATTTTTTATTTATAGAGAAACTAATATAAGGTAATAGATAATTTTGATCTCATGGAAGGAATAAAAAAAGGGGGAATTTCATGTATATCCCTCAAAAGTTTCAATATTACGTATTTATCCCTCTAAAATCAATAATTACATATTTATCCTTAAAAATTATAGAAATTCACATATTTAACCAATTCATTATATTTAACATTAATTTTTTTATATATTCTCATTTTACCCTTCTTCTATTTTTCTTTCTAAGGTCAGTGTGTTAGAAAGCAGTATTAAAACGCACCAGTATTAGTACATAGCCGTACCAATACTGAACAGTACCGTATCAATACCACCATTGAACTGTACCAGTACTAGAACTGAACCATACAGTAACAAATTGCACTGAACAGGTTAAAGGGTGATTCAACAGATTAAAGAGAGAGATGAAAGGTATAATGGTCCTTACAATATTAATTTATATTTAAAATAAATTTTATGCTTAAAAAATATTATTTAATTATTTTTTAGAGATATTTGATATATAAATAAAGTTAGATTGGATAAATATGTGTTTGTATAATTTTTAAGGATAAATATGTAATTATTAATTTTAGAGGGATAAATACGTAATATTGAAACTTTTGAGGGATACACATGAAATTCCCCCTAAAAAAAACAGTTTTTTATGCAATTTTCAGTGGCATCAGGTGACTGATACGATTCCTTTAAAATTGTCTAAAGGAACTTAATTTTTTTTTTCATACAATTAATCTATTATCTTCAGCTATTTTTATATAAATTCTAAAATAAAACATTCTGCTAATAATTAATGTAGTTTCATGCTGGATCATGTGGGCCTCCACATGATATCCAAAGTTCCAAACTGTGGCGATGAATCCGATCGAACAAAAGGATCACCTTTTGTTGGACCCAGTCTAAAATTTGATTGAATGGGACTGCTCCTATCTTGCATTTCATCCGTTGGATTATATCCGAGTGTCATTAATGTGAAGGGTTCTTGTTTGCGCAAGCCAAGGCCATCCCTTGTGCATGTGGTTTGTTTGCCCATTTGTTTGAACTTCTTACAACTATCGGATGCTAAAATTTTGAACTTCGTTGCAACAATTTTTTTAAATCAACTTGCCACTAATATATAGGTTATGGACACATTAAAAAAAGTACAATTTTGCTGCAAAAATGAAAATGACAAGAAATTAGATAGGGCAAACTTGACATAATAAGAAATTTAGTTTTAAATATTCTTAATTACCTGCAATGTTTAGTGATGTAAATGTGTGTCATGGCTATCTGTATGTTCTGACTAAGTTAAATTTTACGTGTTGTGCTGTTATGAAAACTTTGGTGAGTGATTTCGGAATGTTAATCATGCCATTATCAAGTCACATTATGACCAAAGTAATGTTGTTGGTCACATTTAACTATTTTTTAATTTTAAAAATTTTCAAGATCAAAGTAGAAAAAATGTTGAAAAGTGTGAAAATATTATGAACATTATAAAATAAAGAAATAATATTGTAAAATTATTTTTGTGTACAAAAATATATTTATTGTCTAAAATTTGAATCATTGTTTGAAATAAATGATGACAGAAATTTTATATTTTTTTTACTCACATGTACGTTTGATCATATGTTGTATCGTGCATGATTAGACCGACTTGTGTGTACTGTGTCATTATGTGTTATTTTTCTAATAAAATAATTATAACACACGACACACGAGTTGCACCACATAACTTGTACATGTACCGTTCTGTGATATTACGGAATCGTACCGTGCTATGAGCCACATCGTAACTTTTTTACATCTCTACACACTTTTTTTCATCAATTAAATCTAACGTATATACCCATACGTATCCTTACATAATATTATTCATATTTGTACTTATTGCACGGAACGGGGGCATGCATGAACCAATTAATAATATTCATTCTGCATTCATTCACATCTTACATGCACGAACCAATAATTAATATTCATTATGCATTCTGGCACATCTTGCATGCACGAACCAATAATAATCATCCTGCATTTAGGCACATCTTTTACTGTTCTCTTATTTTCAATGCACTGTGTGAGAGGTTGAAATCCGAATGAGAAAAAAAATATTATGATTTGTAAATAATTAAATGACTTTGACTTTTAATTTTTACTTAAAAAAATAAATCCTGAATCCCCTTGAGCTAACTCATTTGGTTCAATTCAGTATTTCTATCAGTTTTACTGTTAAATCTATGTGAAATTATTAATGATCGCGATTTTTATCCCAATCTCTTTTCTTTTGGAAAATCTTGACAAAAAGGCCTTTAATTTCTCGTTCTCTTTTTCATGTTCTTTTTTATTTGTACACCGCAATATATATATATATAGATATAGATATATATAGGATAGGACTACGGTGCTATGCGTAGCATAGAGCACTTCTGTGCAACGGTTCAAAATTTGAGTTTTTAAAATCCTAATGGTCGATCCGAACCGTTAAATGTGTTCTCCATATTGAAATGTACTTGGAGACCAAATTTTACATTTTTTTGAATTTTTTACTATTTATTAAGCCACTTTGAAAATCGCTGATCCAACGGTGGCTTAACCAAACAGTGAAACAGTTAGATCAGCGATTTTCAAAGTGACTTAATAAATAGTAAAGAAAATCCAAAAAATATAAAATTTGGTCTCCAAGCACATTTCAATATGTAAAACACATCTAACGGTTTGGATCGACAGTTAGAATTTTGAAAATTCAAATTTTGAGCCGTTGCACGGCTTCTATGCTACGCATAGCATATTAACAAAAATAATATATAAAATATAAATATATATATAAAAATATATATATATACCTATATATATATATATATAACTTGTAAGCCCCTTGTTCAAATGAAATTCTCGCACCATCGTTTTGTTTCATATTTATATATATTCATTATTTCATACGTCAGAATAAATGGGATGCATATTTAATCAAATTAATTTATTCAAGCAGCCCATCAGCTTTGAAAAGCAAGCTTGTTATATGATATTGCCAGTCATGTTTTGCCGTGTAATTAGCTGCGCGTACCGGCACGTGTGCCTGACACACCGTACTTTACAAATTACAATACACTGATTTTTCAAATAATACGGACTTATGAAGTGTCGGTCTAAAATTAGCTTCATAGGACTAGAACACTTTTTGGGTGCTGGGGCCAAAGGGTTGGAAATTTCGAATTGAAGCAGCTCTGATCGGCGGGTCCCTCCATGTGTCCTTGGAAGGCTAACCAGCGTGGGAGAATAGTCCCATTCCCTTTTTTGTCCACGAGGGACTTGCGGCCGTCTTTCGTACGTGGCTCCTTCTACTACCATATATTTGATATGGAAGATATTGGCACTGGGACCAACATGTCAGGAAGCGTACAAAAAGTGGCCATTTGAATCAGGAAAATTAAAAAACAAAAGAAGAAGAGGCGCAATGAACTACACGAGGACATTCATTTTTCCGAGTATTTTAACTTCTGAAAATCAAGGTTAACAAGAAAATTTCGAATGGATGAGGTGGCTTTAAGTTCTAGAATTTATAAAAAATATTGTCGGTACATTCTCACAGGTACTTCCGTAGCTAATTAAAAAAACACCTTTCTGTCAATATACACTCGTGAATAGTTACTTTTTACTCTCGCAGATACTGTCATGCTACGTTTTAATTTTCTATAGTCAACTAAGAGATATTATTAAAGGGGAATTCATTTATCGGAAAATTTTATTCTACCAGAACAGTAATTACGTTAAAAGATGGAGCTAGAAATATTGAATATAGAGAGTCACAAGTTGTTTGCAGATAAAAGTATTAAACATGAATTTAGCCGGTGTGCTATCAATAGTATAGTAATATGTTGTATAATTGTTTCAAAAATCATCATAGAGGTTTCAAATGACGAGTGCAAATGGTTGAAACTAATTTATTTCATGAATGATATGTTTACATGCAAAATTTATAAATTTTCTAATTTGTTTAGTATATTTATGACTGTTGGACTGTATACTAAATGAATTCAAAATTTATAAATTTTGTATGTACACGGAACACTTGAAAAATAGATTGAGTTTAATAGTTTAGATTCTTCCTTTAAAGTCTAATTGATAAGTTTTAAAAGTGATAGTACATAACATCTTAATAATTGTTTAAAACATGTAAAAGAAATTATTTAAAAAAATACAAGAAAAATAAGTTATATAGACAATCAAAGTGGTAAAATAGGAACTCAACAACCTCTGATGAAATCAAGATTTTATATCACATAGTTATATAACTTCTTTTTTTTTGCAATTTATTTTTTAATAATGAATTCCGATATATCTCGGCATCCTTTAAATGTTATTTTCGAGAATTAAATATGCATTTAAAAAATATATATATATATGAAGACCCACACATTGCTACTAAGTCCATAATTCATTTTTTCACAAGTTGTTCTTTTACCTATTTCTCTCAAATCTAACAATAAAAAAAAACAAAGGCCTTCTCTCATGAAATCTATTCAAGCCCAGTGCAGCCCTTAAAAGTTGACAATGCAATTATCACCGGTTTGTTTCTCAACAAAGAGAGGATATAAGCAACCTCTTAATTGTAGTCCCACATGGGATTTTATCCGGACAAGTATCTCAAGCTGCCTATTAAAAGGGAAGGGAATGGAGCACAATCTTTCAACTAGTAATTCAGTATGAAAAGGAATTGAAACATAGATTTGGGCCTGTTTTATTTAGTGGGTATCACAATTAAGACTGTTTAGAATTGAATTTAGCAAAGCTATGTGAAATTCTGGCCCATTTAAAAATCCATTGCGCATACATATCAATAACGAGATAATTATTTTGTTGCATTTTTGCAAATCCAATTATTAAATTCCTTTGAAATATTAACCATTTAATTAGATAAAAACTTGGACAAGTAGAAGGCTTCTGCTGATCCTTTTTGTTCAGTCTTAGTGCTAGCAAATTACTTTCACACAATTGATTATTGATGTCTTAGTAATAAACGAAGTTTTATTTTGTTATATTTTGAGTCAAGCTATGATGTTTTCATTGTAAATTTTTCTTTTTTTATATTCTTCATCGTCATGATGATTTTTACAATTAAAATATGAAACATATATATGACAAAGGATAAATCAATCCACAATAATTAGTACTGTTTTAAATACTTACTACTTTTTGTTAACAAAATAAACCATAACAAAATCTGATGTTTCTAGCGAACATAGAAGCGATCAATGTGCCTATTTTCAAGTTCCAGATCAAGTTAAATCAATTTTTAAAATTACTGACTTGTCTTTTACGAGCAAAAGTGCAAAACAAATCTAATTTTGAAAGACAACCATATCAATAATATTTTGATAAAAAAAAACTTTAGATTGAACTTGTAAAATATTAAAAGAAATATGTAAATAATGGACAGGATTTAAATACTTGGTGTCTTTCATGCTTCAATGGCGCTTCACATTTTTATTTATATTTTAAAGGTCAAACAAAATCACTATTTTTGAGCGGTCCATACTCCATAGCCATTCTGAAAAATAATTATTTCGTATATATCTAAAAAAACACGAAACGAAACAACCCAGGAGAAATAATACAACACCTTGTCGCGAAGCGCATACAAATCTGCAAAGTGAAGATACAATCCAGGTGTGAATATATATACACCTAATTACAATGTTTGTCGGGATATAAACCGCAAAATAATTAAGAGCTGTGACCAAGAACAAATAAATGAAACCTGAGGTCGCACTGAATTTCAGGATATTTATAAGTCTATAAGTTAGTTGTGATCTAGTGAACTTCAGAATATTTATAAGTCTACAAGTTAGTTGTGATCTCGTACAGATATTTTGACTGGACTTGTCACATGGACCGATAAGTCGGTTAGGTCTCGTACGAGCGCACGGCAGTTCCGAATAGACTTGCTGAGCCTATAAGTCGATTTGTATAGTAGTCCCGAATGAGCTTGCTGAGAAGACCTGCTAATTGAACTTGGTACTTAACTCATAATAGTTTTATGACCCAAACAAATCAAGCAACTGTTGAGCTAGCTGTGAGAATACGACCTCTCAACATAGGAGATTTGACATGAAATACAACTATAGTAATTAATTGCTATTAATTCTCACTGGCATTAAATATTTTTCATGTATGGCTTTTGTTAGCTCTTGGCACGTTGAGAGGACAAGATATGTATGAAATGATTGATTAACTAAGAATTTAATTATTTAGCTAATAATAGTCTACTAAAATAATTAGAGATGTCTTAATTTGATCGAGATTGACATAACCCGGTTTAACTGTTGTGACTGTATCAGTTCATTTCACCATGTAACCTTTAGGGCTAAAATCAGTATATAAAACAAAATTAATAACCTATATATAGAAAGAGAACACCTAAAAGAAAATCTCAAAAGAAAAAAAAACAGAGCATCAGTATCATACATAGTACTAGCAGTAAAAACGCACTAATCTATAATCATTGATTCATTGGGACAAGAAATCACTTGTCACAGGTTCATAGATGAGACCCTTTTTAAATATGTACTTTGTAATAATTAGTTATAATTTGAGAAATGTTCAAGTGAAAGAAGACAAACCACCAGAACAGCCAACAAGTGGCAATTCAGTCCCAATTAACAAGGAGGAAGTATGATTGGATGGATGGATTATGGATTTTCATGGGAGAGGAGGGTGTCCAATGCCCATCGGACCAGAGTCTATTCGATGGGTGTCCGATACTGTCCGATTCACTTCAAGATCTGTACGCATCACTTTAATATCCGTGTTGTTTGTTTTAATATACATGTGCACAGATCTTGAAGTAGATCGGACGGTATCGGACACCCATCGAACACTGTTCTGGTCCGATGGGCATGGGACACCCCCCTCTCTCGATTTTTATACCTTGGTATAAGAAAGACTATGTATTTAGCTGGAATCACATCACCTGCAGAGCTCCGCAGGTGCGGTTCATTTAATCTGGTCCGTTCATTTTGATCGGACAGACCAAATAAGATTTTGTTGCGAAATTTAAAGCAAAATTAATACTGTCCCTCTATCATCCGAGCACTCACCGGCTGAGAGTAAATCTGGGCCGTCTGATTAGCTCCGCACAGCTCCACAGAGGAAAACTCCGCAGAGGATACTGGGTAATTCCACACCTTTACAGTTATTTCTTGCCCTTTTTAGATAATTCTTAACTTCTGCAAATTAAGGGTCTGTTGGGTTTTTCAATGAAAATGTTTAGATCGCAAATTTCTTCTTCAAAGTTGTGATATTTATATGTTAAATACATTTTGCATAAAATCAACAGTCAAAAAATGAACATATAAAACTAATTACAATATATAAACTTTATTTTATAGATCTGATTGAAGAGAAGAAAAGAGAAAGAAGGAAAAAACAACAAGAGAAAGTTTCTTTTAATCTTTTTCGTTCCTTTTAGAAAAGTTCAATATTCAAATTTGTTGATGTTCAACTATGTCCAACTCTTAAATATCTTGAAATATTATATGACTAGTTAAATATTAATTAAAATCCATCATTATTTATTTAGCGTAGTATTTAAAATTACATCTTAAAATTTTATATCATTTGAATATGTTGATATACTCGTTGTTTGAACTCACTTTTCTTTTTTATTTCTTTTGTAAAATTTTGATACTCCTGGTGTCCATTAATAGAATCTGAAGGCTAGATCTTCGTATTTTCTTCTCAAAAAAAAAACCAAGAGAAGAAGAGACTTTGTAAAAAAAAAAATTCCAAAGCGAAGTAGCACATAATTTTTACTCTATACAAATAATATAAATATAATATAGAAAAATAGATTAATTATATGGAAATTTTGATCCCATAGAACAATTTGATTCCTTTAGAAATCGCACCATGCGACTATAAAGAAGGCCACACAACAAATTCAGTTCCTAAATTTATGCAGACATTTGAACCACTGTCACATAAAATACGAGTAGCTATCTATGAGATCGAAATTCCACTACATTCTATCAAATTTTTATATCATTTTTAAATAATTTATATAACTACAAATTTCTGAAAGTAGAAATCAGCAAGCACATTATAATAACTTTTCTTTTTCTCTTCCCTAATTCACAAGGGAACCAAAAAGCCTACATAGGCACCCTTTAAAAAGACAACCGTCTAATTTCAATTAGTGATATAATAATTAATCCGTAGACAAACATAGGTGCAAAGGTTGTGAAAAGTATCAAAGAGGATTAGTATCAAATGCTATTCTATTTATGTTACTTTTTTAAGTCCCTGTCAAATCATCCCCTTTCAGTAAAAAATGATTTTCTGAGATATTTATTGGACTTTACCACAAGACATCCTTGAAAATTGACACATTTTTGCAGAAAGAAAGCTAATTAAATGAGAGATTTGGGGGCCACATGACAGTGACTTTGCAAATGAAACTCATGAACTTGTTCAACTGAAGTACCAAATTGTTCTCTAATTGCAATCAAGTAGATAATTCCAAAGTAAATTATTTTTCGTAATCAATGTCTTTGCATAGATAATCAGTTTTTGATTTAGTCACAAAGATAATATTTTTCGTGTGAAAAATTATAAGTTTGAAATTCGTATGAATTTTTTTTGTAAAAAATAATTTTGTTGGTGACTTGACTCTCAACTTAATTAAAAAATATATATGATACGAATAACAATGGATCAACTAAATTTTAACAAACAATTTATATCTTAGAAATAGATCATGTTAGGGATTGGATATACATAATTTTTATTTTTACAATTGTGTAAAATATTTTGTAAAGAATAAAAAAGATGGGAAAAAGGAATCTATGATATAATTGATGTGGTTCCTTCTAAAAATTAAAAAAAAAAACTCTCTCCTCTACAAAAAAAAAATATTTAATATATTTCTAAAAATAAAAACCTTCTGTTGGATATACACCGTTGGATAACAATTGAACATGATTTACTTGTTGACTTGTTGGGCTTTCTCTGGAAAGGACGAGTTTCTATGTTTTTTTTTCAGAAAATAACAAAATATGTTTTTCTTTTTGTTGTTTGTTAAAGCATTTATGTTTTTTCACAAGTGTTTTTCCATGTTATCATTAATTTTATTTTCTTATTACATAACTTTTTGGTTAAATCAACATTATATGTGTTCAAAATATAATATTATACTAAATTCAAAATTTATACATTCCCTATCTAAATCACTGATAGCACATGCACAATTTTACCTTTTTAATTTATTTTTAGTAAAAATTAGCAATCAAGTCATCAAACTATTTAATATCCACAAAAAAAAAAAAATTATCTGAATTTCGAACATGTGAGTTCTCATACAACGAGCATTATCTGTGCCACTAAATCAAAAGCTCATTCTCACCTTCTTAATTTGGATGATATTTTATATATAATGCACTATAAAAATTACAAGTGCATTAAACTTATTTTTTATTTTTTTAATTTAAAAATATTTTTCAAATAACCAAGTGGATTTATAATAACAGTTGGACATCCTACAATTACCCTTTATTTTAACAAGCATTATAACTATTTGTTTAGACGAATCCTACTTCAAATTGATCATCCCGTTATGGTCTTTTGCTTGCCAATGTGGGGAAAAAAATCACAAAGTACAAGAAATCTAATGTGAAAGAAAAGTATGGAAGCTTTGCTCCAAAATAATTGGTGGCATATAGACAAAAGTTTGAATTATTTGTCATTGTCTTGGATTTTTCTAAAAATGTGCACACAAACATTTGTGAACTATACTTGCTTGTTTTTTTTTTCCTTTTGCTTGTTTATCTAAACTATTAATAGTAATTCTCTGTTGCCTCACTTACACTGCTCAATTTAATTTTGTACAACTTCAGAATATCCAATGGCAGTATGGCACAAAATGACTTGTTGCTTTCAATGCTTTAGCATAATAGAGACATGTACTTAATTTTATAATAAGAAAGACAGGTGCAAAATATTATTAATGTTTATCTTGATGGTTCTGTAATTAGTATTGAAAATAGAGATAGGAGTAGGTCCGATGCGCATCGGACCTACTTTTAGGTTCAATTAGCTCTAACACTGTACGATTATCATTGAGATTTGTGCGCACGGAAACTGAAAAATATTTGCACGGATTTTAATGAGTTCGCACGAATCTTGATGCATATCTGATGGTCATTTCACCATCGAAAAAAGTAGATCCGATAGGCATCGTACCTACTCTCAATTCTTGAAAATAACTGTAACCTGTTTACTGCCTGATTTGATTGCTTAGTCATAAATAGTGTTGTGTCACAAGACTCACTACCAACCCAAATTTTTACTTTTAGAAGGCTCTGATATTGTTGGAAAGCATAATCCATAAAATGTCAATCATACAGAAATAAACCAAATAAAGAAATTTATTCTCAATAACTTTAACTTCTCTTTTTTGTTGTTGTTGTTGATGACAGTCCAGATCTTATCTGATAAGCTCAAGCAATTGGTTTCAATAATAGAGATAAGGTTATAATGGTCTGTTGGCACCATCATAGCATCATTGAAACTTTATGCCTTCTTACAGTTCATCTGAAAAATGCTTAGCACAGTAGGAAAGCAAAAACTTCATTTTACAAAAAGTTCATGAACACCTTAATCTTTTAATTCTTGTATTATTATTCTTTTGCCTGAAGGATTTGGATAAATACATACCCAAAGCTGGACCTTAACTGTTCGTGCCAAAATTCAAACAGATGGTTTAGATTCATGGGGCCAAAGTTCTAAATCATTCGCCTAAATCTCTACGTAGATCGGATGGTTTGGATCTGATTTTGAATAAATTTTGTTCAAAACTCGATTCCTATATAGAGAGAGATGGGTTATGATGAGTTACGAAGTAAGATTCTTGTTTTACTTTATGCTTATACCTCTGTTTCAAAGTCTAAACAGCCGATCCAAACCGCCCGACGTGATCTCTATATTGAAATGTGCTTGGAGACCAAATTTTACATTTTTTAGAATTTTTTTACTATTTTTTAGATAGATAGAAAATCGTTGTTTTTGAATATATTATGAACTATAAAGAAACAATGATTTAACAAATTCTAAACAAATAGCAATTATTTTTTAAATATACAACTATAAAGAAACACATTTCAATATGCAGATTATATTGAACTGTTTAGATCAACTTTTTTGAACTTTCAAAAATAAAAAATATAAGCATAGAGTAAAACAAATCTCTTATTTCGTAACGCAACATAGCACTAACTCTCTCTGTCTAGTGTTCTTGCTCGGTGGTTCCGTATGGTTCCAAGGATTAGAGCGGGCCCATAGGAAGAGGGAGGGAGAGTCAAGTCCCTTTCAAACTATGACTTGTGACTCAAATTATTATGGGGGAAATGTTAAAGAGCATGTGGGAGGGGGTCACAGCTCACAACTGAAACAAAGATTAAAAAGAAAATAAATAAATAAATAAATAAGAGAAAAGGGAAGATGTAGATGGATGGATCGATCATGGAAGGTATTGTGGTGGCCAGTCAAACAAAACAAATTAAAGGAGAAGACTTGTGAGTTGTGACCAAGAAATATTTTGACTAACGCTTTATGTGCACAGGTATCTTTTCAAGGCACTTTATATCCCTGCCTAACTTTCAACCTAGTTCAGAAATTGGGTTACTGTTGTATGTTCACTTGAATCACATTTATCTTGAGGTGAGAAAGACAGTCCCAAGGTAGTGATTCTTGTGAATATACCGTGAACTGGTACAGTCTTTTTTGTGAAAAGTTACAAAAAAAAATCTACCAACTGATTGAGTACGCAATTATCTTCTTCCTCCTTTTCCTTTGTTAAACAGATTTTAGGAATGAGAGCTCAATTTTCCAAAGAGGGCAAAGAAAAATCAAGCTGGTTAAGTTGGATAAAACCTCAGGTGCAGAATCTAAGGCCATAATTAAGATTTGAATTTAAACAATCAGTGCAGACACAATGAAAAAGATCAAGAGCAATCAGGGTGTATCATAAAATTTTCTCATATAATTTCATAAGCTCATCCAAATTTTAAGATGGTATTCCATGAATAAAAAGGCATTTTCATTTTTAAACATGACACAAGCTACTAATATTATTGCATATTCAAAGCCAGACTAGGCGGAGAGCATACAAAGGAGACAACACGAGAGTAAGAAGCTTATAGCGAAAATTGGCATGACTTACCATTTCTATATAAGCCAATCCTACTTCACACAAATAACAAAAAGTTTAAAACACCTACTAAATAGTTCTATGAAACCTTCTGATAGCTGGAATGGACTTACATACAGACATCCCCGCCATTTACCGGCATCAAGCCCTATTACACAACTCCTATTAACCCTAAATTTCCCATTCCTAAATTAACTCACACACCCGAGCAGAGACCCAATACGAGCATACACATGCACGCACGCACCCACTGACCCAGATCAATCAGAGGAACCAACCTGACTTCTGATACCCAGCAGTGTAGTAAGATGCTTGCCCATTGTAATCTGGCTCGAATCGATACTCAGGGGTAACAGTATAATTCTCCTGTTGAGTTGCATATGTCTGATTTGGTGCAATCATCTCTTCACGGTTGAAGAATTGCTGTTGAGATGGAAACCCGGACCCGACATCCTCAAAGAGGTTCCCCTGACCGAAGAAATTATCCTCCACCTGTACTCTCGGCTGAGCAAAACTCACGCTCGATCCATCCCCACTATTCTTTTGACCCGAATTGCTTTCATAGACACCCATCAAATTGCCAATTGACTTCTGGTTGTCACCCTGGATGCCAAAATCAGAGATGCTTATTGGGTTGCTGACGGTTGACCCAAGGCCAGAGAGGGTAAGACCTGGACCCGGCTGAGTCTGACCGAAGAAAACAGAGGGCTTGTTCTCAGCAAACAACCCATTCACCGTAGTAGCAGTCCCATTGTTATTACTATTATTGTACTTGCAAACATACTGGTGTCCATTGCGGGCATTCCTGTCCATGAACCCGAACCCGGCATCGCTATGAGGGCACTGATTATTGCTGCAGGTGTAAACCTGGTTGGTCACGAACATCTGGCTCTCCCCTGCTCCTCGCTTCTGAATAAACTCCAACCCACCAAATGCACCTTCTTCCTTCATTACGAATTTCTCATTTAATTCGCTTTCATTCTCAGCAGGGGCCTCACTTCTGCAATCCTCAACCACATCCACATCATACTCACTTGAGCTACTATTTAAGGAGTTACCCGTCGGAGTAGTAACAGAAGGCGGCAGCACTGCACCAGGGTTTTGCTTGATGTAGACCTCCTCCTCTTGTTTGAGTACAGCCAGCCAGGTGGAGATCTCCTTGGCCGTCATCTTGTCCTGTAAGCACTTGCTCTGACGAACCAGCCGGCGAATTTTCTCAATATCAGGCGACATGTGCTTTATGACAGCAGTCAGCACCCCCACCTTCCATGCCTTCTTCAAATCATGTGGTTTCTTGTAAGGAGGTGGACCATGTTCTTTGGGGATACCAAGCTCGGTGTACCAGCCTTCATAACCACACGGCCACCATGGAGGTGGCACTCCCTTCTCCAGCGGGAATCGCCTCTGTGGTGGGCTGCAGTGCTGCATCAAGGCCGAGAGAAGAGATCCCAGAGTAGTGTCTTGGAGCTCTTGCAGAGAGTGAGCGCTCACCAACCCAGGACTGCTCTCTGTCTCTGACCCTGGGGCAGCATTGTCGGCTTGATACTTGGCAATTGCCGCGGGACCATTGCGATCGAACCGCACCTTTTCCTTCCACCACCCGCGCAGATTATCGGATGCGCCTCCAACAGGTTTGCCCTTCTCAGGTATGATGCCATACACGAATCCCTGAGCCTTGCACACCTCCATCATTTTCAGCATGTATTTTAAGATCCCATCTTGGGCACGAGACATCTTCTTGCGGCGTGCTTGTTCCTGGGACTGGCGCAGCTGATGACGGGTCAGACCTGTACCCGAACCCGAACCAACATCCTTGGCCTTGTTCTGTTGTTGCTCTTTCAGGCGCTTGAGAAGCATGCGGTCCTGCCATATGCGCCTCTCAATCTCTTCTATGTCCTCATCATCACTGTCGACATCTACATTCGGATCAGTAAAGTTTTCAGACTGCGGGCCGACCAGATCATCCTCACCCATTACACAATCAGGCGCGTCGCCATAAGCAAGGTTCTTTTCATCAGGCATGAGCTGCACGAAATTCTGAGCACCGGAAAAGACCATGTCATCCACTACAAAACCCCCCATTGTTCCTGTGGAAATATATAAAGGGGAAAAAGATTAGGACAAGGCATATGTGAAAAGTATTGGTTGATGAATATGCAATAGTCGCTGTAATTAGCTAAGGACAGCCATTTCACACAGAGGAAAGTGAGTTTGTACAAAGAATTGTGTGTTTTTCTTTATCAGGGTACGTGTATGTCCGTTTAATATTACAGGAGAATAATCAATAGAGTCTGCAAATATTGCAATTAAGATAAGCATATTTAACGGAAAAAAGCATGGCGGGAATTAATCATTGTTAGAAGTTTTGAATTGTACAAAACTGAGGAAATGATGCGTAAATATTGATTGCGAAACCAAATAGGGCCAATCCAAGTAAAAAGAAAAAAGAAAAGTGATTTGATAGCCAAAGCACGAGGCTAGACTACAATAATAGTTTATCTGGATTGGACCTAATATTACATATGCATATTCCTCTAATGAAATTTATGATTATTGGATTTCCTTAACTGAACTGAAAAAGAACAGTCAAGAGCTAAGGAAATTTTTTACAGATGTTTCAGAACACATTAGTGTACAAAAAGGGTGAAATATAAAGGCTAACATGTGTCAGATCTAAATCCCGACTGTTTTAATTTATTGTTATCGCTATCATCGCTTGCGAGATCGATAACAATTAACTTTTATTGAACAATGATCACTTGTTATTTCCTAAAATGGTATTTGAAATAGTTTAGAAATTGCTACTAATTAGGCATATGCCCGCAGACTACATGGAACGACGATACAACAACAAAAACAGAGTAAAATGTCTACTAAATTGATGAAGCAAATAACATTGACGTGAGTTCCTATGAAAGGCATATGACATGTGTGAAATCACTACCAACTCTAAATAGAAAGCAAGAAACTGGTTTCATTTAAAATAAGACATATTTGTGGCAAAATTAATTGAAGTTTGTAATTAAGACAGAAAAAATAATGAAGTGGCACTGTTGGCCTTAAAATTAGAATGGCCATAATTTCTAAACTAATTATTTTTACTTCAAAGAAAAAAAATTCCCAAACTTAGAACCTTTTTGGGCATCGTTTCAGTATCAGAAAAACCGCGAGCTATTTTTGGGAAAAAATCATAATTCTTTCTGGACCCCATAGAAATCTATCTAGATGGAAGGAAATTCGTTGACTTGAGCTCATAGAATTAACCCCACCTCTGAAGCTCAAAAAAATATTTTTTCCCAGTTTTTTATATAAATAGCAGCACTTCACAAGATATACAACTCTTTCATAATAGCTGCTTTCGACATCAATTTTTATCTTACTTGAAAAACCAATTAACACATACAACTCTTTCACTGCCTCTTCAAGGCTCCTAATTGACACAGCATTCACTATGAAACCCTCAAAAATAAAGAAAATTAACGAGAATATAAAATCAGAACCAAATAAAGGTAAAGAGAATAGTACAAAAACAGACCTTTTACTGTTATTCTCCAGCAAGTTCCCCAGGCCTGGAACTAATCCGATAAAGCTCTGATCTTCAAATGATCTGGGACAACAGAGAAGATGAGAGAGAAAGAGATAAGGAGCCAGAGAAGGGATAGAAATTAGAAAAGAGGGAAGAGAAGAGAAGAGAAACAGGATGATAGAGAGAGATATTAGCAAGTTGGGACTTACAGGTTGGGGAGGTGCTCGGAAACAGAGAGAGGTGTTTATTAAAAGGAAAAATATATAAAAATTATTGAGGGTCCTCCTCTTCTGTGCAGAGATGGCCCGCTCGTTCTGTCTCTTATCTCCACCTTGTTCCTGCTCTCTAGAGAGAGAGAGAGAGAGAGAGAGAGGGGTTTGTGACTTATGAGCATGTGAATGTGACTGTTCTGGGGTGAGATTTGGAGCATTTATATAAAGAGGGAAATTTAACCTCGGTTGAGAAAATTTTCTGGTAAGACCGTAGGACTAAATCTTTTTGTGGGTTTTGGGATTCACTAATTTTTTTTTTCTGGTTTGGGAGATTAATTAATTAATTTTATGTATTTCTACATTTGTGAAAACATTAAAATCCAGTTGGAATGAGATTGGCCAGTTAAAGATAGGATTTACCTATTTTGTAAGAGTAACCGTCGGTGAGATTAAGTCGAGTATATCTTGAAGAAGATATGCTTTAAATATTCAGTGTTGGGAATTATTTAAATATCAATTAATTTTGTAGAAAAGATTTAGTGAAATTTATTGGTTATTATTTTTTTCTTAAATGAACGATTGTGGAGACTGGAGACAATGGTTTTAAATTATTTACTGTTAAGCTATTTGCAGTTCGTTTATTTTTGGATTATAAGAAATGATTAACAATTAAAAGTACTGAATAGCCACAATTTAAACTCTCAAAAAAAAAAAAAAAAAAAAGGTGCTATGGGATTTTGTTTTGGTCACAAATATGAACCATCACAAGTTCGATGTTTTTAATTTGTGTTCAAAAATATTGAAATGACTAGTTATTAAAAAAAATTGATGAAAATTTTGAGAATCAAACTTCCAGATTCCATATATGTGACACAAAAAATGTCAAAAAAGTTACAATGGTTATTAAAATTTAAAACTATCTCATCTTATAATGTGAGATATTAAGATAGGTATATAGAATTTATCATTTTCATCTGTAAGCCCGTTCTTGTTATCATGAAATGCTTTTTTTCCCCCTTTTTTCTTCTTCTCAAGGTATAATGCAATCTCTCTCTGTTTTTTTTTTGGGTGTGAAAATTAGCAACTTTTTTCATAATTTTGTCAAAGTGTAAAATCTGGAGATATGTATCGGCCTTGCAGAGTATATTATATGATTGTATTTGATAAAGAGATAAAAAAGACGAAGGAAAGAGATAAAGAGGATAACTCTTATTTCATTCTTACAAGAAATAAGAGTTGTGATTTATTTTATTTTATTTTGATAGTGGGATAATATACAAGGATATATGGATAACTACTATTTCTTTCATTCTATTTTTTTGTAACAGTAGTGATAAAAATTATTTCTTGTAACAGTAGTAATAAAAATGGAAAATTTTACAAAGTGTTCTTCTTTTTTAAAATATAGAACAAAATATCTTCTTTTCAAAATTCTTAACAAAATGCTCTTGTAGACCCCACTTGTTCCCTCTCTTTTCATCTCTCTCACTCATTTTTATTTACTCTCACTTATTATTTGTTTATGTAAAATATATAATTGTAATTTCATTCTCATTTTGAATAATTTTTTTTATTTTTGTGTGTATAAATGATTTAGAATAAAAAAAAATTAAAGTGTCAAAATTTTTATTTATTTGAATCAGAAAGTATAATATTAATATAAATGTAGAATATTTTCAACATATGGGTCTTTAAAAAGTAAAAAAAAATATAACAAATAAATGTTTTTAACATACGCATTTTATATAGTTTATTCTATATAAATTTCATATTCTTAGTTTTCACAACAATAAGTGATTTTATCACATTAAGAACAATTTAGTGACATACTTATACTTCAATAAAAATATACTAATTATATATTTGATATAATCTTAAGAAATTAAGAAATAAATAACAAGTACAAGAAATATTGAGTTCGAATACTATAGCAATGAGTGATTGAGATGACTTGGGATACATTTTTTACACCTTCGACGTGCATATATATATGGTCCGATTAATTACTAGATTCAACAAAGTTTAATTTTTAATTTTTCACCATAATATATTCAATGGTGAGTCGTATTACTTGCATTGTAACTGATTCAAAACTGATGACATTATTTATTTCTTAATTTTTAAGATATGTTATACATAATTATAATATTTTTTTATTGAAGCATAAATATCTCACTAAATTGTTCTTAACATATGATGTGGTAAATAAGTTAAAATTATTATATGTTAGTTAAAAATAGTTTATATAATAAGTTAATACCATTTCTTATAATAATTTTTCAAAAAGAACAATATGTTGAAAATATTCTATATATACACTAATATTATACTTTCTAATTTTAGCAAATACAATTTCACACTTAAATTTTTTTGTTCTAAATAATTTATATACATAAAAAATAAATATTAATCAAAAATATAGATGAGAGATCATAATTGTATATTTTACTTAAGTAAAGAATAAATGAGAATAAATTGGAAGGAGTGAGAGGGAGGGAAATAGAGAGAACAAGTGGGGTTCACAGGGGTATTTTGTTAAGAATTTTGGAAGGAGGGTATTTTGTTCTATGTTTTGAAAAAGAAGGACACTTTGTAAAATTTCCCGATAAAAATTGTTGGATAACTACTATTTCTTGTAACAGTAGTGTTAAAAATTATTTCTTTCATTCCTTCATTTTATTTTTCTACCATACATTTTTTTCCCTACTTTATTTCTCTAAAATCCATGACCCAACAATTAACAAGTAAACCACCACAATTTTGACTGAACCTAGAGTATAAACTCTTTCTAGACCAGATAATATGTGACCCATTTGATGCATAATTGAAATTTTAAATTTTTTAACTCTTCTAAAAAATTTTGGTTAAAAAGTATTGTTAATTAGGCTAGCTTCCCTAACTTGTTGTTGCAATTTTGTAATATCATATATATTAACAAAATTTATCAGTTCTTCTCCAATTGGTTTCTAAATTCACAATCATATATTATTGAATCTGAACCATCCGACCCAACATGGTCACATCTGAGACATCTAGTTTCTAACATATTTTCAATTTCATATGCACCATTCAATTTTAATCGGATGACTAAAATTTAATAAAGATGCTAAAATGATATGATCACAGTTCCGCAGATGTGAACTATCACAAGTTTCATGTCTTTTATTTTTTGTGTTAAAAAATATTTGAAATAATTAGTTTAGAACTGCCTCATATTGAATGGTAGGTATTAAGTTATTTACATTATACTTGTTTATTTTAAATTGTGAAAAAAAGTTCATTTTATCATGGAATGATTTACTTTATTTTTTACTGTCAAAGTTCAATGTAATCTCTTACTCCTTTATTTATGTCAAAATATCATATCAGCTTTCAAAACTACTCATTATTATAAATATTGGTGTGTGAAACTTAGAGACATTTATTAATTTTGTAGTATATTTACACGATTAATTAGGGATTAAAAACAGAATATTATCTTCGTAATTGCTATCATTTTATCTCTTTATATATATTTTTTTATTATATTTGAAAGTGAGATAAAATGAAGTTAATTTTTATCTCCACTCTCACAAGAAATATAATTTTTATCCTACTTATGTTTGGTAGAGAGACAAAATATAGAGAGAGGAGGGAATAAATTTAATCTCTTGCTAGAGGTGATAAAATTATCTACTTATTCCTTCGCTTTACTTCTTTTACTTCATAAGTGTAATAAGGAGATCATGTTCTAAAGTGAAATAAAGTAGATTAATAAGGAGATTACTCTCATATGCACTTTCATAAATAATAAGATGAAAACTTATGTAATATAAGAGCGATAAGAATTATCTTCTTAATTATTTCTCATTTTATTTTTCTATAAAATATAATATATTCATTAATATATTATACCGTTAAACACAATCCGATAATTAAACAACAAATCACCACAATTCCAACCATTTGCAAGAGTTGCAAAATAAATCGGAATGCCGTTTGACTAGGTTTTGCACAACATCTAGAATAATTTTAATCGGATCAGAGCCAAGTTCCATAACATTTGGAATGTACATCCAAACATTATTATTAATTGTATACACAAGTCTAAAAAACTACCGCGGTCAGGTCGGGCGCTGCTGAGGTCAAGAAATGGTTAGGGTCAGTCTGACCCCACCGGTCCGGGTTCAATTCTTCTTGGTCCAATGGTCCGTTGATCCAGTCTGGAATTAATGAACGACGACTCTAGCTTGGGAGGACTTCCTAATGTATGTGACAGTATATACATACATTAATATATCTGTTAACTGTTCTAACTACTATCACGCATTGTCAAATGAAAAGGTTATAATTGTTGTGTATTTTTTAAAAGTATATCAAATGTAAATAAATGTGGTATATTTTTCAGCTATGCCACGTTGCGGACGATTCCATCCGTTCGATTCTGGATTCTTCTACTCTGCCCTTAATTGTATTAATCAGACGGCCTTTACTTTGCCCCCTCCTACTTTCTCACACATGGACAGAATAGAACGGTAAAAACGCTACTGTGCACCGATCGATTGTCCCAAATAAGTCGTAAATTGTATAAATTTGTATGGTGTCGTGACTAATGCGTTGCGATTTTGGTTATGTGTTGTAATCAAGTTAATTTTTTATTTGTTGTTATGTGGCTGTGACTAAAATGGTGACGAGTGGTTATGACACATGAGTCACGCTATGACCAAAGTTCAAACGTGCTGCGATCGAATAAATTTAGTCATATTCGATTATGTTTTTATCAGTATACTTGATCACGTGCTGTGATTGAATAATTTTAGTCATATTTGATTATGTTTTTATCAGTATCCATAGATATCTTCTATGTGTATTGTTGGGTACATTAAAATCTGAAATACATGTATACCACATTTGGGATACATAAATGTCCGTGTATTTTTTTACTTTTTAGTCTGTATCATCAAGTTTTCTATATTCGCACATTGGACACCGCCTAGCACACATTACAATCAAATTTTATCTAAATTAATTCAATCTTGACCGTCTGATCAATATCTAATGGTCTCTTATGAATCATTATTGATGTTTTGTGCCGTGTCATAATTACAATGAATTATATACTGTGTCGTATTTTTTTTTATAAAAAACTAATTACGACAGAATGTACAAATCACGATTATGTAAATACATAATCAATACATGGGTCGTATCATTTCGTGACGTATACTTCCATTCCATCATACGATAGAACCAACTACAAATATAGTGGCAGATCCACACCCAATAAATGGTCAAGCCACTGGAGAGTAGCAGTCGGGGAAACACCGAAATGTCCGATGCGCAATGAATGGCCTCCATGTCACTTTTGACGCCCGATAAATTGTTCGCCTTCCCCGAAAAGTTATTAAACCAGGTCCATTCAAATATTTATTCAGATACGGATGTAACTCCTGCTTGTGTAGATTTCACAAATCCAGTTGAGCAATCGCGCTTAACGGCTTTCAAGTCCGGAGGAGCCGCCATAGCACTAGTGCTCTTCTGCCATGTGCCGCATTATGTCAAAGCGCCACGTGTTGTGTGTAGGCCCCACGGAGTTTTGTCATGGTGCTGTGACTGTGTCACTTTTCCATTGGAAAAGAGGGACTATAAACAGCAAAACCAATAAAAAATTCTCTGACAATTAAGTACCATAATTATATTCTGTTGAATTATTGACCTAGTCCGCTGCTCCGCTGACTATGTTGTTGTAATGTACTCCATTTGTAGTACAAATGACATGCATGTGCGATGATTTCAATAATTTTTGTACCAGTTGTTGATTCATACCCACCCTGTTTTATGCTCCATAGCTAGGCCAATTGAAATAAAAATTAATGATATTTCTGGTTAGTTTTTAAGGATAATAAGAGGATATTTCAATTAATATCAACAATTCGTCCTTCTGTTCCTGAATTTATTTTCCCTATTAAATTTCGTTCAAAGAGAGAGAGAGAGAGAGAGTGAGTACATATAATTTACATGGAATATTATAAAGCTTCAATACAAGCTACACCGCCAAAAGTATTAGAAAGTGAAAAGAAAAAATAACAAGAAAATAAATGAATGGTCGAAACAAAAAAAATTGTTGCCAGGTTCAGTGATCCACTGATCCGCATCAAGTGTAGCTGTTGCTTTGCTTGACCTGCTACATTGCAGGAAAAAAAAAAAGTAAAAACAGATATGTCCCATATAGAATCTACAGGACCTGTTCACAGTGAACCACCACTTAGAGTAAGCCATAAAAGGGATAGTATTACTGTGCTTTGAGATTCGTGCCAAGCTAAAAAGAACGGTCTCGATCCACTAATTGTAAAAAATTCATTTTTCAGGTAATGCACTGGATGTGAATTCCTTCACAATACAATCTCCCACATCCATAACGGCACGACAATATAAAATGAACTTCATACCCACCATACATGCTATGCCACAAACAATCCCAATGAGTCCCAATAACCCCCTCAGAGGATGCGAATTCCTCTAATGCGGCCGAGCCGCGCCTCTGTCGGAAAGAGAGGGACGGAAAAAGCTAGCGAGAGAGAGAGATAGAGAGAGGTCCGATTTAAAAGAGAAAAAGGGAGAGGTGGAGGATGCAAATGAGAGCAAAGAAAGTTGTCCATATTAAACGACATGTGGAGGGGGAAAAAAAAAACAAAGGAAGGGAAGAAGAATATGAGGCAGAGAAAACAAGATCCCTTTTGCAGAAGATGACAACCTTCATATTTTTCATACTTCATAGTGCATTCAAAAGAGTGGAAAGGAAGGGAAGATGACCACCTTTTGCAGATGTTGATGAAAAGAAGAATGAACAAAAGAGACGAATGATTAATTGGCAACCTATGTTATTTTTAATTTTAATTAACGAGGGTTCTTAATCTCTTGTTTTTTTTCCTTCGGTAGGTGGAGAGAGCAATACAGCGCTATCAATCCTATGATTTTTCTGTTTTAAATTTTTTATCTCTATTTTCAAAATCTAAACAGTCAATTCAAATTAATCAACATAATCTTTATCTTAAAAATGTGCTTTGGTGATCAAATTTTATATTTTTTTAAAGTTATTTAGTATTTACTAAAACAGATACAAAATTATTATTTTAATTTGAATTCAATTTAGATTTTGAATACATCAATAAAAGATGTGAGACGAGTTGAGGTATTAAAAATATGAGACATTTTAACTCTTTGAAAATTAATTATTTTTTTAATTTTGTATGTAATTAAGTTTCTCATATAGTATTAAATGTGTAATTGTGATTGAAATTTGACTTTATAATTGAAGAGATTTGAGTTTAAATTCATTTATCATATACTTTACATTTTATGTTTTAGTCTTTCAACCAAAGTTTTCTAATTTCATCTTATGATAGTAGAGCAGGGTCGTTGGCTATCTTGAGGATTCAAAAAAATTTAAGATTGTTTTTGCTTCAACAAAGAACCAATGTATTTTATGGTAACTTAATCAGGAGCAGAGCCATATTTCCAGACTATGTGAATCAAATAAATATGGAGATCAATCATATAAAAATTTCTACAAAAAATAGAGATTAATTTTACAATATCACAACATTTAATCTAAATTACATACAAATCATATCAAAATATAAAAAAAAAAAAAAAAATGAGAAATTGACCCCATTATTTTAACATACATTCGACCTTGACCTTGACGATCAACTTAAATAAAACTTCATATTGATTTTTATGTGATCGCGAGGGTAATGTTTCCTATAACAAATTATATTATATTTACATGACTTAAATTTTAATGAAAATATCGTTAATTTTATTGTTGATATTTCAAGTCATTTGATGTATGGTATAAGTCAATTTAATCAAATATCATCATATTTTATAATAATTATTATTATATTCCTTTAATATTAAATTTAAATTTAAGCTTTACTTTGAAGATTATCAAGATGTAAAAATAAAAAATTGCTAAAAAATTTCCCTCGTTACTTTTTTATATTCCTCTAATAATTTCCCTTGGTTAGCAATCAACATTTAAAATTTACTCACATAAGTGTATTTCTACACTCTTAATACTAACTAAAACAAAATTGAAATGCCATGCATGGAAAAAATAATATCATGTCTAACGATATTATTTTAACATTTAAGTTAATATAATTCTAAAAAATAGAAGTATGATAGAGGCATAAACAAATTAAGACATTTGAACTCTTCTTATTAAACAAGTACTAAAATTAAAATTGTGCTCGCAATTCGAATAACTGGTATGCAGAAATTTCCATTGAATTGATAATTAATGTGTTTGAGGTGGATAATAACTAGGGGTGCAAACGGATTGGATAGTGGTAAAACCATACCCATATACGCTTTTAATTTTCAGATACGGATACAGATATGGATCGGATATTAAACAGATACGAATAACCTTTTTATAATAGTGAATAACATAAATTTTTCAATAATATATATTAAACTATATATTATATATCTAATTTTCGAATACGGATAATTAAAATTAAAAACCATATCTGTATCTAATTTTCGGATACGGAGTCGGATAGGGTCGGATAATATCCTATCCATTTGCATCCCTAATAATAACGATGCAAGTATAAGAAGAAAAGTAATTCAAAATAACAATTACATAATAAGCTTGCTTTTGACTCTTAACTTGCTATTAGTAACAGCATATAACTTAAAAAAAAATTCCGAATTTCAATAGGTACACTACTTTAGTTACAAAGAGATCGGAAACTATTTGCATTTGTAATTATCTTTTTTTTTAGACTTTTTTTTTGGGATTGAATTCAGATAGAAAGTAACTCAAAATTGAGTTTTAATCCCTACCACCCGTAGCAAAATTACATGAATCTTAAAGCTGTCTATTTCAATTAAAATTGTCCTATAAATTTCAATCTGACCCGTTTTACCTGTTCGATTAGATTTTGAGCAAATTAAAAAATTGAGTTACTTCAAAGGATCTGCATCCAAGGTTGGATTGTGTGTCTAAGAGCGTGTAAATCGCTAGTATTAAGAGAATTTCCAATCTGATGTAACAGTTTCTAATTCAGTTTTAGCAATATGAAAGAATTTTTTATTTAGAAACTATACAGGAAAGTTTTTTTTTATTAAGAAACTGTTTATAAACTCAAAACTGACTAATAATTAGCTCAAATTATTTCTTTTTTTAATTTATTATTGGCGTGATTTAATATAAACTCAAAAATTAATTTTAGAAATGTAAGAGTTAAAAACTTTAGAGATCTTAATTTTTAAAAAGTAGTTAACAGTTATTTAGAAACTTTTTCAGTTATGCAATGCAGGTGCTCCAAGATTTCATATTTAAAAAAATAAAATGAAGAGTCGTAGCTGCACATGTGGTTGCAGAAGACAAAGGCATAGAAAACCCGACAAGTTCGTCGGTTACTTCTACGGTTTCCCTATTAATAGAATGGCCTATATAAATTTGGGGTGCAAACGGATACGGATTATCCGCGGATAATCCGCTCCGAATCCACTTATTATCCGTATCCGGATTAAACGGATATGGATACTTGTGGATACGGATATGGATAATTTTAGTATATGGAAAAATAATGCGGATACGGATACGGATAATTCCGTGAGGATATAAACGGAGCGGATATCCGAATATATCCGGATCCGAAATTTAATCTTTCAGCAGCTTTCAATTCATTTCACCCTTGCAAAATTTTCAAAAAACATACATATTCGTTTAAGTCCAAGAATCTTGATAGAAAAATTATATAATCTATTAGGATAATGGACTGATTCTCTGAACTAATAAGCAATTAGTCATGCATAATCATCGCTGTGCAAACTTAAAAAGACTATTAAGTTTTTGTCAATTTAGATAATCAAATTATGTAATTTAAAATTATAAAATTTAGTAGAGTTACTCAATATCTAACAATTATCCGCTCCATATTCGTATTTGAATTTGTATCCGTGGATTATCCGTTCCGTATCCGTATCCGTTTAAAACGGATATAGTTTTCAATTTTGATATCCGTTTACTATCCGTATCCGTATCCGTATCCGTATCCGTATCCGTATCCGCTTGTTGAAAAATAGATGCGGATATGGTATTAGCATTATCCGCTCCGAATCCGCTCCGTTTACACCGTAAATTTGTAATCATAATAAAAATAGAAGCCCTGCCTGCCGGCAACAGGTGTTATAATTTTTAAAACAAAGCTGGCGGCAACAATTGTGGATTAAAAGTATAACATTAACAATGGGATCTTGAAGTTGAAGATATGATATCCTCGCAATTAGTTTTTAATCAATTCGACTTCAAAAAGGACAGGTGTCGCATCCTCACGTTTTGAATGCTTAAAGAACACACAATCTGATTCAGATCTTTGCCCAATGATGATCTTTTTTTTTTTTAAATCTCTATTAAATGGTACTATTTGCCATCACATTCCAATTTATTTCTAGCGAGTTGCTTCTTAAACCAGAATACAACTGTTACATATTTAGAATGTAAAATCAAAGTTACAGAAGATCAAAAATTATGGTAATCTTTTACTTGCCCTTTTTCCAATATGGTTGAACAAACCAGTTCCTGCCACG
The DNA here is from genome assembly GCA_024447775.1 of Carex cristatella. Lineage (NCBI taxonomy): Eukaryota > Viridiplantae > Streptophyta > Magnoliopsida > Poales > Cyperaceae > Carex > Carex cristatella. The sequence continues at coordinate 2,962,134 of JAJHPF010000024.1, read as the reverse complement.
TACCCAAATTTCCACGTGGTGTGGTCATAGGCGCACGAGATACCAGAATTATTTAATTCATATTATGACTTCACACCAAATAGCTGTTTCCACTCATCATCTTTACGGTACTTTACAAATTACGTGGCGAAATATTATAGGATGCGGCGGCAACCAATATAATATTACTGAGACTAGCACATGTTCTCTTTTACCGAACTGAAAAAAATTGTGCAGCCGAAAGAACCCTTTTACCCCTTCGAGATTTGGGGGGGCACTTTTGTCGGTGCTGGATATCAGTCGTACTAGTCATGGACCACTAGATCTCAACCGTACATACTTCCACCGAACAGATCTAGACCATGGATATTGTCTGCTCCGTGGATTCATGCACGTTTGGGTCCCCGGAAACATGGTGTCATGACCTACGGGCTTCTTCTCCAATAAAGAAAATAATATAATTTGTATAGTAAGAGATAAACCTCTCCCAAGTTTACTCCTCCAGCATCTCCAATAGCATTTTAGCATAGTAAAAATGACCTTACTATTGGGGCCTGTTTTCCCACGTAAACAGTAATCCGTTGTTTACTATTCACCCGTTCCTGTATCCATTCCCGTTCCTGAGCTGCAGCCGAATAGGCCCTTAGATTATCAATTGCAAGAGAAAGTTATGGACTTATGGCTTGTGGCACATCTGACAACCATTGAAATTAGAGTGGAAAATACTTAGTGTGCCGAGATGTGATGCAGTTAACACACCATGATTTTAGTTTTGTACTGTGTTGTATTGTGATCAAGTTAATTTTTTACGTATTGTGCTATGTCATGACTAAAATGTCAAGGAGTAATCATGGTACGCAAATGATCACGTCACGTGAGTCACTCCATGCCTAAACGTGTTCAGACCAAACGTGACTCGCGTGACCACTTGATCATAATTTATATTAGTTTATTGAAGATTCACCATTTAGTCAGGACATAACGGTCCTAATTACACCTGACTCGCGTGACCACGTGCCGTGCCGTGACTAGATCTTTCATGTGACGTGACGTGTCGTGCCAAATTTTCAAAAGGTAGTCACAGCACGCAAATGGTTAGTACACGGGACACGCGAGTCACAATACGTGTCGTTCCGTGACGAAATTAGCTCTCAAGCAGAATAGAACACTATTATGTCTAAAATTAATGGTTGTCAGATGCAAATTAGAAGATTTAAAATAGCGATAAATAGATTTGTCCGCTATTTTAACAAATGGGTCGAATAACGGTTTAGGAATTACCATTATTTATTGATTATCAACATCATTATTATTTACATCGTATTATGTTATAATTATAATCGAAAACATGGTGTCATGAAATAGTTTGTAGCTGAAATTTTTATTTTTATCATCTTAAAAAAAGTCTAAACTTTTTTTTTTATTAAAAATTCAGGATCGCCAATTTCAAACTGTGATTCCAGCCTGAGAGATCGAGGTTTGAAAGGATCCCAATTGTGACACTTCGAGTCCAAATTATCATTGTTTTGTTTTTACTATCTTGGGTCTGTCTCAAACTGCGATACCACCGGCTGGAATCACAGTTAAAAATCGAATTTCCTAGAAAAAAAAAATATTTTTTTTAAAGATTGTAAGAATAAAATTTTCGGACTCTGTAGTTTGTACAGTAAGAAATAAACATTCCCCAAATTACTCCTATATACGCCTCCAATAATAGCACCGTAGCACAGTAGAAATGAACTTGCCTGTATAATGATCGTCAACTACTGCTGAGAGCTCGTTTGACGCCTATTGATATATAGTGAAACTACACACAACACACGTCACGAAAAGCATTGTGAGATGCAGATTAGAAGATTCAGAATATTTTAAATATACTCATTTGTTATTGCAATGAATGGGTCGAATAACATATTACAAATTATTAATGTACATGTTTCTAATAAAACAGATGGCTATCCATTTTTTCCAAAAAAAAAAAAAAAAATTGCACAGAATATATAGGGATTATTATTATTTTTCTATCATCAGCATCATTTTTTTTTTTATAATAGTGACAATTAGTCACCTGTTTCATTAAAAACACCATAGTCCATACACTAACATAAAGTCACTGCACTACAAAATAATTTTATAATTATAATTTTCTACCACCGTTATTTTATATTTATTATTGGTATTTTTTAATTATTATTATTATTACTATTACTATTATTATTATTATTATTATTATTATTATTATTATTATTATTATTATTATTATTATTATTATTATTATTATTATTATTATTATTATTATTATTATTATTATTATTATTATTATTATTATTATTATTATTATTATTATTATTATTATTATTATTATTATTATTATTATTATTATTATTATTATTATTATTATTATTATTATTATTATTATTATTATTATTATTATTATTATTATTATTATTATTATTATTATTATTATTATTATTATTATTATTATTATTATTATTATTATTATTATTATTATTATTATTATTATTATTATTATTATTATTATTATTATTATTATTATTATTATTATTATTATTATTATTATTATTATTATTATTATTATTATTATTATTATTATTATTATTATTATTATTATTATTATTATTATTATTATTATTATTATTATTATTATTATTATTATTATTATTATTATTATTATTATTATTATTATTATTATTATTATTATTATTATTATTATTATTATTATTATTATTATTATTATTATTATTATTATTATTATTATTATTATTATTATTATTATTATTATTATTATTATTATTATTATTATTATTATTATTATTATTATTATTATTATTATTATTATTATTATTATTATTATTATTATTATTATTATTATTATTATTATTATTATTATTATTATTATTATTATTATTATTATTATTATTATTATTATTATTATTATTATTATTATTATTATTATTATTATTATTATTATTATTATTATTATTATTATTATTATTATTATTATTATTATTATTATTATTATTATTATTATTATTATTATTATTATTATTATTATTATTATTATTATTATTATTATTATTATTATTATTATTATTATTATTATTATTATTATTATTATTATTATTATTATTATTATTATTATTATTATTATTATTATTATTATTATTATTATTATTATTATTATTATTATTACGATCATCATCATCATCGTCATCGGAACGACAACAACGAATCCAAACCGTTGAAACTGACGTACTTCACGAGTGATGTGTTTACATGTTGAATTTATATAATTATGACTTAAGTTAGCATAAAGTCAAGCGTTAAAATAAAAGATTTATAAGTTAATTTTAATGCATTCATTTTTCATCATTTTGACTGCTTGCTAAATTAATTCAAAAATTTATAAATTAAATATGTAAATTGATCACTCACGAAGCAGATCAATTACATCTGGTTTGGATTCGTCGTTTGAAATTAATCGATTGATTTTGAATTTAAATTCACAAAGAACTTGGTGAACTTAACCTTATAAAAAAAACTTTGTGAACCTAAGAACATTCTAGTACTTTGGATTTTTTTTTTGGTATTTTTTTTTTCTGATAATGATTTGAAGTATCTAGTTCAGATTATTTGGATATACGATTTAGAAGAGCTGACCTTCTAGACGACGTCCATTTTCGTTTGGTATTACCAGAATTGGACTGATAAGTGCTGATGACACTTGACAGGTACTTTGTTATTAAATTTAAATAATGATTAGCTCATAAAAATAAAATAATATTATTCAACGGAAATAAAAAAATATATATATATGCATGCGCAGAACATGAAATTTGATGCAGGCGACCGCCTAATGGCTCCAAGATCTGTCATAAAAGAGTATGGTAAATGGATGGCTTTTCTTCTAGTTATTTTCCTCTCTGTTTTTAAAAACGGTGTCATTTTCAAGTTTCAACTAGCACAAATTTAACATACAAGTTCTTTGATATTCTAGCAGCATTAATAATTTTTTCTCTTATAAAATTTAGTAGTTAGTAGCCACCGCAATTTAGTGCTGTGCTCTTCCATCATGCATGATTTTTTTTTTTTTTTTTTTTTTTAAAAATAAAAGTACAGACTTCAGCTTCCTGTTTTTAATAGAATAAAAGAGAAGGAAAACAGAACCAATACAAAAGCACACTACTATCTAATTATTTATTTGAAAAGAAGATATGAAATTTATTAGTTGCTTGATAAGACATACGAATGGATTTAACGGAAATTGTACGGAAATTGTACCTGTATCTTATATCTTATGTTCTAAATAGTTTAGAGTAAAATATTATAGGTAATGTGAAATTAATTATCATTTGCAACAGAGAATTTTTATGTAATTGACTCCATTATTGGCAGACCTAGATGAACTTGTATTTTGAAAATATATGAGAATCTGTAGGTTCGGATCAGCTCTGTCTTTTCTTGAAATTTTTTTGCCCTCATATGGAATTATGATATGTAATTTGTGTTGAAATTAGAATAAATTCTTTGAATTCAAATTGACAATTAGAATTAGAAGTTAGAGCATTGAAAATTATAACTTAGAGTATTATTTTTTATTTAGTACCTAATTAGCTAATGAGTAAACTCAATTCACTATTTTTTTACTCCTGATGAAAATCCTAAATCAGTCCTAGACTCCATTCACATTTGAACTCCATAACTTGATAGTCTGGCTCCACCCATGCACATAACATGCATATTCTCTCGTAAATCTTCGATATATACCAACTATGATACACACAAAAATTTGGTTGGAAAGAAAATAAAAAAAATATTTACACATTATATTGTGAGAAAACAATCAAGAAAAAAAATAAAAAACTTGTGATGAACATTTCATGAGTCATATAATTTTTATTTCCATGACAGCACTGTCTAAAGTTGTAGATTTAATTGAAAAAATGTTCTTTCATTGTCAGAGATGATAATAGCTTAATTTTATAACCAGATTATATTAAAGTACTTATTTTGCTTAAATTAATCTCAGAATCAGGTACCCAGTTAATGTCAAACGAGAGCAGCATTCACGTCTCACTTTTGACGGAAACTGATAAGAGAAATTTGGAGGGTTTACATACAAAAAAGAGAGATCCAGCCAAAGATTTTGATCTATTTTATTTTTAACCAGGTCCACCGGACACGTTTTGTGAAAGCAATCTGAGCCGTCGACTGCTGCATCCGGGGGATGCAAAACTAAAAAGAAATCATAATATTTAAATTGTCTGGGCCCACTTTGGAAAAGGCCGAGGCGTCAAGAGACGGCGATACAGATAGGATATATTTTTTATTCACTCCATTTCCACAAATGGACATGATCAATACTGAAATAGTGTGAAAAATAGTCACTAATCTGAATTAATACTATTTCGAGCTACTATTTTTTTGTGTGGGTGTATTTGAATTAGCAAATATAGACTATTCTTTATTTGTCTTTTATAAATTTTCTTACTATTCTACTAATCTAGTATTTTGTTGCATTAGCTATTGTTCTCGGACTTGAAATTAGCTCTATTCTAACTCTATTTCTTGTTTCATCCAAATGTTTCTGTTGTGTTTAGGACATGTTCGGTCTACAGGCGGGAACGGAAACAAAATGGGTTGGACTCCAATTTGAACTGATTTTTACTGTGTACGTGGGACAAAAAACACGAAGTTGAACTGGATTTTTTTTCCCACGCGCACAGTAACAGAGCTGAACAGGCCCTTAGATTCAAATTTCATTTGAGATTTTTGGAAGGGGCTCTCCAGTTTGTGGTAAACTTGAGAGGATGAAGATGACAAGGTGGGTCTAGATTAAAATTGGTCCAAGCAAACGAATAATTGTACCAAAGAAAGAGCATACGTATAAATTATACTAAAGCTCACCACTGTCCGTCACTAAATTTATTCTCTGTGAGATTTTGCTCTTTCAATGCATCTTGTTTACTGGTAACACTTTTTGTTAGTTAACGATTGATTCTCATTTATGTTTGACTTTCATAACTTAAAAGTTTGACTCCATCCTTAATACTCTTGACCTAATTCATAATTAATTATTATTAGTTAGTACAATCTCTGTGTTTGATTTAAGGAGCACAAAATAAAATATGCAATATGGGCTTTAAATTTTTGTAGTTATTAATATCAGTACTTTAAATGAGCAGAGACATAATCAGAAAATTGAGATTGAAAATTGAATGAAATATGCAGTGTAATTTTATTTTAGAAAAATAAAAAAAATATTAGTATTTGTAAAAATGCTATATGTAATACACATGCAAAATGATGCTTCACATAAAATAAGAAACATGTGACCGAATATGCAGATCTATGTACGATTTAGCTTACAATATTTATATATTTTCACCATATTATTAGGCTCCATATGAATTTTATGTAACTTATATTTGATTAATCTATCGAAATAATGAATATTTCAAATAATTGTAAGCTATTCGCATAATCTTCTAAAAGCTTGTAGATTGTGCACTTCTAACCCAATAAATTTTGTAAAAGATAATTAATTGTTTATGGTCATATTCGGTTGTGGAGTAAAGTTACTCCGAATTAAATTTCTTATTTCAAGATAATGCGGATTAAAATAATCATATTTGGTTGGAATTTGGCGGTAAGCTAATGAAGAGAGAAAAATTATAACATGATTTTACTTTAACCGCGGAATTCACAGATGGAATAAGTTACTTCACCTATCTAGATGGAATAATTTAATCCGAATTAACTCAAATGTTACTCCATTTTATTTTTTCAAATTTACTTCTTACTTGACTCCTTAAAAGTGAAATAGAGAATTTAATCCGCCACTTATAGTTTTAAATAATTAAATGTTATCTAGAGGGTCAACCGTGTCTCTTTGTTCCAGAAAGTCTAGTTATCATCATCGCCTCTTCTTCTGGCAAACATTAAAAACCAAAATAAACACATCTGGAATATAACTACATAAGGATGATGAACAGTTATCAGATAAGGAAATATTGTTTGAATTAGCAACTAGCCAACTAGAATACGCCAAGTATAAACCAGGAGGCGATCTATGAAAATGACTTAAGCATGGACTTGTCTGCCGTGTGGGTCCAAGCTGTTAATGAATCAACACGTGTCACCTGTTCCTATCAGACAGCTTTCTATGGGGGTCTCTTGACTCAGAACTCCAGATCAAGCGCCACGTAGCGCCTCTTTTCATTTACTTTTTCTACTTTTTGATACCTTTAATTGAATTATTTTTTAATATTAATAGGTCGTCAGTTGTCTCGAAGAGGAACTGACGAAGCATATGAGATCTCTGATGTGTGTCCCATAAAAGATTAGTTGTGTTTTTATTTAATGCAAGCACAGGGAAAAGCGATCTGGGGCGATCGAGAAAGGTACAAATAAAAAGCCTTGGATACTTCTGTTGCTCGTATTTTGGGTGTCAGACTTAAGTAGCAGATTAGTTACGGTGTTTTTTTTTATTTTTATTTTTTATTTTGGTGATGTAAGAATGAGTGGTTTTATGTTTGTGTACATTAGGTATACTTTTTATTTTGATTCAGTGTCTGCTCAGCTGATGGGTGACTGTCTTTGTTCGGTCTGATTTGAATTCAGTATTTTCTCAGCTGTGATATGTATATAAATGAAATCATCACTAGACTTCTATCACTCTAATCAAGTAAGAATTAATGATCAAATTTGTGTCTACAGGATACACATACCCTTCATTTTTAATTTTATTTAGCTGTATGTTTTCGCACATATTTATTGTATAATCCTATGTAATAGCTACTTTGTAATTTTTTTTCTATCAATGTACTTGCCTAAGGGGTTTTAGCCGGAAAAATGCAAGCACAGGGAAAGTTGCTTAAGATGGCCCATAGAATGTGTTGATATTTTCTGTATCGATTGCAGTTACATTTTATGTGTGTCTGGATTCCTGACAATGCATGGAAAAAGTTTTTAAGTTTTTTTTTTAAAAGATTAACCTAATATCATTTGTTTTTAGATGCTTATGCCGCAACTATAAATTTGTGATTTTCAATCTTTCTAAAAAAATAGTAAAAAGTTAAATATATATATATATATATAGAGTCCGGCTAATGTGTTTTCGGTAGCATATGGGCTGAAGTGCTACCAGTCTAATTTTAAAATTTCAAAATCCAAAAAGTCGATCTGAACCGTTAGATGTGTTCTCTATATTAAAATGTGCTTGGAGAATTTTTTTTACATTTTTTGGAATTTTTTTACTATTTATTAAGCCACTTTGAAAATCGCTAATTCAACGGTAGCTTAACCCACTAGTGAAACCGTTAGATCAGCGATTTTCAAAGTGGCTTAATAAATAGTAAAAAATTCCAAAAAATGTAAAATTTGGTCTCCAAGCACATTTTAATATAGAGAACACATCTAACGGTTCAAATCGACTTTAGCACTTCGGTCCATATGCTACCGAAAACACATTAGCCAGACTCTCTCTCTCTCTCTCTATATATATATATAATTTGATTAGTCAAATTAACTATTTAAACTTAAACAATAGAAGTTTATAATAGAGACATATGTATGCATTGCAGAGTATAACATCTCTCATTATTTTTTTACAGCATAAATTTATTTATGTCAATGCACTTTTTTTGGACGAAATATCTTATTTCTACTTGCATCTAGCTTTGACCCATCCTAACGACTTTTTGACTTGTTCAATTCGCATGTTCTTTTCATTCTTCTTTCTTTATAATGTATCGAGGAAACATTCTATCGATTTAATACAACACATAATTAGATATGAATGACTATTTTTTAAGTTCAGATAATATAAAATTTTACATGCATACATGACGAATATTATTTGTTGTTTGTAACATTAATGCAAAAGAAATATTGCATCAAAATTTGGGTTCTTGGTCGAAGCGTAATCGTTTATTTATTAATTTTTTTTCGTTAAGGCCATATTTTCAACAAAAATTGTTTTTATACATTAAAATTGTTAACTGTATTCTTATATATTAAAATTGTTTTTTCTGGTTTGTTCTGGAAATATAATACGTGTTGAAAAAGAGTTGAATATTATTGAGATATATGTTATCAACAAAAATTTAAAAAGATGCAAAAAAATTATGTTGAAGATCATACAATATAATTGTTTTTATACATGTGTGTGAATGGGGTGGATCATATGCAATGGTGAAGATCCAATCAATATACCCATAAAACTATTGAATTCATAAAAAAAAAAAAATTTCAAGTTGCATATTATTTGAAGAACAGAAATTAATGCCAAATTTTGGAATATTTACTCTCTATAAAGGAAAACCTATTAGAGTGAATTTCAACCACTTTTATAAGAGAATTCAATTAGTACGGCGGTAAGAAAAAATGAATATTTTATAAGCTGTTTTCATTATTTTATTTATCACTTGACCGTGTACTAAATGAATTTAAAACTTTCAAAATTTTGTATGGATATGTAACACTCGTGAAATAGATGAATTTTAATGATATAAATTTATCGTTTGATGACTATCCAATAAACTTTTGGAGTTGTGCTTACCAACTCTCTCGGTGAGCACACCACACCTTAGCTTTTCTTTATATAATATAGATATTGACTGATTATCAATTACTTTGATTAACAATATTTGATATTGAGAAAATGATTAATTGCTAAGTTGTTCATTAGCAAACTCAATATATATTCGTGAATTGATTATGATTAATTCATTGAAATAATTAAATTGACATTACATAATCAAAGAATGGATTAATTTGACAAAACAGATAATGATGGAATTTCATGGATTCTCTTATAAAATTTCAAAATAACATCTTTCTCCTTTAATATCATATTCATTCTTTTAAAATATATTAAATTTTGTATTTATCCGTCAAAAATATATTAATTTTCGTACTTATCATTCTAAATTATAAACTATTTCATTTTATACTTCTAAAACTTTTAAATTACATATTTTCTCTCTAAAATTAGAAAATATTATATTTATCCTTCTAAAATATGGAAATTCTAAAATAAAATGAACTTTTTACCCTCATTCAACAAAAAATCTCTTTCCTCTTTCTACTTTCATGTAACGAGTATATATAGAGAGAGAGAGAGGGGGGGAGTGGTGCTACGATGCTTTGAGAAGTAAAGATAGTGTTTTATTTTCACTCATATCTCTAATTCTAAAGTTTATATAGTCAATCCGAACGTTTCAGTATGATGTTTATATTTATATGTGCTTGGAGACCAAATTTTACATTTTAAAATTTTTTTTTAACTATCTTTTTAGATTTTTTTTTTTTTTTAAATCAGTGTTAAGAGCATACAATTAATGTAAAAAATTTCAAAAAGAAAAGCTCTCTTGATGGCTTTGCGCAATTGTAGTGTCCAGGAGGTCAATATATCTGACTCCCTGCTCGCTAAAAAAAAAATGAAGGTAAAAGAGTATGGCTAACTTGAATCAGATTCCAAGTATGGTTAACGCGAATTTTATATAATTAATGTTTATTTATTGGTTTTAATAAAAATCAAATAGTCAATCCTCGAACCGAATATCATTCTGTTTTGGGAGCATTAATTGTATGGTTGGTACAAATGATTGAATTTATTTTGTTTGGAATCACGAAGCAATGTAATTGAGTTCATTTTGTATCGATTTACGAAACAAACTATTTGTTATTTTAAGATATATGATGATAATCTTGGAAATTTGGTACTCCAATCTAGAACGAATCTCAAATTGATATTTTGAATCATTGATTTATCCAGTGCATAATTTTGTATAATTTTGTTGTTTGAAACTAATCATAAATTGAAATAAAACAATACGTATAACACATTTAATTAAGATGATATTCAAATTATATATAAGTTTAAAAGTCATTACTCACAATGAAAAATATTTAAAAACCTAACTATTCATCTAATGTTAAATAAAAATAAAACTAACACAAAATTGATGTTTTAAAAGGACTTGTGAACCGAAGTTTAATGTTTCACCATTAGTAACATAAATCACATTTTAGCACTCAAATATTGAGTTTTATTTTTGGAACTGCATGTCTTAATAGCATTTAATTGATCGGATTATTCCATCAAGTTGTCTTATGCACTTCTTTTAAAAAAACGTGGTATGCACACAAGAATTGCTTAGTCAACTCACAATTTTTTTTAATCATATATTATTAAAATTACTTAAAATTTTATAAATGTTTTTTACGTATTTATATAGTTCAGCTCCATATAAAAGGATTCAAATCATCTCCATTACTGTAGAGGATGGGTCTCACTTAACGGTTTGAGAAAGCGATTTGGGCTAGTGCAGGGGGCAATATTATTGGCTTTGAGATTCGTGCCAAGTTAAAAAGAATGGTCAGGATTCATTAATTGTAATATATTCCCTTGTGCAATATTGGAAAGGATGTGAATTCATGATAAGATGTTAAATGTGTATCTGTAATTTAGTAGTTAAAATTTTATTTTGAGATTGTAGAGACTTGAATTCAAATTCCAGCTACCATACATTATATTTTACAATTTAGTCTCCTAATCTAAATTTTCTAGTTTCACTCTAAGTGCATCCCTAACTTGTACTATACTATATTTAGGCATATACAAATTTAGCATGTAGTAGTTGCCTCAAACTGCCTGAACGGTTTAACAATGAACAATATCATTAGCTCCATTTCATATCATAAACATATAGTAATTACATTATCTTCAGTTTATGTCACTAGAATGGTAGACCACTTTCCTAGGCCCAATGCCCTAAAGCTCTCTTGTGTTATATATTAACAATTAAAAAAATTAAAATAGCACATGGTATCATGCTTGAGGAAAACAGAGATGTCTCTGCTTCAAAACAAAAAAAATGCATGTGATTAATTGCATTATCAACAAAATCTTTTGGAGATTTGGCAGCAATGTTTGCTCCCCTGATCCATTGCACAAATACCATTTTGGAGTTCTCAAATAAACAAAGCCTTGTCTCATGTTAGGGGTTATATGTTAAAGCAATACACTAAGAACTCTGACCAAGGCTTAATATAAAAAGTTTTAAGTACACTGGTTAATTTATTAGCATCTTGTGTTAACCAACGCTAGATTAGTTCAGTGTTCTCTATTTGATTAATTCTGAACACGTATCACATGCTCAATGAAATAACGATATGTTATTTTATACTTTGAAAACATATAACATAACAGATGAGCAAGGGAATCGGCTTCATGCAATGGTTGCTTCTTATGCAAAGTAGATTGATTTATTTTTAAATTAACAACTGTTATATGGATACCATCTTTGTTATTATTCTTGTTATCAAATAATATGGCTAGTCAACTACTTAGACAATTAATTACCTCTCTAGTATTGTACAACTTTTGATGAACTTTCAACAGTTGTTCGATAAAGTGAGCTGTCAAACAGGAGTGAAAGCGGACCTACCGTCAATCGTAAAGGTATTTGGTCACCCCTATAATTTTAAAATTTTAATTACGTGTATTGCAATTTAATTAAAATTTTTAAAAGCTTTTATATGATTCAACTCTCTCATAAAATGTTAAAACTATGTGCTTATAATTTAGTGGTTAGAATTTTACTTTGTGAATTACGAAGATTTGAATCAAATTCCATGTATTACATATTATACATTTTACATTTTAGTCCTCCAATCTAAATTCTAATTTCGGCTATCGAACTTCCTCTTGATATATTTTTTTTTTTTGAAAAACTGATAGATGCTATTAGTAACATTATAACAACAGTCAAATACAACTATGTACTACTTAATCAACAGAATTTCAGCCACAAATTAAATTCTTTCCACGCCTGATCGGCCAATCTTCTTGCATTGGCTAACATTATTGATATTTTAGTGATATTATAATGGTGCTTAGGGTTCAGCTCATATTGTAGTAGCATTCAGTTTAGTTTTTCTAAGATTTCAACTCATTGTTTTCATATAGTTTTTGTCTTAGAGGTCAGTTTATATTAACTTTCGAAATCGGATTAAATTTACTTATGATACGATTAAATTTGCCTTAACTAAATTTCAGATTATTATGTTAATGTTACTTTTTTTCTTAAAATCTCTAATTACTTGCGTTAGGATTAATTTTATATTATATTATAATTTATGTTATATTGTTTTAAGGTTCAATTTAGTTTGCCTTAAATTTTATATTATTATGTTTATGTTAAATAGTCTTATAAATCATGTTATTTGTCTTAGGATTCGGTTTATGTTACCTACAATTTAGGTTACATTGCTTTAGGATTTAACTTAATTTACGTTAGGTTTAATATTATTATATTCAGGCTCAATTGCTGTAAGATTAGGTTTACTTAGTATTAATATTCTGTTTAAATTGTCTTCCCATTCATGTTACCTTGATTGTCAGCCAAAAATTGCATAGAATATAATAGTAAGTTGTTTAAAGTATATAATATGCAAATTAAGATGCAATCAATTGTCTACCGTTAAGATGAGAGAGGACAATTTGATAAGAGATGAGCTATTGTACTTTGGAAAATAATAAAAGCAAGCTTTGTTTTAATTCACGTTCATATATTATAATTTTTGAATTTAAATAGTCAATATGAACAGTTCAACATGATCTCCATAGTAAAATGTATTTGAAAACCAAATTTTATATTTATTAAAAACTTCTTACTAACTTTTTAAATAAGTAGAAAATCACTGTTTTTACCTATCTAAAAAGTTTGTAATTTTTTTTCCCAAAAAATTGAAAATTTGTTCTCCAAACACATTTTAAAACGATGACATATTAAGCACTTTATATCGACTATTTAAATTTTAAAATCATAAAAATATGAGCATGAATTAAAAAAAAAAATTATACTTCCTATATTACAATAGTCCAACTCATTTTATAGTGTTTCTCGCTGGTTTAGATTTGCATCTTCTGATGGATTGGAGTAGAGAAGGAAATTTGTCATGGCGTGATTAGTCATGTCACGTGTGTTGATTACGTGACGTGACCGTCACGTCACATAAACCAGTCACGTACGTGGTCACATCACGTCACGTCACAGTATAAAACATAGAGTATCCAACTTTTTTTTATATGTATAAAGTATTCAGGTTTTTCTTTTAGTGTAGGTTCAATGATACTGATACTCATGTAGTACTGATTTTTATTTTTTCTAATTTAGTTTTATAAATATTTGTAATTTGAATTTTTAAAGTAATGTCAGATATCAAACCGTCTTTTCTAAAAAAAAATAACTTTGCAACATTATTTACTTATTTTAGATTTTTTTTCATATTTTTTATATATTTTTTCTACATTTTCAATAATTTAAATTAAAATCTAAAAAAATTGACGTGACTAATGTACGTCACGTGTGGTCACGCCACGTATGATCACGGCGTGATTACACGTGACGTGACTATTCGCATGATGTGACCATCTGTCGCTATTTTAGTCATGTCACGTGAAAACAAATATTGATCACGTCACAGCGTATCATGTATTTCCTTCTCTAGATTGGAGGGTTTCTCGCAATTACAAAAATACACTGTACTATCAACTGTGCAACCAGGATAAAGGCCGACCTAAATTTGGGCTTTCATATAACGGTCCCTATTTCATAAAAATTTAACTTTTGTTTGGGTTTTCATATAACGGTCCCTATTTCACAAAAAAAATATTTTTTTTGGGCTTTCAAATATCGGTCCCTATTTCACAAAAAAAAAAAAAAAATTTTGGGCTTTCATATAACGGTCCCTATTTCACAGAAAATTTAATTTTTGTTTAGGCTTCTTTACAGTGCTACTTACATTTACATTATTAATTTATGGCAACAATGAACCCAAATTTGTTTTTTAACAGGGAAGCTCCAAGTCTGAAAGGCCCATAATTTTCCCAGTGTAGAGGCTGCTAGAGAGAGGGGAGTGGGGAGAGAGAGGGAGGCATGGCGACAAGTATGAGGAGAGTAGCTTCTTTCTCTTGTTCCAGTCCCCTCTATGCTCTCCTCTTCGATAACTCCCGTGCGGGTACTCATCTCTCTCTCTCTCTCACGCTTATTTTATTCATTCTACGCATCCTGTGACTTGTCGACGCCTCTTACAGAACACCCTTGATCTTGAACACTATCTAGAACCATTTTCATATTATTTTGGTTTTCTAAATAAAATGAGATTGCAATGTGTAAATTGTTCAATTCTATAATGCAATAGTACGGTTTGTTAAGTTTATTTAATTTGGAGAAGATTGGAGAATAGTTCAATTAGTGGTTTTTGTGGTTTAAGGATTCCAATTGAAGATTAGTTCAATTAGATGCTGCTATGATAGGGCTTATCATTCAGGGATTCTGAAATTTCAACAACCTGGAACAGGAGCTTGTACAAATAAATCTAGAAGCACTAATGTTTAGCAGATGGTGATTCCTTAATAATATCTCATATCTCTATACAATTACTTTAATTTGTTAAATTATAGTTGTTTTCTGAATTTATTGTTAGCACATGTGACACAAAAAATTTAATTGATTTCATTTTTTTTCTCTTTGTTTTTGAAGTAGATTTTAATTTCTCCTTTTGGATTAGTTTAGGTCACTTTAATTCATTGCGTTTATCTTTTTCAATTCTCTAGGACATTTGGGTTTGTCTAAAATTAGGGTAAGATACGCTGAGCTGTTTTCATCTATCCATGCGTCAAGATTCAAGTCAACTTTTAATGTTCCGAAGGTGCTAATGCAAGGCTTGACATCACCAGGTAAACATTTTTAACGATTTTCAGTTCTCCAAATTGAATCTTTCTCTTGTTTTGCTAACTTCTCATTTTGTCGTATAAAATCTAAATTGCGATCTATTATTTGTTGTAGGTATCGGGAAAAAGATCTTGAGAGGATGTTTTGCTGGGATCAGCATGACATCAGCAATCATATACGATCCCCCAATCATAGCTTATGCTATGGATGGTTAG
This sequence comes from Carex cristatella, assembly GCA_024447775.1. Classification (NCBI taxonomy): domain Eukaryota; kingdom Viridiplantae; phylum Streptophyta; class Magnoliopsida; order Poales; family Cyperaceae; genus Carex; species Carex cristatella. Next base: position 2,946,173 of record JAJHPF010000024.1, on the reverse strand, counting down.
TGAACATTACAATCTCATCAGTAACCTGTAATTTATTGTTGTAGTAACCTGTGACCAATAAATTGTAATTGTTGTAGACTATAAGATAGAATCATCAGAGGGAGACGTTACGGAGGATTTCAACACTGCGTGGGCCCTTGCAAGGAAATACCAGCTGCCTATGGTGATGCTAGTGATGCTCCTCTTGGGTTGGCGACATCCCCTCATAACTGCCATTAATGCCGTCTTTTTTCTCTTTTGCACCCGTCCTAGCCCCTTCTCAATCTACCTAGTCGTGGAACAAGTACGTTTGCACTTTTCTTGTTTTGTTTTTCTTACATTTTACGACCTTTTTGTGGGGTTCATTGCAACATTTGAAAGAGACCTTAAGGTTGAACCTTATATTCTTAATTTTTTTTTACTTTTTAATGCTGAACATTTGAAATATTAAATGTGTTCAGTTGCGCCGGAGAGATATGCACAGGGATCCGAGCTTGCGTAATACAAAGGTGTATATATGTTCATTTGTTTTATTTAATATTTTGTTGACTTGACTCCGTTGGTGTTGCGGCATTTCCTGTTCTGATATTATATTTTAAATGTATTCATCTTTGCTGACATCTACATGTTGTTACTGCAGTTGTTGTATACAAGGAAAATAGAAGTCGAAGACTACAAGTTGGCTTGTTATGGGAAGGTGGAAATGCGAGATAGAAAACTTCATTTGATTGGAATATTAGGCGGTTGGTGGATTGTTCATGTGTCGCACATTTAGAGTTACTTTACACAAGGATAAATTCACTGGTTTATACAAATGAGATTCAGGCTTTCACTATGAAATTTGTCTTCTTCGGCATCAGAGATATATGAGGACTTATCATTCAGGAAACATGTATTATTATGGGATCTAATTTGCAGTTGAAATGACACCAAATATTTTAATTTTGTATACTGAATTTTTCAAAGCAAGAAGAGGAAGAAGATAAAAAACTACTCCTTTGGTTGGATATTTTTTCTTTTGTGAGTTGGGGCAGTGGTTACTGTAAATATTGTAAATCTTGAGAGGTATTTTTTATTGTACCGTCTGAGTGTCATACTTGTCTCTGTGCTTATCCGATTTGTTACTTTGTTTTTATTCAAAGTCCTTGTCTATTTAGAAAGCCTCAACCGCAACTTGCATTCCTAGTACATGCAAAAGGTATTTTTGAAATTCCATATTCTATTTGCCATGTTGAACTAATCTATGTATCCAAAGGCATAAAGGAGTAGTACTGCTAATTACAAGCTGTTTTGCCTGTAGTAAAAATAGGTTGTATCATGTCTTTTCATGAGATGTGCCAGGAATCTTATTCTCTTTGAACTTTGTTTTACTTTTACCATCTATCATCTTTCTTCTTTTTATTCTTTTCTCATGCTTTTATACAACTAGAATCTAAATCAATCATGAAGAATTTGCTAAAGCAGTAGCTAGCCTCCAAAACCAAGGAATCATATGATAGGTAAAGATTGAAAATAGAATACGTAAAGAAGATGATGTATCCATCCATATTAATTCCTTCTGATCCTCAGCCTCTATTTAAGACGTGTGAGATTTACACAGAGAGCACCAAGCAACTGGTAACAACAAACTCTCTTTGCTTCTCTCTGTAACAAAAGTTAATATGGGGGAAAGAAATGTGGGAGTGGCCATGGATTTCTCGGCATGCAGTAAGGCGGCGCTTAGATGGGCATCAACTAATATGGTAAGAGGTGGTGATCGGTTGGTACTGCTTCATGTCAACCAGTCGTACCAGGTTGAGAGCGGCATTGTTCACCTCTGGGAACAGGATGGTTCACGTACGCTAACCTTCCTTTTTTGGTTTTTGTTTTGTTTTGTTTTGTGTGTACTTCCTCTTTTTATTGGCCTTCAATGAATATTTGTCACTCAATTGAGGTTTTGAAGTAGATTATAACATATATTTGTTCAGCCCTCATTCCGTTAAATGAATTTTCGGATCCCTTGATTGCCAAGAGATATGGTGTTGCTCCTGACAAGGAAACGCTCGACATACTGGCTCGAGTTGCAAACCAGAGACAGGTATGCTGTACCACTTGAACCAATACCAATTATTGATGATTCACTGTTCACTATCTTACTAACTCAAGACAGAATTTCAACATTTTCCTTAAACCAATGTTTCCAATTTACTTTCTTTCTTTTGAAATAATTAAAGAAAAATGAAATAAGGGTACATTTTTTTTTCTAAAATAAAATATACAGGTTGAGGTGGTGGTAAAGGTGTACTGGGGAGATCCAATGAAGAAAATGTGTGAAGGAATTGAAAAGATCCCTCTTCACTGCTTGATTGTTGGTAGCAGAGGCCTTAGCAAAGTCAAGAGGTCATTTCAATTTCTTATATCTTTTACCTAGTAGTACTATTTGAATTTGTAATATATTAAAACTGATGAGTTTATATTGCCTTTATACAGGGCTTTACTTGGAAGTGTGAGTAGTTATGTGGTGAACCATGCAAGCTGTCCTGTCACCGTTGTCAAGGAAAGTTCATTCTGAGCTATTAACTAGTGCTATTGTTAATTAAAATAGTGCTTATAGTATTATGTTTGTATGGTTATGGTTTGGAGCAAAAAACAGAAAAAACAAAAAGAAAGAAAGAAAAGAACGAGTTGATATCCCGGATGCAACATAGATGTGTATGAACAACAAGCTAGTTATTTTAATGGATTGTTGATAGTTAATAAGGAGATGATTTCATTTTCTTGGTAATTAATTTGTGGTTCTGACTCAACAGTTTTCAATTTGTTGCTTCTAAACGGTAAACATTATTTTTTGTTTGATTTTCATTGAATAATTAAAAATTAGAGTATTAGATTTTTTTTTGTTTCCGTCAGCAAAAAAAAAATATATAATTATTGCATGTAGACAGAGGAAGGATAAAGTTTGTGTAATTTTTCTACGAATGAATTTTACAACAGAAAAAGAATGTTAACGATCGGTTTTAATGCTTCGGTACAAATAAACTGTCTATTATTAATTTATTAGGTCGGAAAAAATATTTCTATGAAGTATTTTTTAAAGAATTGAATTAAACATTTATTTTGAATTTCCAACTTCAATAAGACAGCAACACACTAATTTATTAATTTTTGTGGAAGCATTAGTTTCATTGTTTTTTTGGTTCTTTTTTTCTCAGGTCGGTGTTGAGATTTTTATATTAGACAATTATCTTCTAAATCTTGCTATTATAAAAATTTTAACACATAAAAACTCTCTCATTATGAAATATGGTCATAACATAATTAACAAATTAGATAGACCTTGTTGAAGTTGTACCAGATGTTTCAATAAGAATTGAATGAAATATGTTATGACCAAGTCAGATATGGACGGATGTATGACTTAGTTAAAGGTGACCAAGCCGCTCCTATGATTTCAAAATTTTAATTATACGTGTAACAATTTAATTGAATTTTATATTTTTAAAACTTTTTATATAGTCTAGTCACCCTCATGAGACAAATGTCTAGTTGTAATCTAGTGGTTAAAATTCTATTTTGTGGTTGAGAAATATTGAATTCAAATTTCACTCATCGTGTATTTTAATTTCTAGTCATTTCTATCAAAATTTTCTAGTTCCGTTTTTGAAGCCAGATCCAATTAGATTCGAATAAATTTTGAACCGAATTAGTTGATTTGTTTTAGAACAAACTTCAATTAAGTAAGTTAATTGCGAATTATTTTTTGAATCAAACTCAATTAAAACACGAGCTACGGACTTTTTTTTTTTTTTTACGAGCGTTTTTGCTACTCTAAATTCATGATCAGCGGTACGTGTTGAGAGTCTTGAGACGGCGCATTGTAATTTTATATACGCACATCCATCCGAATTCGTATCACTGAGGTAACCGAATATTTCTATTTGGATCTAGACCGTCCAATCCGAACACAAAACGATTATTAAAATGGCCCAGTGCGTTCTACTTCAAGCCGGATTGGCCCGGATTCCTATCGAACGGCTGTGATCCAAATAGAAATATCTGTTGCCTCAGGATATGGATTCCATCCATCATTCCATCCTGGACTGCTTTCATTCTTATTCGAATGTAATCGAGTGAGCCATTTCCTTTCCATCTCTGTGCGCGAAGCGTTTCTCCATGAATGTGCGTAGATTTATTGCGAGATCAATTTATCTTTTTTCGAGGAGGACAACCTCTAGCTTCAGCTCCTCAATTCAACAGGGCACGTCACCTCTCTCGTCAAATCTAATCTCCAGTTTCTTGAAATCGAACCACGGATCCACCCACTGTAACTGGGCTACTCTCAGCAGTAATTTCGGATCCACCTCTTTAACCCAACCCGTTATCGAATCGGTGCTTCTTAACCTCAAAGAACCTATCTATGCCAGAAAGGCGCTCTCTTTTTTTCATTGGTGCGCTTCCAACTCGAACCTGGCGCCGTTTCAGCACGGCCCGAGGTCGTACTGTTTGATGGTGCACATACTGGTACGTGCCGGTTTTCTCAGAGATGCACATGCATTACTGGAATCGGCCATCAAAAAGAATTTCTCACTTCTCGAAATGATTTGGGACACCTATGAATTGATTCTTCCTGGTTCCAGGGTTTTTGATCTCCTTGTGCAGAGTTATGTGAAATTATCAATGGTTGTACCTGCTTTTGATGCTTGTAAGTATGTTATAGAGCGTGGTTTCTCTCCTAATTTGATCAGCTTCAATGAATTGTTGCGCAAGGCAGAAAGGGTCAGTGAGTTTGAGCTTGCATGGAAGGTGTTTGAGCATATGCTTGAGAGAAGAGTGTATCCTAATAAGGCAACATATGAGGTGATGGTCGATTTGTTATGCAAGGAAGGATCTCTGAACAAGGTTACTGGTGTGGTTAATAAGATTTGCGGGAAGAAAGGGGGCCTACCGGGTACATATGTTAATGTGGCATTAGTGCTCGGAATTTTCAGAGATGGTAGAATTGATCAAGGGATGTTGTTACTCAAGAGGATGATGCAAAAGGATATGGTTTTTGACAATATCTACCATTCGCTCATCATTTTTGCGTATTGCAACAATGGGAACTTGAGTTTAGCATATGAACAACTTGAAGATATGGTTAAAAGAGGCACTAGCAAAAATGCCTTTGTATACACATGCTTTATTGGTGCTAATGGTAAGGAAGGTAACTTAGAGAAATCCACTGAACTATTTCATGAGATGATATCTTTAGGTTTGAGGCCATATGATGAGACTTATAATTACCTTATTGTGGGGTGTTGTTTGAAAAAAGGTAGAGAGAGTGAGGCACTGCACTATTGTGAAGAAATGCTAAATGAAGGTTTCTTGCCCGACAATTTTACCTGTAACGAGTTATTTGGTGCAATTGGGTCAAATGGAGATGTAAATAAAGCTAATGAGTTGCTTACTGTTATGATAGATAAAGGGTTTGTGCCTGTTGAAAAGATATACTTACAGTTAATTAATGGTTATGGCTTGATTGGAGATGTGAATGGGGTTCTTAAAACCTACTATGAGATGGAGTATAGGGGCCTCAACATTGGTACAGAGGTGTTTAATTCTTTGATTAGAAATCTTTGTTCGTGCGGGGTTCTAAATGAAGCTGAGAAATTTCTGAACATTCTTAGAAAAAGGGGCTTGACTCCTAATGGATCCTTATATGACATGTTGATTATTGGTTATTGTGAAAAGGGCCAACTAAAGAGTGCTCTTTATTGGTATGATGAGATGCAAAGAAGTCTCCTGGTACCATCTGGTGATGCGTTTATGAGACTTGTCAAGGGGGCAATTGTGAAAAGAAAAGATGTGGTATGAGTGCATGGTGACTAATCCAGAGTGAAAGTAGACTGCTCCTTTTGGCAAAGTATACTATGCACACTCATATATTTTATAGTGCTTGTTCTTTTGATGTGATCCTCTGACTTGAATAAATAAGTGATTATAAATTTTTCCTGTTTCAGATCATTAACTAAAAGAGAGCACAAGAATAAGATCGAAACACATGTTGAGCTCATCTCGACCTGGATTAACTGTGTTATCTTATGCCAATCAGAAGACCACGGTCACATCTTGTCTAGTCACCTGTTTAAGTTGAATAAACAATGAAGGAGACATGTCGGGTAAAGAACGGATCCTCTGATCTTGCCTTTTCTCTTTATAGCTTATAATTTCTACACCTATCAATTACTCGATGCAATGACGAATGATAATTGATAGTGCACCTACTTCTTATTAATTTCTAATTTATTTCCTTTTCTTCTCCTATTAACTTTTAATTAACTTAATACCTTCAGCTGAGCCATCAATCCATCAACTGCAGCTCAAAAGTAAGCAGCAAACAGTAACAACCAACCACGTGCATGCTGATTTGCATTTCCATACACTTCAGATTTAGAAATCACACTTGTAACCAATTTAATAATATATTATCTTTCTCTGCTATGCAGATCAGTCGCCAATGCATCATAAAATCAGGAGAGAATATGGAAAAGAGAGGAAAGAAAACATTAAGAAAACGAAGAAAGAGTATAAAGAGTATCTGATATAATAGTGAGGAATTTCACAGCTCTAGTGTGAGCGTATTATAAAATAAGGCACAAGGCAACGACTGAGAGTTGCAATACACTGCTGATGCCATAGCTTAATTGTCTGTCATAGCTGTTTGCAGGAGCTGTTGTTGCTGGTACACCTGTTGCAAATGAAAATTCTGAATGTTACAATTTGTTACTATTTTTGCTTAATACAAGCATCAAGTAATGCTGTTAGATATAATTTGGCATAAGCAACATAAATGCATGATTTGACACTAATTTAAGTGTAAATTAAATTTTTGTAATCAGTTACTAATTTATTATTTTTTTTAAAAATGAGTGAAATATTTTGAAAAAGAAAAGTAGTCATCATCAAATTCGAGCAAAATGAAGTATGATTCTTACTTGGTTCATCAGGGCCATTACTTGGCGGTGATAAACTTCCGGTTGGAGTGCCTGCTTCTGAGAAAACATTACAAAATAGTCACTTATACATCAATTAAATGACAAAATTTTGAAATAACAAAAGATCTTGAAAAACATACTTGAACAAAGGCTAGATGGTGGTGCATTGACTCGACAAATGGTGGGCAATTCAAGCACTCTCACTGTATCAATCTGTATTCCGAAATTGTTGTAGCCGGCGATGAGCTGGCACAGACAGCTAGCCTCATTTTCCAGGACCCCCACAAGTGCTGAACAGCATCCCTTTTCAGGTCTTGTCAGATTGCTTCCACTTGTGATGTATGTCAAGCATGATGTCAAATTCAGAAGCGCAGTTGTACAGTCGACAGATGGTGTCGGTGCTGACACAAGCTCTTGTGCTTGTATAAAAGATAAATGGACTAGTAGGAGTGTCAAGAGAAGAGAAATGGCAGATGAAGAGTAGCTTTGCATGTTTAATTTGGGAGGTGAGATGGTAGTTATAGGTTCTTTTCAAAATGAAAAATTTGGGGGTTTTAGTGTTGTGTGGGGAGAGTAAGGTGTTGTCATAAAGAGCAAGTCATATGTTGTCTGTGTGGATCATAATTTATGCAAGTCATATGAGTCTTCAGAGTTACTATCCCACTGGTTTTTCCAAATTTTGTATGCATGAGAGGTGGGAAGTCATAATATTTATATAGAGGTATGGTATCCCGGTTCTTGTGTAAAATTTACAGTGTGATAATAAATGTGTTCTCTGCATACAAAGAGCTAGTAGGAAATAATTTTCCCTCATTTTTTGTGGGTTCTTGTGTTGTGCCTTTTTAACTTGGCATTATAATTTAGTTAGACGTTTATTTGGGTTTCTTAGGCTGTGCTTTAATTGGGGTTATGCGGAGAGAGAGAAAGGAAAAAATATTGTGCGGAGGGGAACTGTGCCTCAGACCGCAGCTGTCCGAAGCTTTCACCTACTCCATAACAGAAGAAGTGGAGAGGAAGCGGAGGTGAACGCGTACTGTGCGGAGGTGAATGCGTACTAATTTTTTACGACAATCTTCACCCCCAAATCGGAGTGTAAAAATCACTGTTCGGGGTGAGCTTCACCCCCGAACGCTTCCTTTCCCTTCTATTAATGAGCGTTTTCACCCTCGTTGCGGAGCATAATCTTAGTATAATTGGTCACCAGTCCCGTTGGTAGAATAAGAGGCACAGGCTTGTTATAGTTTTGGTAATAATATATATATAGGAGTTGCCTAAGGTGCTACGCGTAGCATAGAGGTCCTCCGTGCAACGGCTTAATATTTGAGTTTTCGAAATTCTAACGATCGATCTGAACCGTTCAACATGATCTCCATATGAATATGTACATGCAAATCAAATTTTATAATTTTTTTAATTTTTTTTAGATAGGTAAAAAAATCACTTGATCTGAATCAGTGTTGTAAATAACGGTATGCAGTCGTTGGACAGACAGGGTGCCGCCAAGCGATTAATCGGTATGCAGCCGATTAATCGGAATTATGCGGACAATTTAACGTTTTTATTAAATTTATGTATATATATCATAATTTATTAAAGATAATTTATTTAACTCATTAAACTTAATTTAAATTAGTTTTATTATTATAACATGACACTATGTTTATTTCTTCGTAACACATAAGTATTTTGCATGTGTAAGTAACACATTTATTTAATAAAAAATAAATTTGAGAATTAAGGTTTAGGGTTTAGGTTTAAACGTGAATAAATGGGAATAAACAAGAATAAATGAGAATAAACGGGAATAAACGGCCGATTAAACGCTCGAAACTGCAAACAGCCGTCCGTCAGTGTGCGTAACGGTGTGGCCACCGTTTCCGTTTAAACGACCGTTTTTTACAACACTGATATGAATAAGTGATTTTCTACCTATTTAAAAAAATAAAAAAAAATTCTAAAAAATATAAAATTTGGTTTGCAAGTACATATTCATATGAAAATAATGCTGAACTGTTCGGATTGACCGTTAGAAATTTGAAAACTCAAATATTGAACCGTTGCTCGAAGGTCCTCTATGCTAAGTATAGCATATTAGCAATTTCCTATACACACACCAATTGTAGTTTCGGCCATGCATAACATCTCTAGAGATCAGCAGAGATGCATAATAATTAACTTCTTGTTGGTTAAAAATTGAATGATCACATACCGTTGTAATGTTGGAAATTTGGAAAAAAAAAAAAAAAATTCAATTGAAGATGATTCACAAAAAAAAAGTTCGATTTTATGGAAAAGTAATTGCCAATTCCAAGGTTGGCAAAGGATGGAGCGTGCAAGTACACCTCCAATCTGACGACCTTGAATTGAGTTATCAATGCTACCAAAAAAGTCCGGTACACTTTCAGATTCTTTCTACAGGCGAAAAAGAAAGGTAAAACAGGAACACTATCCAATTTTATTTTAAAAATAAATAAAATCAATTTGTTAGAAACAATATTGATTGTTTTTTTCTCTCTCGATAAATGGATGAAGTTGTATCAATGATTTGGTTTCAATAGAAAGAGATCAATGGAATAATTTGGTTCCACTGATTTTTATAAGAGAAAATGTTTCTATACCCACCGTCATGTACCTACTTTTTACTCACATTCTATCTAAACTAGATTAACCGTCTGATTAACGGTCAGCGCCTCCGCTAGTTCAAAAAAGGATCTAACTCTGGCGATTTCGTGATTTCAGCAAATCTCTGGTGATTTCTTTCTCTTCTCCGAATTGGCGATCTCTCCTGCAATTTTCATCTACGATCAGCCGGATCGATCCAAAACCAGTAGAAGAGCCTGAATGATCAATCTAGACTCGTCGAGAGAAACTCAGGCGAGGAGATCGATCAGACGATGGGGAAGTGGGGAAGAGGCGACAAGAAACCAAAAGAGGGGAGCTATTCAAGGGATCGTACGGAAACGCCAAGCCGTAAAAGGACAAAAAGACCGACTGTATCAAAGTTTGTGTGGAATTCGCCATTCCTTTGCTAGGTATGACGTTTTTATTAGTTCAAAAGAGTAAAAATTACAGCATATACTTGTTTTTAATTTTGAATCTAGATCTTGTCTTCAGACTGTGATTATTACAGCATATGTGCTATCTATTACAGGATCCACTCCGTATAAATTACAGTATTTCCTTAGTATGTTATATTATTTGTTCAGTCCTCTAAGTTATAGTCGGCATGATGCAGTTACATTATTTATTCAAGATTGAGCAGTATTTGTTCACATCTGTTACAGTATTGTTTTATATGTGTTGCATTATTTAAGTCAGTGTTCTTGCATGCAAATTTAGTGTATTCATGTTTGTTAAAGTATTTATTCATATCTGTTACAGTATTTTTATTGCTTTGTTATATTATAGGTTTGCATGTTTAACATATAATTTTTTTTTTGTTCGGCTGGTTGAGGTCGTTCTGCAGGTGATGTAATTTGAAACACCTGTTGCTCACCCTTGGTTTTTCATTTCTCCTTACACCTCAGTAAGTTCTTATTCTCTTTTTGTATTTTTATTTACATTTATTGGCTACAGTTCTAGAATTTGTTGTAGTATTGTACATTATTTGCTACAATTATGTTAGGCATTTGTTACATTATTTCATTTCATATTTGATAGTACTGAATTGTTATGGTACAATTTTGATTTTTCTTTGTTATATTATTTGTTCATATTTATTACAGTATGTTCTCTTGTAAAATGTAGATCTTGATGCACACATACACAGAGAAACAGGCGGTGGTGGCTATTCCTCAACTGTCTGGCCAACAGTTTGAGACAATCAAATGACTTATTTGTCCCTGTGTGTAAGAAGAATTACTGGGTTCTTATAGTAGTGGATCTCCCTGGGTTGGACAGCTGAGACAGTTTTCGACACTGGTTGATATTCAGTATATCTGTTACAGTTTGTTCCTACATTTGTTACATTATTTGTCTATATTTGTTACATTATTTGTCCACAGTTGTTACAATATCTTTTACAGTATTTTGTATACATTTTTTTTTGCAGTTTTATTTTCTTTGTAATATTTATAGTTTTAATTATAATATTTGTGTACATTGTTACAGTTTACATAATTCATTGCTGCAGTATTTCTTGTTACAGTTTTGATACTTTATTATTACAACTTTTCATAATGTTGTGTTACAGTATTTTGGAATATAGATTTTGTCGTTATTTTTGCACTTTACGCAGCTATTTTTTACTATATTCAATTTCATTAGTTTGAATCTGTAATTTTACAGATTATTTAATTCAAAAAATGAAAAAAATGATGATTTAAAAAAAATGAAAAAAATAATAATCAAAACTTCTAAAACGATAGAAAAAATTAAAAACTTCTAGAAGGGGGAAAGTACACAAGTGGACAAATTCTTAAGTAAAACAAGTACAGTTAACTGTCATTAACTGTCAAAGTACAACAGTTTTGAAAGTACAAAGTACACCAAGTACAAAGATGTTAAAAGTTGCAAGTTATTAATTTTTACAAAATTGATCGCATCTTTTACATCATTCCATATTGTCTGTTACAGTATTATATTATATTGTTACAGTATTATTATCATGTAAATGACAGTTGGTTTTGGTAAAAAGTAGATACAATTAGAAATATCATTTTTACAATTTAAAACACCAACAACAATAGTGTAGAAAATCAATCGAAACAAACTATTTGGGACATAGATCACTTGCTTCCAGTGAGACTGACAAGTGAGTCCAGACAGATTTATAAATTTAAATATTGATTTGTAGTTTTGATGTGGCCCACATTTCGGTGACTCAGGAGCAGAAAAATCCTGACCCACGGGCGGCAGAGAATTCAATCCCGACTATTTGGTCCGATTTGTGTTTCTTAACGAAGGTCAGAGTGGAAGAAAGAAAAGGAAGGAAATGACATGACCTGTGAATTTCAGTCTCGTTGTATTCGGATTTTCTATAACAAAAACACTATGCAATCTTGTTTTCCAGTCTACGTCTCAGTTGTATTCGGAAAATATTGGAACCGGGCATTTGATTCGGTCCCATGAGTTTCTCCCCCATTAAATTATTGATACGATTTCATTTATTTATTGAGAAAAACAAATAAAACAATCAATCTTGTTTTCCACAGATTATTTTTTTTAATTTCTAAAATATAAAAAATTGAGCACTATCTGCGTTGATTGCGAGTCTGTATGCCCTCGTGTATATCTAGGCCAAAAGTAATCTGAGGCCTATTTAGATATAGGGTGGATCTGTTTTGAGATTCGTACCAGATTAAAACTGACGACTCTGATCTCATCCTACACGGTCAGGTAGTCTATTGTCATAGCAATAATTGAGAATAAACAAATAAATAACAGTAGAAATCCCATCTATATAGAATCTGTATCGTTTAGTATTTGAGGTTCAAGTGATAAATTTTGACCATTTTTTTAACTTAACACCAATAGCAGATTCCTTGTAGCTTCAAAATTCACATCCTCCAGCTACCTAAAAAGGAAATATTTTACAATTAGTTGATCCGGACCATTCTTTTTAACTCGGCATAAATCTAAAAGCCTAATAATACTGCCATCTGTGTTAGTCTGAATTTCAAATCGCTAAGAGTAAATCTCAAACCATAAAGTCAGGATAAATCTTCATAGGTACCTAGGAGGATATATTGATCCTATTATTCCAATAAATACCAAATTGAGTTTGATCCTACTGGAATTAATCTGGACCGTCTGCTATTTCAAATTTCATCTCCGCTACCTGGAGGGACACAGACTCATCTATATAGCGGATACAAATCTACTGCTAGAGAAGGAGAAAAAAGAGGAAACAAATATGCTGTTATTCTCAAAGAATAACAATTATTCCGATTTCAGGCACTGGTATTTTTTGAGATTCATGCATAAAAACTTACTTCTTTGAGATTCGTGTATGAAAAAGTTTGAATAGTTGAAATCTGAATAATAAGTTCCCATTATGAGCAGAACTAGAGTGTGATGTGCTCATCAAAAGGAGTTGGTGAGCACACCACCAAAAGACTATCAAACTGACTTCATACTATGAATCTAAACTGTTAAAATCTATGTATTTCATGAGTGATGCATGTACATGCAAAAAATTTAAAGTTTCGAATTCACTTAGTACATGATCAAGCTGTAAAAAAAAAAAATAATAATAAATATATAAAATAATTTAAAAAATAGCTTTATACTTCATGTGCTTAGTTTTGCTCTCTGTTATTCCTTGGAATAATAACAGATTTGTTTTCAAAAAAAGAGAGGAGAGAGAAAAAAATTGCAGCAGATTTAAACTCCTATATAATCGAAATTTTTATTTATAACATATTTAAAAAATAAATCAAATAACTACATATTCGGTAGAATTAAATTTCTATTAAGTCCATCAAATAAAATAGGAGACACAAAAAAACATGTTCACTCTTTTATTTAGCAGATTTTGTCTAAGAGTCCGCCAGATAAAATAGAATCTAAGTCAGAAGTCATTATGTAACCATCAATATTTGAATTTGGTTGGTCATCATATGACCATGAATATTTTAATATTTGTATGTGGTTTGAGGTTGTCTCCGTGCGGATCAAGATGTAGTTGGAAGAAAATCTAAATCACGGATCATCATAATGAATATTTAAATATTTAAATATTTTAATTTGGTTTGTAGTTGTCACTCTGCGAATCAAGATGTAGTTGGATGGAAAAGATGAAAGAGCTAGGACTTTGTTTTTTTTTTTGAAGTAGAAATTTGGGGTTCAAGCCTCTCAGCTAGGACTTTGTTTATTCAAAAGATATAGTTGGAAGAAAAAAGTCAGAACCAGACACTATAAAACCACTTAGTCGACGGATGAAAAGAAAAAAATATGTCCATCAAATAAAATGTTGGACACCTTCTTTTGTGTTTACAATTTTATTTGACAAACATGATTGCTAATCTCATAATTCAGTGGTTATTTTTTTTTTAGTAAAGTTGGAAATCAAGCCATCTAATTATTTAATATCTTTATTATTACAACAAAGAATTTTTTCTATCTGAGTTTTGCATTTATGATCTCTCATACAGAGACCATTTGCTTTTGCCACTAGACCAAATGCTACTTCTTGATTCAGTGGTTATTTGATTTATAATTTTTTTTAATATGGTATAAATAAAAAAAAAGTAGGTCTATATAAAGATAGCCTAAAGGACTAAACAAGGCCCGAAAGTGAAGAACTACTCCAATTATGAGCCCAGCAACAGCACAGGCTTTTCCTAAAGGAATGTGATGTATAAAGTCCACTTATTATGACTTCCAAAGATATGAAAATATGCAATCGCAAGAATCTCAACACGGAGGACTTATAAAGGTCCGAGTATACGTTCTCGCATTATATTATTTATTTAACGGTTGAGATCAAAACAAAAAGGTAAGTTATAATATATTTTTGTGATCTTAATTTATTATATTCATTCTTATATAATGCACGTTGTTGTTCTAATTCGCCAACGGCTGAGATTGCAAGATGAATTTTCGGATTTAATATCAACCCTTCAATTACATAATCTGTCTGCTTTTGATTAAATACATTTGTTTTATGTGTAGAAATCTAAATTTAGTTAAAAGCATATCCACTATACGTACGGCCACACATAACGCACACAATATGTGTTTTTTTTCTCTGATCTGCAATCCACGAAGAAATCCAAATCTGCTTTTAATTTCCTTCTATGTTCCTCCTTATTGGTTTCCTTCTTAACTTAATTGATTGATGACAAAATTACTTGAATTAAGGCTTGGAGTTGTGAAGGCTATATATAGAAGTATTTGAGTGCAGTGTATGGAGAAGACTACAATGAATAAGAAGAAAAAGCTGCAGGTGGGGCCCAGCTGATGGTGCAAGAAAGACGAAGGCCGTCGCAGAGAAGGCCCTTGAGGAAAGCAAGAGATATGATTAGGTAGATATTGCTGACAAAGGGTAGGTAGAATAAATTCACTTTTCAATTTGAAGCTTTGGATTTTTACTTCTATATTTTTATGGTTAGCAAGAATTTACTTCCATTTAGGAATGATTTTAGATCTTACCTTTACCGTGTATTTCCCATTTTGTCAGTTAAAATACTCCAATTTTGGTTTGATTTTGATTCGGACAAGTGTAAACTGTAAGGTTAGTAGCATATTATTTTTGAAATATTGGTGTTAGGTTTGATAATTTTGTGAAAATGATAGTGTAGTAGTATGAGAATTGGTGTTTAAGTTTGATATTTTTGTTAAAATGATACATATTATATTTTAAAACTTTTACTGGAGTAAAAGCAAAACTGGTACCCTTATATTTTGAAAAGTTAGACTGGTTTTATATTTTGAAATTTTAAACTGGTACCGTTATACTTTGCAAAAAAAAAATAGTGTTGACTGGTACCATTATTTTATTAGTGGCTAAATCTATGGCACTGTTTTGTTTTTTTTTAACTATTGGAATTCATGAGATTTTTTTTATAAATGAAATAGAAGAAAAATGATGCAATTTGTAACCAACCAGATTGCCATGATAAAAAAAAACATGTTCAATATCTTCTTAGTTTTTATTAATTTTAATAACAAATATATCCTTCCTTACATTTTTTGTTTTGTATGTATTGTATTTTTATTTTATGGTCAGGCTGAAATTTAGAAAGTTAAGAAAAAAAGAGAATATAAGGCTATAATCAAATAAAGAATACCTCATTTTGTAGATTTTTCACAATTCTTATGATATTACATTTTTCTTATATGAAATATTTCGCATTTGTTGTGTCTTGATTGAAATAAATTTTAATTTGGTGTTAATCTTGCTTCATCTAACTGTCACACTTGAGGCATGTGTAGGAAAAGCCGTTGCACTTATAATCAGTTTGTTGTGAAAAACAAGATAAATGAGACTGACAAGAGAACGTACACCATATTATTTTTATTGAAAGCCCTTGGTCAAGAGCACACCATTGATGTCCCAGAAGTGTACACAAAAAATAATTTTTACAAAGAAGTCTTAGCGAGAAATAAGATATGAACCATATTAATTTAACATTTCTAATTTTATTGTATGTTTTTTAGCAATTATAATTTATTTTTCATATTTTGTTTGTTCATTTTCAGAAATATTAGACTACATCAAAGAGGATCACACTGACAATAATGCTTCACAAAAAAAATTCATGTTATATTTGATCAGTTTTTTTCCGTTTGTTATTTCTTTTATTATTATTTATTTGTCTCTCCATTTTTTTCATCTGTGTTATTTATTTTCATTTATATCTTTTTTCTTAATTTTGTATGAATGTCAAACAAAAAGGTCTCTTCGTATTCTATTCAATCTTATAATATGTCTCCGTTGCAACGCACGGGTACGATACTAGTATATTAAAATACAGTGCAATAGTACGAGTTCTCGTCTCTATACGAAGAGACATAGTTGAATTACCGAGAATAACCTAAAAGATGTTGGGAGGTGCTTGACCCTTAACTAAAAAAAAATTATGTATTAACTTGGAAATTATTTGTGGATATTTAAGTGCTAAGAAAATCAAATTGTTATTTTTATTTAAAAAAACGAACGATAAAAGATCAATGGATTTTACATCTTATATAATAAGAGTAGAACTAGGGTGTTCTTAAGCTCTCACCAATTATCTTTGTTAGCTTAATTGAAAAACTTATTGAATTGGTTTCAAATGATGCATCCAAATTGTTGAAACCAATCTGAGTGTTGCATTTACATGTCAAATTTATAAATTTTTGAACTAATTTAGTATAAAGTCAAGCGGTAAAAAAAAATATGATTTCTAAATTAATTTTAATGTGCTCATTTTTCATTATTTTTTATCACTTGACTTTATATTAAATTAGTTTAAAATTTTCTAAATTTGATATATAAACTCATCAATGGTGAAGCAGATCAGTTTGAACGTGTCGCTTGAAACTGATATGATGAGTTTTTGAGCTTAAGAACATCCTAGTTCTACATGGATAATAAATTATTATAGGAGTTAAATAAATTTATCTTCGGTATAATATATTCCGGTACAAGACGTCTAACCACACGGATTCGGATTCCATAAATCAACTCAAATTTTGAGTTTGTATTTGGACCATCTGATTTGTTTTAGCATGAATATTAAAGAGATTTTGGGTATTCTGCATCGGACATGATTAATCCGAACTCTAATCAGACGGTCCGGAAAATAAACTCAAAATTTAAGTTAACTCTAATTTTGAGTTTAAATTCGGATTTCCGATCTGTTTTGACACAATTATTAAAAAAGTTTTGTGTATTTCACATGAAACATGATTAATCTGAATTATGAAGAAATATATCTGCTGTGATTCCAATGGAATAACAGACCTGTTATTTTGATCTCAACCATTCAAAAATGAAAATTTTCATGAATATCAATAAAAAATAATTTCATACACAAATTTCAAAGAAATTGAATGGTTGGGATCGGAATAACAGCACACTTGTTATTCCATTCCAATCATAGCAGATTTATTTCTGAATTCTGAAGGTCTGGATCTAAACTCAAAATTTAGGTACTCTGAGATCCGGAGCTTAAAACGCAGTAATGAAAAGCAAAAAGAATTCAGAGCAGGTCCGATGTCCATCGGACTTTTACTTTAGTTCAATGGATGTAGTGACCATTGGATTTCATCAAGATGCGTGCAAATTAATAAAAATCCGTGCAAGTCTGTTTCAATTTTCTTGCGCGCAAATTATAATGCTAATTATACAGTGTTATGGCTAATTAACCTAAAAGTGGGTCTTTCTCTCTCAGTATACAAGTTGTCGACCAGAGAAACAATAAAATAAGCATCACCTTTCAACAAAAATTATGATAGAATATCTTGAAAACCCTATTTTAGTATGAGTGAGCCTATGGTACTATGCATAGCACGGATGGGTCCGTACTACGGTTCAATATCTTCGTTTTCAAAATTCTAACGGTCGATCCGAACCATTCAACATAATTTCGATATGAATATGTACTTGCTAACCAAATTTTACATTTTTTAGAATTTTTTTACTATTTTTTTAGATAGGCAGAAAATCACTGTTTTTGGATGGTCAAGAATTTTCAAATCAAGTGATTTTCTACCTATCTAAAAAAATAGTAAAAAGAATCTAAAAAATGTAAAATTAGGTCAGCAAGTACATATTCATATGGAAATTATGTTGAACGGTTCGGATCGACCGTTAAAATTTTGGAAACCAAGATATTGAACCGTAGTACGGACACATCCGTGCTATGCATAGTACATAGGCTCACTCTTTTAGGCCCATTCGGATGCAAGGGAATTGATAGGATTTAAATGGAATTTGGTTAAATTTCCTATTATTTTTAACGGACCGTTCGGATGACCATTTTTTTCCCACCTGCTTCCAAATGAGCTTCAGAACTTTTTCCTTTTTCAGTGTAATTATGTGGGATAAAAATTATGGACTTGAACTTCATTTTTTTTTACCCAACTCTCTCTCTTGCTTGCTGGTACCCAGCTCAACAACTCATTCTATTTTTCTATAGGTCTCTACCTTCACACGTGGCTCATTCCTATTCTACTAATGCTATACCTCACCTTTTCATATATATATATAAGGAGAGAGAAGATTAGTCTATTTCAATTGTGGGACTAATGAAATAGTCCGGATTCGTACCTTTTTTTGTAATTACATATTTAAATGTTTGTTTATTTATAAGCGTTTATTTTTTGTAAATATTTTTAATTGTTGTTATCTTATTTTTTAATTACATGTTTTAAATGTTGATTTTGTTTATAAGCATTTATTTTTTAAAATGTTTTTAATTGTTATTTTTTTTTATAATTGCATATTTTAAATGTTTGTTTGTTTTCTAATTTTGCAATTACATATTTTAAATGCTTATTTTTCGTAAAATGTTTTTCAATATTTATTTTTTGTAAATGTTTTTAATTGTTGTTATCTTATTTTTTAATTACATGTTTTGAATGTTTATTTGTTTATAAGCATTTATTTTTTTAAATGTTTTTAATTGTTATTTTCTTATTTTTTTTAATTACATATTTTAAATGTTTGTTTGTTTTCTAATTTGTAATTACATATTTTAAATGTTTATTTTTTGTAAAATGTTTTTAAATGTTTTTAATTGTTGTTTTCTTATTTTTAATTTATTTATAAATATTTTTTTTATTTTATTTATACCCATTTAGTAATATTTTTATATTATTGTTTAATTGATTTAGTTTAATTTAATTTAATTAATAATTATTTTATTGATATTAAGTATTTTAGAAAGAAAAATAGAATTTCCCACAACTACAACCGAACACTCATTCAGTACATTCTCATAATTATTCTCATTCATATTTATGAGCATGGATTTCTACAAATAAAAAAGTGAGTTCCTGAACCCGTCAAATCCCATCCCGCACAATCCCGTCACAGATGAACAGGCACTTGGTATTTTATAGGAATTGGGTGAGATTAGCATCGCGCCTTTTGACTTTTCCTTTCCATCTCCAACTTTTTGGCTCCGCCGTCACTCCCCCTCAGTCTCCCACACCCTTAAAAGTTTCCCATGAATAATTTCGCCGCTGTACGAAGCTCCACTTTCAAATATCCAATAAAATCAAAATCCTTATTCAAAAATAACATCGCCATTTACTTTCATAACTCCAGCATTAGATTTGCGAGATACGGAGAAAGAGCACCTGGATCTATACTTGCTTCAATTCAATCGCAACCACAATCTCACACCAGGTTTTCATTTATCTGTCTTTTTTTCTCTCATTTGAGCTTTAAAGAGATATTTAAATCGTTGGTATTTCTTATTAGAAACTAGATATAACTTATTTTGATAGCGTATTTCTTCGTGTGCTGTAGGCAAGAAGTTATGAGTTCTGAAGAGAAAACAGGCACAAAGAGGTACCGTAGATACTGTGTGTTGTTCGACAATTGAATTTCTTTGGAAGTAACGATTACATTTGATATGCTGAACCTGAACATGAACATCAAAACAGTGATCTTCTATGGAGATAAAGTTGGCAATAGTACATCTCTCTGTAATAGAAGAACCAAATATAATACATCTATTGTTAGTACTAATGTTTTTTTGAATTATTCTTAGAGCAGTGCTCTGCTCCCTGACACCAACTTTTATAAGAGCAGATTCTAAAACTAATTCCGACATCAATTAATAATAAAATGAAAAAAGTAGATATATTTCTTTCTCTTTCTTTTGTTAGCATCTCTATCCCTGGTTTTATATCACTCTATAATGGTGGGCTGACATGTGAGTGCTTATAGCCATTAATGTAGCAGTCAGCTGTACCGAACAAAATTTTCTAATATTTGAGGGAAACCGTCGAAATAAAATTTCTTGTGGTAAATGCCAGGGGAATACACAATGTACTTTCTGCTGATATCTTTGAATCATAATGCAGTTTTTGGCTGGCTGTAGTGACTGGAGGTAATAGAGGAATCGGCTTTGAGATCAGCCGCCAACTGGCACTCAATGGCATAACCGTAATTCTTACCTCAAGAGATGAGAAAAGAGGCATTGATGCAGTTGATTTACTTCACAGAGAGCATAACTTGTCAAATATTCTCTTACATCAGCTCGATATATGTGATCCTGTCAGCGTAGCCTCGTTAGCAAGATTCATTGAAACTCGATTTGGAAAGCTTGATATATTGGTACACTGTCACTAATAAATTTCAAAAACACTATGTTGGTTCCGCTGTTAGTTTCCTTGATCTTGTATTTTGTTGTGTGTTCAGGTTAACAATGCTGGTGCTTCAGGTTTATTAGTTGATGCAGAGGGACTTAGAGCTCTTAAAATTGATCCACTAACTTGGGTACATTTTTTTTATGAATAGCATTATCGGATAGGACTATAGTCTGTTTACTTGGAAGTAGATATACTACTTGGACATTGATTTTATGATGCACATGTAGACATCTGGTAAAGCGGTTGATATTATAAAAGAGGTTATACTCCACCCGTATGAGGAAGCTGTGAGATGCCTTGACACCAATTACTATGGATGCAAACGGGTCACTGAAGTTCTTCTCCCTTTTCTTAAGCTCTCAACTTCCGGTGCAAGAATTGTCAATGTCTCTTCTCTCAGATCAGAACTCAAGGTATCAGTTTCATGTAGTTCTGGTAAAATACATGTTGAGTATACACGTTATACTCCACACATATTCACATTTTTTTTTTCGTAATTACTCAGATAAGAAAAAGAAAAGAAAAACCAGAAGGAGATTCATTTCGCCAAGTATCATTCCCAAAAGTTTGACCTTCCAGCAATAACAAGCTGTTAAGTATTAAATTTTGCAAAATAATTTCCCAAGATATCACACTAGCTTGAATCTTCATTTAGGTAGACAATATTATTCAGGTCTCGGTTATTTTTATCTGTTACTTATGTTGAATTGTTTAAGATAAACATCTATTTGACTCGAGATAAGTTAACACTTCTCGTATTTGTTGTAAAACCCAGAGAATGCCAAACGAGGAGCTGAGAAAAAAACTCAGTGATATTGAAAATTTAGACGAGAACAGGCTAGAAGAGCTGATAAGTACATTTTTGGATGATTTTAAAAACGGGAGACTTGAGGCAGCCGGCTGGCCAAGCATGTTACCGGCATACAGTGTTTCCAAGATGGTGTTGAATGCCTATACAAGGATTCTTGCAAAAAGATACCCTGATATGCGCATTAATTGTGTGGGGCCTGGTTTTGTGAACACAGAACTAAATTGGAACACTGGAGTTTTGACACCCGAAGAGGGTGCAAGAGGACCAGTTCAGCTGGCTTTACTGCCACAGGGTGGGCCAACAGGATGCTACTTTGATGAGACTTCCTTGGCTGAAGCTTGGTAGAGTTGGTAATTTTTTGTTGGTGATATTGTAGGATGATAATTTACCAATAATCCACAATTTGCTACGCAGTAGCAAATTTGGCAGAGTATTGAATAAATTGATGCTAGACTTTATCTGACAACTCTTAAGCTTTGTCGCTTTTGTTTCTTTCTGATGAGATTCTTTAATATATTTGCAAGTGCTGAACAATTCAATCAAAATCAGGGTCTACTGATACACATTGTTTTTTATTTTCTTTTAATATATTTCGGTAAAACAGAAACAGTACAGAAATTGTAGTGATTGAATAACTGTACGTAAAAAGATTACCATCACTCGATTTGAGATCTGGTTTTGTTCTGAACAGGCAACAAAAGGAAAAAAAAAAAAACAATACAACAGCATAATAGAGTTTGCTGTAACAAAATTTCATATCGCAGTCAAGTTGAATGAAACACTAGAAATAACGATGTGAGTGAATAAATTGATACTACAGGTCTACAGCGCAATTCTTAACATCATATACCAAAAGGTCGAGTCCAGATCCGCTGAAGCAACTCAAATTTTAATTATAAGTCCGGACCTTCTGATCAGAATCCAAATCAATTCGGCTTGAGGTGAAATGCACAAGACTCTTTTAATATTCACACCAAAAACAAATATGACGGTCCAGAAATGAACTTAAAATTTGAGTTACTTCAGGTGATATGTATTCCAAAAGGTCTGCTTAGACCAACAGAACAGTGACATAAAACATTCTTAGGCATTGCAAAATTTACGTTATGCCTTATTCAAGAAGGTATGCATGATTACCTTGAATCTGACAGAAAATTTCCATGATATCCAAAAAAAAAAAAATGGCTGGCGCTTGCCACAAATTTGTTCCATCAAAGATGAACAAAGAATCATGGCCCTTTCAATGCCATCTTATAACACCAGCTACCATTACACTAGCTCAAGAATAAACAACAATAAAAAGTTCACTATTCCCGTTTTAACATAAAAAACAACTTGCGCGAAAAGCTAAATGAGGCTATTATGCTGCCACAAGCCACAACATATCCTTTGAAAATTTTGCTACAACAGACTATTCTCCGACGGTCAAACCAAACCCAAATTTGTAGTTTTTCTTAGGATGATCAAGCTGCAATGAAAATAATGTGCACAAGATATGAAAATAGTCTAAGCTATTTATGATAAACTGAAAATTTAATTATGCTCAGTATAATTACCTCTGCAGAAAGGACAAAGTTCACCCCCATATTTAATCGCTCCTCTAAATAAGCAGCTACAACACCATTTGAGTCAATTTTACCTCTTAAGCGGCACTGCAAAGCAATTTATTTCAATATATTAGAAGATTAGGAAAAACTTTCCTTAAAACCAGGGCCAAATAAGAGTCAGATTGCATTAAAACTTAATTTAAGCAAATATATACTTGTCTGAGAATGTAGTCATAGCCAAAACTTGAGGTCACATCTCTAGTCATATGATTGTACATGAAATCAGCTGCTAGAGAAACCTGAAAACAGAATTATATTTAACCACATATGAAGTAAACTCAATTTTTTTTGGCTTTTGTAATAGTGATGCAAATGCTAACCTTTTCAGAAACTTTCTGAACGTAACTCAATGCAACAATTCCAGTGCTCGCAACTTGTCCTGTCGCAACCTTTTCAGTACAAAATAAGCAATTACACAATAAATCTCAGTATAATATGCTCACAGTATTTAGGACACGATGCAAAATATCTAAAACCTTCTACCAAGTATTGATATATACAAGAATTAGAACTCACCATCTTGTCGGTGTTGTATCTTGCAGCAAAACCAATACCAGACTTCCGTTGATGACCGAGCCAGAAGATTTCACTACCCATTGATAGGTTCGGTGTAATACTCTGAGAAAACAATTGCAGCATTTTAGTCACATTATATTAACTGCTTCAAGTATTGAATTTGAAATAGAGTAATATTGAACTAAAAACATTCTTCATGTGTGATTTTATATTAAACATTCACATTCAATCCTAAATTTAGAATGACATTTGGCTACGACAAGTGCTCAGAAACTTCCATGAACTACAGCTCTAGCTCACAAATAGGCTCCAATATATAAAACAACAACAACAACCAATCCTTTAGTCTCAAACAAGTTGGGATAGGCTAGAAATGAAACCCAACCGGAGTCACAAAACCAAGGTAGATAGTAATAATAATAACAATAGTAGTTATACTAATAGTAATGATGGTACCAATAATAATAGTAATAATACTAATAATAATACTAACAATATTATGCCTACACTATAAGTCGTAGGGGCCGAAATCCTAAGCCATACGTCCTTGACCCCGAATCAAAAGCTTTAGGACCTAGAGCCTATAACACTACCCCTAAACACTGATTCCTAGGTCATGGTTCCGGTACATATAAAGAAGAAAACAAATCAAATACAAAGTTAAAGAAGAAATAATTTGTCAGAGAGCAACAACAATACATGTAGCCTTGATGTAACCCAAAAGAAAAAAAAAATTGACCCAAGACAAGTGCTTTGGACAAGAGATATGAACATATAGAAGAAAATGGAAGATATATATCACCTGAATATAATTTGCTCCATAGAATGCATTGTTACCTATTTGAAACTGAGAACGGTAATCTTTACCCTGCAAAACAGAATTAATTACAAATATCAAATTAGAAAAGGACTAAGTAAATTATCACACCAAGTACAAAAGAAAACAATCCAATCAATTCTACTCGTTAACCATTTGCCCTTTTGTATCGAATTCTGACCAAGAGTTAACAACACTGCAAGACAGGCACAGAAAAAGTTCATAGCATTTAACATCATACAATGGCAGTACTGTTAAAATATTTTCAATGAGAGCAAACTGACCTTGTAATCGAAATTGAACATGCCTTGAGAAAAATGAGGTTCATTTGTGAGCTGGTAAACAGAAAAGCAAAATATTGTCAGGTTCCAAAAAGAAGGAATCGAGTATTTTACCGCTAAGTAGTATGAACGAGGAACAACAAAATTTAAGACTTGAATAACCTGAGCATTGATCTTTAGAGTAAGATTATCAGTTAGGTCGCATTTAACCCGTGCATTCAGCCTTCCATCAGTAAGTACCCTTCCAACAAGCATCAACTGAACAAATAATAATATATTAAATTACAGCAAATAATCTAGTTTTAGAATCAGATAACCAATATAAGTTTAAAACATTTTAGGAGAAGATTATAACCCTTGGATCCAAGAAATTGGCACCAAATTCATAGTGAGAAGTGGGAACTTTGATCGTGTCTGTTGATTGAGATGGCACTTCCATGGATCCCATAAAAACACTGTAATTAGATCACAATGCTTAGGTCAAAGTGTTATGATTCGTAATGAAAATAACAGAATTAAATCATATTGTAGCACCTGTGGCTGAGCGAGAATTTCTGGTTTAGACCCTTTGTGAAGTCAAACCGCAACCCTTCAAACAACTCGGGCTTCAATGACACTGTAACGTTCAATCAAAGAAATAACTGAAACTAAAAAGATAAACCAAAATGCCTAGAATAAAGGGATCCACATAAAAGAAATAGATCGAAACAAAACAAAACGTCGACTCACTCAATGCCTCCCGCTGGATCTCTTCGAAAGGGACCGGACATGGCAGATTGAGATAGTCAACCTTCTTCTCAGCCTTCTTCTCCTCCTTCGGTGGCAGTAGAGCGGCGAGGCCGACGCCGTACGGTGGAGGCGCTGGAGACGATCCCATTTCTCTCTTAGTGAATCAAAAATCTTGAGGAAGAAGGCAAGGGGTTAAGCAACTAGAAACCCTTCTTCTTCTTCCCGCTAGGGCGCGGGGAAGGTAAGGAGAAATGGAGAGACAGAAAGAAAGGAGAAACGGGACCTTTGTTTTGTTTTTGCGGCTCTCTCACTTCGACGGAGGTTTTGGAAGGGTTTTTTCCACAGATTTTAATGGGCATTTATGGGCCTCCCTGCCGATGATTAGGTTCGGAGTTCGGACCAGAAGAAGAGTCGACCTTATCAGGGTAAAATCCATATTTTCGTGATTGAAAAGGGTTTTTCCGCTATTATCCCCAGTCAATTTATAGAATTATAGTCCTAACAAGGACCATCCGATATGTATCAAAATTCATGCGAACTATATTTAAATCAATATAAATTTATTTCACTTTTTGTGTGCACATATCATTGATGCTAATCTTACGGTGTTAAGAAATAAAAATAATAATTTATCACAAGCAAACAAGATTATTTGTTTTTTTTGTTAATAAATGAATGAAATCGTATCAATAATTTGATTTCATTAGCCTCTCCCCAATTATTTGGTTTCACTAATTTTCACAATTTATCGCCAATATTCACACTGCATGGAAAAGTATTGGAGGCCCGGATGGAAGAAAAAAAATGAAGAAGATAAGAGGGTTCATAGATTTCGCAGTCCTCATTGAATCAATGATTTGCTCTCAGTTTTTTTTTCAGATTTTATGTGATGAAGACATGTTGCAATTTGTGAAAAGTACCGAAACCGAATTATTGATCGGTCTCAGAAAATACCTCGATGGAAAAAGCACTATGAAAAGGCAACTATATCAGATGTTATAGTACTGGCATAATCACAAGGCAACTTTGGTGCTGATCTTAAACTTATCCTTTCAGTATCAGATTGATTATTCCTTTATTTTTTTTAATTTTCCAGGATCTAATTGCAGATATGAAATTTAATTGAAGATAATTTTGGATGAATTGAACAGAGCAAACATTAATTGCATAATTGTAGATTGGTCGATTCAAGGTTGGCTCCAATTAAAGCTTAATTAGAATTCATTGAGAGTTCATATAGTGGGAAAATGTGCTTAATCCACAATTAGGGAAAACCTAGTATCATCACTGTACCAATATCGGTTGAGATGCAACAATGAAAAAAAACGATAAATCAATAACAACAAAATAATGCATTACTCCCAAGTTGTCTCAAAGTAATCAACAAAAAGTCTCTCTGTACCACAAATCAGTGTCTTTCAACAACAACAAAAAAGTGGCCGGACAAAAAAAAAAGAACAAAGAAATTGTCAATATATAAAAGCTTGTCTTTAAGCATGTATTCCTAACAAAAAAAAAATTAAAGGCTTAAATCACAAACATTATTTTTTCTCATAAGCTGTATGCTCTCCGCAATGGTTGAACCAGCAGTACCTATAAAACCCAAAGAAGCACAACTACAAACCGACTCCTCTACATACAGCAACACATCTGGCAAATAACTGCCTAGTGCACAACTTTCCTGTGAGCCATGTACATCCAAATTTCTTGGCAGGAAACCAGATTTGATTCCCAACTCTGCTTTCATAACACCTTTGGCAGCACCCACCACCAAATCATCCCTTTCATCCAAAGTATATACTTTGTACTTTTTGTCTCTATCTATTTCATCTAGATACGTCTTGGTCCAGTTCTCTCTTGGTAGATCAGTCATGATGAATATGTCAATTGTACCAGATATGGTATTGTCCTGATTTAGAGATTTTAGCTTATCTTTGAGGGCAGAGAAGGTACCCTTCCAGTGATTCTTAAATTGGCCATCTAACAACCTCAATTGGGCACACAGAAATGGCCCCTTCATATTTTCCAAGGCAAATTTTCTCCCTGCTTGCATGATTTCCGATGCAAAAGGGAGGAACTCAATTTTTTTAATCAAATGCCCTATCTTCAAATCAGTGGAAGATGCATGTATATTGATATATGATTGTGAACCCTTGTATGGTGCTGAGAAAACAGTGCCAAAAGCTAATATTGCAGCCCTGTCAGGTACTGTACCAGACCCAAGAGATCGGTACACATCTTTCCGAGTTCTAACATACGGAATATTTTTCTTCTTTTTCAAACTTTCATCAGGTTGAAAAGAGTCTAATTCTTTGTCAGTGTGCTGCTGGTACGTCCAAACAGTGGTTCTACAGTCATCTTCTACAGGGTATATACAGGTGTTAGTACTGCTGATAGGGTTTAAACCTGATATTAGATATCTACACTGATCAGAGAGATCCGAAATATGTCTCATTGTGGAAAGAGAACAGCACATGGTGGAGAAGCATGCCTTCTTCATGTCTTGGCCGCACCAGCTTGAAGCAAAACCCCTAAAATCAATTGTTCTAACCATGGATGCTGAGACTGAAGATATATCAACTATGTCAGCTATTGACACGTACCTGAAAAATATACGTAATACGAATGGTCAATATTTGTCAAAGTTTATTGTGTATCAACAAAGATTTCATAAGATACCAGAAATCACCATCTTCCTTCACTGTAGCCTCTAATTTTCATACTTTGGAAATTTTCATGTGGACTACATAATATTGTTTTAAAGTTGAATAGATATTGAGGTTAAAAACATGAAAGAAAATTTTCCTCAACCCCTTTCATTTCAGTTCTCCCTTGACGTTTTTATTTTTTTCCTGTTCTTGTTTTTCCATTTACTTCCTTCATTCAGGCTTCTTACAATAGTACAAGCACCAATAGTCTAATTAATAACTGAGAAATCATTGGATACAGCTAGATATTGAGCCCAGAATATAACATTAAATGCCTCATATCAAAATAAAATAACACATCTTTCAGATCTAATAGTTCTATAATTGAACTCTTGACAGTGACAGAACAATGACAATTTCCTGATATGAGAAACAAAATATATATAAAAAAGGACTATTGTAGAAAAAAAGTTGAAATCTGATGTTTGTATTAAAATTACAAGTATGTCCTGTACCAGCCATATTACAGCCCTTGTTTTGACTACCAGTGTGAACCATGAAAGTTCTCAAGTTGACATTTACACAAGATATGGTATCAGTCACACTCTTCCATCAAATGGAGAATCTAAATTACAATATACAAGATAATGATGGTACTCAATAATTAAAATGCATGATACCATTAACAAAAGCAAAGGTTACCAACTACATTCTCTCTCTTTTTTTCTTAAATAAAAAAAAGAAATTCTACTTCATCTAGGTCCATCAATAGGTATAGTGGCTCCCTAAATGCATGTACACATTTCATACTTATATAAATCAACTTAATGGTGCATTACTAATGTCACTATCGCCTAATTATACAGTAATTGCTGAAAGAACCTCAAATAAAACAGTAACAAAGAGCTGCCATTGACTGCAAGCTCAGCTGTACTTAACCTGTTGACACCAAATTCTAGTAGTTCAATTTTTGGTTAGTTAAATTAGGAAAGAGAACATTAACAAAATACAAGTCTTTACGCTAAGAATATAACATAATTTCTGTTTATTTTAATTAGAACATAATTTGAAGAACATATGCATACTATTTGTACTTTTCTTCATTTACTTAATCATGCTCTCGGTAACTTTGTGCTTGACTACCAACCTATGGATACTAATGCCCAAAAATATTTCCAAATCTTAAAAAAAAAAAAAAACATTTGTAGTTAACATTTTTAATAAAACCATATTAAACTCTACCATGCTACACCAGAACTAAAGAGAACCATACAAATCTTTAAACAAAGCAAAGACCTCAGTAAGTACTGCTATCAGCTGTGACTGATTACATGGTACGGGCCCTTCATAAATGAGAAAATATTCCCCAACTCCCAAATAGAAAATAATTGAGCCTCAAAGTGTAATAACTCCTAAGAACTTAAACCAAATCTGCCCCACGAATCAATCAATCTAGCAGTCATGATTAAATTTACTACTGCGAAAACAATAATAAACAATATGAACTCAAGCCTTTTATTTTTTTGTTAAAATGATGTTAATTTATCGTCATTTGTGCTGAATTATTGTTTACCTTACTTAAACTTAACTTCAATAGTAAAGGTGTGTAATAGTATTATACCGAAACAATCAGAAATTTCACCTCTTATCCCTGACAAGCTCCATGATATGGTCCCACACAGCGGCACGGAGGGTGGTGGGGCTCGTAACCCTAAACTTGGGGCAGCTCCCGAGGGCAACAGCATGGTGGTCGAGCACAGGTGGTACAATCACGGTCCGATTAAGAATGGCGCCGATCAGAAGCGCGTTTTTCAGCTCGCTAACCTGGTTTGTGAACCCACTATGCGGCGCGTACCAGAGGAAGCGCTCGTCGGAGAGGGAAAGACGGGAGCAAAGTGATGTGGAGGGAAGAGGAGGAGGGGAGGAAAAAGAGGAAAAGGGGGAGATATAGAGAAAGAGAAGGAGAAAGAGTGGTAGAGAAAGGAGAAGGTAAAATGGTTTGGACCGCGGTGTCGGCGGTCGGGTTTGCCATCGCCGACCACTGCCGCCTGGCCAGTCCATTTTATATCTTACTTGAATTTTTCCGCATCCTTTTTTGTTTTCCGGAAGAGAGAGAGGATCTAGCAGAATGAGGGACGATGATAAGATGAGAGGCGGAAAGACTACGATTAGGAATTGGGGATGGTGCGAAGGGTTCGGCAGAGAGAGGAAAAGGAGAGGAAGCAGAAGGGGAAGAAGGCGGCAGAGGGAGGAGAAATAGAGTAGGCGGAGAGAGTGAGGAGCGAGTAGAGAAACGGTGTGGTCCGATTTGGGGGATCCGTATCCTCTCTATTACTAATTTACTATTACTACAGAGAGGATGCGCATCATTGAGATTAAATCTAAGCGGTTTGATATTCGAGGGAAAATAGGGGTAGTATTACTTGGCTTTGAGATTCGTGCCAAGTTAAAAGAACGGTCCGGATCCATTAAAAAGAATCATTCTAAGAGATTCCCTTTTGTGGTGTTCGAATTCGCATCCTTTGAGATATCTCAAACTTTGCGTGACTTTTTGGAATATCTCAATCGTTCAAATACATGCTACACTAATCTTAAAGCTCAAATAATACTGGCCCCCTATGGTTCCCCGAATAGACACCAGACACGCCGGTCACGCAAAACTTGAGATATCTCAGAGGATACGCACCCGTACCCCATTATAAAACCTTAATTTTGGATCGCAGTGACGCCAACGATGAACAATGCCACACTATCTAAGAACCGTATGATTGTTGATCTACGCTGCAGATAAGTTTACGCCTACGCCATCTACCGTCATCACCTCGGCGGTCTGTAAACCCTCCTTCTTTAACTCGAGTTTACTCCAGCGAAGAAAGGTAGACAAACCAGCGTTCCTTCTTGACATGAGTTCGCTCCAGGGAAAAAAAAGGGGAAAAACTCAGTGCCGCAAGCGATTTCGCCCAAGGCCGCTCAGATCAAACCCTCCGTTGGATCTTGAATTCGCAGCGGCAGAGATACGTGTCAGTTTGTCCTTCTCCGCGAGTGCCACATATCTGTCTCCCTGTAACGTGTTGCCCTCGCTTCTGTCGGCACCTGCCGCTCTTCGATTTTCTTCGGTATTTTTCCCTTCCCCCTTCTCCACTGTGCTTTCTTCGTTTTTCTCCTCTTGCTCCATTGTCTGCTGCTTATTCTCCTTCAGATTTGTCTTAGGTTGCTCTGTACGGAGGCTAGATTTACCGGTGACGGTCGACCTTCTCGCTTCTTTCAACTCCGGTTTTCTTCGTACTGGTATGTTTTCTTCCAAATTTATTGGCTGGTGGAACCGATTTACTATATAAGTACAATTTCAATTTACATCAATTGTCCGATTCTGCTCTTTTTGGCGCATTCTGCAGTTCAGTATATAACGACAATTTCAATTTACATCAATTGCCCGATTCTGCATCAAAATATTCGTCTTCTCAGCGCATTCTGCCCCAATTTGAAACCTGTCACATGAATGCTGCAATCTGATAATCTGTTTTCCATTCAATGATATGACCATGAATTTTTTAATAGAATTTGCCAGTAAGATTCGCTACAGTTTTCCTTCCCATGCTTCTGACAGCCCCACCTTTCCTACATAAGTTGCTCCTGCAATCAGGAACTGGTACTTTTACTTGAAAATAATTCAGTCCGTTGATTGATAGTAAGGTTCAGCTCAGTATATCGATTGTGAGATTGGTTTATACAATGCATTGCAGATGTGATCCGAGAATTTCTCCCCCCTTCAAGTATTTGTGAACTTTAACGGATATTGACTAACCACATGATATTTTCAAAGACTGCCTTTTAAAATTTTAGTTTATGCATCGAGTTTTGCCACCTGCAATAAGTCTATAATTCTAGATGAATTGCACCATTTCTAATTCCTGGCTGATTCATACCTCCCGACTTTTCAGAGTTACTTTAAGAATGGAAAATTTATATGTCTTTCATCTTGAGAACATCTGTACTAAATATCTAATTTCACCTTTTTGGATCTTCTTTGTTTCCTCATATATTGATTGTGCTTTCCAATAATTAATTTTCTTATTGTTTCACAGCATTTCCACTTTTGCTGTACTACATCTTTAGTTGTATCAATTTAAGATTAAAACTAAGAAAATTCCCTATGCACCATTTTAGCATCAGAGTTCATTCTGCCCAACATGCTTTGCCACTTAAATGGCAGACATATGCTCTGAAGATTACCTCATATATTAGTTCTGCTGACTCTTCTACGGAGATCAAAACTTAAAAATGGCAGATTTGCCTTCCCTTCTTTCCCTGTGTTTATTAGACTATTGGACTACTCTTGCAGCCACCTACCTAAAATGTTTAGTTCTATTGCTACTTTCTAAAAACCAGTAAGAAATATCATGACCAGCTCCTGCCTTGCTGAGTTTTAGATGGTGTGTTCCAACTTTCAAGATAGGCTTATTGGCTCAAACATATACTGAATAGTTACCAAGGAAATAATTACCAAGCCATAATCATACATTCCATAATAATAATAAAAAAAAACTACTGCTACATTCAAAATATTTGCCACAGTGCACACCTAACAAAGGCAGTCAAATAAAAATTCCCAGCTAACTAATAATAAGTCAAATTATTCATGCTATCACAGCCAGATATCACTGGAGGCCTGTCCTCCAGTTATTCACATAGTCTGATGATGGCTTCACCCCATTCCCCAGCTGTCCGCTTCTGAAGCCCCGCGCGTGTCACGTTGTCAAGCCTCTGCAACGGGTTGCTTCCTCTGCTCTCCACGCCTTTCCTTCTTCGATTTTACTCGGTATTCCTCCCTTTTCAATTCTCGATCTCACTTTCTTCACTTAGTTCTTGTTGTTCAACCGTGTGCTGCTTATTCCCTTTTATTTTCTTTTCACGCTATGCTGGAAGGATGTCAAGCTTTTCGCTCCGAGTGACCCTTCCCGTCTCTTCTCTGTTCGGTCTTTCTTGCTGGTATTTTTTTTTTACTTTTCGCAGTTGCTGGAAGCAATTCACTCTGTGACAGCCACGAATGATTGCTTACCATTAAGTTACACATTCGGACATTTGTTCCTGCCATCATCAGGTGTGTAAATTTTATTCCCCCCGAAGGACATCTGTTCCTGCTGTCTTGTAATTTAGGATGTGCTCTTTTTTCGCTGCTACATACTGAATAGCTTTTATTTCCCATGCTTGCGTCTGAGTGTTTCACTATATTTTTCTTAGTTAGTTTTCCATTACGTGCAGTGAGCAAAAATCATGATGGCTAGTGCAGGAACCACCGTTTAAGAATCAAAGAGGAAAACTCCATTCAAGATGAAAAAATTTGCTACTTTGCATATGTACTATCCTTTTTTTTTTTTTAAGTTGTACATCAAGTGTGCACTTGAAATATTATAGCAGAAGATAATTAATGTCAGTTAGTCAACCAAAAACTTGTGGTAGTGAAACCCCTTTAAGAAAATGAATTGGATGAATTCACTGACAATTAGATGCACACAGCATTTGATATCATGAATTTAGTGTTTAAAATAGAGAAAAATAAAACAATTTTGATCGATCCTCCGTTTTTGTCTCTCTTTTTTCGCTGCTGCATACTAAACAGCTTTAATTTCCCATGCTTGCATCTGAGTGTTTCGCTACATTTTTCTTAATTAGTGTTCCATTACGTTCAGTGAGCAAAAATAATGATGGCTAGCGCAGGAACCACCGTTTAAGAATCAAAGAGGAAAACTCCATTCAAGGTGAAAAATTTGCTACTTTGCATCTGTACAACGAAATACCATAGTATAATTAACTCCATTCTAGATTTAATGATCTACTGACATATTGCAGCAGTTGTACTTGCCACAGCAGGGAGTAGTTTGGTCACTTAAAATTTTTCAGAACTCACATTGCAGAAAATCCAAGACGGCTAGAAAAAAGAATAGTGGTTAAGTAGTATAATTGTCAGTTGCTTGATTGGAGCACTGTTTTTTTTTTATATAAAATTATTCCATGATGTTATGAGTTTAATGTCATAATCTGTATTGCTATTTATGGTTAGGTTGTTTTTCAGTGAATTTTGTAAAGAGTTGATTTAAGACAGCACATCCAAAATCATTCTCTCTTTGGTGAGTATTGTTATTCCTCCTGCTAAAGTTTTGCTCCTAACGATTAATAATTTAGGATTTGTAGTGTTCGTGAATGTTGCATTTTATTTTAGATCCATAGGGCGCAGAGGTTTGATTTCTGAGTTTCAAGATATGCATTTGATCTCCAGCTTAAACATTGATACGCATTTAACCTGAAATTTGAATTATTCCATATGGTGAGAAAGTATCTGCTTAATAAAAGGTCAATCCTGTTTGACAGAACTAAGTGAAGTGAGCTATTTGGGATAATACACAGATCAATTTCAGCTTTCGTTGGGAGTTTCATGAAATGAAACGGTTTTGCTAACCTCTCCAATCAGATAAAATGAATGAAAACAAGCATAGTAAAATTTAGTCTTCAAGGCATCATAAAGGATAAATGATATGATCTTATTCATTATCAAATACCAAAAATCCTTGAAATTTCTCAAAAACCTCGAAATGTAAATTTCTTTATATAATTCTCCCAATACCATCGATGATGGCACTTTCCATCCTGTTCGCATAGAAAACACATCATTTCGAATGATTTGAATTGAAACCGATTGAAAAAATGAATACATAGGTCGGACTAGTACCAGACTGATACAGTCAACTGATACTCAGGTCGGACCTGTAACGGACTGATAAAGTTTAACTGGTACAGACTGGTACAATACCATAATGTACCCATTACATACCATACCCTAAACATGATGATATTTTGACTATGATATCTATGTACTTGCATTTTCACCATTTCAGACATCAAATAATATGGGTTTCCAGCTGTCACATTTATTAAGAACTATCTTAACTAATCATAACTTAACTTATCTATGTACTTGCATTTTAAGCTGTCACATTTATTAACTTTTTCCCCTTAATTTTATCTTTTTTATTTCTAATTTAAGCAGGCTCCAAGTAAAAGCCAATTCATCATTGAATGTTAGACTGAAGGTATAGTGCCTCCTACCTATTATTGAAAAAAAAAGATATGTACAAAGGCGGGTTGTAGATGGAGCTATACTAATCCAAATTTTATCTAACCAGTACCCGATTAGATACTGATATGGCCTACTCATTTTTTTCTTATACTGATATGGCCTACTCATTTTTTTCTTTGAAAATTCCAGGGCTGCATTGATGGAGTTGAATTTAATATGCCTTAAATGTCTTTACAGAAGTTAATCAAGCATAATAATATACAAAATGGCACACTTGATTGGTCTGCAAATTGTCAGTATCATAAGGGTATTTTGGTAATTGTGACACGCTCCTTTGTTGTTTCATGCTTGGAGATGTAACCGGATCATCATCAGGCAACCAAAAAATTTCATCCATACACAACATAAATCATGTCATGCAGACAATCTAGGACTCTGACCAAGAGAGAAATCCAGTTGCCACTGAACTTCAACAAACTAATGCTTTAGTATAAACTATTTAATATAGTTATTATTTCAACTATTTAGTATAGCATTTCAAACCTAACGACAACGCATAGCAAAGGACAAAAAGCCCTAACATCATCAACCAACAATAAAGAAATGGTTGTGGCATAGCCGCAACTCCAAGGTACTAGTTGGATACGAATTCCCGATCTGGGAAGAGGAGGAACGATGTGGGAAGAAACAAAAATAGAATGAGAAACAGGTGTCGATGGAATAACAAAGATTTATTAAGAACCGTACGATATAGATCGGATGGACAAGAGATAGGGTATTACTGTAGCGGTACCGTATCGCTACAGTAATCACTTCGTCCAAAATTAAACAACACATTTAGTTAATTAGTTTTGTTTTGATTCCAAACGGGGATACTTGTTGCTTTACTATTAAAAATTTTAATTCACTCCACTGGAAATGTTCATTTTAGTTTAAATGGTATTTATGTGATTCATTGATCTCAAAAGTTAAAAGTTATGATTTTAATTTTTTTCTAAGTTAGAAGTTTTTAAATGGGTTGAAATTATTAATTATCTATTAAATCTTGATTTTAATTTACTTATTTATGTAAGTTATCATTTCTCGTAATTAATCAATTTTGAAAAAAAAATAATGTTTATTTCTCCAAATATTTCTCTTTTCCGTTTGAAAAATTTCCTTAATTTTATGTAAATCGTTCATAGGTCAAAACAAAGCAAATATTATTTAGCAATCAAGATCTTCAACTCTTTATATAATATATTAATTTTGTTATAATATATGAATTAAGAATTCAAATTATATCCATATTCGTATTTGTATCAGATTAATATATGATCCGTATTCATATCGATTAATATATTTCGTATCCGAAAAATAAAAACAGATACGAATATAATATATCACTATCTGATTTCATCCCAGCCTAATGTTGTTATGAAGAAGTGAACTGGAGAGCTCAAAGTCGAAGCAAATCCACGACACTCGGAATTCAAAACAAAGTCCGGATCCTCTGAGATAGACAGTTGTAGAATCCGGATCCGTGCTATAATATATCCAACGCACCAGATTTAAACTAAAAAAAAGAAACTTGTTTGGATTCTAAAACTGAGCATAGCATCTCAGATTCTGGACGACTAAGATGGCATAAATTAATTGTTAAATTTGGGTCCGCCCCATGGACCCATCAACCTTAGTGACAAATGAATTATTTGTGTTCGGTTTAACGGAGTCAAAAGTTTAAGTTCGTGATTCGAGAATAATTCAAGTATAATTAAAAAATAATACAAAACAAAGTCAGAAAACTAAGTTCTAAATCAGAGAAATTTTAACACTTAGATAACAACTTGAACACAATTTTTTATGTACAAAAAGGGACACAGAAGATCAAGTTTAAACTATAAAAAACCACTAACTCGAATTCACATCCTCTGAGATATCTCAAACTTTGCGTGACTTTTTGGAATATCTCAATCGTTAAAATACGTTCTCCACTAATCTCAAAGCTCAAATAATACTGGCCCCCTACGTTCCTCCGAATAGGCACCGGACACGTTGGTCACGCAAAAATTGAGATATCTCAGAGGATTCGCACCCCACTAACTCTGGGGTGCGTATTCTCTGAGATATCTCAATTTTTGCGTGACCAACGTGTCCGGTGCCTATTCGAGGGAACGTAGGGGCAGTATTATTTGAGCTTTGAGAGTCGTGCAAAACATATTTGAACGATTGAGATATTCCAAAAGGTCACGCAAAGTTTGAGATATCTCAGAGGATGCGAATTCCTAACTCTGTCTAGCCAAAACTGCTTAACGCTTACAGTTTGAAGTTTTAACTTATTAATTTAGAAGAGATGAAGAGCGGAAAAGAGACCGGGACCAAGGCGACAACAAAGGCGACTCCTGGAGGCAGCAACAATGCATTCAAGGTGACCTACCAACCATCTGAGGGAGAAAGCAGGGAAGGTACAGAAGCTCCACACCGCCAGCAGAAAGGAGAACACAGCACATTTACTGAATCTATCACTGCAGAGAAGGGTTGGTGTACGGCTTTGAACAAAAGAAGAAGAAACTATCTACGTCAGAACCATCCCAGCCACAGTAATGCTGCAGGCCAGCAGAATAACGGTAAACAGGGCATGGGGAAGCCAATAAATCGCCGCAGGGAAGGATTTCTCACAGGGGAAGTTAAGAGAATGTATCAGATTGCATTCAATGAGAAAAGGTGCCTTAGATGTTTGGCCAAAGGACACAAACGATTTCAATGCAGAGAGCCTATGCGTTGCTATAAATGCAAGCTTCTGGGCCATCAGTCGAGTAGTTGTAGAGGGGTAAATGCCAACCCAGGTGATGTCTCCTT
This sequence comes from Carex cristatella, assembly GCA_024447775.1. Taxonomy (NCBI): domain Eukaryota; kingdom Viridiplantae; phylum Streptophyta; class Magnoliopsida; order Poales; family Cyperaceae; genus Carex; species Carex cristatella. The sequence goes on along the minus strand of JAJHPF010000024.1, from coordinate 2,908,167 downwards.
ATTTTGCCTAGTTTGCGACCCAAATTTACATCAGAACTTGTGCCTTAAAGCCTAAAAATGTGGACTTTTCGTCTAAACATCATTAGAATGTGGTACTGCTATGTTTTGTTTCTTGTTTTACAGGAAAAGGGCAAAATTCTGGATCTGACAACTCTCCATACGGTCCGTATAGGTTTCCATACGGTCCGTACAAGATCAGCCCAACCACACGAAGGTTCCACAAAGAAGAGGCAAGAATTCTCCAAGGCAAGGTCAAGTATACGGTCCGTATAGACTTTTCATACGGACCGTACAAGCTATTTCGGAAACCCAGGCTGGAATTGGAAACAGAGACAGCTGGGGAGGCCGAAAAGGAAGGCTTTCAATACGCGATTTGGGGGCATTAAGGCAGAGAATTCGAGATCAGAAAGGGTCTTTTGACTCATTCTTGGTGCTTGGGAGAGAAGAAACAACTTGGAGAAGAAGAAGAAGAAGTTTTGCAACGGATCTTCGAATTTTCTATAGTTTTTCTATGAACTCTTTCATAACTTTTATTGTGCTTTCTTTTGAGAACATGAGTAGCTAATTTTACTGTTTCTAGGGTTAAGATGTAGTTGACGTTTGGTTTTACTTGTTTGCTACTGGATTATGTGTTGAATGCTTAGTTTTCATCTTGTTGTGTAGTATTTTAATTGCTTGGTTTTTGCTTGCTTGAGTTTGATTAGTCATCCCGTTAGATGAATGCGCACGTCTAATAGTTAGGAACCAAGTCTATGATACTTAATCCAACTGAACCAAGTATATGAGGTAGATCTACGGATCAAGGAGTACTGAAAGGGAAACTTTCCTCGAGGCGAAAGTCCTTGGATACCTTTAGTAAACCAACAAGTGACTTAGATAACTTAGTCCAAAATTACGAAAGTTGAGGGTTAACGCATCTAAGAGGGGAGTAGTTGAGTCCCAGTAAATCGGGTTCTAAGCCAAAATTGCGAACGCCGAGGTGAGGAACTTAGACCCGGTCGATGGAAACCCTAGGCAAAAGCACCAACACGAAACAAAGGGCTACGGTATTCACTGGGGGGCCTATACGGACCGTATAGGATTCTATACATGCCGTATACCACAGGGCCGGGCGGATACGAAATCGACACCACGGAAACCCTTTTTATAATCCGAAAAACAACTTTTAATCTTGTTTTAATTGTTTTAATATTGTTATTGATCAGTAGTTTAATATAAACAACCAACAAACCAACTTCTCTTCACTTCTAGAATTTTAGTAGATTTGAGTAGAGTCCGGTCGTTTTTATTCCGTCCCTGTGGATACGATACCCGACTATACCAACGGTAGGGCTGTGCACTTGCAGTCTTAACCAGAGGTAGAACTCGAGTTTTAAAAGGTACAGCTCGCTGTACTGAAACTTGGGAGTGCATTTCTGGTGCGAACAAGTTTTTGGCGCCGTTGCCGGGGACGGCAACTAAAAATTACTAGACTTTTTCTTATTTTCACTTGATTCTAGATTTTAATTTTAATTTTTCCTTTTTCCATCTTCTCAGGAACATACTGGAAGGTTCACAGCCCAAGAACCACTACAATCTCAGAAGCAAAGGGCAGACTTCCACCACAGTTGTTCCAGCACCACCACACTTGTCGCCTCTGCGTACGGCCCGTACAAGATTTATACGGACCGTACAACTCGACAACAAAGAGGCAGACCCAGAAACAGGTACCATGTCCCAAAACGGAGACGAGCATGGACCACAAGTCCAGGAGCAACTCTCAGATGATGAAGGGGGAGACTTTGTGCCAAGGACATTGCGAGAGTTCAATGTCCCAAGAGCTGGAGATGTCAGAGGGGCAATCCGACTGCCAAGGGTTGTCGGCAACCAACCCAACTTCAATCCGGGTGTTGTCAACATTGTCCAGCAGAACACGTTCCATGGCATGGATCACGAGGATCCACATGCCCATGTTCAAACTTTTCTCGAGTGTTGTGCAACCATTAAAATTAATGGCGCAACCAATGATTACATTAGACTTGCTTTGTTTCCTTTCACTCTTAGGGATAAGGCAAAGAAATGGTTAGGGTCATTACCTAGGGATTCAATCACCACTTGGAGAGAACTGTCCAAAATGTTTTTGACCAGATTTTTCCCTCATAAAAGAACTGCCAAGGTTAGGACCCAACTGACCAGTTTCAAACAAAGGTCTGATGAAATGTTGAATGAGGCATGGGAACGGTTTAGGGAATTGCAATACTCTTGTCCGCATCATGGTATTCCCGATTGGTTACTTATTCAGTCTTTTTATGCTGGTTTGACTGATAGTTCTCATACTTCTGTTGATGCGATCGCGAGTGGAGCTCTCCCGACCGAGAGACAACCGATGCAATCAACCTGATTGACAGCATAGCAACCAACCAACAGTGGTCAGGCCGGGAAAGCGCTCGTACAACTGGGAGCGGCCGCCTTGAGGTCGACCAGATCACAGCTCTTACCGCCAAATTGGATGCCATGCAGAAGGCTTTTGACAAGATGACTGTCAAAGCACTTGGTGATCAACAGCCGAAATCTTGTGTCATGTGCGGAGATGAGGGGCACTTGTACGAGCATTGTCCACTCGCGCAGAGAGATGAGGAACCTGAGCAGGTCAACTCTCTCAACAACGAGCCATCCTACTTTCTAAAACCTCCCTTTAACCGGTCCTACTCCAAGGACCAGAATGATCAACAAGCATGGAGGTGGAAGAATGGGAACCCCGCACCTTTCAACAACAACGCTTCCAGCAGCAGCAACAACAATCGAAATTTCTACAATAATGTTGCCTTCAACAACTCGAACAATCGCGCGCCATACCAAGGACCATCTAAACCCTATGTTGCTCCCGTCGTGACCGACTTCATGCATGAGCAGGGGAAGATGAACCAAATGATTTTTGAGCAGATGCAGCAAATCAGTGCTCAGCTGGCGGGTTTGGCCAATCAAAACAAGCAAGAATGAGTCTCACACCACTGCCGGCCGGATACCACCTGGGAGGTTGCCAGGCCAACCGGAGATCAATCCCAGGGGAGAAGCTAAAGCTGTTACTTTGCGAAGTGGGACACAATACAAAGGACCAGCCATGCCTGTTGAACCAGAAGCTGAGTGTACGGTCCGTACAGATCCCATACGGCCCGTACAAGTCGACCCACCCGAGATTCCTGAGCAGCCAGAGCCTGCTCAAAATGAAGTTGTGACTGAGAAGACCGATCATACGGTCCGTACAGAAGTCGTGCGGCCCGCACAAGGTGAATCTGACAAACAGAGAAAGAAGGTGACTGAGAAACCACCGCCTTACCGGCCACCTGTTCCATTTCCACAGAGACTAGCTGAAACCCGACTCAATGAACAATTCTCCAAATTTGTTGAGGTGATCAAACAATTGCACATTACCATTCCATTCACCGATGCTTTGACTCAAATGCCAACCTATGCTAAGTTTCTCAAGGATATCCTATCTAACAAGCGAAGCTTGGGGGGGGCGTGAGACGGTGAAATTGACCGAACAGTGCAGTGCGATCTTGAGGAGCGAACTTCCTCCAAAATTGGAAGATCCGGGTAAATTCTCCATTCCATGCACCATTGGAAAAGCCACCATTCGACGAGCTCTATGCGATTTGGGGGCTAGTGTAAGTCTCATGCCACGTTCTATCTTTGACCGCTTGGGCGTGGGAGAGCTCAAACCCACAAGAATGACTTTACAACTCGCGGATTCCTCGATGAGACTACCACTCGGCATAGTGGAAGATGTACCGGTCAAGGTTGGTAAGTTCTATATGCCCGGTGATTTTGTTGTGATGGAAATGGAGGAAGACAAGGAGGTTTCAATCATCTTAGGACGGCCGTTCTTAAGAACCGCTGGAGCGCTAATTGATGTGAAAAACGGGACCTTAACTTTGAACATTGGAGATGAGAAAGTTCACTTTCACATTGACCGAGCAATGAAGTATCCCGCCCAAAATGAAGCATGCTACATGGTTGATGTGGTTGATGAATTGGTTGAAGAAAATTTCTTGGAGCAAGTCAACAGCTCGCTAAGGTATCACTTTGACTTTCTATCTGATTTGCAGGTTGAAACAAGAGAGTTCGAGTCAGTCTGTGCAGCAGACACAGCATCTGTCTGTGCAGGCGAAACACCATACGGACCGTATCCTGAACATACGGACCGTACATCAAGCGAATTGCAACCAGAGGGGCTGGAGATTGAGAAGGAACCTGAAGCTCAAACTGAGACTGTGGCATACGGACCGCACCAAGATCATACGGACCGTACAACTGCCCAGACAGAGCAGACCACTCTTGAACTGAAACCTCTCCCAGCCAATCTCAGGTATGAATTCCTTGATTCAGAAAAGACATGCCCTGTTATTGTAAATGCAGGATTGACCCCTGATCAAACCGCCAAACTCCTGGAGAAATTGAGAGCTCACAAAGGCGCGATTGGATACTCTATAAAGGACTTGAAGGGGATTGATCCGACCATTTGCACACACCGGATCTTGCTAGAAGATGACCACAAGCCTTCAGTGGAACACCAAAGACGACTCAACCCGAACCTGAAAGAGGTAGTAAAGAAAGAAATTTTGAAACTTCTTGAAGCAGGTATTATCTACCCAATTTCTGACAGCAAATGGGTGAGCCCCGTCCATGTGGTTCCCAAGAAAGGGGGTGCAACAGTGGTGAAAAACGAGAAAGATGAGATGATCCAAACTCGTGTTGTGACCGGTTGGAGGATGTGCATAGACTACCGGAAGCTCAACACTGCTACACGCAAAGATCACTTTCCGTTGCCATTTGTTGATCAACTTCTCGAAAGGCTTGCAAATCACTCTTATTTTTGTTATCTTGATGGTTACTCTGGTTTCTTTCAAATACCTATTGACCCACAGGACTAAGAAAAGATCACTTTCACATGCCCATATGGTACCTATGCATACCGTAGAATGCCCTTTGGTCTTTGTAATGCACCTGCAACCTTTCAAAGAGCCATGATGTCCATCTTTTCTGATTTTGTTGAGAAAGAAGTTGAAATTTTCATGGATGATTTTTCTGTTTATGGTGATTGCTTTGACTCTTGTTTGACTAATTTGTGTAAGATTTTGCAGAGATGTGAAGAGGTGAATTTGATCCTCAACTGGGAGAAATGCCATTTCATGGTCCAAGAAGGAGTTGTCTTGGGACATGTGGTAACCTCAAGAGGGATTGAGGTTGACAAGGCAAAGATTGAGGTGATTGAGAAACTTGAGATCCCTACGAATGTCAAAGGGGTTCGAAGTTTTCTCGGACATGCAGGTTTTTATCGCCGCTTCATCAAGGACTTCTCTAAGATCGCGAAACCACTGACCAATCTACTCGTCAAAGATTCTGATTTTGTTTTTACTGATGATTGTGTTAAGTCTTTTTGCAGTTTGAAAGAGGCTCTTATCTCTGCACCTATCTTGCAGCCACCCGATTGGTCGTTGCCTTTTGAGTTGATGTGCGACGCCAGCGACTATGCAGTTGGAGCTGTCCTTGGGCAAAGGAAGGACAAGAAGCCGTGTGCAATTTATTATGCTAGCAAGGTGCTAGATCCGGCCCAAATGAATTACACTACCACCGAGAAGGAGCTTCTCGCGATTGTGTTTGCTCTTGACAAGTTTAGATCGTATCTGGTTGGCTCAAAGATAGAGGTCTACACCGATCACGCCGCGCTAAGGTACCTTTTGAATAAGAAAGATGCAAAACCTAGACTAATAAGATGGATTCTTCTTTTGCAGGAGTTTGATCTGGAAATCAGGGACAAGAAGGGAGTCGAGAACTCTGTGGCGGACCACCTATCCCGTCTTCATTGGGAGGAGGATACCACGGTTAAACTGCCAATCAATGACTCATTTCCTGATGAACAACTCCTTGCAATTCGTTCTGAACTGGAGGACATCCATACGGCCTGTACACTAATGCATACGATGCATGCGATCCAAAGATACGGACCGTACATCCAGGCCCATACGGACCGTACAAATCTTCAACAGAAGCAGCAAGCTCCCTGGTACGCTGATATCGCAAACTATCTGGTTTCTGGAGTTTTCCCTGCCGAAACGTCCTTCCAGCAAAAGAAGAAACTCAGATCTGATGCCAAGTTTTACTTTTGGGATGAGCCCTACCTCTTCAAAGTCGGAATTGATGGCATATTCCGACGATGCGTTCCATACGAAGAAACAGGTTCCATCCTTGCTCATTGCCACTCATCCGCTTACGGAGGACACTCCTCGTTCTCTAAAACCACCGCCAAGGTATTACAATCTGGTTCCTATTGGCCTTCTCTTTTCAAAGATGCAAGATCTTTTGTTTTAGCTTGTGACAGGTGCCAAAGAACTGGAAACATGACGCGAAAGAACGAGATGCCTCTCAACTTTATCCTTGAGGTAGAGCTTTTTGATGTTTGGGGCATCGATTTCATGGGTCCATTCCCGTCTTCTCGAGGGAATGAGTATATTTTGGTGGCGGTCGACTATGTGTCAAAGTGGGTTGAAGCAATGGCATGCCGAAAAGCTGATTCGAATGCGGTAAGGAAATTCTTCAATGAGATCATTTTCCCTCGTTTTGGTGTGCCTCGAGCTGTCATTAGTGACGGAGGCAAACACTTCATCAATCGACAATTCAAGCAATCTCTTGAGCCGACATGGGGTGACACACAAGGTATCTACTTCTTATCACCCTCAAACTAATGGCCAAGCTGAAATTTCTAACAGGGAAATCAAGTCGATTCTGGAAAAGACAGTGGCAAGGACTAGGAAGGATTGGGCTTTCAAGTTGCATGATGCACTTTGGGCTTACCGCACCGCCTTCAAAACACCGATAGGGATGAGCCCCTACAAGATGGTGTATGGCAAACCGTGCCACCTTCCAGTCGAGATCGAGCACAAGGCATTCCGGGGCCACACGAGCGATCAACATGGACTTGCTTGCGGTGGCGAGAAGCGCATCCTTGACTTGCATGAGTTGGAGGAAATGCGTTTGCAAGCCTATGAGAATGCCAGGTTTTACAAGGAGAAGACGAAGCGAATGCATGACAGACGCATTATGCTTCGAGAATTCAAAGAAGGAGATCTTGTACTTTTGTTTAACTCTAGATTGAGAATTTTTCCAGGTAAGCTGAAGTCAAGATGGTCCGGCCCGTTCCAAGTGAAAAAGGTGTACCCTTTTGGTGCAATAGACATCTGGAGTAGAGAGAGTGGGACTTTTAAGGTCAATGGTCAGCGTCTGAAGCACTACATTGCTGACCACCCGATAAATGAGCGGTGCACTCAATTCCTTTCTGATCCCGCTCCAGCAGAAACGTAGAGAAAGGTGGTCGAGCTCGAGACCTAAAACGAGCGCTTCTTGGGAGGCAACCCAAGCATTTTAAATTTTTGCATTTGTTTAGATCAGTATTTATTTCTGCATTTCTTTTTGAAGAACATTTATTTTCGCATGTTTTATTTCGCTTAGGCTAATCATGATTTTTCAGTTTCTGATATGAACTTTAGTTCTGATCGAACAGGTAGAGCAGCAAGTCTGGAGTCTATACGGCCCGTACACATTCTATACGGGCCGCACAACTGCTTTTCTTCATTCAGAGGCAGTTCTCACAAATTTCTGAGTTATACGGTCCGCACGAAAATTTCATACGTACCGTATGGAATCCATCAGGCGCAAACACTCTGAAGGGTTGCGTCCTTTCCATTTCCGTATCTCTTCATTCTAGGGGCCCTCTCCTTTTATACCGTACCCCCCCCCGACAGGACCTACCCCACACTATTCACTTTTTGTCGCTTTTCTCGTACGGCCCGCACAAGCGCCCGTACAACCAAGGTCCGATTGAGCCGCCGCTTTCTCCGCTCGCCGCCGCCTGCATCCTCCGTCGCGCCGCCGCTAATATCCATTTCTCCTATCTAACCACCGCTACCTCCACCCTCTCCTCCGATTCACGGGTCAGGTAAGCATCTCCTCTTCCTTTCCTTTCTCCTTTCCGATTTTCGTTCTCTTTTCTCTCTTTCTCTCGCAGGTCTGACGATCTACTCCCCCACTCCGCCACCGATCTCACCTCTGTCGAAACCCTACCCTATACGGCCCGTACACCAACTCTATACGGACCGCACAACCTCTCTGCCAGCAACCAGAGAAGGTAATCTTCCCCCACGGTCCGCACAAACAATCACACGGGCCGTACAACCCCACTGACAGAACCATGGACCCCAACCAAGAGCGCCGGACCAAGCACGCTCACAGAAAACAACACCCAACACCACGCCAGATGCAACCACCACCCCTTCTCCACCACGCCCTCACCATATGGACCATATGACTCGGGTCCCGAACAAACCCTCTCCGGTGAGTATACCGACCGCGCCTCCATCTTCGAAGAAAGGTACTTCTCCATACCCACTCGACGGATGTACAACAACTTTATCTCCATCCAGAAAAAGACAATTGAAAACACCCAAAGAGTGGACTTGGAAACCCTTCGCAAACTCGGAGTGGAGAACGACTTTCTCCATCTCACCTCCCGTGTCGGTTTCAGTGCTGTGTTCTGGCAGTTCGAGAACAACTGCTATGAGTTGGACACCAAAGAATTCCTCTCCTCTCTCCAACTCAAACGGGATTACGATGATGTCTCATTCATCAAATTCAGATTGGGGAACCAAACTCACCGGGTCTATCTCTCTTCTCTCCGAGAATGGTTCGGTCTTCACCCCAACCTTACCACAGAGACCCCCTCTTTCCGAGAAGGCTGGGACAGGGACACCTTCTGGGAGAAGATCACGGGCAACTCCAAAGCCCAGAATGATGAGTTCCGTGCACGCTTCATCTCTCATCCTGTTCTCCGCATCATCCAGCGTGCCCTTGCATGTACCATCTTTGCTCGCGGTGAGACACTCAACCGCGGCAATCTGATTGATCTCATGTTGATGGACAACATGCTTAGCCCAACCCCTGACATTCCTGATTTAGCACTTCTCATGGTCAACCACTGGATCAAACTGCAAGAATCTCAACGATCTGGTGGCAAGGTGAAGATTGGGTTGTTTGTTGATATCATCAAGAGCAACCTGGGTTTGGAGGATGACCCTGGTCGCACTCTGTGTACTGGACCCGCCTCTCTGGATGTCGAGAGCTTGCAGCTGCAGCATTTCATCAAAATCCACCGCGGACCCGCCGGTCACAGCGACCTCTATGATTGGCGTTTCGCCAATGGCTCCACTCGCCGCCTACCATTTGCCGCTCCCATCGATTTGGAGGATCACTCTACTTGGCTCATTGCAGCCCCACTACCTCCTCCTCCTCAGAGACGGCGTGCGAGGGACGCACCTTCCTCTTCCGCTCAGCATGCCATCGACATTCCTTCCTCTTCCACACAGCCGTCAGTCCCATCTCCTCAGGGCCCCTTTCCTGCTGACCCCTCCATCCGCGACCTTTACATGCTCATGTCCGACATCCGGGACACACAGCAGGAGCAGGGAGCCCAGATTCTCGACATCCAGCGCCAGACTTCTCTCCACACTGAGCGCCTGGACGAGCTGACCGACCAGATGAGCCAGTTTGACCTCCGATTCAGGGACATCGACGACCAGTTCCGCGACTGGCGTTACGATGCCTACCACTACTGATCAGGTTTGTTACCACCGCCCCCGCTTTTATCTTTCTTTTTACGTCTTGAAGCATTGAGGACAATGCTCAGACTAAGCTTGGGGGGTGATAGTAGTTGTTTACATTTATTGCATTTAGTTATCTTGCATATTTTGTTTCTCTTTTCTTTTGTAGATAAATTTGTGTGATTGCGTGAATTAGGTGCCAATTCGAAAATTTTTGGTCATGTTTTGGATGAATTTGTTAAATTAGAAATAACCCCATGTTTGATTGAAAGAACCACATAGGATAAGATTGTTTTTGGACATTGTGGAATTGAAAAAAAATTGAATGGTACCAAGAAAAGCATTTGGAACCCTATACGGACCGTATGGACATCTATACGGGCCGTATGGGACTGAACTGTGCCCTTTTAATTTGGGAAACGGGATTTGAAACAAAAAGAAAGATTGGGATATTCACTGGTATGAATGAATACCTTTGAATGTGTGTAATCATGGTGTCATAGCAAAGACAGTTGAAAAATGAGTAAAATTGAAAATCTTGAGAAAAATAGGACTCCGCTTACCTATGTTACGGCGTTATGACGTACTTATGGTAATGAGTCTTTGACACTCTGCTCCGCTAGTTCACCTGATAAAGTGGCCGAGTCTACATCAAAAGTGTGAGCTCGTGTCATGGAAGGGTCGAACCAAGAGCACGCAAATGCGCTTTTGAATTAAATCGGTTGGGTATGGTTCATCACCTATAACTAGCCGAACTTGTACTAAGAATAAAGAATAGAAGTGTCACAAAAGCAACAATCAAAAGTAAAATTTTGCATGATACCAACACACGAGGTCTTCAACTTTCTGACCTAAGCTTGTTCCAAGCTTGGGGGGGGACTGAAAAGAAAACAAATCACCACAAATGAGGGCATATGTTTAGTGGAAAAATGAGCTATTGATACGTTTGGTTGATCTGTTCTTATATGTAACAATACATTCTTGAGTATGGAGGTTTGATTAATTGAATTGTGGGGTGAATCAAAATTGACCAAAGGAAAACCAAATCATTGTCCAAAAGGATTCTTAAAGGTATCTAACAACCGCAAGATCATACAAATTTTTCTCTTAGTAGCTTAACTTGCATTTAGGTAAGTCCAAGAACCAGAACCACACCTAAGTTAGAATTTTTGCTTGAGGACAAGCAAAGTTCAAGCTTGGGGGAATTTGATGTCTCCTTATTTTGCCTAGTTTGCGACCCAAATTTACATCAGAACTTGTGCCTTAAAGCCTAAAAATGTGGACTTTTCGTCTAAACATCATTAGAATGTGGTACTGCTATGTTTTGTTTCTTGTTTTACAGGAAAATGGCGAAATTCTGGATCTGACAACTCTCCATACGGTCCGTACAAGATCAGCCCAACCACACAGAAGGTTCCACGGCAAGAGGCAAGAATTCTCCAAGGCAAGGTCAAGTATACGGTCCGTATAGACTTTTCATACGGACCGTACAAGCTATTTCGGAAACCCAGGCTGGAATTGGAAACAGAGACAGCTGGGGAGGCCGAAAAGGAAGGCTTTCAATACGCGATTTGGGGGCATTAAGGCAGAGAATTCGAGATCAGAAAGGGTCTTTTGACTCATTCTTGGTGCTTGGGAGAGAAGAAACAACTTGGAGAAGAAGAAGAAGAAGTTTTGCAACGGATCTTCGAATTTTCTATAGTTTTTCTATGAACTCTTTCATAACTTTTATTGTGCTTTCTTTTGAGAACATGAGTAGCTAATTTTACTGTTTCTAGGGTTAAGATGTAGTTGACGTTTGGTTTTACTTGTTTGCTACGGATTATGTGTTGAATGCTTAGTTTTCATCTTGTTGTGTAGTATTTTAATTGCTTGGTTTTTGCTTGCTTGAGTTTGATTAGTCATCCCGTTAGATGAATGCGCACGTCTAATAGTTAGGAACCAAGTCTATGATACTTAATCCAACTGAACCAAGTATATGAGGTAGATCTACGGATCAAGGAGTACTGAAAGGGAAACTTTCCTCGAGGCGAAAGTCCTTGGATACCTTTAGTAAACCAACAAGTGACTTAGATAACTTAGTCCAAAATTACGAAAGTTGAGGGTTAACGCATCTAAGAGGGGAGTAGTTGAGTCCGGTAAATCGGGTTCTAAGCCAAAATTGCGAACGCTGAGGTGAGGAACTTAGACCTGGTCGATGGAAACCCTAGGCAAAAGCACCAACACAGAAACAGTGGCTACAGTATTCACCTGGGGGCCTATACGGACCGTATAGGATTCTATACGGGCCGTATACCCTGGGGCCAGGCAGATACGAAATCGACACCACCGGAAACCCTTTTTATAATCTGAAAAACAACTTTTAATCTTGTTTTAATTGTTTTAATATTGTTATTGATCAGTAGTTTAATATAAACAACCAACAAACCAACTTCTCTTCACTTCTAGAATTTTAGTAGATTTGAGTAGAGTCCGGTCGTTTTTATTCCGTCCCTGTGGATACGATACCCGACTATACCAACGGTAGGGCTGTGCACTTGCAGTCTTAACCAGAGGTAGAACTCGAGTTTTAAAAGGTACAGCTCGCTGTACTGAAACTTGGGAGTGCATTTCTGGTGCGAACACCAGGTAACAAGGGTATAAAGCAAGTTAGAAGGCATTATCAAACACACACCTCCTCAACTGAAACCAAAAAAACATGCTCAAATAGTGCAAAACATACAAACTGAGCAAAACACTGAACCACTCCCAACAATGGAAGAAGAAGAGCCTTTCGCAGATATAAGGCCAGACATAACACAAGTTTTCACACCTGCTAGAGAGTTTCTTAGGCCCTAAAATGAGTATTTAGATAGCACGGCTATGATTATGATGGTGCAAGGTGCTCCTACCCCGGACTTGCCAAGGGAAATGGCAAGAGTCCTTGCCAACAGATTTGGTTAGGTATGGCAAGACTATCATGTCATGCCAGCAGCAGATGCACCTTTCTTGGTCATTTGTCTAGGGCCTAATATCAAAGAATCCATTGTTCATGGGGGGATCTACACAGTAAGGCCTGGAATTCAGTTCAGGGCAGTTGATTGGGGGTAGATCTTAATATGGCATATGACCCTCCACCTTATGAGGCATGGATACGCCTTACCAGCCTTCCTTACCAAGCATGGAACACTATATACATTATGAAAGCAAAAACTTGAACTGGGTCACATCACTGCCATTTACTCTTATGGTAGAGGTAGAGGCCACTTTCGCCATATCATCTTACGCATAACATGCGAAGATCCGAGAGAGTTGCCTAAGCACTTCAAGTATCATGAGGGTGATCTTGCAACATTGGTGAGAGTCAGATTGCTACGATGGAGGTTGTATGGTGATCAGCCTTCCCTCTACAGCCAAGATGAGGGGGACATGGTAACCCAAACCGGGTTCCCAACCCAAACCCAGCAAAGCCTCCAAATCCTGCATAACCCAACATGTCACCTCAGTCAGGCACAACATCAGCCTCGGCTAATTCGGGGGATCCTAGTAGTGGTGGCTCAAATAGCGTTCATGGACAACACAGAAGAAATGCAGCCATCTCAGTGAACGCCGGGGAAGAAGGGGCAGCAAAAAACGGTATGGAGCTGATTGCCACACGCAAGGTTACACAGAATGCACCACAAATCACCATTGCACAGGGTTTGAATGGGGATATTCAAATCACTATTGCTCAGGGGGTTAAACTCAGGATAGTACAGGAGGAAAAACCAATACCAAATACAGGTAACCTTTTACAACGGCTTTTTTGTACTTTCATGTCTGACAAGGGCAAACAAATTTACAAGGAACAGAGAATGATCACTGCAAGCATCAAGGCTACCCTAACTAAGGCAAGGGGAAGGCGTGCTTTGTATCTTTGAAACAGCTCACAATGTCAGAGCCATTAATGAAGGTACGTGCATTGATAAAATGGCTATAGATAATGGGAATTGTATCAGTAAAACAGAGAAAGGCCTTCTTTTGTCAATGTTAGAAAATAATTCTAATTTCTTGGGTTTGGGCCAAACATGGGCCCTGGAAAGTGGGGATAAACAAATAATTGACAACACACTAGGGATGGGCCGTGAGATGGCAACTCTAGGGGATCATAGCAGTATGAATGAGCAACAAGAGGAGGAGCCAGCCTTCCTACCTGGCTTTCCAGAACCGATTTATGCAACAACAAAAGGCAAACCTCCTATATCGGCTCAACCCAGGACACGCCGTATTCGTCAAAGAGTGTTAGTCCAGGTGCGCAAGAGTGCTATAATTCAAGCAAAGATGTCAGGACAAAGCTCAACCAAGTCGCCGAAGAAGAAAGCACCTGTGGGACCAAGAATTAAGATTGACTTTCAAGAGAGAATGGATGACATCAACCACGAACTGGCTCTGTCAATTGTGCAAGACACAGGAGCGCAGCTCTCTGATTTGGTGAGGCAAACCTTCCGAGCGGCAGCAAGAAGGGGCAAGTTCGGGCCAGTTAGGGGCCTCACTGGGTTTGAGTAAGGGAATGGGCAAGGAAGGAGTTGTGGTTTTCTTTTTGGCTTTATGAATTCGCAAAACTTCAGTGTATCTTTATTAGTAATTTTTATGTTTTTTAGTTCAATTAGAAACAATGGGGAGAAGGAGAATACTGACTGTAGGAAAGCAAAGTTGCTTTGGTGTCAGAGGATTGAACAAAAGAAACAAAAGAACAACAGTAAAGAAAATGATTTTGGATGAGGCGCCGCACATAGTGTGTCTCCAGGAAACAAAATGGTCTCGCACTAAATGATCATTTCATAAGGCAAACTATTGGAGAGAGATTAGACCAACACTTACAAATTTTTGCTCAGGGAGCAGCTGGGGGAGTGCTACTAGCTTGGAACTCGGCTATGTTCACCAAGTTAGCACAAAGCAAGTAGATGCGTATTGTCTATCAGTGGATCTTGCCTTAAATCTGGACTATACTATCTTTAGAATAACAGGAGCATATGGTCCTGCAAACCAACAGGACAAGCAAACCTTCTACAGAGAAATACAAAGGGCACAGCCATCAAATGGGTTGCCTTGGATGATATGTGGAGACCTAAATGTAACACTCCAAGTACAAGATAGACCGAATAACCAACACCACAATCGCCAAATGCTGAGATTCAGAGCACTAGTAGATCAGTTGTAACTATTGGACTTGCGATTGCAGGGCAGATCATATACTTGGTCAAATGACAAAAATGCCCCTGCCTTTGCAAGATTTGATAGATTTCTTATTTCAACATCTTGGTCCAATATTTTTCCCAACACAATCCAAACAGCTTTGTCGAACACAGCATCAGATCACTGCCCAATTGTGTGTAAGGCACAAACCAAATTCCCTAATTCCAATACATTCAAAATAGAAAACTCATGGCTTAAGTTAACTCCATTCCAAACACTGGTTCACCGGTGTTGGACGGAAAGGAGCACAGCAAGTACACCGCACGATCTACAAGAAAAAATTGTAGCTATTAGAAGAGAGATTATTGCATGGAGAAAGGGATATATACAGGAGCAGCAATACCAAACCGATCTGTGCAAGGACTGCTTACATGGATGGTGTTAGTTTTGTGTTCTAAAAGTTATCTTTTGTTGTTTACTTTTACATGTTAAGTTTATGAATTTGATGTTACATACATTTTGTTCCTTGAGTTT
This sequence comes from Carex cristatella, assembly GCA_024447775.1. Classification (NCBI taxonomy): domain Eukaryota; kingdom Viridiplantae; phylum Streptophyta; class Magnoliopsida; order Poales; family Cyperaceae; genus Carex; species Carex cristatella. Next base: position 2,892,847 of record JAJHPF010000024.1, on the reverse strand, counting down.
GATGTTTGACTTTAGAAGTGTTCAAGAAGACGCTCTTGATCTTGAACCATAGAACTCTAAATCATAATAAACATAAACTCTAAAATGTTCGCAATCTTGATAATTAGCATGGAACACTAATATATCGCAAAAGGATTGTCGTGTTAATTAAAGTACATTGTAGTTCTATAAATGTTGATAAAAGATTATCATTTAATAACACGAATGTATGGAAGGTTTCATACATTGAACAAGACCTAACAAATGAAACATTATATGGATTGTGTTTGTGTCATTAATGTTTTCATTGTGTCTACGAATTCTAAGATATGAGACTATATCTTTTTCACATGAGAAATGTATAATGTGATTATTATTAAAAGTTGCTTATTGCAAGTGATAATAAAAATAGTAGTTCTTTGTATATAGCTTGTGCGGGAGAAAGTTATATGTCAATAGTATCATTGTCCCTCATTTATAACGAGTGATAATATTACTGGGTCCTTTGGTAGAGTAGAATTATAAATGCATGCAGTATAGTTGAAGCGTTGCCAACTATATATTTATAATTTACTCGAGAGATCAGGAAACAAATATATTACAAAGATGACACCGCCCTACTTTGTATATTATTCATGATATCATAAGGCAAGGAATAGACACAAGTAATGTTATTCATAACATTGCTATAGGATCGTGTTTTGTAAAAATGGTTACATTACATCTATGTTAATTGGGTGACTATAATATGTAGCTATAATACCACTTATAATTTGTGGTGATGAAATGATTTATACCACTACCAATTTAATATAGATCCTCAATAAATGTCACACCAACTGAACAAGAAACAAGAAAGTTATTTATATTTTATATGGTGTGTGATATTTCATATGATATGAGATAAAACACATGTGATAAAATATTAAAATAAAATGTTACATGTCGTAACAGTTTAGTGTAAATTAAATTAGATATGTGAATAATATTATTTGGTAAAATGTGATGTAATGAGGGTAATTTGGTCTTATTCACTCCAAAGTTACCCTAGCTTTTCTCTATATATAGAGCACTCCACATGAGACTCTCATCCATCTTCTCTCTCCTCACTTTGTGGTGGCTACACACAAAAGAGCAAAAGTTCTCCCTCCTCTCTTGCATTAATTCTAGATCTATTAATTAGGTTAGCCATTTAATTAAGAAATTAATTTTGGAGGCTAACAAGGGGTTACTAACTTTACACTAAGCATAGATTAGTAGATCTCTATCAAGATCTAGAACTAATCCTTGTTTAGTTCAAGGTGAACACTTAGAGGCGACGGTGAGAAGGTTTCCAAGAGACTAGAGAAAATCGACTTTTTCTAACTGTCAAATTGACATTTGACGAAAGGTATAAGATCTAAATCTTTTTCTTGATTTAGATGTATTTGCATAAATATAGATTAATGTAGTTAGTCTTGTATGCAAAATATTTGATTAGATGCTTGAGTAGAGTTAGCATAAAAGAGACGATCCGTTTTAGACGATTAAAAGGGATATAAAATTTTTGTTTTCACCCCTCTAAGCGTCATGAAATCCCTACAGATGGCACAGCAATCCGAAGTCAGGCCACTGACAAACATTGAGAAATGTCTCAAGCAAACCTTGCTACAAAGATATGCACAAATCTGTCACCAAGAAGAAGAGAAGTGGTATCAGAGAGCAAAACGAACATGGGTCAAACAAGGAGATAAAAACACGAGGTTTTTTCCACATGATGGCAACAAGTAGAAAAAGGGCAACCTGGATAGGTGTTATTCAGGATGAGGGCATTACAAGGTCAGAACACAAGGAAAAGGCAGCTGTCCTGCATAAATATTTCACCAAGCTCATGGGCTCCCATCATCAGCCGCACATGAACTTCAATTTCCAAACACTATTTCAGCCACAGCCGGACAAAGTGCAAAATTTGTCCCATGATCCTTAGAGGAAATTATGCAGGTCATTAATGCATTGCCGGGGAATAAAACTCCGGGCCCGATGGTTTCACATCTGAATTTTACAAATCCTTCAAGCTAATAATTGCAGCTGATCTGCAACAAGTCTACAACCATGTTATCAACAGAGACCGACAAACACTGCATCCGTTAAATGATTCATATATTGTCTTGATACCGAAAAAGGAGGGGGCTGTTCAACCGACGGACTTCAGGCCAATTAGCTTGATAAACTCAATACAGAAATTTTTTTCTAAGATCATGGCCAATAGAATGCGGCTGGTGATTTCAGAATTTGTCATGGAAAGTCAAACCGGTTTTGTGAAAGGCCGGCATATTAATGAAGGTTTCTTGTATGCGCAAGAAGTAGTCACTATGGCACAAAAGCAGAGACAGCAGATCGGACTCTTCAAGGCAGATGTGTTCAAAGCCTTTGACACATTATCATGGGGATTCTTACAGGAGGTGCTCACAGCAAAGGGGTTTTCGCAAAATTGGATATCAGGGGTTCAAAGGATGATCTTACAGGGAACAACAAAGGTCTTAATGAACTCTGTGACAGGGAGAAGTATAGAGCTTAGAAGGGGGGTCAGGCAGGGTGATCCAATGGCACCGTATTTATTCATACTGGCAATGGACTTCCTGCCGGTTTGGTTCAAAGAGCTGTCAAAAAGGGGACTCTTCTCTCAGCCTTTTCAAGGATGCAAACAATGTCTTCTCTATGCGGATGACACTCTTTTCCTCCTGCAACCGCAAGAGCAACAGCTGCAGTTCCTAAGGGCAATATTGGAATTATTTGGAGATCTTTCAGGGCTCAAGATTAACATGCAGAAATCAGCTTTTCTCATGACAACTGCAACAAATCAAGAGGTACAGAGCAAAACAGCAATAATAGGGTGCAATGCTGCAAGCTTCCCTTTGAAATATTTGGAAATGCCCTTGTCAACAAAAAAATTGCTCAAATCACAGTATCAGCCATTGATTGCGGCAATAGAGAAGAAACTAACAAAATGGAAGGCAAGTATGTTATCGATCGGAGGAAGGGTAGCCCTAATCAACTCAACACTTTCAGCTATGCCGATTTACATGATGAGCACTTTTCTAATGCCCAAATGGGTAATTAAGAGAATTGATAAAGTGAGAAGGAGGTTTCTTTGGCATGGGCATAAGTCACATCAACAGGGGGCTAGGTACATGAGTCTTGTTGCATGGGACACGGTTTTGCTACCAAAGAAGCAAGGAGGTTTGGGACTAAAGGATTTGCAAATCATGAACATGGCGCTCATGGCAAAGATAGTCTGGAAGTGGATGCAGCCGGATCGACGTTGGTGGATGCATATACTGCCACAAGCGCATAGGCCATGGGAGATAACAACACCTACTACATTATGGAAATCCCTGTCAACCATCAAACACTTCATGGAGGTCTCGGTCACATATGTACCGGGCAATGGTCTGATTATCAGATTCTGGCAAGACAAATGGAGAGGAGAACTGCTCAAATATCGGTACAGAAACTTATACACACATACAACAGAACCTCACATGACACTGCATCAGGCAAGGGGTCAGGGAATTTGGGAGCTTCATCTCCAAACTCACCTTTCGCAAGAAGCACGGGAGGAGGAAGAGGAACTCATGCAAGAATTACAGCAGGTTACCTTGCAATCGTATGACAAGGACTCGGTCATTTGGAACTGGACACCAACAAAAAATTTCTCGGTTGCCTCCTTTTACAGGGTCATGACGCAACATCCTATAGTTATGGATATTATATCAACAATCTGGAATCTAAAGGCACCACTCAGAGTTACTATCTTTACTTGGATGATGTTGAGAAATAGAATTTTAACGGTGGACAATTTAATAAAGAGGGGCAGGCAGATGCCTAATAGATGTGTTATGTGTAAGTCAGCACAGGAAACGGTTGATCACTTATTTCGAACTTGTACTTATATTGTGCAACTGATGCAAAAGATTATGGCTAAATGCATAACCTGCCGCACTGTGAGTATTTTACCAAAATATTGTTTTTCAAGGCTGTCACGGATTCAAGATACAAAATAGTTCGAAGGTTGCAGCTCACGGTAAGTTTCGTGCTTTGGAGGGAAAGATGTAGACGGATTTTCACGGATACTGCCAAGACTGTAGACATACTGGCAATGGAGGTGCACTCAGAATTTCAGTCTTGGTTTACTGGAACCGTATAAGTTTTATAGTATAGTTTGCAAATTGTAATTTAATTACTGTTTTTACATTCCTCTTCTGTTTTCGCTTTCTGTTTTTAAATTTCTTACCATGTACAACAAGCCCAAGGGCAACCATGTACTAACTGACACTTCTTGTGTCTGATAAATGAAACTTAGAGGCTTGACCTCTAATTTTTCACTCAAAAAAAAAAACGCTTACAGTTTATCTTCTATTTTTCAGATTTAGTTGGATGGTTCTAGAAAGATCTAAACCACAATTTTAGATCCAACCGTTCAGATCTTCAATAATCATGCAATGAGTTCTTTTTAAATTGGAGAGGATCCCAACAGGTTGAAAACGTTTTGGGGTCCTTACGAATTCGCATCCTCTGAGATATCTCAAACTTTGCGTGATTTTTTGGAATATCTTAATCGTTCAAATACGTTCTGCACGAATCTCAAAGCTCAAATAATACTGCCCCCCTACGCTGCCTCGAATAGGCACCGGACACGTCGGTCACGCAAAAATTGAGATATCTCAGAGGATACGCACTCGTTGTTAACACGTGAATCGAGATGGTCCAGCTGGCTTAAAAAGATGTGAATACCTCACGATTTCAAAATTTATAAACTAATATAAGGTACTAGATTTTTTGGATTAATTTCAATCCAAATAAGAAAACCCATAAGATGTGTGTGTTAGTTTATTTTAATGAACTAATTTTATGAGAAAATAGAGATAAATAATTATGGATGAAAAAAGTTGTGGAATAAAACAATTAAAAATGAGTCAAATTATATACAAATGGCCAACCTAAAAGATATATGTGTATTTCTCATGTGAATGTGTATTTATGTAAAAAATGATTACTTAGTAAAAAAAAATCGGTATAATTTTCAAATTTGGAAAAAAAAAATCCAAACATTCCCAATAAATTCATAAAGATTTCACTGGACTGTGTGGTAATGAAAATAAAATAAATAATCAATGTTATTTAATATAAAGAAATTGCATCTGAAATAGATATGGCATATATGAGGAAGTTAAGGACATATTTGTCCATACAAGTAAAACAATTAAAATTGTTGTGTCAATAAAAAAAATGATGGTGTTAGTATCGATCACCCATACGTATGCGTACACACAAAAGTTCCCTCGCAGAGGAAGAAAACATTTTGAATTGGAAAGAATATGGCAATTCACAGTATCAAAAAAATGTTTCTGGATCATGCCATGCATATAGAAAAGAAAGAAAAATTACCGCACCTTCATGTTTCTAATTTAAATTATTAATAGAATTTATAGGTTATTAAATGTAGATATCTTTACCAATGCTTTGAAGTTTTACATATATAAACAAAGAAAATTTCCTCATTTATATCGGGTGCACTACTTTTAAGTTTTGAGCAATTGTTTTAGGCAGGTTAAGCTACGATATTTATGTAACCTGATGTAAGTGTTTTTGGAGTAAAGTAATAAAGGCCTACGGACAAGCAGTTTTGCAAAAAAAAATAAAAAAAAAATAAATAATATCGGGTGCACTAGAATTCATATCAACTGAGGTAACTCAAATTTCAAGTTTAGATCCTGACCGTCTGATATGTTTTAGCACGATATTAAAAAACAACAACAGTTACTGTGTACCGCCGCTAGAACCATAAACCCTGTTTTAAAAGCGCCATGCTTTCTTCTCTTTACTTTCCTATAGAAACGCCAACAGCCCTTTTCAGAAACAAACTTTATTTTATGTTTTTCTAATTACTTCCCTGAACAATGCTTCGTCTCTCCAATCCAATTCATCATGCAACCACTCTCTCCTTCTGCGACTCGTATCGACGAAGAGCAGGGCGACTTCATGTTACTGCATCAGTTGTAGCTAAACATACGCCGACCTTGTACGACACCTTGTTAATATCACCGACGGCGAGGCAAGAAGAGATCAAAGCTGCATTCAAGAAAGCAGCGCTGCGCTGCCATCCTGACACATGTCAATCACCTGCCGACAAGCAATTGTTCACCGAGCAATTCAAGCAGGCCCGCAAGGCATATGAGGTTCTGTCGGATCCTCTTCATCGGCTTTGCTACGATGTGTCTATAGGAATTGGAGATTCTTTTGTGAGGAAGGAAAGGAGAGAAGGATGCCGCGTCTGGGAGATCCAGTTGGAGGGGCTGAGGAGGAGGGCAAGGTCGGAGGACACGTGGGCTGCGAGAGTGAGGCGGGCAAATCAGAAGGATCAATCAATCTAGTCCGTCGGATTAGGTCGTGATGGCATCTGTGTTGGGTTTTTGCTTCGGGTAATCATTTCAGGATTCATCTCAGCCGTTGGTTTAGTGGGTTCGCGGTTTTAGTCTTTTCGGATTACGGGCCTTGCCTGTTTGCAACTTTCCCTAAGTCCTTGTAAATTTTACTTTGTAGGTTGCTATGCCAGTAGGCGATGTTTTTTCTAGAGCTTGAATTGGAAATGCTTTACCGTTTGTAAATGACTTTAAATACCTACTAAATTATAAAATATTATGCATAGAATAATTTGGCGCTACACAGAAACTATAGGCGGCGTCAATAGAAAGAATTGTGCACCAATTTATTCCATTTTTCTAAAACGGGATTGGGTTTTGTCCAAAGGGCTTTGGACAAAAAAATCCAATCCAAAACAGGGTCCAAACGACCAAACCAAAAGAATTAAATACCAAATTGTGAAGTCTAACTAAAATATGCAGGTATTGATGTAAAAGATAATAAGCTACTACTACCTAGAGTCAAAAGCATATCAGCATCTATGACTCTTTTACATACTGCCACAAATATTCACTAACCGGTACCTAAAGCCATACCTGATGCAACTTTTTCCAAAAATACAAAAAAGCTTCATACCTACCTCCATTCCGTTCCTTTGTGATGTATTCAAGAATAATGCCAACTCACCCAGGATGCTACATCACCGGGCATGATCTTACCGAGAATTGAGCAGCTCCAAAAATTAATTTTATCCAATCAACTTTCACCAATCAGAACTATGCTTTAGTGCCTAAACATGGCATGAATAAGTTTGGTTCTTGCACGCATTTTTCCATTTCAGGCAAAAGGATTTCCACTTGCAGATGCAACAACAGTTGGTGGAGCTATGTTCCTGCGAAGAGAGACAATTATGTTTCATAGAATTAGAGCAAATTGATATACTGAAATATTCAGGAAATTTCATTGATTCCAAGTGTTGTGTACTGAAATATTCAGGAAATTTCATTGATTCCAAGTGTTGTGTACGCTAACTCTCAATTCATCCCATTTAGGGTTGTTCCTTTTTGTGCATTTAACCACAAGGTAACCCAGTTAAGTCCCAATCTCTTATGACATTGCATTTTCTTCCTTCGAAATGAAATTAAAATCAAGTTTTCTCTCAACATTACCTACAAATTGAGCCACATTACCTACTTCCATTATGAAATAATTGCAGTATTTATGCCAGTAAAAGGTTAGGTAAGCTAAACAAGAAACCAAATATGTCGGGCAAATAAATGAACATAAAAAAGTATTTAAGTTTTTGTTTGAGGCACTTCTCTAGTGTTGCTTTAAAACCAAATTTTATTTAGGCTGAAGCACTCCCCAGACCAAGATGTACTAAATACTGGTCAAAACAGTTGAGAGTATTAGTATTATGAACTGGTACCAAGAAGCCATAAATCACCCATGATTCCTAAAGGACCAATCAATCAATATGAATATAAGATAATAGGAAAATGACGTACTGAAATGGAGAGCTCGGAGCTTGTGAAGCCAAGCATGTCATCACACCTATATTGCAGCAATGTATATCAATTCATGTTAACAGAAATAGAAGTTGGTCATCAATTAAAACTGATGCATAAGAACAAAAAGTGACCTTGTGTAAAAGATGTAGAATAACCAGAAACAGCTTCAAGAAAAGCATCAGGAACTCGAGGATCTGGCAATGCAGCTTGCAATGAGCCCATGTCCATAAACTATGCAATGAATTCAATTAGTTTGAGTAAACTTCATTTTCTTGGAATATGTCCATGTATAGTTGCAGATTTCATAGACAAACGTATTACCATACTAAGAGCATCAGAATGTGTGCCAATTGGTATATCAAAGGGATTAGTTGATATACTCTCTTCAAGGTTTCCACCCTGCAATACATGAGTAAAAGAGAATCCTAAATTAGATAACAGAATAAAAAAAATATAAAATAGTGTCTTAAGCAGATTTTAGCCTTTTTTTTTAAACGTGAACTGAGACTTTATTGATTGACAATGCAGTCCCCAAGTGTTCCAATAAACAAAGCAGCTTGAAATGAAAAAAAAAATGGCAATTAGGCTATATTATGAGAAATTTCAGGGTGAAACAAAGAAATTGCTGTTGCTTGGAAGAATATTCAACAGTTATTGTGAACAGAAAAAGTTGATCCATCTAGAACGGGAAAGACAAAGTTAATTCAAGATTGACCTTAGAATTTGATATCCAATTATAGTGATTTAATCTTTTGTTAATCCCCACCCCCCACCCCCAGTGAAACAAAGAAAGAGTTGTAGCTTGGAAGAATATTCAACAGTTATTGTGAACAGAAAAGGCTGATTCATCTAGAACAGGAAAGACAGTTAATTCAAGATTAACCTTAGAATTTGATATCCAATTATAGTGATTTAATCTTTTGTTAATCCCCACCCCCCAATTTTCAAAATAAAATTGGATGTGCAAATTAAGAGCAAAAAGAAACTTGATCCTATGTCCAGATAATTCCCTTCCAGGCATGTATACAGTTGAAGAGTTCACTAAATTTCTATCATTTAGAACAAAAAATAGGTTTATGAGTGTGCAAGTATTCGTGCACGATGAAATGTTACATTTAATCATGCCTAGTCTGTTAATAATTTTATTACTAGACTACTTTTCTAAATAATTAATCATGAGGTTCCATTTGAACAATATCAGAATTGGCCCTCTCAGGGCACTACACAAAGGATGATGGTTTGGCTATTTAATGTTAAATTAGCTAAGTTGCTTTGGAGAAAAAAATCCGCAACATCACAGCAACTATATAGGGTACCACTAAATGCAGTTAGAAGTTCCAACTTTCATATACCAGTAACTTTTAATATGATGAAACCCTCAGAATATATAGTGTCGACAGCCAGGGGCGGATTCAAAGAGGTCCAGGGGTAGGCAAGTGCCTACCCCTGGATTATGAATTTTTTTAGAAATCCACTAGTATTATATGTTAGTGCCTACCCCTGATCCCGTTGAAGAAAAGAAAACTTGTCCAGCTTAGATCCGAACCATAAATGGAGGAAAATTTGAGAAAAAAGAAGAAGAAACTTTTGTCTTTTTTATAAAAAGAAAGGAGGCACAAAGAAGGAGAAGAATATGACAAGTGGGACCACCATTTAGAATTCAATTAAATGAGACTGCTTTTGATTTTTATAATGGGCCATTTCTAATTTAATGCATAGGGGCCTCGTGATATTTAAGAAAGCCCAATTCATTGAATCCTCTGTTACCATCAATTCAAGTGCCAAAAATACCTCTCCAACTACCAACCCAAAATTTGAATAAAGAAGTTATCACCGCATCAACATATTAATTAAGTATTTTATTTCAATTTTGATATGGGATTAGTTTTTATTCATTCAATTTAAAAAAAAAAAATTATCTATTTTTTATTTTTTTTAGTACAAAACAAGTTTATGGAAAATCATGTCTATAATATATCGTGTCTTAAAAAATATATAAAACTTGTTTTGAACTCTCAATTTTACAAATAATTTCAACATAAATAATTGTGTTATGTTTTAAAACTAAAGATAAATAATTGTGTGTAATTTTTTCATGCCAATTTCGTATAGACCGCTATTTTTTCATATAAAAATTTCGAACATTGAAATTAAATTGTGCCTACCCCTGATCAAAATCCTGGATCCGCCCCTGTCGACAGCTCCATCTCCCAAACAAGTTAAAGACCTTAAAATTCCAATCCGGTCAAATTCACCAGATGTCACCGAACTAAAGCCTATGCTGGTCAATCAATTTTGATACTCTCCAAAGTCAGTAAACTTTCATTTCAGTTCAATTTGAGTCACTCCGTTTGAACTTTATGCACGAAGTATATATTGATATGTCAAAATAATCTTTCCTCAAAAAAAAAAAGTTTGTAAAATAATCAGCCCTTTCACATGTCAAGCACGTAGGACTAACTTCTTTTTCAAATCTATATGGAACAGCATAAAATAATTTGCAAGATTTCAATGACGGTGACTTGTGTAAATCATATTATCTTTCCCAAAATACCACTATGAAACAATTTGTTCGACCTATAGCTGTTGAATGGATCCAATCAATTGACAAAACTATTTCATGATTAGTCTGGAATTTCAATGTTAAATGAGTGGAGTGACTATCTGGACCCATATATAAAAATATTGGGTCGTTCTGGAGGCACAAACCAACATTGAGCGATGAATTAAATTAGGGTTTCTTTACGACTTCATCTGAAATTAACCCCTTTCTTTTTCCTAAGGAGATTTAATTGACAAACGTAAGTAGAACATAATAACAACAGGTAAATGCCCTAAAGTATGGCAGATACCAGACAGTGATGCAACAGAAAGATGATAACAAATGCAAAAGAAAGCTACAAGTACTTGACCATGATTATACTAGAACTTTCTAATATACACCATTTGAGAATGAACACTTGACCGAGAAAGTGTTACTAGTAACATGAAAATATAAATATATGGATTTCAGTAGATAGTAATCAACAAATTATACTAGTTCTCTAATAAGTTAAGTCTTTGCTTTAAAAATTAAGTTTATAGAAATAAGAATCTGACTTGCACGATTCTATTTTCACCAACAGTTTTTGAAACCGAGATATTTCAAATTAGAGTCAACCAGCCTCTGGCAAGGGGCTGCTTTTAGAGTTTTCTTTTTAAATTGTTTTGTTAAAGAAGAGCAGCCGCGGCCAGAGAAATTGTAACTTTATTCTAGATTACAATTAGGAGTCATCAAGAATATAGATTTTTTAAGCTTGGGCCAATGATACTTAAGCAAAAATATCATTTTAATAAAATTCATCAGCATTTTGGACCATACAAATACACTTGTCCAATATTGCATTTGATTTACATGCCAAAGTTCATTGGAATTCTGTTAACCCTTGTAAGGCAACTGAAAGTACAGAAGTTTAACCAGCAAAAAGCCAAAAGGCAGAATAAGTGCATACCTCTAAAGGAACCACAGCTGAAGGGAATAACTCGGCCCCACCATCAAATGGGTTGGTTAAATTAGGAAGCTCTTCAGTAGTTGAGTTTTGGACCCAAACCTTTGTGGGAAGAACCTAGAAAAGAAAACCAAAGCCATGAGATCAAAGGTATGAAAATCAACAGGGAGGCTTCATAGAAATTATATCTATACTGGCCCTTTTGCGGCACTATGACGGTGGATTCTACTAACTGCACCTACAGTCAGCATGGTGACCTTTTTGTTGTCTCATGCATAAAATGACCAACAGACCATTGTATGGTCCAATAGAAAGAGGGAAAACTGGTCAAATGGGCGTGCTTCAGAAATTAAATTCAATTTCAGCATTTCTATCTTAGGGAATTGGTTGTACACCTGTTACATAAATATAGGAAACACCCAAGTACCGGTGTTTGTGAGTTTAGTGAACTAAAGCCAGACCCTAGATGTATAAAACAAATAAGCAATGTGTTCCAATATCAAATTATGAAGGATCATCTTGATGTTATTCGAGATCAGTAATCAATCATCCAGGTAAGGGAATCTCTCAGTGTTCTTTTGTCTGATCAGTCTGCGGTACATATGATTTATGAGCGGGCCCTAGATGTAACTGTATTTAAAGTCATGATTTGCATCCAAATAATAGGGACGGATATGTAACACATTCTTATTTTTATTGTAGGGCTATAGTAAATTTTTTAACTCGTGCCCGTCCGATTATGTTATATTTTTTATTAAATTAACTGCCATGCCATCAGTGCAACCAGTGGGTTCAAGTATAGCGATCATGGTGATAAGACCCTTGAGTTGAATAAAATAGAAAAAGGACCCTAAAGCCTATAGAACTGAGAAAAGACTTGTAGAAAATTTGGGGAGGTAATATTGGTATATAAATAAACAAACTGTGTATGATACCTCAGAAGTGTCATCAATTGCAAAAGGATTCTTCGTTGTTTGAGGTTCTTGTGACACAGAACTTGGCTCTGCAAATTTTGCATTTCCAGTGTTATTCTCAAAGGAGAGCCATGACTGCAAAATCGTTAAATTAGTTAGTATTATTATTAAGGTTTATCATATATTACCAAAGATGAACAAGACTATTTTAAACCTTCAATAAAAAATGTTCCCTGGTTCATGAATGCCGATACCTGGGAATTGCTGGTAGTAGAATATGGCATCTCGATTTTGTCAAACCCACTAAAAGCATGTCCCAAAGCCATGCTTGAACTTGTATCCTCAAAAGCATTCCAAGCCTGTTTAAAGCAAGTTTGTGAGATTCTGTGGAAGTGTGGGAACAATTAACAAACCTGCTAGATTCTCTCACCTGAGCATTATTACTTGTCAGATCAGAGGGTGATATGGGGCCGTTGAAATCCCCAGAAAATAGCTCTGTTAAAGGAGCAAAAGTTTCATTGCTAGACGGAACTTTATGAGATGAGTTAAACCCATTTGTATGAGGGGATTTTATAGGAGGGGAGTCAAAGGTAGCCCATCCAACATTTTCTGACGAGGCCTGTGAATTGACATGAGCAAAAAGATCTATAGGTGGATCTGGAGAAACTGTAGCAGGCTTTTGCAATGTCGGTTCATCAAAAAGATCACGAGGTGCATCAGTAAATGCACCAGAATCAGCTGATTTAAAAGAGGCAGAATCAAAGGATCCAACGCTGCCAGATGATGCTGTTCTCTGAGAACAAAAAGAAAAATTGTTAAAAAATTCCAAGTCACTTTAAAAAAAAAAATTGAATTTAAGAAGTAAATCCTGCCAAACACAGGCCACAACAAAAGGACCAGCTTGTACTAAATAGGCAAAAAATATATATAAAAAAAAGTCTAATATACTAACAACCCAAAGGGTAAAGAACAACTTGAATGGAAAGCTTTTGTATGCTTATGCCTAATTTATCAAAATGCTGAAAATAACTTAGCTTACCTTAGTATGAAGAGTTCCATTTGGATTGCTCTTAGAATGTAAATCTTGAAAATTTGGAGACTGGCCTGCAAGCACAAATGGGTCACCGGGGCTGGAAGCAGAGAAATCTGAAACCCGAGAACCACAACTCTCATTTCCAAATCTTTCATCATAAGTTTGCTCCGGCTGACTCAGTGAGCTGCTTAAAAAGCTAGCAAGCTTTCCTTCATAATTCCCTTTGTCAGAACCTGGCTTCCTAGTCAGCATAGCTGGTTGCTTCCCATAGAGTCTCTCTTCGTATTGGTAGTCATAAGGCGGGCTCTGTGAGTAGGAATGATATGAACTCGCCCTCCTGTGGTCTTCTGTTTGCTTTTTGTGATTCTAGAAAAGAGATATATGTTCTCAATTTTAGCAGAATGAACATCACTGTGTAAAATCAGTTGCTTATAGAGAAATGACTATGGTTAAGATTTCATACTTACCTGTGTGTCCCTAGGAGGCTTTTCAAAGGCTTTACCTCCCGAGTATTTCTTGTCCACATAGACACTTTTTATGAATTCTCTAATCTTGTCTGCATTGCTGTAATGTAACCACAAATTTGCATTAGAGTAAGCAAATTGAATTATGAATATACCAAACAGTACAAGTACGAGATGCATAACTATGTACAAATTTCTCAATGATACAGAGTTGCAAATGAGAGGACATAATGAAACACTGGTTCACATAAAAGAACTTAAAGTGTGAATATTATTAGCTTTGTGTTGCTTTCTTGAAAGCTCTAATATGTATAACAAATGTTTCTGACAATCAGCAGCCTAACATAAGGCAGATGTGTTTCTCTTGCCCTCTGCAAATTTCATTAGTAAAGATGTGAATTTTCAATACCTGCTATCTGGCAATTTCATTTGCATTGGATCACAGTCTTTCAAGTATGTTTCTCTTGCCCTCTGCAAATTGGAAACTCGTTTCAGTTAATAATTGATAAATTTAATAAATTATTAAGAACATAGAAGCCATTGAAAAGAGAATCACCTGGTTACCACCCCTTTGTAGAGCATCAACTTCTTGAGAGGTGAATTTAGCCATTGATACAGATTTTACACGGTGAGTGAACTCCCGGCTGTATAGCAAGTGCACATTTTAGATAAAAAAAGAGATAACTGATAGTGAACAAATGTAATGATCTGAAATATAACTATCCCCGTAGATGCAAATTGTCTTCGAGATCCAAAATTGATTTCCAAATTATTCTTCACTGTGGATCGGTTGAATTTGAATCCAAAATTAAAAAGAATGGAACACTTACTGTATGCCACTGCATGTAACACAGACAAATGTCCAGAAATTCGTGCACACATACTGTGGACCCTGTTTAACAAAATCATAAATATAACAATCTTAACCTTTTAAAAGGCCTATAAAATAAGATAAAATAAAAAAACGGACATGAATTGCAAATCATTAGCTATTTGATAACCTTCCCATCCTGTTGGAAATAAGGATACTACCAAATAATCACTATGCCTGTTTTATTACTAGCAAATAGTAGATACATTAAGCCAAAATGAGCCTTTAAAGAGGGAATCACCATGCTGTTGCAGTTGATACATCTTCGATTCGGTGGAAGCTTCAATAAACCCCTGATTATCTTCTCGTTCCTCTCTTCCTCCTTTTTACTGATCATTCTCTCTCTCTCGCTCTCTGCACTTCACTCTTCTCTCCAAACAAAGTGGAGATCTGGTATTCTTGTGGATTTAAATTCAAAAAGGCGCAATGTGTCACTACTTCTTCGAGGGATCTCCTCAAATTGAAGTACTTCCTGCACGGATACGACAGATCTGGCTCTTACTTGGAAAAAAAGAGGTGAAAATTAAAGGAAGAGGGAGAGAGCCGTAGGAGACGAGGAGAGGGGAGCTTGAGCATTCACAAGTGAAATGGTTTATTTGAGTGAGAGAGAGAGAGAAAGGGAGGTGCATTTATTTTAAGTATAATTTGTGAACAGTCTTTTTTTAATTTAGAAGTTTAATAAAACAGAAAAAGGAAATAGAATCTTTTGCTGATTTTCTGTATCAATACCATGGATAAATTTATGGAAGTTGCAACGGCTATCTGATTCTGAACTGAAATCATTTTTCAAACCATTTATTAATCGTGTGTTCACATGTCCATTTCAAAACTCGCTAGGAATCTTTAGACAAATGATCTGTCACAGAGAATTTGATAGGGAAATCAGGAGCCGTTGGATTTGTAGCGGTCGTTACTCCTTAAAACTAGGTCGACCCTTGGGATTATTTTAGTTCCATCTTTTTTTTTTGCATACTTCATTGTCTGATAGCAGGTTTAATTTATTAATGTGGAATTGTGGATCGACAGGTAAATCTCCGTAGCTTTAGTAGATAAGTAACAGGCTACATTACAAAGATAATTTTCTTTCATGTTACTGGAATTGCAATTTAACATCAAGCAGTAAATTAATTTATTTTTCATAGTACAGGCTAATATGCGGCTATGCGCCGTAAATAATACCATAACCTCATTCTTAAAAAAATTCATACTTCATACCTAAAAGTATAAATAAATATTAAACACTAAGCAACATGATATGCTCTAACCAGTATAGATCCGAGTAGAATTAATCTAGATAATGAGCATGCCTCTAGAATAAAATAGTGGGCCAATGTATTTCTTTTTCCCCTTTTTACTTTCGAAGTTGGTAGGTTAGCCAACGGTTCTGTTCGCTGGTTGAACGGACGTACCTGGTTGTTGAACAAATATGGTACATTTTTTTTAGAAATAAATCTGCTGTTATTCCAAAGAATAACAGTTCCGATCACAGCCGTTGATCTTTGTCAAGATTCGTATATGAAAAGTGAAAAACTTTAGATGGTTAGAATAGGAATAACAGGATCCTTTGGGATAACAGCAGATTTATTTCCTTTTTTTATTTAAAAAACATCACAATTCACAACATTACAGATATTCCAGTATAAGAGAGATTATCCATAGGCAAAAAATTAATTTTTTGGAGCTATTATACCGCGAACAACATTAATTTGCGGACAACATAAATTTTGAAAGGATATATTAATATTAAGTTCATATTTAGTTGTAGTTAAGATGGTGGAATAAGAGGTTTATTCTTCATTTAAGTAGTAAAATAAAAGTAACTTGCGGTGACTTAAGATGGAGAAAATCTAAAGAGTTAAATCACCTCATTAAGTTAAACTTATTCCGCATATGAGGTATGCTGCAAGAAAAAAAAATTATTTTGTATTTCTGTCCTTGTTAAGACAAAATCAAAATTTAAATCATAATTCAAGTAACAAATTATAATCAAACAAAAAAACTTCAGTCATTTTAGTAGAATTTATAACAAGTAATTTAATATTTAAAAAAAAAATAGTAGAATCAAAAAGAAAAAAAGTGAGCTCATCTATCAATATAGATAAAATAAATAAATGAGAATAATGAACATGTATTCTCTGCATTAATCAAAAGAATCTTTTGAGTTAATACATGTCGGCCATCTAATTTTAAACGGAGTCAATTCGGCACTTCGGCTATCGGATCTTTAATATTAGTGCGGATTTAATCCACACAAATTTTATAGCATACTAGATAGTTTAGATGTTTTTTATTCCCTTTAAGGTTATGGAGAGGATACGAATTCATGGTTGATGATATTAAAACAACAAAAAAAATTATTAACACAACACTATCAATATATTTGATAATATAGACAATTTTGTCCTTTATTAATTGATTCCTGTAAAAACTAATTCTCTCTCCCTCTGTTACGCCATTATTTTTTCCTTAAAAGTTATATTTTATCAAAATTTATTTCTCTGATGCTATTATATGATTTATTTCCTTAGAAGTTAGATTAATGTAATAAATATTATTTATTTGTTTTCATTAATTGAATATTTCAGATTTTTTTAAGAGAACTACAACAGTGAATAATTATATTATATTTTTAAAATCTATCATCATTATGTATATTGATTTATTTTATCCAACTTCACAATTTTTTTTTCACAATCTGCTATAAAAAAAATTGTTTGTCACTTAACATTAAATCCATTTTTTGCACAAAAAAACACTAAAAAACAACATGATTACTAATTTAAAAACATATTGAATTTAAATTATTATGATTAATATTAACATTCAACTTATGATTAAAATAATAAATTAAAAGTACACAAAACACTACAATAAAAAATTACATCAATCATGCATGATAAAACTAATAAATTATTTGCATTAAACTTAAATTTATAAAATATTCCAAAAATTCTCAATATCATATTGAAAAAAAAGTCAATCCAAATTGATGATAGCTCGTTAATTTATTTTCTCCAGCTGATCGGGATAATTTAATTCATGATCAAATAATGGAAAATAGAAAATATGTTAATAAAAATGGAAATAAAAATATAGCAATTATAGAAATCAAATAATTTAATACATCATCAAGATATTAATTACATTGTAGAAAAATATAGTAATTAGCAAAGCATTTAAAGAGGGTTAAAATTATCTCTATATTAAAATTTATTAAAAATGTTGTGTTAATATAAATGTCTGTGGTGTCAATATGTCTACCGAATTCATGGGGGCAATTGGGATCCAGCTCCAATTCCTCTTTCTGCCGAGATTTGTGGTGTTATCAGTAGCAAATGTGCTCGGTAAGGGATCTTTCGAAATTAAAAATCAATCGTGATTTCTTTAATAAATGCTCAACTGATCATAAGATAATGCCGAATTGTTTTACAATAAATGATAAATAGAAAATCAACAAATGGCCGCCGACTCTTGAAAATCACCATCCTGGAAATTCCGCTAAACAATACAGCGTCTTAATTAGGTCGACAAAAAAGAACGATCATCAGGCGACTATTTGGTGTCCTGAGATTTTACAAACAACATAAAAAAACATAAAAAATCGAAATCAGTAAAATGGCAAGCGGACGTGGAGGTGTTTCCCAGTAGAAAATAAAAGGGGAGTCAGGAATGATACAATATCAAAGAAATATATTTCTGGTCATATATAATCTTCTAGCTAATTAAATTCAGAATGTAGCTAGTCTTATATTGAATAACTAATATTAACATGCATTATTCATTTTCCACATCAATCATTTCACTTTCACATACCATTTAACGAGTTGATTTTCACCATCTGATTTGAATTTTCGAAAAGTTCAATAAGAACAAAGTTAGAAAATTAAGAATGGCGGACTGGATAATTTAGTGTAGCGTAATTTATTTTGTAAGGAGAGCTAAAAATATAAGTGTATCCAAAAAATTATAAAGTATGAATTGAATTATGGGAGCGACTAATAGTCCTCTCCATTTTATCTCCTAAATGTTCCCTCTAACTAACTTATTCATAAAAAAGTACAATGGGGACCACTAACTAATTAGGAGAAACATTAATTACTTAGGGGACCACTTAAATTTGAAAAAAATTTACAACTGGCAGACACATGTATGAACACTTATGCACGTAAGTATTCATATATAATATATCAAGTATTCATACCTAAAATATTAAGTATTTAAACAAAAAACTGGACATCAACTTTCTTTTCTCTCTAGTCACACACCTTTTACATGTTTTTAGAAGTGAGTTTTTTTTTTCCTCCGTTTAATCTAATCAATATTTCTAACGATCCGCGATGAATTTGTCAAATCTAAAACCACGAATGTTTTCTACGTAATTTTCTCTTTCAAATGAGATCCATGATGAAGTACTTTCGGGTTTTTCATCGTTCAAATACTCATATCTCAGCATGCAAGTATTCATACCTCAACGAGCAAGTATTCATACATTGTCAAGTATTAATACTTACTCAATAAACTTGCATGTGCAAGAAATAATTTCATAAAAGAGTAGGTCTAATGTCCTACAAAATAATAAACAAATGAATAAACTTTCAAAAGTATTCATACTAAAACATATAAAGCTTAGCCTTTTTTTCTCACTACTCTCCACACATGATATGGGTTCGGTCGAAATCGTGACTCAAAGTTCGTTCAATTGCAAAGTTTTATGTGAAAGATCATGAGTTCAAAATTCAGATGAGATAAATTATTTGTTGTAATAACAAAGATATTAAATAGTTGGATAACTTGATTTCTAACTTTACTAAAAAAAATTTTATAGGAAGCTTAGCCTTCTTTTTTCTCACCACTCTCCGCACATGATATGGGTTCGGTCGAAATCGTGACTCAAAGTTCGTTCAATCGCAAAGTCTTATTAAATAAATATTTGAGTCATTTCCATAATGTCAAAATCGATTTGCAATCGGTTAAGGGCCGGGGCAGATCATATTTAGCACTACGGAAAAGTTAGATTTTAGGCTAGTTTGGTTTGAGCTAGTGATATAGCTAGATTGAAGTAGAAGTAGGCGATTATAGTTTGAATTTTTAAAATTAAATATAGGTCAATGTATAATTAGGTTGTTATCTATCTCTAGAAAATTTTGTCTACTACTAGACAATCTACCATCTAAATTAATTAATTCACTGCATTTTGCAACTTGTTAATTTATGTTTCATTGTTGTTAGGGGTGCAAACGGATCAGATATTATCCGATTGTATCCGAATCTATATCCGAAAATTAAATATAAATATCCAATATCTGAATATCCGTGCGGATACGGATATGAGTTTTAATTTCCGTATCCGAATAGTAGATATATAATATATAGTTTAATACATATTATTGAAAAATTTATGTTATTCGCTATTATAAAAAGCGGATATCCATATCCGTATCTGTATCTGAAAAATAAAAACGGATACGAATATAATTTTATCACTATCCGATCCGTTTGCACCCCTAATTGCAGGTCTTGATTGGATGTATATCGTAATTAATCTGTTTTTATGATGTCAAATTCGATTGGCTGTTGGCTAAAGTCATGGTTCAAATTTTACTCTACCGTAAACCTAAATCCCAAGTTAAGTCGTATTTCCATAGTATGAATGTGCTTCATCGATGCATATTTTTTTTATTTTTTTTTTGAGAGCTTGACAGATGCTATCGATGCATGCTTTAATTGATTAAATATTGAGTCTATTTTATGGTGTCAAGTTCGATTCGCTGTCGATATTTTTAATTTTAACAGTATGTTAATAAGTGGTCCATATGATCGGTAGACATATATTTAAACGATTATATTTAATAATATAAATGTAGATTGATCCAGCTAAGGAATGTCGACGAATCCACTTGTGCTTTTGCTATCTCGTTCAATATAGCTCGGAGTAAATAATAAATACATAAAAAAATAAAGATAACTTTAATTTATTGTCTGTTCTTTTGCAAAATTGCTACAATTTTAACCAAAATCAAACCTAAATCGCCCAGTCGGCATTGAAATTTATACAAATTAATTCAAAATTTAATAAATTTAAGCAACTCTGTAATCTAAACTATCAATACAAATTTAGATCCAATTTTGAGTAGGATTTGTTCAAAATCCGTTCCGACCAGAACTTTATCCTCGTAAAAAAAATATGAAGAACTTATCTTTGATTTAGTAACAAATGCACATGACTCTCATATAAGAAATTACAGACTCAAAATTTACAAAAGTAAAGAAATTCTCCGTGCTATAAGCAAAAATTTAAAAGTTTTTGAATTACTTTATTCTAACTCATGATTAATAAAAAAAAAAACGGTAATGAATGGCATGTGCAAATGTGCAGTATAGAATTATAGATGCATGGGTTGGCGACATCCCATGAGTAGTTTGACATCAGCTGTCTTTGATAACGACCTCAACTTTTTATGTTTGTGCTTGCTATGTTGCACATGTCCCATGGATGGTATAGTGGGCCTTTTATTTTATAAATTTTTATTTCCCCTTTTGTTTCTTTTTATCTGTGTTTCTCCACCATGGATGTCTGATTACTTCTCCTATTGTTAACTGGAATACAAAATTTGTCGAGAATATTTTTTTATTCCAAGAGTAATAAAACAAGGGTGATGATCGGTTTGTGGTTCCTCGCACATGTTTTATTGTCTTGTGCGCTTTAGCTTTTACAAGATCAACTCTATCAATCCCTCGCTGTGCACATGACAAATTCATTCTTGTATAATGGTGATACGACCTCTCTCATCAAACGAGATTAAGTCGGGTAATTTAAAGTACGTTCTAACTTTAGAGAGATTAGTTTGTGTTTGTAAAAGTGTATTTATTGTATTTTCGGATCAAACTGATTGCGGATCCAGTAGGTATGTAACTCTATCTTCTTGTATCTGATATTTCTGGATGTGTCGATCCTGAGCTCAGTGAACTTCGGGTATTTATAGACAATATGTTGGTTTGGGTCACGAAATAGAACTCGACCGAGCCTTTTCACAGGCTAATAAGTCAGTTTGGATCTCGAATAGAGACTCAATTGGATCTTTCCGTAGACTGATAAGTTGGTTTGGATCTCGAATCGAAACTCAGTCGGACCTTCTTGCAAACTGATAAATCAGTTTGGATCTCAAATAGAGACTCACCAGGACCTTCTTCTTGAACTTATTATCTAAGCCTTAGTATTAAATTCAGATGAATTTTATAAGACTTTTAATACATGATCCTATCAAATGATATCTCATGTTACTGGACTACAATTCTACAAAGAACAAACTGTTGTTTTCATCTCTTACTATGGGCCAGAACGGCCCAACATTTCTCCGGGCTTATTAGCTTTTTTTCTTCCGGCATTTTTTTTCATAACCAGAAAATTAAATAAAATAATATTAATAACCAATTTTTCAAAAAAATTTCAACCATAACCAGACCGCCCATTTGGGGGGCAGTTTACTATCCAGGGAAAACCGCCCCACGGTGGAGCGGTTTACTGTTCATGGCAGACCGCCCCACCGTGGGGCGGTCTCGCTCCGATTTTTTTTTTTTTTTTTTTTTTTGAAGGATTTGAATGTTTCAATCTAAAAAATGAGAAATGTTCAATTTTTGTATCAAAGTTAGATCGTGGCTTAAAATATTCCTTATTTGGTTAGAGTTGGTGGAGCACTAAAATTTTGGAAACCTAAGTTGATTACTTATTAATAATTAGATACTAATTATATAAACTAGTAAGTGCCGGCCACGCGTTGCCGTGAAAATTGTAAGTCTATTTTGATCACTTTATTTAAATATGATGTTTGAACTATATCAACAAGTATTATGATAAATTTAATTATCTCACTGTAAAATTTGTATAGTTATTGGTGTTTTGTTAATTATCTCATGTATGATGTTTTTTTTCTCACTTCTCTCACTTTTCTCTTTGTGGTGAATTGTGTCACAAAATCATTGTGCAAATAGTAAATATACTTAGTACTATGTACATAAAAGAAAGATTTGTATATTTTTCAAATACTATTAATCAAATCAAAGACAATTATTTTCAAATTATACATCAATTACACAAAATCATAAATGTATGGATCAAATACTTCGTTCTTTTTATGCACTAGTCTTCTCAATTTATCTAACATCATCTGCAATTTCATACAATCTAACATCTGATTAGTTTTTTCATTAATTAAAGATAGAATGGCTGATTACACTTAACTTTTAACTGTTATTAGTTATTACTAACTATAAGTTGTTCCATACAAATTATCCCGATCATAATGTTAATGCTATGCATATAACCCAATATTTACCAATTAGGTTCCTATGTGCCTTATTCAATTTGTATGCCAAATATAAAAAAGGAAGGTACTAACCTAAAAATGATCTAATATACTTGGTTTATCTGGTTGAACTAAGTACTTCCTTGGTTTCTTTTGCATACGTTTGGATGATACTGTATATGAAAAATAAAAATTTGTTACAACAAAATATTTCGCATATATTATGAAGCAAAAACATGACAAATAAATTAGTTTTTTATGATACTATATAAGACTTGTACAATAATAGATACATAAAATATATGCATAATATCTCATATTCAATACAATGACTTAGAATGATTGAATTTGTTAAATGGATGGCTGAAATCGTCTTTGAATAGATACACCATTCAGTCTCCTAAGTTGACAGTGCTAATTCTTGGCAAACTAGTAAATAAGTTGACAATATTATCACTGATTCTTTCCAAAAAAACCGTTAGTGAAAGTGTACCAACAAAGCATAATTAGTGACATAAGAGACGAAGCAATTATACATATAAAGTTCCTACGGATGCTACACTTAAAATTTATGTAATAATCCATAGTAACATTACAGCATATATATATACTCAAGACATAGCTAGTAACATATATCCAAAAACACATCTGGCTATATATTTTGAGGTTGAAACAAGATTATACATACTCACTGGTGGATAACATAAACTATGAAGTTCATCAACAAAACATAATTAAGCGTAGTAACCCAAACTCTTAATCAACAATGCATGCCACTTCAAACAAATCTCCTCTTCTACATATCTCTACGGTATTAATTCACTGATTCATATCATCAAAGCAATCTATCCCGTGCGCCACATGGCCATTGCCAAATTCTCATGAGTGCGCCAATCACCACGTACCGCAAATGCCTTGCCACATTTTGGCACATTATAGTTATTATATAATATATTTATATAATTAGTATCTAATTATAAATAAGTAATCAACTTAGGCTTCCAAAATTTTAGTGCTTCACCAACTCTAACCAAACAAGGAATAATTTAAGCCACGATCTAACTTTGGTACAAAAATTGAACATTTCTCATTTTTTAGATTGAAACATTCAAATCCTTAAAAAATAAAAAAAAATAAAAAATTACTGTAGCAGACCGCCCCACAGTGGGGCAGTCTGCCATGAACAGTAAACCGCCCCACCGTGGGGCGGTTTGCCCTGGATAGTAAACCGCCCCCCAAATGGGCGGTCTGGATATGGTTGAAATTTTTTTGAAAAATCGGTTATTAATATTATTTTATTTAATTTTTTGGTTATGAAAAAAAATGCCGGTTTTTCTTTATTGCGGACACTTTATTTTTTGAATTAAGATCCATTGCAATATCTGACCGTGTAGAATGAGATTTCAAGTCGTCCGTTTTAATTTTGTATGAATCTAAAAATAGACTTTTCTACATTTTAAATAGGTTTCGAAGTGAATTTGATTGTGCTGGAGGTATTCTATCTCATATGATACCAAAACCAAAAAGAATGCGTGTATACAGGGGGTGTATGTTGGTTGGATTGAGAATACGTTATTTTTGAAATTAGACTATTCAGAATAGCTTATTCAGTGTTTAGTTGAGTTAGAATAGCTAAAATAATAAATCCAAACAATAGTTATTTTTGATTCAATTATTCTAGCTATTCTTGTTTTGCAGCCAAACATATTCAAAGTGTTCCGGTGAATGTTTTAATATTTTGATATTGGATATTTAAGATATTTTGACAATATTTTTTAAAGGTATTTTTTTAAAGAATAACAAAATATAATAGAAATATTGTTAGACTTATTGATTGGTTGAGTTCAAAAGTCCGTTATATTTAAACGGTTGAAACTTGCAACTTCAGATTTCTGTTGAGCTAAACTTTACATATGTACTATTATTTATCATGTGCATGATATTAATATAATATACTTCACATTTCAAATGGATAGATTATATAATTTTTTTTTTAATCACTGTAAAAATTATCTAATTATTTCATAGTCGATGGCCCAAAATCCTTAACTAAGTACCATGGATACAAATATGGCTGTCCAATATAACACACGTACAATTTTGAAAGTTTTAGAAAATAAAAGTGATTGAAATGAATGATTAATATCTTTTTTTAGTACTACATGTACAATTTTGAAGTTAATTATAATTTGAGTAAATATTGAAAGTCATGTCATCCAATTATTTAATATTCATAAAAGTTTTTAAGGGTTTTGAATTACATTTGAAGTTGTATAATTATTTACTGTTATCTAACATATCTAACCACCTTCTAATTATTTCTAACTTTAATTAAAATTGTGTATAATACGAGTGAGGATTTTGTTCAAAGAGTTCTAGATTCAAAATCGGGTCTAAATTACTTGATGTGTGCAGTGTGCTGAAATTTGTACAAACAATTTAAATTTACGAGGTCAATATATATAAATTTATTAATTTTTAAATTTGTTTACGTGAATCTCTGTCCTAAATTAACCAATTTAAGGCCGATTTTAAATAAATTTTGGGCAAAAGACAAAAACCCAATTCCTCAAATACATCTGCTCTCCTCTTTGAATCTTCCTCGACTGTGCAGATGTACATCAACTTGAATCCAGCATTTAATTCCAGTACCAGTTACTTCCTCTATGCGATATATGGGAATTTTTTTATCTGTTGAAATTATTAAAAATTAGACGTACGAAAATAGAAAGAATATATCGTTTTCAATAAATATAGAAAGATGGAACACGATCCAAAATCTAAATATTATAGATCGGACTTAATAATTCAGATTAATATATATTTTTTAGTTTGGATCCGGATCATTCGATTAGAGGAGAATCAAGCTCTGAGATCATATAAGTGAGGTTATGGTGCTATGCATATTATGATTTGGTCCGTAATACGGATCAATATTTTTATTTTTAAAATTCTAATGGTCTATTCGAACAGTTCAAAATGATTTTATATGAATATTTACTTGCATACTGAATTTTATATTTTTTAGAATTTTTTAATTATTTTTTAAGTTAGGTAGAAAATCACTGATTCTGGATGATCCAGATTTCCAGATAAAGTGATTTTCTATCTATCTTAAAAAATAGTAAAAAAAATCTATAAAAGTGTAAAATTCAATATGAAAGTATATATTTTTATGGGATCATGTTGAATGGTTCAGATCAACTGTTAGAATTTTGAAAATGAAAATATTAATCCGTATTACGGACCAACCTGTAATATGGATAGTACCATAGACTCACTCCTTGGATATAGTCGATTGAGTTAGATTCACATATTTTGGATCGGAATTTTTCTATATTTGTTGAAAAAAGATATTCTTTATTCTCGTAAGTTTGAATTTAATTTAATAATTTCTGTTGATAAAAAATTTCTCGATATATGGCGACCGACACGAACCAATTTTTGAGCCTACCCGTTGCACGTGTCATTATCATTCTGTTACGTGCCTCACTAAGCGCTCTCGCCGACCTCCACGCCAGCACATTTTCTTCCTCTCCATATATGATATCATAAATTTTATTCTTATCCGGCGATTTCATCTATATATGAATAAAATCACAAACTCTTTACGATATCACCGATTAATTCAGTCGATCAGGTTCTGAGGTAATTAAGGCAACACTGAGAAGAAAAAAAAACACTCATAGAAGCACCCAAATTGAAAAGCAAATTAGTTGAACATATGGCATCCAAGCAAGCAGACCGTAGTGAGGTGCGTACCGAGACCGAGGCTAGATCCGGCGCAGATGACATTGCAAAGGCTCGAGAGGAGCACGAGCAGAAGAATGATGGTAGTATCATACAGAGCATCATAGGTGCCGTGAAGAGCACTCTGGGCAATGCCAAGAACGTTGCGGCCCAGAAGACATGAAATCCCGAAGAAAGGCTCGAGGAGAACACCGAGGCGGGAGAAAATGAGGATGACGAGAACGAAGAATTATAAT
Organism: Carex cristatella; assembly: GCA_024447775.1. Classification (NCBI taxonomy): domain Eukaryota; kingdom Viridiplantae; phylum Streptophyta; class Magnoliopsida; order Poales; family Cyperaceae; genus Carex; species Carex cristatella. Next base: position 2,865,896 of record JAJHPF010000024.1, on the reverse strand, counting down.
ACCGTTCACTTTGCTTGCACTTAACAAATTTCTTGGTTTAAGTTTTTGTTTGCTTGTTGTTATGGTTCAGAAGAATTAAATTAAATAGAAGTAATGGAGGTATGAATTGAAATAATGAAATAAAAGCGAAGCTCAGAGTTTTGGAGGTATGAACCAAAATAGGTCTATCTGGTGAAAAAAAATATAAACCAATTCATTTGAAGTACATTTAAAACTGCAGCTTCAAATATTAATCAATTCTTGGCTTGTGTTAGCGTGTTACTGAACTGAATACATAGCTCTATCATCAAATTTTCTTTACTATGATTTTTTACATGATAAAAATAAAAAAAATGATATTAGCATCAAATGGGCTTTCCTTGTATTAATTTCAAGTTTCGTCAGAAAAATCTGAATTGATAGAATAAAATAAATATAAAATTTTGGGATGTAAAATTGGGCCGTCTCCAATTACATATTTGGAGATGCCTTGCACAGTTACACTGAAAAATATGCAAATAAAAAGGAATAGCAATCTAACAAGTGATAAGATTGAAATTAGCTAGATTGAAAATGTTTGAAGTGAGAAAAAAAATGATCACTTCAATGTTCTTAATTGATGTTCTTGCAATGTTCCTTTATATATCAGAATTATAGGAACTCTTATAATTGCACCTTGAATTTTAGGGGACTGAATGATGTATTTGTCCAGAGGTAATCTCAGTCATTCATTTAACAGATCCAACCATTATATGTGAGATATTATGTATGTATTTTATATATATTTTCGTGTAGAAATATGAAATTAGTTATAAAAACGTTCGCCACACGATTAGCCACAGAAAAATTGTCTTTTTTTTTTCCTCTCTTACCCACGTGTTATTCTCTTCTCACGCGTCTTTCCCCTCTTCGATCCCCCGTCTCCTCCTTTCTTCTCTACTACAAGGGCCTCGCCGGATCGCGTCTGGTCGCCCCCCGTGAGGGAGGAAAGAAGGACTCCTCTATCAGTCCTCCGCCACGAAGCCACCAGTCTTGCCCTCACAGCCGATCTGCCTGGCTCTTCCATCAGGTTAGTTTGCTCCCTCTGTTTTATGTTTTCTTATGCGATTTTTGTGTCCATTGCTTGCATGACGGCTCCTTTCCTCTTTTAATTTTGCTCAAACCAGACTAGGGTTTCCTTAGATCCTTCGTTGCTTATATTTATAGCCATGGTGATTACTTCTTTTTCTACAAAAATAGAAATTAAATCAGAATTTTGTTTTTAAATGTTCTTGTAATTCGGATGCTTCAAGTAGAGCAAGGTAGATTTCGCCCCCCATTTTGTGCTTTTCCTCCTACCGTCTTTTACAAGAGTAGGTAGTGAATATTAATGTAATTATACATCACTGGGTATTGGCTTTTCCTCCTACCGTATTTATACATCTTTCTTATTTCTTGTCTGTTTCTCGAAAGGACCTTAAATTTACTTGAAGTCCACATAATTCATGCTAAATGGGGTTTGTTGATTTATCAACTAAATCCTGTTTAGTATTTTCTTGAATAGAGTTTGAAATATTTGTCAAATCCGGTCTTTTTATATGTTTCTCCTTAACAATTGAAGGTTAGTATATGTATGCATGCTCTACAAATAATGATTATATGATAATTTTTTTGTGATTGCATTCGATTTGAGTCGATTGCAATTTGATCATGTCAAACTTATGCAACTGATTTTGCTGCCAGGTGTCCCTTGAAGGATAAGAAGGATACTATCGGATATTGCTGCTTTGATTGAATTTAGGTCAGTTTGAGGTTGAAATAAAATGCAAAACCACCTGTTACAGTAGCGGGATGCTGAGCTATCAGAAGCTAAAGATGAGGTAGTAAAGGATTTAGTAATTTTATGTTAAATTTTTTTATACCCTCACAAATTAGAAATTTCAACCTTTGGAATAAATTCCTTATTTTGTTGGACATGAGAGAATAGCAAGTAAAGGGTTTTCATAATTAAGCACAATTTCATTATCATTTTATTGTTTATGTTAGTAATCGATTGTGAGTTTTTTTTTTTTCAGTCATGACCACCGGCTTCTTTCCTGTGGCGGCGCTTTTAGCACCTGATTGATAGGGTCCACTCTTTCACTGGGTTTCATTGGTACACCCTTATTAAGAGTTATTCACTTTACATGTTTTTATTTTTATTTTTTTGTGGAGAAAAATGTTTGTGTGGTTTTGTGAATTTCAGGTGATCAGCTATTACACTGACAATAATTTTAATCAGAGGAGCTGCTATCCTGCTCTTGATATAACAAATGAAGGACACTATTAAATTGGGTGTACGTTTGTGAATGATTATAGTTGTGTTACCTTTTGTATTGATAGATTAGCTATTTAGGTTGTGCTATCCGGTTTCTTTACTTTAGCATTCTTCATAGTTAATGCTGTGCTGAGATCTAAATAGACACCTTTCGGTACTAGATAGAAGAATTTTGTTCTTTTGTGTCTTTAGTGACAGCTGCGGGTGAAAATAGTGAAGCACCAACAAGAATGTGATCACTTGCCACATCTCTATCTTGGACTTCATTGGCACTAGGGGTATTATTTGAGTTCGATAGTTGCCAAGATATTTACTGGTAAGGGATCACTCTTCCATGGCTTAAGGGTACTAACTTGAACCGTTATCATCTCGAGTGGTTTTATTTCGATTTTTTTATTCATGGTAATGGCAAGGACTGATCATGACTCGACAAGATGCTATGCACATACAAGAAAAATGCGTGTATATAATTGCACAGAGGGTAAGCATATTGTTCAAATTTGCCTTCTGAAACCCCTGCATAAACCAGTTCAGAAAAGGTTAATGGAGAGGCACACGTGCACCCACACACACACACACACAAAGTTTAAAAGGTGTAAAGAGACAGAGAGATAGAGAGATGAATAAAGGAATTATTTTATATTATTATAGTATTTTCTTGTATAAATAATTGCAGGTGGTAGGTGAATCAATTACAATGGAAGCTGAAGCCACAGCACAACTGCGCGAGAGTGGTGTAAATACAACAGACGATAGTCACAAGTTTGTTTGGCACAAGGTCTGACAAGAACATCTTATTTTGCATATTATTAATAACTGAGATGCTAATTTTATTGAAGAATATTTATATTTGTGTGTTATGACTTTATATTTCATAGTTAGCAGCAATGAAGGTGAAGAGCGTCACCTCTACTCCCAAGAGGAGCTTCTCCTCAAAGCATCACAACGATGTTTGTTCGTATCCGATCATAACCTATCTTTCCTTCACCAGATGGTTTCGATTTTCATCGTAATTTTTCTGAATTCTTTTTTTTTGAATGATAGATAAAACCGCTAAATGGGAGACAAAATCTGTGATCTTGTTAGCTCTAAAATTCCTGTTCTCTCGCATTTCATTTTCCTGAATAAAAGTTGAATATTATATTAAGATGGGCTCTAAGAGTATATGTTTTCTTTCCTTATGTAGATTGTGACATTCCTAATTCCTTTGCTTGATGATAATTTTTTGCTGATAAGGAGTATCACTTGCTGGACATTTTCTCCCTTTAGTCGATTTATTATTCAGGTAAAAGTTCAATTGAGAATAGATCCTGTCTATTTTTTTAATTTTTTTATTACTACCTCTATATATTATTTTAGTAACATTTGTTAAGTTTACGTGGCCATTATTTAGATATTATTTCAATTTATATCAGAACATGATACCAAGACAACAAAATTAATTTTTCTATTAATGTAATTATTGTGTAGCTAAAAATTTGAATTAACTCTCACTATCTAATCAAGACTTCTCTTTATTTGATTTTAACCCAATTAAGCTTCATTTTTTACCTCAATTGTGCAATTGACTGACAAAATGGTTATGTATTAGCAAAAGTAGCATTTTTTTCTTTTATAAAACAGTACAACCACAATATTGGCATCTAATAAGTTGTATTGATATCTGGTTTATTATGTTTTTTGTATGCAGTTCTTTACCGTACTACTACCGTATTGTTGATAACCTTCTCCAACAGGTAGCTCCCACCCTCTATCTATACATATCTCATTTTTCTTTTAGGCAGTAAAAACAAAATTGCAACCCCATTCAATACTGTAATTGCAGACTCTGTACTAGTATAGGAAGGGGATTATAGATATTTTCAAGTCATTTAATCTGCTAGCTTTTAGTTCAAATGCCTAGATATTTCTTCTCTGTGTGTATCCATCTTTAAAAATTTTATAAGAATTTTGTTCTAACGTTTGAAGGGCCTTCAACCAATGTATAACTTTCTCTTAGTTGCGCAGTGGTTGTATATTTCATACACCCTAAATATATATTTTCAGTTATTTAATCTTTCTAATTTTTACTTTGTAATGCATTTTTTGCAGTGATTTGAAGTTGAACCGTCTTTCGAGTCAGACCCCAGATGAGATAGGTGACTGCTCATCACTTAACACCCTGTAAGTTTATTTAATTAATTTTAATTTGTTAGAACTAATATGTTTAAATGCTCAGAAAAAATACACAAGATGAATGTCGGATCTGAATTTGGTGATTAGTGTGAATTATGCACTTCAATTGGGTACTTTATGAAAATATCATTGACCGTTTAGAAAATGATTATGGGTCGTGATAGATGTATTGTAGGTAGCTGTTTTACTTTGCTATGGTACTATGCATAGTACGGATTCGTCTGTGCTATGGATTTACCTTTTTATGACAATGCAAGCAGCTGGGGAACTCTTTTGAACTAATTATTTCCGGGCATTCTTCTAATTTTATTGGTTGGTTGTCTTTTTGGCTGTCTGCTCTAATCACTGTATTTACACATTATCATGTTAAAACTTGTATTTTTTACTTTATTTGATCAGTTTCAATTACTGTTCATTACTTTAATCCGTACCTTACATGTTCATAACAATACTCAAACTGGTATCCATACCAGTATAATATATTGTATCATCAATGTTCTACGTCAGAAATCTGGCTGGTGGTGCTGAGTATTTCAATATTCCTTTCCATTTATGATATTTGGAATTACAATAAACGAGGTTTGATCTCAACTGTGCTCTTTTTGAAATTTGTATGCTATAGCCTATAGATACCAGTAATAACTTGCATTCAAATGCAAGTTAAAATTTCTTGTTTGATTTGATTTTAAAGGAAATTAGGTTAAAATTTTGGTTAGATTTTATATTTAAGGAAATTTGGTTAAATTTTTTGGTTTGATTTGATTTTCAAGGAAATTAGGTCAGTATTGGTATATACTGTAGCAGAACAATAGTGATTTAATACCAGCACAAGATATATCATATTTGTAGTTACCATTCCATTTGACCAACTATACTGAAATCAGTGAATACAATCTCGAATCCTGACAAATAGTAAGTATCGAAAACAATTTTTATTCGTATCATACATATTTAATTATAATGTTGAACAAATAATTTTTCTAATAAATATTAAATTACGAAATATGTATCTACTTAGTCTTATATTTGTATTTTTGAAAATACGAATACAAATAATTATATGCATTCATATCTATGTTTATTTTGTAAATTTGAAATTATATCCGCATATATATTTATTCCATAATGTATATATTAAATATTCGTATTTAAATTTGCGAATAGAAAATATTCCATTCATTTTGGTGTTGTTGGACTGCAGGAGCATGTTTATCAATCCTTGTTTAGACTTATCTGAATTTAATATTTTGAATATTTATTGTTTAACAAAAAGAATCGATTTTTATCTAGTTACAAAACATAATAAAATTACATGTTCAAAATTTGAATAAAAATTTCTAGAAAGATATTTTTATTTGAAAGGATTAAATTTCTTTCTTTTCTCTAGAAAGAATGCGAAAACAATCGGTTGTTGATATTTGCACATTCGATCTTAAAATGGACAAACTAACAATGTGTTTAAGTATCATTTTCATAATCTTTAATTTAGTTTGGACATGATATATATACTAAAAGCTGGTGATTGAATCATGTAATTAATCCTTAATTGATCTCTAATAATATTTAACATTTGGATTTGTACAATGTACGTAAATTAGGAATTAGGAATTGGACATATATCACCAAATTGATAGTGGAATAAATTAAATATTTTGTATTGCTGTATATATATAATTAATATAAAATAAATTAATTCAACATATATCCGTGTACAACTTGTTGACTTTTTATTTCCTTTTTTTTCTTTTTGAAAGTTATTGTTTTACTGCTAACAATATATTGATAAAAGAAAAATTACAAAGTTTAATCCTAAACACCCCCTCATACATATTTAGTTACATTGGGAGTGGTTTAAACGAGTCTAAGCTTCTAGACTGAGAGAGACCATTCCCACACCACCCCACAATTATAAACTATCAAAATACCATAATTAGGGTTGTACAAAAAGCTCGCGACTCGCGAGCCGCTCGAACTCAACTTGGTAATGAACTTGCTAACAACTCGTTCATTTAAAGCTCGAGTTAGTCTGACTCGAGTTGAGTAACTCGTTTAACTCATGAGTTGAGTTCAAGTTGGGCTCAACTCTTGACTCGTTTTGTTTGATTAATTATAATTCCGTGGACTCATTTCGTTTATTTTTTTTTTAAATTGTTGTGGATTTTTTTGTTAAATTTGTTAGTTTGTTAAATCGTTGTGGATTGTTTGTTAATTTAATATTTACTTCTCATATTATTACATAACAACAATCATTAGTTCAAGTGTTTAACATTTCAACACTTTAAACGAGTTGACTCACGAGTTACGAGCCAACTCGAGTTACTCGCGAGTTGAGTTCGAGTTGGTGAGCCAGCTCGGCTTAATATTCTCAACTCGAGTCAACTCGACTCGCTACCTTTCGAGTTGAGTTTGAGTTGTCCATAACTCGAGCTAACTCGGTTCGTTAGCAGCCCTGGCCATAATACAATATCTCACGTTGTCTCCTCGATTATTTGGCTCCCCAACCTCCTCTTATTGGAGAAGAGCCTGCAGTTCCTCTTATTTCCTTGTTAAGCCGGTTCCTATTTCTCTACAATATTCTTTGAATGCACAGATACAGGGGTGTAAACAGATCGGATAATATTTCATTATATTTGAATTAGTATTTATATAAATATTTAATATTTGAATATCCGTGAGAATATAGATACGAATATGATTTTAAGTTTTAATTATTTATATTTAAATAGTAAATATATACTATATAATTTAATATATATTTTAAAAATATTTATTTATATATTTACGAATATTTAATATCTGATGTGTATATTTAGCCAAAAATTAAAATATATGCATACAGTTTTACCAGTATCCGATCCGTATCTCAGATGTCTCCACGAAAATAAGACCTGCTACTACGTGGATGCGAAAGCTTTGACACGAGTCATTTTTTTTAATCTGCACGTGACGCGTGTCCTAGACGTCCTGACACCTTCGACACTAAGCGCTCTCATACACCTCCACGTAAACACCTTTTCTTGCATGCTCTCCATTATATTATCTTATACTTGCGTAATTTCGTTCTCATCCTTCCATCCGTACTTTTATCTATAAAACCTCACAAGCTCCTCTATCATCAACGATTTATTCTGTTTGCAACTAGCACCACAGTGAGAACTGATCAAGTAAGAAAAACAAAACCCAAATTGAAACGCGTAGTAGTTGAACATGTCATCCAGGCAAGCTGATAGAAGGGAGGCTCGTGCTGAGGCTGAGGCCAGATCGGCCGCAGATAACATTGCAAAGGCTCGAGCGGAACGTGAGCATGATCGTCTTTCAGGGAATGTCGAGGGAGTTCGGGAACAACCCGACCGAGAGCCCCGTGGTGGCATTATACAGAGCGTCATTGGTGCTGTCAAGAACACTCTTGGCGGTGCCAGGGACACCACGGCTGAGAAGGCATCCGAGACCCAGCAAAGCATCGGCGAGAACACCGAGGCAGCGAAAAACAAATTAGGTGAGTCCAAAGATTATGCTGCTCAGAAGGCAGGAGAGACGGCAGGTGCTACCAAGAGCAAGGCAGGTGAGTACAAAGATTACACTGCACAGAAGGCAGGAGAGACGACTGATGCTTCCAAGGGCAAGCTTGGGGAGTACAGAGATTACACTGCACAGAAGGCGGGAGAGACAACAGATGCTACCAAGAATAAGCTTGGCGAGTACAAGGATGTTGCGGGGCAGAAGGCGGAGGATACTAAGAATAAGTTAGGGGAGTACAAGGACACAGCAGCGGAGAAGGCGAAGGAGACCAAGGATATGACTATGAAGACGATGCAGGAAACGGCCGATGCTGCTAAACAGAAGACGGGGGAGTACACAGAGGCAGCGAAGGACAGGGCAAATGAGGCAGGGGAGATGGTGAAAGAGACGAAGGATGCAACGGTGGAGAAGACAAAGGACACGACTGGTTCAGTGGCAGGTGCAGCTAAGAGGGCAATGGATTTTCTGACCGGGAAGAAAGAAGAGACGAAGGAGAAGCTCAGTGAGACCGGAGAAGCTACGAAGGAGAAGCTCAGTGAGACCGGAGAAGCTACAAAGGTAAGTATTTAGGGGTATTATTGATTGGCATTTTATGTTGTTTCATGGGGATTGCATATATTACTTATTAATTTTCTTTGTAGGAGAAAATGAACCTTGCTGAAGAGGAAGCAAGAAGAGAAATGGAAGAGACGAGAAGAAAGGCAGAGGGTGCAGCTGAGAAACAGAGAGGAAGTAATTGGCCTGCTGGAAGTGAGGGAATAGATGAGGGAGAAAGGTATTTTATTTTATATTTAAATTGAAGATTTATTATATTTCCCTCCAAAGATATTAAATTGGCTGATGATATATACAATATTTGATTGAATCACAACAAACAGGGTAAAAGGTGGCGGTACTATTTTCAGTGCAATTGGGAGCATGGCTGAAGCAGTGAAGGAGAAGCTTACGGTGTCGGGTGAAGACGATCTTCGTGCTCGATCTGGTACTGGGTCACATGATGATGTCATTTTACGGGCGAAAGATGTCGATATAATAGAACCCGCTGGGAGAGATTCGAGCAAACAGGGGAAGAAGTGAAGATGATGTTTGGCATTGTAGTTTTATGTATTTTGGTGTTTTGGCATGTTATATGCTGTTTGTATTTTGAATTCTCAGTGTTTGTTTACCAGAAATGGTTGTTGAAACAGTGTTGCTAGTTTTTATTTTGCAAAGTACTTTGTTAGTTACGGAGCGGAGATCGATTTTGTGCTCTCTCGTGTTAAACCTAGTTGGGCCTTGTGACGCTGTTATGTACGAAGTCGATAAAAATTTGTGGTCAAAACTTTAAAATGTGTTTTTGCGTCTGTCTTAAGCGAGATTGGTTTCTTCATTCAGTATAATTACATAATATAATCTCCAAGTAATCCCATGCTTTGAGAAAGATGAATTTACAGAGCATAGATACATACGGGTAACACGAAGAAAGAAGAGAGCAGAACTCCCGTATTTTAGACTTGTGAAGAACAATGAAAAAAATCGTTTTTTAACAAATAATTATAATACATTTTTTTTTTCTGGGAGCAAGGATTTGAGTTTTTAATAATATTATAATTTTAGATATATAGTTGTGTGTGTGTGTGTATTAAAGTTCAGTAAGGAGAACCTATTTATTTCATCAATATAAGATATAAACTTATCTGTACTTATCATGTACTAAATCTCTTTCGCAATGTACAATGCCATGAATATATTTGGTTTTTTTTTTGGCGAATTTATGTTTTCCTGTTAGAGTAACCAATTTTTTTTGGACAGGTGACAACAGACTTTTTTATTAACAAAAAAAATTTCAGCTTCACTTGCCATCTTCCTCAACAAAGGCCTAATTAATTAATAATCCAGAAATTATTTGTCATAATTTGGACTTGTGACTTGAACTAGGAATGTAGGCTGCGTTTAATGGCGTTTGTATTTTAGCGTCATGATACGAGTATAGAAATCGAAGCACTTATTAATTAATAGTATTATAATTTAAATATGAATATATTCATCATAAAATAATACCATTGAGCCTTTTCTCTTAATAAAATCTGCAAAAAAATCAAGGACAACAATTCAACAAAGTTCTATTAATAGCGTTGCTTGCTTACCGACAACCTTGTGTCTTTCGGCAAATACGTTTTGGAAAAAATATAGAAATATAATGGTTAATAAAACAAAATATTTTTTACTTCATTACATAATTGTAAAATAAGAAATAAGTATTGAATTGACAATAGAGGTGAGAAAATTACAAGCATTAATTTTTCTCTCGTGTCATTGGTAATTTTTTATAATACTTATTTCTTTAAATTAAAACAGAGCTATAAATGTATCATTTTTTAACTACGGGAAATTAAAATAGAGCTATAAATATATCATTGGTAATTTTCTAATTGTACCTCAGATAACACGAGGGGATCACCCACATTAGCCATCATGTATCTTTCAAAATGACCGAAATTTTTATTAATATACAAAAGAAATAATAAATTTAACAATCTATACAATATTCCGATAAAATTCGAAATCTATCGAAACCGATGACATTGTCATCGGTTTCAGAAGCTACAACTGATGACAAAGTCATCGGTTTCAGCCAATTCTGCGCAAAATATTTGGATAATATATTTATGCACGATTTTTGATGCAAAGTGTACACTTTTTGATGCGAGAATCATATCAGATTAAAACAATAAACGACTCAGATTAAAACAAAAAAAGTAACGATTACATAGTTGCAAAAAAGTTTTCCTAAATTTTTATTTTTTCAAAAATAGAAAGACCATAATAATTTCTGTATTTATCTAGAAGTGACTTTTGAACCGGGATCAATAATTCAGATTCAAAACATTTTTATTTTTTCCAATAACACACAGAGAAATATTTTAATTTTTCGTACAACCACGAAAAATCCGATCTGAAAAATATTGATCCAAGTTATTTGTTTAAGTCTTTCTAATAAATCAAATTATATGGTATTCTATCTAATTTTAAAAAATATATTAAAATATTTCTAATATTTTTAATACTAAAAAATAAATTATAATATTTTCTAATTAAATAAAATAATTAAATGAAAAACTATTTTAAATTAAATTTGGATGAAACCGATGACATTGTCATCGATTTCTAGCTTCTGAAATCGATGACTTTGTCATCGGTCCTGGGATGGATGACATTGTCAGCGGTTTCTATTTTCTGTGACAGACGAGTTTGTGATCGGTTTGATCTTCTGAAACCGATTACACTGTCATCGGTTTGGATAATTTTCAAACTTTTTATAAAAATTGTATAGATTGTTAAATTAATTTATTAATTTTTATACTAATAAAAATTTCGATTCAAAATGTCTAGCTTTGTAGGTTCCAAAATATTCGGAGAATGGAGGTAGAGGCTAAGAAGAGCCAAGCATTAAAGCACCTCCTATGAATTAAAACTTTCCATTTTCTTTAAAAAAAAATTACAAGAATTAATACTATTAACCTCTTACGAAATAATATTATAATGCTAATTTATCAAGCTTTAAGAATTTCATTTTTTTTACTCTGCCTCTGAAAATATTGAAATTTCAAATTATTTGTCTATGGCTTCCGATATCCAACAGTTTAAAACAACAGCCCATTTTCTTTTTTTCAATTTGTTTCTGAAAAGAAACGACGGCCCGTTACTAGCTTCGAATCTCCCAATAAACAGAGGCCGACCCAGTGGGGGTGTGGGGGTGGGGGGGGGTGGCGGCTTGGATTTTGAGTTTTAGTGGAGATTTATCAGTCTCGATTGGATTTGCCCCCCCTCCCGGAAATTTTTTTGCCCCCTTTTGAATGTTTAATTGGTAATTCAGGTTAAATTTATAGTTAAAATTAAAATAATTTTTTTAAAATATGATTGGGTAATTATAATTATAAGTCAGAATATCATAAATTACAAGTCAGAACATTATAAAGTATAAGTTAAAGTATTATTTTTTATCAAATACCTAATTAGTTAATGGGTTTAAATCCGATTCGATATTTTTTTTGCCCCCCCGTGACGAAAATCCTAGATCCGCCCCTGCCAATAAACAAGGGGAGAGGGGGTGTCCGATGCCAATCGGATTAAACTCGGTTCGATAGGTGGTTTCTACCGTCCGATCCATTTTAAGATCTATGCACATCACTGTAATATCTGTGTTGTTTGCTTTAATATCCGTGCGCACAGATTTTGAAGTGAATCGGACGATAGAAACTACCGATCGAACAGACTCTGGTCCGATGGGTGGTGTCCCATAAACAAGTTGGGTCAAACCAACAGATCAACCCGAAAGAGTGCGAATTCACATCCTCTGAGATATCTCAAACTTTGCGTGACTTTTTGGAATATCTCAATCGTTCAAATACGTTCTGCACGAATCTCAAAGCTCAAATGATACTGGCCCCCTACGCTCTCCCGAATAGGCACCGGACACGTCGGTCACACAAAAATTGAGATTAGCACAGAGGATACGTACTCTGGACTGTATCCCCTGAGATATCTCAATTTTTAGGTGACCGACGTGTATTTGGATCAGCGTAGGGGTATTATTTGAGCTTTGGGATTCGTGCAGAACGTTTTTAAAAGATATTCCAAAAGGTTACGCAAAGTTTGAGATAACACAGAGGATGCAAATTCAATCCGAAGCACGTCATTTTTTTTGAGATAAGAGTAGGTCGGTTGGGCATAGGACCTAATTTTAGGTCCAATTAGCTCTCTCACTGTACGATTTTGTGCGCACGAAAATAGAAATAGATCTGCACGGATTTTAGTTGATTTGAACGAATCTCTATGCAGATCGAATGGCCATTACATACATCGAACCAAATTAGGTCCAATGGGAATTGGACCTACTCTGAATTACGACGGAAAAAATGGCCTCCATTTATTTAAAATGGAGACCATTGCTCCATTTCTGCAGTTCTGGAGTGTATTTATATTCGGGTTGACTTCGTTGCTGGGAAAAACCCGATTCATTTTTCAACTACTACTTCCATTCCAAGGTATCTCATTGAAGGAAGATCCAAATAAAAAATCGGTTCCTTCGCGGTACAGTACCTTTGGGTTGAAGACTTCCCTGTCTATTTTTCCCAATTTTAAACCTCAAAAGTATTTTATTTATCGTATCTCTATAAATTAAAGCTGGAACTTGCTAAGTGGGGAAAGGTTTCGGTTTTTTTCTACATTCCTCGCTCGTCGGATCGACTTTTTAAGATTGAATCGGATTCGCTCTTTCTGGTTAGTTTTTGCAACTTTTTTTAATTTTCCGTTTCTATTTTTCATGTCTTGTCGAAGTGAAATTTGTAGAGAAATTGATGCACAAGTAAAGTAGGGTTTAGTAATTAGAGTTCATAGGTGTTGGAATTCTAGAAATTACCGCCAGCAAATGCTGTGTACTAAAGTAGGGTTACTAACTAGAGTTCATAGAGGCTGTATTGGTATTCTAAAAATAAAATTACCGCCAGCAAACACAGCGTAGTAAATCATGCATTAACTGATATCTTAATACGCTGGTTTATTTCTAGTTTCTGATTCTTCTAGTTAAGTACCGTGAAGGTAAGTGGGGGGGGGGGGTGGGGTGTATTGTTTTGTTGAAAAGCTAGGGATATTTCTAAAATTTCTTACTCCCAATTTATACCATAGAAATAATTTTGATGTTTGAACTGGTTCAATTGAGATTACCCATTCTCTAGTACCAGTCCTTTTTATTGATTTTATTTTTATTTTAGGTTTAAATTATCAAATTGAAGTAAGAAGAAAGTAATGTCATCAAGTACATTAAGAAGGCGTCTATACCACGGAGATGTTGACGGAAGAAGAAATGAGCAAATGGACACATCCAGTGCTGATGGCCTAGATGAGCCTCTTCTTGGCAGCTATGGTGACAGATCTAAGGTGGCATTGTTGTTTCAAATAGAAATTGCCAATTAGTTACTACTTTAAATTGCACCTGATTAATTCCAGATTTGCAAATACCACCTACAGCTCTGCAATTGATAACTAAAACTATTTTATTTTTCTAAATACTTAATAAGACATCATCTGCATAAATATTTTGGACTAAGCATAGCTATGTAACTTCTTTGGTTTATATTTAGGAATATGATTCCAGAGAAGAAGAAGAAAAAGATTGGGATTTTAGAAAGAAAGAGGAACAACAGTGGACATTCCTCTTCTCTACCTTGATAGCACAATGGGCACAGTGGTTTGGTATTTCTTTATTTCCTCTCTATTTTTGCACTAGATAGTGGTTTGTGTATAATTCGGAAGCTGTTTTATAATTTATTTGATATGCTTATAGCAGGTTTCTGTTACCAGTAATTTGATCATGGGTCGTTAGTTCAAATTTGCTTCAAAAAATTTCAAGCAGTGACTACTTTTGCTTGAGATTTCTGAACTCAATCCAATTGCCCAAATTGTTGCTGGTCCAGGTCCCTGAGTGTTATCTATTTGTGTCTTGTGTGTCCTGTTAACAAAACATTAAGAAATAAGAAGTGTAATGTTTTGTGAATAGCACATACTATTATGAATATGAGATGCTATGTACTGATTAATGTTCATGAAGTATAGTAAAGCCAAGTTTTTGTAGTGTGTCTTGCTAGACATTAGTAATGACAAAACCATAAATATTGACAGGCTACAACTAGTGAAATAATAATGCAAGCATAAATATAACTTGCGGGATTGCAAATTTGTCCATTTGCCCCTCTAAAATTATTGTTGGTAAGCCATTTTACCTGATCCTTCAATTGTTTATATTTCATTTTATTGGTTAAATGGTTTGCCCACCAGCTCTGCTTAATTCTGGCATTGTGTATGCTTGTTTGCTTTCTATTGTTTTTCCGTTTATCTTTTTTCCTCTTTCCTTCTTTTATGTAACAATGGAGCTGATTATATTTATTGTCTTTTTATAAAGAATATTTGTGTTGATTTGATTAGAGTTTATTTCTTTTTGACATGGATCAATTATGGTATTGTTTAGGGTATTGAGACTATTTTAAGTGTCTTGAACCCAATTGTAGATTCTCGGATTAGATATATGAACATTGTCTCCCACCATATCCCTTAGATATAGTGCATGGTTCTTCTCGTTAGCTTCGACCTTATTTGCATACCTATTATCACCACCACATAACCCCGTCCCCTATCATTAATGAGGCTCTCTATGTCCCTATCCCTGTTTTTAATAGATTTATTAACACCCCCAACCCTCTCTGTGTATGCAGCAAATATCTTGACCGAATCTGGCTCGGTGGTTGGGAGATTGCTCACTTTCTCTACTCAAAGTCAAATTTCCCTCAGCCCTTTACAGGTAACATAAAACAGCTTGATGCTCTTTATAAAACTTGTTGGCTTCAAGTATTGTGGCACGGATGTTTAATTTCATAACTCCTATGAGTTTTTCTATCCTGATATTTCAGGAAGAAAGGTTGAGTACTTTAAAGGAGAGATTGCAAGTTCCCTTTGATGGCTCTCGTGTTGACCACCAAGTATATCTTTTATCTAAAAGCTGACAATATTATATTTATTTTGTTCTAAATGCCGGTCAATGGTAGTAACACGTGCACGTTCAGGATGCTTTGAGGCAACTTTGGAGGTTGGCTTTCCCTGATACTACAATCCCACCTCTTAAATCTGAGGCATGGAAGGAGATGGGTTGGCAAGGTACCGATCCGTCAACTGATTTCAGGTACAACAAGCTCGAAAGCAATACCTCCATGAGTTAGAACCTCCTATTCGTGTCAACTAAAATTTTGTGAATGGTTATTTTCATGCAGGGGTGGTGGTTTTATTTCTCTGGAGAACCTTATCTACTTTGCACAGAACTATCCAGTAATGGCCTTTTCACCCTGTAGTTTTCTCTCTTTTTTTTTTGTTGGGAAAATAATGGGGGTGCATGGAGTTGGTGCTTGGTATTGGCATACTTTAATTAAATATTTATGCTGCTTTCTATTACAAGTATGTTAGTTTGCAGCGTGATACTAGGTTTCCTGTGTTTTTCATTTCATTGTGGTGAATCTACTTTGGTTAAGCAGGAGTCCTTCCAGAAGCTGTTACATAAGCAGGAAGGTACGAGAGTAGAATGGGAGTACCCTTTTGCTGTAGCTGGCATTAATATATCTTTCATGCTGATTCAGATGCTAGATCTTCAATCAAGTATGTTCTCTTGAAATATTCTCTGTGTAACAATGAAATGCATTATGATCTTTTTTTTTTTTCAGAATATGGATCTTGTATTAATTTGATGCGATCGGTTTAATATAGCTGGCATACCGGGTTCACAAGCTGGCACTCGTTTCTTGGAGCTGCTTGCCGGAGATGAAAATGCATTTGATAAGCTATACTGTGTGGCATTTCGGTTGATGGATGCACAATGGCTCGTGAAACGGGCTTCTTATATGGAGTTCAATGTACATTGCACTTTGTAGTTTTACAATCTCTTTTATTTATTTTTTGTTCATCTTAGAGCTTATGTTTGGTCGGTTTTCCCTCTCCTTATATAATTTGCACATGTTTTCAACAGGAAGTTTTGAAATCTACAAGAAACCAATTGGAGCGGGAGCTTGCTCTTGAAGATGTCACTCATGTAAGGGATCTGCCATCATATACCATATTGTACAGATAACATGCTCATCTCCTAGCAGGCGCTGGCTATGTCAAATCCTAGGCATGCATCTTCAATGTATACATAACGAGAGAGAAATTAAAATTGTGTGTTTATGTTTTTAATAAGGGTTCTTCGTATGGAGATGTGCATGTACTAACTTCCAACTAGATTCCAATACAAAGTGCTTGATTTAATATTTACGTAAGTAAAATTAAACAAGAGCATCCGTACTTAACGCTTCAGATTAAAGATGATACCTTCCCACCTAACGAGACATCGATCAGTCTTCCCAAAAAGAAAAGAATTTACAAGAACTAGTGGGCTTCTATGGGCATTTTGTGGTCGAGCATCAACTATCAAGGCCCGAAAATTAAAAAATATATCAGGTCTTTAAATCAACGCTCAGATAAGGAATCGAATAAACAATGGTACTGGCGAAGTGAGAGAATGTTAGGAATCGTTTTGCAAAATCCTGTGTGTGTCAGTTCCAATGAAGCTCACTTCCGTTTCGTAGCGGACCAAACCGCCAAATCAATCTTCTTCAAGCGCCTCGATCTCCTCCAATCAATTCCTCCTCTATTTCGTTGCCTCGTCCTCTCTTCTGAAGGCGCCTCCTCGTCAATCGACCTCGCTGCCACAGAGAAACCTAATGGCGTTGTTTCGCTGTTCTACAGCTACGGCTTCTCTGAGGATCAAGTTGAATTGATCATTGAAAAGAATTCCAAGCTGCTCTCGTCATCCCCTGAGAGAACCATCAAACCTAAGCTCGATTACCTCCTCAGTTTCGGGTACTCTCAATCCGAACTCATAGCACTTGTCTCCTCTGACCCACACCTCCTCGGTGTCAGCCTTAAGAAGCGAATTATCCACAATCTAAACCTTTTGAAACAATTGCTCGGCACCGAGGAGCTGGTCAAGAGAGCCGTCGCCCGTTCTTCACGGCTATCTAGGTATAACCTGGATAACTGTATTGTACCCAATGTGGAGACCTTACGGAAGCACGGTGTGCCGGATAAGAGGATCATCCAAGCCGTGGCATCATTCCCTCGTGTAATGACCCACAAACCAGATTCTATTAGCAGTTTTGCTATGGAACTCTAGGAGTTGGGAATTAATCCTTCAACTAGAGCATTCATTGTAGGGATCAATGCGAAGATTGCGATGACGCGGTCTGTTTGGGACAGTAAGGAAGCCATTTATAAGAGCTTCGGGTGGTCAGATGAAGACTTCATCTCCGCCTTTAAAAGGCATCCTTATTGCATGCTCAATTCAGAAGGGAAGATCAAGAAAATGATGCATTTCTATGTCCATAAGCTGGGCTGGGACCCGACATTTCTATCTAAAAATCCGCTACTGATCGATCTTAGCCTTGAAAGGCGTGTGCTTCCATGGTGTACCGTGTTGAATATCCTTGCTTCAAGGAGATTGTTGGGAAGGGAGGCAACATTGCTTAGACTACTGCTGTTGGCAGAGAGGAGCTTTGAGGCCAATTATGTGGTGAAATACAGTAAAGATATTACTGTCATTCGTGAGGCTTATGAGGGGATGATTGAAGAAGATTTCACAGCGCTTAGAGAATGGGATGAAAGAATTAGAAAGGATGAAAATGAGGAAAAATATGGAGGCTTTGAGTAGCTGCTGCTTCATTTTTTGGTTTTCTGGTACCATCTTTGAAAGTTGTCTTATATTTTCTTTGGCTTAATTATTCGATCTGATGATAAAAATGAATTGCAATCTTGATAGCCATTGTTGCTCCACAATTGTTGATATTTTTATCAAAGGAAAAACAATGACCAAGTAAATTCTTAAATGACATCAAATTTAAAGCACAGAGCCCGTTTAAACTGTTATATACAATTTTAATCTTTTTATTTTGACCAGCGTTCAATTTATTACATCTCTTTCCTAATGAAACATGCAAATTGAAATAGTATGCAAAAATTTAATACCCACCACAGCCACCACTCGTACAACCATTCCTTGATCTGTAATTGAGCCCTTGTAATATTGGGAACTTCAGGGCATTATTTCAGCTAACAAGGAACGGAGAAAGAATGGAGAATCATGATGAGATAGTTATCGCATAATTAAAATTTAATGAAAAATTGGAAAAATATTGGAGAAAGATATTTTGTAATCCTGCGTTTTGCACTTTAGTTTCATTCGAATGGAATAGTCTATATCTTTGTGAAAATAGACTGTAAAAATATTTAGTTGTTTACTATATTAGTGCATATTTTTGTTCTTATTGCATATTTGCCAATCGGCCTGCTGATTAATCGAGAATGGTATGCGCTCGTCGGACGGATAGAGTACCGTTAAGCGATTAATCGAGAATAATCGAAAATAATTGGTCATAATCGATCATAAAAATGGGGCTGATAGTGTACCGTTTTTCTTCTTCATTGTTAAGATTTATGAGAATTGTGATCAACAAATAAAAAAAATGTTGAATTGATTAAATCAGCCCAAGTTTGTCTTCGATGCAAATTACTCATTCTAGCCCGTTTGTGTCTCGGCCCAATTTATATCTGGGCCGTAAACCCAACTATGACTTGATTTCCTATGTTGAAGTCAAAGTGCACGAATGGAAATATTTTTACTTGTAATCTATATTTCTAAGTCTCCAGTACAATCTACATCAATATTTGAAATACTGTATGCATATGCATATGTAATTGAATAGACCAACAACATAAAAGGATGTGTATATTTTAAAACAAAAAAATGTTCTTACAACCTAAAAAGAATACTTCTCAGTACTTTATTCTAGTCAATACGGCAATACTTTCTCAAAAAAGTAGAATAAATAATATGCCTATTATCTTATATGAAAGCTTTCTACCTGATATTTCGTTATCTGACATAGTCACAAGATTCGCGAATAATATGTTTTTTTGGTAATAGTGAACCAAACGTTAAATTATTCGATTGACCGAACTATAACCAAATTATTCACGAATTTTACGAATTATTCACGTATTTTTCACGAATTTTTTTCATAACTTTTGTTGTTTTTGCTCCCTTGCAGGACTGATCTCTTCCAATCTAATAGAAATCCACTACACAAAAATACCATATATAGGCCAAAAAAAATAAAATATACATTGTTCAAATATGCGTAGAATTTGTCTGCGCTGGATGATTCGTATAACATGTCTATCCCGAAGAGACTAAACTTGACAGCAACAGGAATCGTCTTTATCTAAAATTGGCAGGATTATTCTCATATTTGTTCGACGAACTCCGATAAAGAGAAGCGAAAACCAACATACCCCATCCACACAACCCTTCTGCCAAAAATTCTTAGACTTCGTAGTTGTATAGTAAAGGGAAAAAAATTAAGATATTATAGAAGTAATTACAACAATAATAACAACCAAACATTTATTCTCAAATTAATTGACGTAGGCTACAAATAAAATCCAACTGGAGTCACAAAATTAAGGTAGATAGTAATAAAATAATAGAAACAACAACTATTATAGACATAATTCTTGTTAATTTTCATCTAACACGGAATTTTGTAACTTCATATCAATATATCTGTTAATATATCTGTTGGCGGTAATTCACCGCCAACTTTAAAAAAAAAAACAACTGTCATAATGATATTGATCCAAATTACCTTCTAAGAAAATTCATTTCGATCTAAGAAGAAAATAAGCTAAAAGGAGTATTCAGAACTAAATATACTAGGTGAAAGTATGTATAGAGTCCAAATTATTAAAATTTTGAGTCTAAATGAGGAAGATGCATATGTAGCCCAAATAGTAACACAAACAAAGAAGATAATAACATTGCTAGTATCATATTTTAAAAAGTCAAAATAATGGAATGTGAACAATACAAACTTGTCGTTTTTATAGAAAACTGGTCATATCAGCATCTTATTACCTTTTTTGTATGCATATTGCACCAACCATTATGTATGAATAAAAAATATATAATATTTTGCTAATTAAAAAATATTCTGAATTTAAACAACCCGTGGATTTGGGTTGTTTTTTTTTATATATTCTTATGAACTTTTTTTAATTTCTTTTTTTTTTGTCTCTAAACACTTTTCTTAACTCTTAAAACTTTTTCGTTTTTATTTATTACACAATAATTATGAATTTAATCATATTTAAATCTATATTGAAAATAATAAATAATAAAAATGTCTTTTCTTGATCGGTTTTTTGTTTTTCCGCGGTCTCCTTATTTTTCCTCGAGTTTTCTGATATGAATTGGAATTTTTCTGGTAAAGTGTTATGTTGTTGAGATCAATTTCATCCGAATTAAAAAAAAAATAGGGTGCGTTTAAATGGGTGAAAAATAGTTACTAATCTGGATTAGCACTATTTCAAACTATTATTTTATGTTTGAGTGTGTTTGGATATGCAAATATAAACTATTTTTTATTTGTTTTTTATGAATTTTCTCACTATTTTACTAACTCAACAAAATATTAAATTAGCAACTATTTTCAAACTTGAGATAGCTCTTCCTCAGTTCCTCGTATAATCCAAACAACCCAGTACAATTAATTTTCTGACTTGCAGGGGTAGAGTACAACTAATGTTTGACACTTTGCTGGATAAGAGTAAAAGTAATTTTTGACAGTTAGTTTGACAGCCTGATAAGACCCATTACTTACACAAAATAAAACAAATAATCATTTACATGGTACGCATGTCATATGGTACTGGTACAACGCTATAATACTTATGGTACGTGCAAATTCAATCTAGAAAGCAAGAGATACAGAAAGATAGAACACTGTTATAGTACAATTTGATTTGATTTGAATTCTTTTGTTGTTTTGTGGTTGAAAACAATTTCATTTGAATTCAAAGAATTTGGTGCTTTGTAATTTTCTAGCTTACTTGTAGAGGTAAAAGAGTAAATGTGAAAATTTAAGAATGAAAAGTAATAATGTACATACTGGTACGAACAGGTTTTTTTTTTTTTTTACAACTCTGAATTCCTTAAAATGCTGGCATTCTGACTTCCAAAAAGTTCTGTTTCCAGGGGGCTGTTGTAGGCTTGTAGCCTTTCTTTTGAAAAAAAGAAAGAAAAATAGAGTAAACAGAAAACCATAGAATTTTTTAAGATAAATAGAAAATTAACCATATATATTTTAAATGACAAAATTATCCCTCTCTTCTCTCCAGATGAGAACGGATTCACATCTGCTGCGATCCTAAAAGGATGAACAGTATCCTAAAATTTATGTTTTTTCAAATCTAGCCGTTCAATAATTTCGTGCACGTATCTCAAAGTATCTGATTTTTCCTTGCACGAATCTTGAAACAATTCAACAATTGGATTTGAAAAAGCAAGAATCGTAGGTTACTGTATATGAGCGAAGAATCGCAGCAGATTCGGATCCGAGGTCCAATGGGTGTCAGACCTACCTTTAAATTCAACGAGCTTCATGACTATCTAGTTCATCTTACGATATGTGCGTACAAAAATCAAAACAGACACGTACGAAATTTGAAGTATTGCGCAAGAATCTTAAAGTATATTGATTCATCTTATGATATGTGCATACAAAAATCAAAACAGACACGTACGAAATTTAAAGTATTGCTCACGAATCTTAAAGTATATTGAACGGTAATTGAACCCGTCGAACCAAAATAGATTCGATGCCCATCAGACCTACTCTCAGGTCCTCTCCAGAAACCCCAAACACCCCTATTTGGACCTTTCACCAACTGCCTCCCCTGCAGAATAATATGAAAAATAATATTTTGAACACATTTGCCAAGCACTTCTATGTTTCTTCCTGTAAGTTCTACACTAATTTAGTCAATAGAGTTGGTGAATTATAATCAGTAGCATGACTCTCCTAGCATTAAATAAGTTATCTTCTTTACAATTCAATTTGCCCATATCCGGTGTTATATAATCAACAACAGAAATAATTTTAACCATTATATTTTATATAAAAGTGTACCAAAAAAAACTCCGGAAGGTGAAACCCCAAAGTTTTTTTTTTTTTTTTTTTTGGTAAGTTTGACACAACGACACTCCAAAGTTATCGAGTGCTACTAAATGGTTTTGGATCATAAGTTTTTTTTTTTTTTAGTAAAGATTGGAGGTTTAGTCTTTTAAACTATTTAATATTCACAACAAATTTTTTTATTCGGATTTCGTAACATTTTTTATGAAGGATATTGTCTTTGTCACTATATCAAAAGCTGATTCTCGAATTGTAAATTTATTGAACATAAGTACTGAGAACTAATTTTTGATTTACTTGCAAAACAGAGAACGTATGTTATAAATCTGAATGAAGATTTATTGTAGATATTAAATAGTTTGATGGTTTGATCTACGAGCAAACTATTAAAATATGTCTGATTAAATAATTTAAAAGTCAATTAATTTGAACAAAAAAAAGTTAAAGATTTTAATTCGCCAAGTGTGTACTCTAGCTGAAGTAGCGGGAATGTTTGGATGAAACAAAGAATAGAGCAAGAATAGAGCTAATTCTAAGTTTGAGAATAGTAGTTAACTCAATATTTTGTCGGATTAGTATAATAATGAGAAAATTCATAAAAAAACAGACAAAAAATAATATATATCTGCTAATCTAAACACACTCAATCAAAAAATAATAACTCAAAATAGTACTATCTCAGATTAACAACTATTTTTCACCCATCCAAACGCTGAAACACACCTAAAATTTTCTCTATTTAGTGTTGATAAATACATTTCCCATTATCTTCAACCTCACTGAATTGCCTTCTGTTTTGTTTTTTTAATGCTTGGTGGGCCACTTGTGTATCCCAATAGGTTAGCAACTTTTGTTTTTTAATTGTGTTACAATTACAATGTTTTTCTATCGTGATAGTTTCATTTGTATTTGTTACTTTTGGAACCTTATAATGTAAACTTGAATTACGTTTATAGTGTCACAACATGAGTTCACTTTTTGAATATTTGTCCAACCGATGTATTATATTTTTAAACACTTAAAATAGTTAGTTTTAATACAAAACTAATTGCTTTTAACGCGTGATCATGAAAAATATGACAATATGACTATATGTTGTTTGAAATATTGAACAAGTTACTTTTAACAAAATATTATTCTTGTAACTGCTTAGATAATTCCTTTTAATAATTTCTACTTTATTTTATTACACATAGTTACAATTTTCGAGACATGTAATGATGGTATGGAAGTCACATGAATGATCATCATTGCACTTCCATTATTCCATACTATCATTAGACATGTTTTTAGAATAATAAAATTAAGTATGTGTCAAACAGCATAGAAATGTTAAAAAAAATGTATGTAAATATTTGCAAGAATAATATTTTTGTCAGAAATAACTAATTTAATGTTAAATTGACACAGTTAACCGATCAATTTCTACATTATTATATGTTAGATCAACTAGCTTACTGTTGAAAATAACTAGATAAATGTTTAAATGTATTATATATTGTTAAAAGATACTGCAGAAATAAACATATAGATAGACACTAAGGGATGACCTCAATATATTATTTAATCTCTAGCCTAAGCGCAGTTAATAATAATAATTATAAATTATAATAAACGATAATAATAATAATAAGTTGTAATGCACATATAAGTCCGTATTGTGGATCCGTATTTTTATTTTTTTAATCTACAATCTAAATCATTCAACATGATCTTCATAAATAATGGAGACCAAAATTTACATTTTTTTTAGAATTTTTTACTATTATTTTTACTGTTTTTTACTATTGTTTTCCAATGATCCAAAAACTTTTGATTAGG
Source organism: Carex cristatella (assembly GCA_024447775.1). Lineage (NCBI taxonomy): Eukaryota > Viridiplantae > Streptophyta > Magnoliopsida > Poales > Cyperaceae > Carex > Carex cristatella. The sequence continues at coordinate 2,841,518 of JAJHPF010000024.1, read as the reverse complement.
ACACTTTTTACCTATTTAAAAAATAGTTAAAACTAAATAAAAATTTGATCTTCAGATATATTCTTATATTAGAGATCATATTGAGTGGTTCAAGTTAATTTCAGATATATTTTTATATTATAGATTATATTGCGCTGTTCAAGTTAACTATTTCAATTTTAAATATAAAACGTAGAGTAGAACTAGAGTGTCCTTAAATTTTCCAAGTTTATATGTGAATTTAACTCTAAAACTTATCGGATTGTGACGAATCTGAACTATTGAACCCATTTACCTTACGGGAAATGCGTCTATATGTGAAAATTTTAATATTTTGAATTAATTTTGTATAGAGTCAAGTGGTCAAAAAACGTTCAAAAACTAAATGCATTAAAATTAATTTATAAACCTTTTAGCTGCTCAATTTTATACTAAATTAGAATATTTAAATTTTTCGAATGTAGACATATCACTTATAAAGTAAATAGATTTCAAAAATTCAGATTCATCACTTAAAATCAATCTAATAAATTTTTTATTTAAGTTCACAAAAATTATGGGTGAACTTAAAAACACCCTAAAATATAAATTCATAATGCCAATCTATCTGCATATTGAAATATACCATTTTTTTTAGAGAATTGAAATATACTGTAGGCTCACTCCTAATAGGCATTTCAGTTGTCAAAGGTTACAGGCTTTGCTGGGACAGGTGCTCATTGTACAAGGGACCCCCATCAAACCCTCCAATTATTGGACCCACTTTCATCTCCTGTAACAAGTGATGTTCCAATAATTTTACTTTTTTATTTCAATCGGATAGGACCTAATAAAAACAAATTGAATGACGTGGTTTTTTTTTTTTTTTTTCATTTTTTTCTTTATACAAGTTTGCATACTTAAAATAAAAAAGATCAAGTAAATTGGTTGAAATTTAGTTTTAAGCCTTGCTGATAAGAAAACTGTAACACTGTTATCAATCTGAATACTGAATAATGACATACTTTAATAAATATAAAAAAATACCCACATTATACTGTTAATTAATTAATTGATACTGAAGAGCATGAAATTGATATGCATCCAGTGCCCATTAATTTCGATAGAGAGGGATGCTAATTGTCCGAGACAATTTGCGTTGAGTTCATCTATGAGTCAGAATGTATTATGTCTTTCACGTTTTGGGTTGTCAATTCTAGAGACGGAGAGAAAAAGAGAGAATGAAATCAATTGACCGTTATTTATTTTTTGTATTTTTTGTATTTATGTATGATTTATTTAGAGTAAAATAACATGATATTATAAAATTGACTTCTATTTTTTGTATTTTTTTTATATGATTGATACTCGTATGTGTTTGACCTTCATAGTTCGACAATCTGGCTCCGCCCTTGGTCATTTCTACATATAAATTCCGTATAATTTTCAATGTATATAAAATTAATACTTATTCAAAAGTTCTATAAAAATTTGAAACATTAATCAACAAAAAAAATTAGAACCGAGGAAATATTATTCAATCATTCTTCTTTGATAAAAAATTGTTACAGCAGTTGCCTTTGTTATTTTGAGAATTCAAATTGGGGATCCTAGTATAGAAAGTATTAGATTTGTCGTAACACTTACGTTAATATGCATCATTTAATTTATAGAAATCATATTTAAGGATACTGTGGAAATAAAATAATAATCTAGATCTGCCTTTTAACTCGTATCTACCAGATGAGGGGTTTGCTCCCACCGTGTAACCCGCTTGGCAACATGATCTTGCCAATCTCAACTTTAGATTTTGTTTTTTCTTCCAATTTTCTTCTTCTATAAAGCAAGCAAGCTAACAACCAATTTTTTTATTTTTAGAAATTGCAAAAAAATAATTTGTCAAAAATAACATTTTTTTTTAATAAATGAATAGAACCTACCAATGACCGGTCACATTGGAGAGACCAACGGTTCTATTTGTGTGAAAAAAAAAATCAATGGTAGTGTTCGGTAATCATGTGAAGCTTAAATTTTAAGCTGCACTAAGGAGAACCCGTTCGGTAATAAAGTTGAAAATTAACATTCTTAAGAAAGCTTTAAGCTTAAATACTTAATCCGTGTGAAACTATGACTTAAAAATTAGAGCAAGTTTAAAAACTGTGAACAAAAGAAGCACCAAAGGAGCACTTCAGTGAGCTTAGGACTCCTTAGAGCATTAAGGAGTACTAAGGAGCTCTAAGCCATAATTGTAAAATACTACCAATGAAATTGAACTAAATAAGAGGCTGGATGGGTGAGAGAAAAAGAGAGAGGAAATGACCTGCATATTTCAGAATCTGTAATATGACTAAATTAATGATTTGTTTTTCAATTATTTTCAAATAATATGTGGCATAGATAAAACACCAACCTACGAAAATTATTGGGAACGGATTATTAATTAAGTCACACGAAATATCCTGATGGAACTGAATTATTAGTTCGTTCCATCTATGAAGTTGGAAAAAATAACAATCCATTTTTATTTCGATAAATTTAATTATTGAATTTCTAAAAATAAAAAAAAATTGTGCGAAGAGAAGAGCCTACTTGAGTTTATATTAGTTTTTCCAATTTTCATATCCCCGAAAAATAAAATGATTACTAGTAGACAAGGGGTAAATGGGTACATACATTGGAACTTGAAATCTTGAAACAATGGTATTATGCTGGCAAGTGGCAAGTAGATAAAAAATTGTTTAATGAAAATATTAGTAGTAGAAAAATACTCGTGAGGAACTGTTATTTAATGCCCCCATGCACCTCTAACTTGTTGATGTTGCTCTTTTTGGAAAGAGAGGCAAGGAAGCAGTTTGGCACCGAGTCCCAGACTACAGACGTGTGTGTGTGTTGTACAACTCACAAATCCAAAACTATGAAAAATGGAGAAAGAAAAAGTTTAAAGAGACACGTGCAATTCCTTCGGATGTTATATGCATGGAATAATGTGTAATTTTCTGTCACGAGTGGATTGGCACTGCATGCATAGTAACAAATCAATAGTTCAGGTTCGGTTCGACGGGATTAAAAATTTGTGATTCGGGTATAATTCGAGTGTAATTCGGAAATGATTCGGTACAATAACGAAACAAAAAAACCCAGCAAAAAAAAAGTGATTCAATTGCGGATGCTCCACTGATTGAAACGGATCCAGCATGCTTGAAACCAATGGATAGCGCCGTGCCTCAGCTTCTTTTTTTTTTTAAATCAATTCACGCGAGCCGGTCCAAAATTTGGAGATTAAATCATTCGTTTTTTTCGCGAATAATTCGTGACTCGTGTTTTATACGCGTTTTATTCACGAATAAAATGTATTATACGTTTTTTTTGCATTTTATTCGGAGTTCGGTTCGAAACGTAAAAACAAAATGAAAATAAAATGCGAATAAAACGCGAATTATTCGCGAGTATTGTTACTATGCATGAAAGTATTGTAAAGTTTAAATTGAGTGAGACTATGGTAATATATGTTTTTGTGTTGTAAGTAATGAAATTTGTTAGTAAAAAGGACGGTGTATCGTTAAATAATTAATCGGTATGCAGCTTATTAATGAGAACTGTGGATGCCTTTACATTTTTATTAAAATTATGTACATTCATTTATCAAATAAATTTATTGTATCGTAGTTTCCTTAATTAATAAAGTTTCATGAAATTACTGTTTAAAACATATTCAAATAAAACAAGGCAAGTATAGTGCATATAACGGATAAATGTAGAATAAAAAAATAATAAAAAAGACTGGCTAATTTGCCGTATAAACTGGAAACGGACAATTAATCGAACAAGTCGGTCGATTAATCAGTTTCATATGCAAAATACCTTCTGAAAAATTTATTCGTGACTGTTTGGTCACCGCCTATGACTGAATGGACAATTAATCGACTGATTAGACCGATTTTGACAACACTAATATGTATATTACATATTGATATGTTTATAAATTCATATATTTATATTTAAAATTTATGCATATATTTCAAATATTTAAACATGATTTATGTATGAAAATATAATTGGAGATCAAATTTTAAATTTTCGAAACTTTTTTACTATTTGTTAGACAGTAAAAAATTAATTATCTAAAATTTTTGGACCATCCGAAAGTAATGATTTTCTATCTAATAAATAGTAAAAAAAAAATTCCACATGTAAAATTTGATATGTAAATATATTTCCGTATGAAAGTAATGGTTTCCCGTTTTTTTTTTCAAATAAAATAAGGTCGAGTTCTTAATTTATTTATGAGGGTCGTTAAAATAAATTTGATTGGTACAAAATATCTCTCTCCATTATAGAAACAGCATCTCAGCAGGGCCCAGTTGGGATGTGTCCACGTGTCAAACAGAAAGCTACTATATTTTCCTCCACATTTGCCTCTTCCAGTCACGTGGACACATAACACAAGTTACATTCAGTCAATGAACTGGGTGATGTTGAGGCAGGTTATTCAGCAGAGGAATCTTGTTTCCTTTCATTAGAAAAAGATAAAACTATATATTTATAGTAAATTTGTAATTATTTTAAAAGTTATTTTCCTCCGGAATTTTTTGTATCCGTAGAAATTATTAAAATTAGATGTACAAAAATAAAAAAAGTGTATCGTTTACATATGATACCAGAAAAACATAATATTTGAATCTGGACCATTGAGCCAGATTCATATATTTTGAATCATACTCAATGAGTCAGATTTTTATATATTTGTTAGAAACAAAACTCTTTTTATTTTCGTACATCTGAATTTAATAATTTTTATGGATAAAAAAATTTCGTTTTCTTCGTGTCGAAAGCATAAACGCTTGCCATAAAATAGACTAAATTGTCCCATCTACATTATAGTGGGTTTCACCTTTTTCTATGAAGTTTTAAGGATAGGATGGGTAGGGACAGTTAAAAAAAAAGATATACTTCTAATGAAAGCCAAGATTGTTTTTATTTTGGCCTCGTTCTTCAATAACTTGACTTCAGTTCATTCTCCAATATCACCTCCAGTATTATGAATTGATTTATAAATATTTTATTTTTAGAAATATAGAAAATAAAATATGAGCAAACTAATCATTAATCGAATCAATAGTTTAGTCCCTAAAAATATTGTTGGTTCGCTCCCTTTAAAATATTTTTAAGGATTTTCTAGAGCACGAACTAAGGTTGTCATTATGTGCTTGAATAGTAAGCCACAAAAATCTGAAAATTATATAGACCGGATCAGTGATTTAGTCCCTATATGTGTTTCTAAGTGTAATTTAGTTTAATTTCAGTAATTCAGTAATTTCTACAGGAGAACAAAGTTAGATGATTTTTTTTAATAAAATATTTACCTTTCAAAAACATCAAATAAAATATCATTCATTTAAATTTATTAACAAATGCTCGCCTTTACGTTCTTTTCTCTTCACTTCTTGAATAAACCATGCTATAGCGAAAATGTTACATTTGCAGTTAGACATAATTTTTTTTTTATAAAGTACTCTGTTTATAAATATTTACGACCAAATATTCTTCTTTCAAACTTTTTTGACCAAAATGATGTCCATATTTTCTCTTTCTTTTCTTATTCTTAATTTTAATCATGTTAATGTTGATAATTAGAATTCATTTTTTTGTAATTTATTCCATTTTGCTGTAAATAATTATTCAATTTTATAATTACACAATTCAAATTAACAACTTTTTTTTCATTTCCTCCATTTGAAATTTTAATTTAATATATCCACAAATCAAAGTATATAAATAATTTTTTTCGTGATGTTTAATTCAAGTTATACTATAATATTTTTTGAATTGGAGCTGATTAATTTGCATAATTCAAACTTCTAATTACAAATTAAAATTTTCATAACTGGAAGTTTTGCATTTATTCATTTCAAATTTTCATCAATCAAACTGTCAAATATAGTATCATTTTAGTAGTTCGTAATTTCTTATATGGACTTTTGTTATTTTTGCATTCATAATTTGTTAAATATTCAGTTGACTCGGATATATGATATTTTCCTTAAAAGAAACACTTATATTTGCTTTGATATAAATTTGCAAAAATAATATCTACTTGAGTATTCCAATTGTAAATATGTATAAGTTTTTTTTTTTTTTTGAAAAAGTGGGGAAAATTCACCTGTTTTCATTGAAACTATAGAGTATTTACTACGACCAATTTCAAACTACTAGAGAAGGTAACAACTACAAAATAGCACCAATACAGTGCATAACTACCAAGTAAAAATACATCATACTCACTTCATAAGATGATAAACTAAACAGTGCTCAATAACAGTCAAGCAAACCACAAAATCACAGAAGACTATTCAGTTCATTCCAATGCCAGTAGAAGCTCGGTGCCAAAACATAAAGATTCCATCTCCTTGATCTTGATGCGCTACCACGTCCTCATCCCTTTTCATTGCCCCGTCCACTACCCCCTAAAGGACTCAAACTTGCCCCTAGAATAATCAAAGCCTGACAAGGCATAAAAGCGACATTCATATGCAAAATTAGAGGTAGAGTAGATAATAAGCCACAATTTAGTGAATTACACCAAAAAGTAGCTAACGATATTATCTTAGATCCAACAACCTACAAAGATGGAATATTAGTATTTTGAAAACATAATTTATTTCATTCTAACCACAATGTCTATAAAACCATGCATCTAACAAGTTCAACCAAAAGGAGTTCCTTTAAAGGAATTAGTGCATGTATAAACCAAATGTCTGACATAGTAGAACCAGAAAAGACAAAATTATTATGATTTGCAATCTAAGTCCAGATTTGAAAAACAAAATTGCATGATACAAAAAGATGATCAACAGTTTCAAAGTCACCACAAAAAGGGCAAGAAGGATCTCGAGTCCATCATCTTCTACAAAGATTATCCTTGGTAAGAATACTATTTCTTTTCAGGAGCCAAAGAAAAACTTTAATCTTAAGAGGTAATTTTGATGCCCAAATATTAGCAAACTCAGTATTAATAATACTCCCATATTCAAGCCATTTATAAAAATAATGAATTGAAAATGTACCCACAGTAGACCATCTCCACAACAAGTAATCAGTGGTAGAAGAGTTAGGTATAAAATTTTGTAGCTGAGTGTGAAGGTTTATCCCACTTAGTAAGAACACACATGTCAACTGTCTAGAAAATTGAAGATGAAAAAACCTATATTACCAAAGTTCAGTATCACTTGTTATAGTAAATAAAAATGGATAAGAAATAGAAAGAGGATAATCAGAAATCCATTAAATATGTATAAATTAAACAATGGAATTAAAAGATCAATTGTAAAATTATAAAACCTTGAAATTTTATAAGTTGAACATTTCATAACATTAGTTTTAAATTTATAAGTTAATTTATATAAAAGTAAATTGAATAACGTCAAATTGTAACATAAGAAAACTGAATAATAATTTTTAACAAAATAATAGCTGTACTATTATTGTTGTTATTGTTATATAGTTAATAGTGTTTTATCCATTAAATTTTGTGTTTATTTATTATATCTGAAAATGCGACTGTCTCCTTAATTCAAAGAGACAAGGAAAATATAGTAAAATAATGTAAATTTGGATATCATAAGGATAATTTTGTTAATAAATTTAAACAATAACTATTTTGTTTGATGTTTTAATTTAAAAGGTGAGATATTTTATAAAATTTCTCATGTTAATTCTTCAAAATTATATAAAATACTTATTTATTTTTGTCAAGTTAATTCTTCAAAATTTCTCAAGTTAATTCTCCACAAGGTGAGATATTTTGTTAATATTGTTTATTTTTGTCCTTTAAAAAATTTAACTTTTGCAAATAATAAATATTATTATTAGCCTCTCTCATAAAATAAATATATAATACTTATCTATCTAGCTTCTCAATCTCAATTTTCTAGTGCCGTTGGCTCCTAATAACTTGAATAATAATTTTGTGGAGAATTCACATCTAAGTGCATAGGAGCTCGCTAAAAAATGGAACAATTGAAAATTAATTTGCCATATAAAAATATAAAGCGTGTTCATCTTATCTTTATTCAGTAATTTAATATGCTGATAAGTGCAGCACTTATTTAGTGGAGTGGGATCTTTATAATTGGCACGGGCTAATGATTGTGAAGAAAAATAATTATAGTGGGGATTCTCGAGTTAATTAATGATATATTTTCATTTAAACAATCTCCATCAAAGCTTGTCAATCAAGCATGCTAATTAAGCGGAGTTTGATTAATGTCGCTCTCCAACCTTGAATGTGGTTGGAGATCAATTTTTTTTTTAATTTAGATGTGATCTCTATATTAAAATGTGTTTGGAGATCAAATTTTATATTATTTTTTGGAATTTTTTTATTGTTTATTAAGCCACTTTGAAAATTATTGATCAAACGGTGGCTTAACCAAACAGCAAAACAAGAAGGCACCGTTCAATCAACGAATTTTAAAGTGGTTTAATAAATAGTAAAAAAAAATTTAAAAATATTAAATTTGGTTTCCAAGTACATTTTAATATAGAGATAACATCTAACATTTTGGATCGATATTTTGGACTTTAAAAATTAGAAAACGATTTAGATAGATAGAAAATTACTACTTTTGAATGGTCTAGAATTAGAATCTTTAGATAAGTGATTTTTCTACCTAACAATATAAATAGTAAAAAAAAATCTAAAAAATATAAATTTGATCTACAATTAGATTTCAATATTAAGATTATATTAAACGGTTCATATTGACTTTGAAAATAAAAATAATGATTTATAGTACGGACTAATATGAACTATGCACAGTACCGCAGCCTCACTCAAACACATACTTTATTTAATAAAAGAAACAAACTATCAAATCTTTTTTAAACCGTAAGATTTAAAAAATAACAGAAATTATACCGGAATTATATATTTCTTTTTAAACCATGAGACACACTCAGGGGCGGACCCAGTGTATACCAGGGGGCAACTGCCCCTCTTAAATTTTGAGTTTTAACGGAGATCTATCGGTTTCGACTAGCTTTGCATTCCCTGAAATTTTTTTTGTCCCTCTCTGAATGTTTAATTAGTAATTCAGGTTAAATTAAAATAAATTTCTTGAATTGTGATAGGTAATTATAATTATAAGTCAGAACATCAGAAATTGCAAGTGAGAGTATTATAAAGTATAAGTTAAAGTATTATTTTTTTTTATCAAATACCCAATTAGTCAATGAGTTTAAATCTGATTAGTTATTTAAACCGATTCGATATTTTTTTGCCTCCTGATAAAATTCCTGGATCCGCCCCTGGAGACACTAAACCCTCTTGGTCACCTTAAATCCACCCCGATCGGGGACCATGACGCTACACCTATAAAACTACATAAGTTTAATATTTGTTTGTTAATTATTCCTATAAACAAAGAATCTCCAAACAAAGAGAGAGTATGGGATTCTTATTGGTTGAGAACATGAAGGGCCAAGGAGCTTAACATGCAAAAATTGCGCAATTAATAAAGGGAACTTCATTAAGATAAAAAGGGTCGATCGATTAATTTTTTATTCCCACACAAAGCTGGGAAAGAAGGTAGCCTTTATTCCTTATAATGGCTTCACATGGTTACAGCCTCAATTGCCTCCTCTTTCCCTTCTCATGCTTCCTCTAATTAAAGAATATTATCGTCCCTGATAGTCTGCGCAACAAAGTGTCAATTTTAAAAGGTGTCGCTGCTTCACATTTTCATTGGTTACCACCTGCTAATAGCATCTCAATCGGCTTTCAAAAGGAATTGCAAAAGCTTACCTGCTATTTTATCTCTCCTACATAGCAATTGCAGATGTTCTTTCATCTGTTCTTTTAAGGTCGCACTCTTAAGAAATTGTTATTTCTGGATTGTTCTACTGGAAACACCATCTCAGATAGGTCCAAATGGATCGGATACAAATACATATTGAATATCGAATATCCGTAAATATATATATATAAATATTTTTATAATATATATTAAATTATACAGTATATATCTACAATTTGGATACAGATAATTAAAATTCAACACCATATCTGTATCCGTATTCGCACGGATATTCAGAAATTAGATATCGGATACAGTCGGATATTATCTTATCCGTTTGCACCCCTATTCTCAGGTAGCTGTCTACCGTAGCTGTACAGGAGTGTATCCTCTACATTACTGCTCTAATGAGGAGATATTAATTTTCAGCTAAGCGATTGAAATTTGGTATCTGTTAGATGTGGTGGATTCATTTTTAAGATTCGTGCTACAATCAAAGAACAATATGAATATAGTAATTGAACACGCAATTCCGGAGGTGATTAAAATTCAGCTCTACAGAGTCACATCCAGTACAAGAGTCCGGATCTTTTGAGATAATGTACCATTTGGGTTTCAATCCGGACCGTGCAATAAAAATCCGGACCAATTCGATCAGAGTCTATAATGTATGGAGTCCCTTTAAAATTTGTGCTTATATATAATGAACGGACCAGATTCAAAGTAAAAAATCGAGATAGCTATGATACGAATTCTCCAGTACACATGGTAATAAATTTAAATTCGAAAAATAATTTTCTGATGTTTAAAGTTTGTTTAGTTTTTTTTAGCAAAATATATAAATATTATATTAAATTTCTCAAATTTTAAAAGAAAGTAGATTATGTGAATAATTCATAAATTTCGTGTGTACAATTTGGAAAATTTCGGAAAACGATTTCTCAAATACGTTTAATTTGTTGACTCTTTTCATTGGAAAAGGTACTGTTGAAATTTGTTCACAAGTAGGCAATTTTTTTTATATTTTTTCTTTCCTGACACAAAAAAATTCAAAAAGAAAAATAATATCTTTAATCGACTGATGTTAAGAATTTATATATATTTTTGTTTACTAAGACTTTGTTCAGTTAATAAGTTTGATGTATTACTCTAAAGCTGTGCTCCATAACAGAGTACGAAACGAGAAAAAAAGGGCTACAACTCTTCATTAGGATGTGACACTCTTTTATTCATTTATCCGATCCTTATTGTATTCGAAAACACGAGTAAAGTTAAAAAAAAAATTCGTTAACTTGTTGGGTACATGTAACAATTGTTTTCCGTCATCTTACCCTTTCTGTATAAGATAATTTTTAAAAATATATAGATATATGTTTGTATGAAGACGATACATGATACAATGAAGTTTTGAATTTTATTAATTTTTCATAATACAACTTAGTTGTATTCATTAATTATTTTCTATTTTTTTGTCTTGTTTTGAAAAATAATTTTATCGAAAGCACAAATTAAAATGCTAATGACACTTTTTTATCCGTTTACTAGACCCGTACCGTATTCAGAAAAACGGATAAGATTAATAATTTTTTTTTATCATAAAGAGTAGGGATATAAAAATGCCACCACTTGACCAGTATCGTACCTGTGGACACCCCTATTCTTCATCTCCCAAAATTTTTATTAATATAAAAAATAATAAATTTCGAATTCTACTTCTTGTTTGACAAAAATTCGAAAAATATCCAAACCGTAGTTTTATTTTACGATTTTAGATTACAAAAATTTAACTTCATCTCCTCTATGTTCCGATTTAAGACAACAAAATTTACTGAATTTATACAGCAACTTCACCTCCACTTACTTTCTTTTCCATCTGCTCTCCTTCCAATTTTGATATCCTAAAACATATAACCATTGGTGATGAAGGCCAGTCTCCCTACGCTTTCAGTTCTTTCCCTCGCGTAATGTAATCCCTTCTGGAGATAAACATATATAACTGCAGTATGCACTACCATTGATGCGTAATAATGTCTCCCTCTAAAGTTAATAAATTCAAATTTGTTGGTATAACTCGTCATCGCTATCATCATGCATGACGTATTTGTGGAAGTTTCTTTTAGAAAAATATGTTTGGAAATGAAACTTAATCCAAATAATTAATCAGTATGCAGCTGATTAATTAGAATTACGCAAATAATTATTTTTTTAATTAAAATTATGTATATACATTTATAATTTATTAAAAATAATTTATTAACTCATCAAACTTATCAAATAAACTTAATTTAACTAGATTCTATTATTATAACATGACACTATGCTTGTTTCTTCTTAATAACAACATATAAACACTTTGTATGAGTAGGTAATATATTTATCTAATTAAAAAATAAATTAAAAAATTAAGCGTTTTTCAATATTAATAACATATTCTTTTGAAAGAAATGAAACATTCCAACATAAAATCACTAAATTTAGTTTACAATAACAACTTAATTTCATATATGAATATGTCATACTAATTCAAAAAATTGCATCAGTAAGTAAGAAAAATATATGATATATAAATAATAGAAGAATAAGGCTGGCGTGCTATCTGTAGCATAGTGACATGTTGTGCTATCTCTTCAAAAACCTATCGAATAAACTTCAAACGGCAAATCCAAACCGTTGAAACCGATTTACTTCACGAGTAATGTATTTACATATAAAATTTACAAATTTTTACATTCATTTAGTATAAAGTCAAGCGGTCAAAAAAATAAGAATTACAAGTTAATTTTAATACATTCATTTTTCATTATTTTTTTACCGTTTGACCTTGTACTAAATGAATGTAAAAATTTGTAAATTTTATATGTAAATACATTACTCGTGAAGTAAATCGGTTTCAACGGTTTGGATTTGTCGTTTGAAGTTTATTCGATAGGTTTTTGAAGAGGTAGCACGACATGTCACTATGCTACAGGGTAGCACGCTAGCTTTATTCATAATAGCAAAATTAATCAATTTAAAAGTAAGTAAGAAGAAAAAACAAATATGAAAAATATTGAATGTATATCCAAGTACAAATGAAACTACAATACATGATTTATAAAACTTATTATCACATGCTACTACAGAAGAAGAAAAAAAACAACATAAAAATAAATATTTACTGAAATAAACAGGAATATTGTTTAAACGAGAAAACTATCGATTAATCATTTTCATAAACAAACAGATATCTGTTAAATGTATTTCTGATAATTTGACCGTTGTTAACGAATCGGCCGTTAAGTTTTTTTTACAACACTGCTCAATAATGATAGTGGTATATTCCATGATGACATGTCGAATTTGATTGGATTGAAAAAAAACTGCCAAATTTGTTAATAAATAAATAAATAAAATAGTTCTGACATAGACTATCTCAATTTGATAAAATAATGACGAATTAGGACAGGACTTCTCTGGTTTTGTTTCTTCTTCTACTGTTTTTAGCGAAATAAATAAAGGACTTCATCTCATTTTCTACCGTTGCAGTTGATGTGGTAATGGAAGGAATCCGTTTTGAGTTTTTAACTTGATATGTGAAAATTAAGATGTTGATTTTAATATCAATAAGATTGCTATGGCAGCAGATATGTTCAGGGCAAATTTTAGGATCAGGGGTTAAACTATAACGAATCGAATTTAAATAGCAATTAAATAGGTGATAAAAAAAATATCTTGACTTATACATTTCAATACTCTAACTTATAATTTATAATGTTCTAATTTAAAATTCTAACCGCCAATTATAATTCCAAAAATTTATTTTAATTTTAATCCTAAATCTAACTCAAATTACAAATAAAAAAATCCAGAAGGAGGTAAAAAAAATACAGGAAGGAGGCAAAGTCGGTCAAGACCGATAAATCTTTATTAAAATTCAAAATCCAAAGGAGACAACTGCCCCCAGTCTCATGTTGGTCCGCCCCTTGATATGGAATTAGATGCGGTAATATTCCATATCCTATTTTTTTTCTCACAAATTACAGTGGTTAATATGTGCATATATGTTTTGTAAAAGACTAAAGTTTAAATCTTTAGTTATATATTAGTTTCAACGTGGAGAATATTATCTTAACCACTAAATCAAATGTTGGTTTTTTACATTTGTAATTTTATGATATATTTTTTTAATATACATACTATATTATTTCGGACTTTAGTCCAAAAATTATAACATTTATCAGTTATACATTAGAACACAAATAACACTATCTTAGCCACTAGATCAAATGTTGATTTTTATATTTGTAATTTTTATGATAGATTTTTTTATTATGCATACTATATTATTTTCGGTCTTTACTCCGAAAAATATAACATTTATTACAGAAAATAAAAGGTTAATTTTTAAGATAGATAATTTTTGTAAATAAAGTTTTGCATTTTACAATTTTTTTTTTCAAATATGTAACTTTTTTTCAAGCCTTAAAAATTATACAATAAAAAAATAACACGATTAGCCGTTTAAATTTTTTGATAGAAAATATATTAAGTGATATTACTTTAATAGTTTTATTTAACCTCAAGTAAATCACATACATATTCATATTTAAAAGAAGGATATATAGATTAACACGAGAAAATTTAAGCCCCCAATTAGAATAAATAAGGGCAACAAAATATATTCAAAAAGATGAAAAAAGTAATCATGCTATAATAGTAGGAGTGAAAACGGAGCGGACAGTGGTAGAACGATATCCTTTTTTTTTTTTTTCCGAATACGGATATAGAGCAGATACGATGGACACAGATACGTACGGATCGGATCAGATATTTATTAAAATAATATAAAAAATATTAAAATATACTGAAGTTCATAATATTTAATATATGTTAAAATATATGGTATATACTACTATTCAGATATGAAATTAAATCGGCTGAAATCCGAGATTTTCTGAAATTCCTGAAACCTGAGATATGGTATATACACAGTTGGTTTTTCTGTGCACACATCTCAGAACAGTTCGACGGCTAGATCCTGATTGCAAGAATTTTAGAAACACTGTTCATTCGTCTCGGATTTCAGCAGATTCAGATCCTTAAGATATAGATAATTGAAACGTAAAACCATATAAGTATCCATATTCATACGGATATTCAAATATTAGATATCCACATCTAATTTTTCGAATACGGATTGGATATTATCCATACCATTTTGACCCCTATATAATACGGATGAAATAATTAAAATTTAACTTTTTACAAAATATATATCTACACAGACGAATTTGATGCTGCACATGACCGTCCAGATCTATACTAAAAAAATTCATATATATGCGATAGTGTTCTAAAAACGGGCCGGGTCACGGGCACACGGGCACAACGGGCCGGGCATCACGGGCCAAAAAAAAAAAAAATCTGCCCTGCCCGTGTAATGCCCGTGCCCGGGGGCAGGACGGGCAGGGCGTAATTTTTTTTTTACTTTTTTTTTTTTTTATATAAATTCAAATTGTAAATAATTATAAATCCAATTCATACCAATAAATTATAAATCCAAATTCATACAAATTTAAATTCATTTGACATGGTTGTAAACTTGTAACTCGATAATTTTTGTTAAAATAAAATATAAACTAAATTTTTTTTAAATCAATTACTTTAAAAATAATTAAGCTCTTATTTTAAAACAATAGATTAAAAAATAAAAGTTACCCTCCTCTTTTATTCCGGGCTTGGGACCGGCTATGTAAAATAACATAGGCAGAGTTCTAACTTTTTTTTTTGTGAGTAATTTTTCGTTAAAATGAATAATTTAAAAAACTAATTGAAATGTTTATAATTTTATAATTTAAAAAATAACCATAAAGATTAAAGATGTTAGAAATATATACCGACACTATTTATCTAGAAGTTCGCATTCCTATACCATTGTTCGCTCTCTTCCGCACCATCTGAATCCGAATTAGCCTCGCCGATGCAGCCTCTCTTCGGACATGGCTTCGGGTGATGATTGTTGTTGAGGCGAGATCTTTGCGTGCGCTCTTCAGCATCAATCCAGTCTTTTAAGCACACACGTCTCTCAAAGACATGCGGACCCAACTTACTGCGTTTATCAGAGAGGATCCTGTTCGCCGAACTAAAACAACTTTCGGAAGGGACAGTTGACACCGGCACGGCAAATACATCACGGGCCATCATCGCCAGGATTGGATAGATCCTTGCATGCCTCCTCCACCACCCAACGACGTCAACATTTTCAGGTTCATTGAGCATCGCCATATAGCTCAATATCTCGTTTGTGGATGTGTGCGGTTGGCTCTCCGATTGAAAATCTGCTAACAATCCACCACTGCTAGTGCTCCTAGAAGTGGAACTATTAAAAAATTAAAATAAAAATTAGCGGACAAATAATGTAGATATTATAAATCATAAATATTAAAAATGCATGTATATTTTTATTTATACCTAGGGCCCGCATGGGACGAAGACAGGTTCTCATTACGACTCATTCTTGAGCTGTATATGTGAAACATCTCATCGAACTTCGAATCCACGTATGCCTCCACCCCGGTGCTGTCTAAATGTAAATAATCTTTGTACCTTTCAATAAATTTGATCGTGTAATACTTCTTGTATGTCGGGTTGAGGCAGTTTGCGATAACGGCCAGGAGGGGTACATCTTCCCAATATTTTAGGAATTTTTGTTTCATGGCATCTACGATCGGTGTGAGAGATTTATCATTGATTTCAGCTCGTTCCAAATCATTATATATCTTGGAGATGTAACAGAGATGTTCGAGCAACTTAAACGACGTTGGTGAATACGAGCAGGATAGTTGAACGGTTGCTGTAAAGAAGGTTTTTAGGAACTCTTTAAGCCTTTCTAGTTGCTCCCATTCTCCATTGGTGAGTTCCAATGCCAATCCCTCCGGGATTGAGCCTCTCAAAGCCTCCCCTATGACAGCTTTGTAAGGAAGACATCGGTGTAACATCCTATAGGTAGAGTTCCAACGGGTATCTATATCCCAAGGTACTTTCAACTTGCTCATATTATAGTGGACACATAATCTCGCAAACCGTTGTTTTCTTTCTTGGTTCGAAACAATGTGGTTGAGAGCATCTTTAAATTTAATTATCAATAGCTTTACGGCTTCTGTTTTAAGACCCGCCTTCACGACGAGATTAAGTATGTGGCAAGCACACTTTTGGTGAAACATTGCACCGTTCATAATCGGATTTTGTAACCGTTTAAAAATCTCAATGGAAGCTATGTTGTTGCTAGCATTATCGAATGAGATAGAAAAAATCTTATTATCCATATTCCTTTTAAGGTTATACTCTTCTAAAACCTCAATAATTGATTTAAAAATTACATTTGCAGTGTGCGGGGATTCCAACACTCGAAAACTTAATATCCTCTTTTGTAATACCCAATTATCATCCATCCAATGCCCGGTAATACAAGAGTACCCAAGTCCATGTTTACCAGCAGTCCATATATCGGAGGTAATTGAGACGTTATTGTTTTGGTATGCAAATGTAGCTTTCATATCAGCTTTTCTGTTGGTAAACTGGTTTTTTATTTCACTAGACAATTTGTTATGATGAATCCTCTTGTACATTGGTTGAGCACACCCCCGAATGACCAACCGGGCAAAACTCATGCAACCACCCATAATTATTGGTTGTTCTTTATGGGTAATGTACCGAGCCAATTCACTAAGCATTTTTTATTCATCGAATTTTGGGTTGGTTCTGGTACCATCTGCGTTCAATACGGTTTGGATTTGTCTCGATCCAAAATTTTCACTTGGTTGTTCACCCTTTTTTTTCGTGCATTTCGGCATGTCTCTTAAAGCTATTCATACCGTCCTTTTTTTTATACACATAACTCTTGTTACATTTGTTTACCTTACATTGTAGATATTGCATAGTGCCCTCCTCATCTCTTGTCCAATCATAGTATTTCAACCACGGTTTATTGTATTCGGGCCATCTTTTCGCCTTCTTTCTTGCTGGTTCTTGTGGGGGCACTTCTTCTGTCGAGGGAGGGACATCTTCTCCTTGAATTTCATGGAGACTTGTCGAAGGAGTACCTCTTATAGGGGCAGTGTCCGTGAATTGACTCGATGCTACAGAATAAGTGCCTCCATGTGCATACGGTGGTATCGGTTGATGTACTTGTTGTGGAATAAACATGTTTGGATCATTTGAAGTATAATACGGTGTGGTCATTTGAGGGGGTTGTTGACAATTTAAATCTAGCATTTGATCCCTTCTTTGATAATTTTGTGGATAATTAAGTAGATAATTAGATGGTGGCATTTGGGAGGAACTTGGTTGATAATTGGGTTGATAATTGGGTTCATAATTTTGTGGATAATTATGTGGCATATCGGGGCGGACAGGGACCGCAGGGCCAAAAAGCTCGGTCGAAAATCTTTCGATTTGTTCTTCCACCGATTCGCGATGAGGGGTTGTCATTTTTTTAACCTATTAAAAATAAATCCGAATTTCAAAATAAATTATAACATATTCTAAAATAAATCTAATTACTTCACATTTCAAAAAAATAAATCTAACCTATTTTTTTAACCTATTAAAAATAAATCCGAATTTCAAAATAAATTATAACATATTCTAAAATAAATCTAATTACTTCACATTTCCAAAAAATAAATCTAACCTATTTTTTTTAACTTATTAAAAATAAATTTGAATTTCAAAATAAATTATAACATATTCTAAAATAAATCTAATTACTTCACATTTCAAAAAAATAAATCTAACCTATTCTTTTTAACCTATTAAAAATAAATCCGAATTTCAAAATAAATTATAACATATTCTAAAATAAATCTAATTACTTCACATTTCAAAAAAATAAATCTAACCTATTTTTTTTAACCTATTAAAAATAAATCCGAATTTCAAAATAAATTATAACATATTCTAAAATAAATCTAATTACTTCACATTTCCAAAAAATAAATCTAACCTATTTTTTTTAACCTATTAAAAATAAATCCGAATTTCAAAATAAATTATAACATATTCTAAAATAAATCTAATTACTTCACATTTCCGAAAAATAAATCTAACTACAAATCTAACTACAAATTTAATAAATCTAACTACAAATCTAACTACTTAACAAATTTAACAAATCTAATTACTTAACATTCAATAAATCTAACATTCAATTTAAATTCTAAATTTCTCTATAAAAATAAATCTAACATTCAATATTTCAATCTAACAAAATTTAATCTAGCAAAATTTAATCTAACAAAATGTAATATAACAAAAATTAATGTTACCTTTTTAATTTCGCGGGAAAATCTTCGAGAATACCTTCGTAATTCCGTTTGCGTATTTGTTATACAACTATATTTTTTTTTAACAATAAAATTAAAATTGGAGAATAATAAAAATAATGAGATTGAGATTGAGATTGAGAGAATGAGAGATGAAAATATTGATAGGAATGGGTGTATATTTATAGATGTTTGTTTGGAGGGATTAAAATTTGAATTTAAAAAAAAAAAAAAAAAAAATTTCGCAGCTGCTGCCCGCCGCCCGGAGGCCGTGGAGCCCCGGCCCGGGGAGGAGGAGGGGCCTGGGGGCTGGGGAGCGGGAGGGGGGTGGGGGTCCGGGCAGGGGGGCCCGGGGGGAGGGGGGTCCGGTGGGGGCCCGTGGGGGAAATTTGAAATTCAAAATTCAAAAAATTTTCCAAAAAAAAAAAAAAAAAAAAAAAAAACGGGCACGGCGGGCCGGACAGTCACGGGCAGGAAAAAAAAATTCAAGTCCGGCCCGTTTAACGCCCGTGCCCGTGTGCCCGTGTGTCCGTGAGTGCCCGTGGCACGGACACGGGCAGAACACGGGCAGGATAAGACCCCGGAGGCAAAATTAATACTCTAGTTGGGATCTCTCGCATAATAATATGCGGGAGGTCCCAACATATAGCAACTTTTGTAGCATTTTCTGGCGTAGCAAATAATTAATATATATCTGTAGACCGTTTGGGACAATGAATAGAGGCTGAGGTGGGCATCATTGTTTTCTAGGTTTTCCGTATCTTCTTTGTCCCCTTACAATGCTAAACAAATCCCCACTACTTGCCTTGTGTATGCTTTTGAAAATAGCAAGGTGATTAACAAATTTCTAGGTAGTAGAGAACTGCCACATGGCAGATCCTCGCCATTAAACAACTGGTAATTAGTCTTTTCATTCATTGGTTTTATATAATTAAGCTAATCGTGCAAGGCAGTAGTACCCTTTGGATCTTGGACAGCTGGCCATGGTGATAGCAATCCACATGGCACAACCCCAACTATGCTTTTGATCCTTTCATGACTACCAATTGCAAAGATTTAACATTAAACTATTCTTTTAAATTTAAATCTTGACTAATCTAATTTATTTCTACTTTAACAAAGGTAACCGCACCAAAAGCATATATAAGAGCCCGAAACATATTATAATTAAAATAAGAAGGGGTATGTATTGCATGATTCTTTTCTCTTTGTTTTTTCATGTGATGGTGCAAAGATTATTTTTTCTATGTCAAAATGTCAAATTAGCATCTTCTCTTACAAAAGAATATAGATTAGTATTAATTAGTACACTGCTCAACAATTATAAAATCCTTCTTTAAAATAGAGGCATGAATAACCCTAGTAAAGCACCTCAAGCTATCTTTCCAAATTTGGCGTGAGAATATGTTCCCGCTCTCCATAATTAGTATTGCCTAATCAACTCAGGAAAAGGTTTTATGAACTAACTTAATTGATACTATTTTGAATTTTATATAGGGAGGAAGTGGAATGAAAGCTCAGGTTCCTTTCCTTTATTGCGGGACAACGCTTTTACTGGCCCGAGGCAGCAGTAACCTTTAATTATTCCACAAATTCATGTACTGCTTGTACAGTTTATTTTATTGTGTAATTAAACCTTTCTTCATAATACGAGTGTATAACTACATTCAAAAGAAAATGCAATGGTATGGCTGCTGAGCAGAGTTCGCCAAATTTTACTTTTTTCAAAAACTCCGATTAATTCTTGTAAGGATATTTCCGTCGGGAATAACTTTATATGTTTGGATGCAAAATAAGAATAGCAAGAACAAAAATAGTAGTTGTTTGTTTTATTGGAATAACTAAATCTTCAAATTCTTAGAAATAAACTATTCTAATAAGACAAAAAAAAATTGATTCACTATTCTAGTTATTCTAACCCACTCAAATACCGAATAGCATAATCTAAAAAATAGTCTTGATTATAAATAGTATCTTCTCTTACAAACAAGTTCAAATGTCCGATTATAATTAAAATCAGTTTTTGAGTTTGAATGTAAACTATCCGATTAAAATCTGTACTAGTTCAACTCTTTTTTTTTTTTTAGGAAAATCGGGCAGTGGGTACTAGCTAGTTCAACTCAAGTTAAAATTTACGACTAACCTTAATAGTTATGTACATTCTGATCAGATGATCCGAATTCAACCTCAAAGTTTGAGTTACCTTCGACAATTCGAATTATATCATTTCCTCCTTTTTTTTAAATGAAAGAAATAGATCCATAGATAATGTCATTCTGTCAATATGATGTATTCGTTTTAGATAAGAAGAGAATATAAAAAATAGGATCCCAGAGATATATTGTTAGTGATATATATGTTCTAGAGATCAGCCCAATGAAGATATATAGATTGTAATATATATGATTGTGAGTGAGTCTATGATACTATGCATATATATCACGGGTAGATCCGTAATACGGGTCAATATTTTTGTTTTCAAAATTTTAGTGGTCGATTTGAACCATTCAACATGATTCTCATATGAATATGGACTTGCAGACCAAATTTTTATATTTTTTAATTTTTTTTTTACTATTTTTTAAGATAGGTAGAAAACCACTTGATCTGAAAATTCTGGGCCATCCAAAAACAATATTTTTCTATCTATCTTGAAAAACAGTAACAAAAATTTGAAAAATATAAAATTTGGTCTACAAGTACATATTCATATGAAAATCATTTTGAACGGTTCGGATTGACTATTAGAATTTTGAAAATAAAAATATTGATCCGTATTACGGACTGAATCGTGATATGCATAGTACCATAGACTCACTCTATGTTTGTATTATCTAAATTTATGAATAATATATTCTTTTTTTAATAAAATATTGTTTGTTGTGGATCATCTATAGTTAGATAAAAAAAAATTTTATTATTAACTCACAAAAATTCTCATCTATATTTCATACTTGCGACTTCCTACGCGGGAATGTTGCCACTGAACTAAAAATTTATTTTCATTAAACTCTATAATTGAATTCTGATGTTATTCTAAATTATCTCCAGTGTTTTCTCATTATTTGGCGCATTAATGATTTATGCACTAACATGTGGATGATTGGTGAGTATATTTCGCGAATTATTAATATAAGATATCACATGCATCATGCATTTCAATCTTTTGGATACATGTTGGTCAACATTGTATTTGATGAACGCGCTATGAAACGCTGAATGAATTGTTATAGAAATGTTATCAATTAAAAGAAAAGAGCATGATCAAATGTTAGCTTTTCATGTGAAAATAGAGACTTTTTTTTTTTAAATGGAAATTATAACAAACTTCTTAGTCAAACCAGCCAATTCAATGAAAAAGTTACAAAAATAGCCTACATCGGATTTCCAATCCGGTGTAGCTTGAGAGGGCCGGAATACACCGGATTGGGAAACCGGTGGAGCTTTTTTTGCTCTGCAGACGGGAGAAAAATTGGTCAGCCGGGTGGAAAAATGGCTACACCGGATTGGGAAACTGGGGTAGTCCGGCCCTCTCATGTTACACCGGATTGGAAATCCAATCCGGTGTAGGCTATTTTTGTAACTTTTTCAACGAATTGGCTGATTTGGTCAAGAAATTTGTTATAATTTACATTTAAAAAAAAAATCGACAATAGAAGTAGCGCTCTTAGGTGTGTTATGACTCGTACGTGCAGAGGAATGTGAATGAAAAAAAAATTAAAGTTGTCCCTTCTCATATAACGAGAGATTATGATATCTCCTGACCTCTAGATGAAATATAGGTTGAGAAAGAGCATGATCATGTCATATGATTAATTGAGGGTTAACTATTTGACAACTAATATAACTTTGGTAAGAGAAAATAGAGATCAAGTTATACAAAGATGACACGTTTAATTTCTACATCGAGTTCAATTAAGATATCCAATGACAAAATGATCAATTATCAACACGAGTTTATTATGGATTAGGTTTTGTCCTGAGCCACTTACGAATTGTGGGATAAAGAAGTTTTCAGCTGCTGACAACATTATCACGGGAGGAACTAGAAAATAGAAATTAGTAGGGCTGAAAAATTAAATATAGTGTAATTTTATTTTATAAAGGAGGCTAAAAGGTATAAATGCATATAAAATTTACAAAATTCAATGGACCAAACTATAAAATTTTAATTTATGAGGGTGGCTTAGCCACCTTTACCCAACACTGTGTTCCGCCTCTGAACATTACGGTCCTATTTGGCAGTGCTACTGTGCGCGACTGAATTTTTTATTTCCCACACGCACAATAAAATTCAGTTTAAAATTCAAACCCACATTACTATTGTTATATATCTATTAACAAGTTGAAATGGTTTGTAAAAAATCCACATTACTATTGTTATATAGCTATTCATAGATTTGATTAATTTTGATGGGAAAGAGGCTATTCCGAGATTGGTTTTTAATACAATCTCATTGTCTTAATTTAAAAGAGGTTTGAAATTGACTGAATCAGTCTTTTTTTTTTACAGATTTTTTACAAATTATTTGTACAAATCAAATGGTCCGATCCAGTTGTACATATTTATATTTTGTCATAATTACATAATTGTAGGAATTACAAATTGCATGCTTATTGATGATCCTCTATATATAGAAATTACAAATTACATAATTATTTTGTACATTTTTTTTTTTATATTTTAAATAGGTGATGAATTTAAATATAAATACAGTTTTAAATAAATAAAAAAAATTCACAACTAATTCCACTATACATACAATCAAACACTCATTTTATAACATTTTCATCATCAATCTCATCCACATCCTGTTTCATATCTCGTGTAATCCGGTGACAAATGAACATACTCTTATGTTAATGATAGTAAAGACACAACTATAATTATTATGCAAATCTTACCATCATTTCAACTCACAAAGGAGACAACAAAAAACCACATTTAAATAACTACTAAACGAGAATAAGGGTTTAATCAGAAAGATACGTAAAATGCGAAATGAAAACAAAATTTGTGTTGCGTTTGTGATAAAAACTAGCGATAGTAAGGGAAATGATTTCAGTCGATGCGATTTCGGGAGGTACAAATCGTACAAAGAAATCGTGTCAAAAGAGTAGAAATTTGGCAAGAAAGAATTTTGCATTTCGCATTGCCGCATTGCCGCGTGCGCCATCGACTTCTCTTCTTTGGCTTCATTGTCAGGCCTCTTTGTGCTTGAGCAAAGAAAGCGTGCTAGATCCTCTTCCTTCTCTTCGATTTGTCCATCAAATCTCTGTGCTGAAGCCTATCTCTCCTTCTGCTATGGTGAAAATAAGGCTCTATTTTCTTTCTTTTTTCCTGATTTAAATGACATTATTTGTAAATTAGACTTATTAGTTGGTTTTTTTTAACCTCTAATCAATAAAATTCAAATTTCAAATCAATCCTTTTCGTTTTTTCCTATTGAATTGAATTCTATTCTTAGTAGTTTTTTATTCCGATTATAGATAGTGTAACTCTTCATCGATAAACTAATGATAAACTGCATATTAAATATGATAAACTGCATATTAAATATTAAATAATGATAAACTGCATATTGAATATAATTTACTAATGAATTTCCTATTTACTAATGTAACTCTTATGTTAAATAAGGATAAACTAACGATAAACTAATGAATTTCCTATTTCAAATCAATCCTTTTTGCTGCAACACTTTTCTATGCAACTAATGATAAACTGTATCTTAAATATAATTTACTTCCATAGATAAGTAGCATCTAGCCCTACCCGATTCCCAACACATTCAACGTATTGGTCATATTGATGACCAAATGCATGCATCCATAGAACTGGTTATGTGTGGTCAAAAGAAGCGTAGCCCATTACATAAGCTGTTCTCAGATTACACATAGTTTTGTGTTTTTTCGGCTTGAAATCGGTAATAAAAAGGAAAATCCTTCATTGTCATTATTTCTGAATGTCTACCAGCTTGGCTGAACATTTCTTTGCAGACTTGAGAGAAAGTCCGATGGGCATCGGATCTAGTTTTGATTCGACAGGTTTAATCTCCATTAAATATGCTTTAAGATTCGTACACATTGTTTAAATTTCGTGCAGTCTAAAAGTGGGTCTCATAGATATCAGACCCACTCCGTTCTCGTCTTTCCGTGTCTTTCGATTTTTCTTAAATATACACGAATTTTGACGCAGAATTTCCCTTCTGTACGAATTTTGACGCAGAATTTCCTTTTTGTTGGTTTTGATTTTTGTGGTGTTGCCTGTACAATAAATATATTTAAGTGCTGAAATAGTTCAAAAGTACCCAGTACATGATGAGTTACACAATCTACTCGTACCATAGAAGTTTGTGACTTTTGCCATTTTGTAGTTCAGGCCCTCCAGTTTGTCCAACTTGCTAATTATTTCGAAATCGGATTCTTTTTAGAATGTTTGTTTCGTTTTACTTGTAAAATGAGTCCAATATTGAATATATTTCAGAATCGTTTTGATGATTTTATACTTTTACGAGATGAACCCTAGATATTTAAATTCATTTGGATTTAGAATATGATTTAGGTTAACTTTCTTCTCTAATTAAAAGAATTTTGTTTCCGAATGTTCATTTTTCCATTTCTAGAAAAAAAGTGAGCGGAATTTTGAATATCTTGCGAAATGATTTCTAAATTTATATAATTTATTTTTCGACTTGGACCTTAAAAAGTACAAAATTCATTTGGTATAGAAATGTAATTAATTAATTAATTATCTTCCTTAATTTTTACGTCTCTTAATTTTTAGGAGTGAAGTACCATGCAAAGTGCCAAATTATCATTTTTGAATGGTCTATAATTAGTATATTAAGTGATATTTTATCTATTTGAAAAAAATAGTCTTTTTTTTAAAAAAATATGTAAAATTTGATTTACAAGTACATTTTCATATCGTGATTACATTGGATGGTTCTAATTGATTATTTGAATTTTTTAGACTCTTTAACTGTACCTAATATAGAGTGAAGCCTGCGTGTGTTATATTTAGGGCTGTCAAAAAAGCTCGTAGCTCGTGGCTTAAATCTGGCTCGATCGGTAACAACTCGTTCGATAGTAGACCGAGCTGTTAACGAGCTGGCTCGCTAACCGTTCGGGCCAAAATTAACGAGTTTGAGCTGGGGCCTAGCTCGCTCGCCAGCTCGGCTAGGCATCAATTTGTGAATTTGTATGTATTTTTTACTGTCAAGCTTGGTTCAGCTCGGTTCAACTCGGTCCAAAAAGGTTTGTAAAATTTATTTTCTTCTTAAAACAAGGTCCAACCAAACACAGTGAGCCAGCTCGTGGCTCGCGAGCTGGCTCGTCACGAGTTTGAGCTGGAATTTTAGCCGCGAGTTGTTTGATTTTGAACTAAATAAATTTGAAAATTTTAAAACTTCGTATGTACACGCATAAGTTGGTGAAGTAATTATATCATTTTCAATCATTTATAATATATAAATTATTTTAATGCATTAATTTTTTATCATTTTTTTACCGTTTGATTTTGAACTAAATGAATTTGAAAATTTTAAAACTTCGTATGTACACGCATAAGTTGTGAATTTGAAAATTTTAAAACTTCGTATGTACACGCATAAGTTGTGAAGTAATTATATCAGTTTCAATAATTTAAATTCGTTGTATAACTTCAATTTAATAGATTTTTTAGATTTTAAAATTATGATAACTAACAAAAATTGATGAGGATAGCAAGCCATATCCTCACTCTCCAATCTCCATAATGTATATAATAAAGTTTTTAATAACTAAACATTCTGATGCGACGTAAGACATCAGTCATAATTAAGACCTAGCTTCATCTGCACCCAAATCAAATAAAAAAAAGCTTCATCTGGACCCCTACACATTGTGTGCCGCTCGTCCGCGTCCAATCCCCAATGCGACTAGGACCTACTGTTACGTGGGGCCTATCATACATTGTAGTTAGGGAAATGAACAGGCAATTTCAGGGACATTGTAGCAGTCTATGTGTGCTTTGTTATTTGACCCTTTGAGTTTGAATCCAGTCCGTTCGTTATATATTGATACGAATCTTAGTAGGTTCTGTGCATTCTGATTCAAACTGAAACGGTGAGGTAATGCAGTGGATCCGAACTGCTTACCATGATTCAAAGTATCCGTCCAAAACTTTATGCAAGTGAAGGCATTATTGTTTGGAAAAAGAAGAAGAAAAGATTCATCTGTGCACAAGACTTTATGCAGTCTAGCCATTGTTGCCAATCTTATTTTTGCGGCCGAAATAACAGTCAGAACTCAGAAACGCAAAAAAAAAGAAAATCTTAATCCTCCATCAATTGCACAAATCTTAATGGTGCATTTGGACCAGTGAAGAATAGTCACCAAACCGAATTAGTACTTTTCAAACTACTATTTTTTATTTGAATATGTTTGAATTAGGAAATATAAACTATTCTTTATGAGGAGGGTTCAAATGCCTTCATTTTTTGTGCTTCCATCGTGTCTTCATTTTTAAAAACTTTAATAACTCAAAATCTAAAACTTAAAAGTCAAAATAAAATCGTTGGATGTGATCTATATTATTTTTTCTATATACTCATAAAAAACTATCACATTTCAATTTTATTTATATGTGAATCAATAAGTTGAAAAATCAACGTATCTAAATTATCCACATTAATACATTTTTAAAAACTCTTGATGACGATCAAAATAAAGCTGGAATGTTATAATTTTTTACACGTGCATAGATAAAATGACGTAGATTATATCCAAAAGTTTTATTTTGACTTTTAAGTTTTAGATTTTTAGTTATTAAAGTTTTTAAAAATAGAGATATGATAGAGGTACAAAAAATAGAGACATGATAGAGATACAAAAAATAGAGGTATTTAAACCCTCCTTATTTTTTATTTATCTTTTGTGTGTTTTCTCACTATTTTATTAACTCTCAATAAAATAATATTGGATGAGATAGTTTTATTGTTGCTCTATTTTTTAATTCATTCAAACGTTCCCTATAAATGACTATGTTAAATGCTTCAGGTTGTTTTTCTTATAATATAAACAGTCCCTGTTTGTGTATCCTTATTAATCTGTTAGTGTGTTAGTCTGTTAGACTATACGCGTAGAGGTAGTGGCGTAGACTTGTCATTTCTCACCATATATAAATGCGCACCTAGGTTCAAGCTAAGGCTAGGTAAAGAAAATTAGCCCATTTGGGATTTGTTTCCTCCATTTCGGTGGGTTCTCTGTTTTACTCTCCTTGATCGATCGCTACATCCTTTGAAGTGAAGAATAGTTGATTTGCTCTGGCGCTTCTCCCAGATTCTAATCCGAGCCAATAGGTAATAAACTGTGCTTTCATGTCTTTATTTTGTTCTCAGTCGTTGCCACTCGGATTCCACTCCACAGTTTTTGGTATCTAACTCACATGTCTAAGTCAACAGAGACAAAGGAAGAGAGAGAGAAAGAGAAACAATTTGTAGCTTAAGATTGAATTGCTATTAATGCTGATTCCTTCTTCCCCTTTTTTTTTTTTATTGTTCGGAGGTAATTAATAAAAAATTTGGAAATTTTCTTTGACATGTGAGCACTGTTTTAGATGCAAATCTTTCTTGTGATGTGCTTAGTTTACTAAGTACGGTTACTTTGTGAAGTTAAAGCTGATTAGACACAAACTCTTATTTGTAATTTGTTTGGAATATCTTTCCCGGGTCTTGTCAATCTTTCTTTCATTCCTTTTCAATGCGGTACAGTCCCTTACTGTGGTGGTACCATCAAAGCTGAGTTTCGTTGCTAATTATTTCACCTCTGATGTACCGCCAAACTACCTCGTCTAATCTCCCTTTCCACTTTTCCTTTATTTCTATCGTTTCCAGAGCTGAGTGGTGAACCTTATAAACCCTACATGTAGCACTTAACCCTTGCGCACCATCACTTCAATTAATGGTTACTCAGGCGATGGCATCTCAGGGTATTGGTACTGGTATGGGTTCTCTCTCACGACAAAGCTCCATCTACAGCCTAACCTTAAATGAGGTCCAAACCTACCTTGGTGAACCCTTACAGAGCATGAACCTAGATGAGCTCCTTCGAAATGTCTTCTCTGAAACAGGGGACTCACAACAACTACGGCTAGAAAGAGGCCCCGCCACAATAAATCGGCAAGGGAGCGTGAACATGCCGAGTTCCCTCAGCAAGAAGACAGTTGATGAGGTATGGCGTGACATCCAGCCTACGGTGCAGCGGCAATCGTCGCTTGGTGAGATGACATTGGAGGATTTTTTGTCGAAGGCCGGGGTAGCAGGGGGGTATGCGGTGCCACTGCAACAAGCCGGTTTTGTAGGGGGTTATCTGGGGAGACCCGTACCGAGATCAGTAGGGGTCGGTACAGGGCCAATACTGGATGTGGTGTATCGGGAGGGGAGTGGCAGCATCACGGCAGTGTCGCCAGTGACTCCCGCAAGGAAGCGGGCTGTGGCAACGGTTGAAGATGTGGTGGGGAAGACAGTGGAGAGGCGTCAGAAGAGGATGATTAAGAATCGGGAGTCGGCCGCCAGGTCCCGGGCTAGGAAACAGGTTCATTTCAATTTAATTATTTTCTTTAGTCTTTTTCATTTGTTGTTGTTGTTATGATTTTTTTCTTCTTTTTTATTTACTGAGTTAGAGAGACGAGAGAGAGAGGAGAGAGTAGTACTGTTGTTTTGGTTAACAGTAAGTCAGTAACTGGTATTGATGGATTGATAGGCATACACCAATGAGCTCGAAAATAAGATTGCGCGCCTTGAGGAGGACCTTGCAAAGCTTCGAGAGGAGAAGGTAAAAGTTTGTGCAATTTAATCGGTTTCTTTTATCTGGTTTCGAGAAATGATTTGGATTATAAGATAATAGCAAAATATATTGGATCAGAAGTTGTTTGTAAGATATCTTGTACAATAGATCTGTGGTAACAATAACACAATACTTCAGTTTAAATTAGCCTCTTCTAGTCAGCATAAAGAATTCTGATGCTTCATGAGAGAGAAGTAAAACCAGAGGATTCTGTATTTCCTGAGAAATGTTTCTTTTAAATGTTATGAAGAAATGCATCAGATGAAATTAAAATGAAAGGCTACATTATATATATACAAGATGCTTTGAGTGTTATAGAATAGAGATAGTTACTGACAAGTAGAGAGCTAAATAGGTTTTCTAAAATCAGCCAACAAAAGGTATAAAACCAGACCTGATATTAAACCTCCTTTTAGCAGTAGCAATATCTGTTTATTTGATATATGCGCACCAGATTCCTTACACATTTAAGTACACATTATATACAAATTGATTAGCATTTGATCAACTTGCACATTTATGGATCCCTTTGCCTGGCAAGTCGAATTCCAAGTAACATTTGTTTAATTTTGTCAGAAGATTTGGTTTGACCCACCAATACCATTACTTATCAGAAAATTACTGCTATGAGATAATTGGACAAGCCAATCTAAGTTATGTACTGTTTTTATTTGATGATTAAATATAATTTTAGGACTTGACCTTGACCCTATGCCAACAGTTCAAGAAAAATCAGATAATACTGTAAATATTTTTGCATAAATTTAAGAATTTAACTAGTGTTTTTTAATAATCAGATATTAATTAACAGTTGTATGACTAACAACTGATTTTGCTTTTGCAGAAGTTGATGCAAGAGACGCAAGTACCGCAACCTGAACCCAAGTACCCGATGAGAAGATTGAACTCTTGTAGTTTCTGACATTGTCTATAGTAAAATTTCTAGATTATTGAAGGTGGTGTTTTAAATTGTGTCAAGGGTAATAGGTTTTTTTGTAGTTGAAGCCCTCCAACTTGAGGTTTCTATGTTCAGTATAATGTAATCTGATGATGTCTGATTGTTGCCTTAGTCAGTGCTTGTTTGTTTAATATTGATCTTCTTGGACACCTGAAACTTATACTGAACAATATATAATTCTGTTTAATCAGCAAAGAATTTCTGTATTAGAAACTAGTTATATTTTACAAGAGCACTGCTGTTCTTTTTTGTTTTTGTTTTTCTGTTATCAAGCATGTTGCTTATATAGGATTTTAAAAACTGAAAACAATCTTCGGTTACCCCTCATGTACAAACGACCACAAACAGAGATTCCACATATTTTAAAAAAAATTACCTGTGGTAACCGAAAATTGTTCACGGTTACCAACCTTTATTTTTTTAATTTTTTTTTTACTAGTGGTAACCGAAAATTGTCCACAGTTATCAACCTTTTTTCTTTTTCTTTTTTTCACCAGTGATAACTGAATATTGTCCATGCTTACCACCTTCTTTAACCGAATATTATTTTCGGTTACCATCTTATTCTTTTTTTATACTCCCGGTAACCGAAAATTTCTATTAACCCTCAAGTTACCTTTTTTTTTTTTCTAAATACTCTTTAGAGTTTAAATTTACAATATAAATCAGTAACATAGTTTTATTATTTAATTTGCTATAATTATTAAATTTATTTGTAAATGTAGTTTACTTTTTAATTTTTTTTACTACCTCCTTTAGACTTTTAAGTTGTGACATAAAATATACTGATAAACTATTATATATAATTTATAACTAACGTGCTTGAGATGTGTGAGGGAGAGATTGCCTCACTGACAAAAATAACTCCACACATAAGTACTTGCATTGCAAATTAACTAATTATGCTATTTTACTAATCTAAATTGTAAATTTAAACTTAAAAAAAACCAAATTTACACTAAAAAAAACTAAAAAATTATTTTTACACTATATTTTAATTAAAGTACTCACAAAATTAAATTTGCAGTGCAAATTTACACTAATTAAGGGGAATAAAGAGAGAAGGGTAAATGGGGTAGAAGGGGTAAAAGTGGGGGTAAGGAGAGATAAGTGACATGGGTGGTAACCGAAAATTCTATTCGATTACCATATATATTTTTTTATCCATGGAATCATGCTGTGGAATTGCAATTTGTGGCTGTTTGTACAAGGGGGTAATCGGAAATTATTTTCGACTACCTCATGAGTAATCAAAGATTATTTTCAATTCTTATGATTTTTGTTTTGGAGAGTAATCAATTCGTTTTCTGATTTATTTTTTCACCTTGTAATATATACAATTACAAGGTGAAAAATAATACATTATATTATGTATTGCAAGTCGAACCTCTCGAGTACTATTATACACCTCTAAATTACAATAAATTTAAACAATAGACATATCCAGCAAAAGACTGTACAACTTTTCTCTTCTAATTCCTGTGCTAAATTAGAAAATGTCACTCAATACAAGCAACCAGTTGAGCCCAAACTTCAATGGTGTACATTTCAATTAGCATCATATTCTTCATTCTCTGGAAAAATCAAGCGCAAGTCCTCATTATCTCTATATGCTTGCACCAAAGCCGCTGCTTTGTATGCAAAGAAGCCCATTACTCCTGGCACAAGCTAATTGCCAAACAATAAATCACAAGTCACACCTTGTATTTGAGAATTCTAAATTTGATGTGCAAATGACACAGAAATCAAAACGACAAAGGTTGAGCTGATAACAAATGTACCTGAAAATTTAGCATATCATTGTGGAAATGTTGCGACAGAGCCCACAATCCATACACCGATGCAGGAATAACAAGCCTTGGTGATGAGAGAGAGACAGAAGCTCCACTAAGCAATTTTTTCAAACCGTCTCTCAAGTCCTCACTAGTTATTCCAATTTTCCTTTCGACAGAGACACGATTGCAAACTAATAAGAGAGCCATAATATATTTATTTTTTCTTCATTAGAGAATAAATTAATTAAAAAACTCACCTTTTTGATTTTTTCATCTGAAAAATTTCAGGAATGTCATCCTTCGATATTTTGTCGGCATGCCAGTATAGAAGTTGAAGGTACAAACAACTGTCCAAGAAATAAACAACATTTCTAAACCAAAATCATTGAAAAAATAATAAATTTAAACATAATTATACAAAAATAATTGAGCTAACCTGAAGAGCACACCAGCAGAATAACTAACTGCAGCCTGTCAGAATTGGGTTAAAAAAAAGGAACTACTATATTAAAACCAAAATATTTTTTAAAGATATATTTTGCTAGTCCTGGCTGTCTCAGATGACAACAAATAATATACCTCAAAAGAAAGGCTTATAAGACAATACACGCTGCACACAGCTCCAATTCCAACCGTCAAAAAAAGTAATTCGCCCTTAAGCTGCACGAAGAGGCAAGAGAATAAACAAAGAATAAGTGAGAAAAAGAAGACGAGTTATAATGCCTATTTATTTTCAGTTACTTTAGGCCATTCTTTTTTGCTGTCCTTGTCTTTGAAAGTTCAGAATAATTTCCAATGCCACCCCACCAAGAAGATTATGTGTTCAGAATAAAGCAAGTAGACTCAAATGTTGTTTTCCAAGCATGTATACTGGTATGTATGAAAATTTGAAGGCTAACTTAGTCATTTTGGCTTATGGTTGAGTACTATCAGCAGGTTAGTTGCAAATACATCAAGTTTGTTTGAAAATGTCTAAAATTCCCTGGGGTCAGTCATTGAACTATTAACAAAAACAAAATATGAGAAAAAAAAAGCAAGTTACCGCTTCATATTTCAAAAGATTTAGTTTCTTCCTCTTGTCACTCTCATCTTGCCAATCCTGTAATTCAATACAAAATTGTCTAAATCTTATAATTCAGTCCTCAAAACATTGCAAATGAAGTAATGAAATCCAAATTAACATAGAAGTCGAATTTTAGAAACCTTGACAGTCAATTTCTTGTTAATTGGAGCATCACTACTTCCAGAAATCCAATCTCTAGTTGCCGCAAGTCTCAAATAGCCACCATTAATATCTTCCTGTAATCAACTAGAACTTACATATTTCACATAACCCATCCCCAAGAATATCTGAGACAACTAATTTTACTTGCCTACCCTTATGCTTCATTCGAGTAAGTTCAAAAAAAGTAGAATTGAAAAGGGCCTCATTGTAAATGAATAAATTTTGGACCTATTATTCACATTTGCAAATGATACCAACAGGTTTGAGATATTAGTATCCAATGCCGACCATCACCTTCTTTTCTTTTGATGCTATTACTGTGTACTGTTAAATAAATAAACATTCCCACATATTATGAAGGTCTAATGTTGTGTAAAGACCGTAATAAGGAAAAAAAAAAAAAACAATTTTCTCACATATAGCATCAGGCCTTTCGTTTGTTCTATGAAAAATATAAGAAAAGGAGAATAAAAATTAAAGTGATATTAATTGATAGGTCCCAAATACACGAGATATTGTGATGAACAGATTTGGCTGAGTATGGAGAAGTTGGATGTATTCCAGGCATATCTTGCTCCACAAAAACCAAATACAATCCTGATAAATGTTGGCTGCATATAATGTAAAATATTGGGTATTTACAAAGGACTGGCAATACATGTGAACAAATCCGATTAAATTGTCCAGAAATTTAGTTACAAAAAATCTAAAAAAAAACTCAATAGCTCACATTATTATACATCTCACTGGTCGTTTCTTCGGTTGCGCCAGTTTCCTGGCCATCGAATTTCAATTCATTTCTTCTTTGTAACATGTCAAAAGCTCTGGATACATAATCACCATTCAATTGCCTCTCTTTAAGAAACATTTGCATCACTTCATCTCCAACAAGCTCACTACCTGATGAAAACCCACAAGTTAATTTACCCTTAAGAACTTAACAATAAATGGTTATAAATTTAATTGATACCTACTTGGGAGGGAAGTTGGCAATGTGGATAAAACAAGGCTCCGCCTCGTACGGCCATGGCGGGTCCGGTTCCGCGCGATTAATGCACGTGCGAGAAGAGAGCGCGAATTGCCGAGTTCATAATTTCTAAAGCTAAGTAGACCTATTCTTAGTTCTACCGCCATTTCTTTTCAGCCAGAGAGAGCTCAGAGAGAAGATCAAAAAGCATAATCCTTTCTATCTGATGCTCAGAAATATCTGTTGCATGACACTGTGAGTCTGTGGTATCTGGGATGGGGAAATTATTGGGCCTATGGCCTGGATCTTCTCCGGCCTGTTAATTTTTTTTTTTTGTTTCATGTAAATATTGGGTCATATTTACCTACCCTGATATTTAAAAATTTGGGCCTAATCACCTGACATTGGATTTTGTTACAGAGTGAGCCTATGGTAACATGGAATGGCATCCTCTGCTGCACTTTTAATTTGGTCCGTTAATTTTTTATCGGACGGACGAAATAAGATTTTTGCACGAATTTTAAAGCAAAATTAATATTGCCCCCTCCATCATCCGAACACTCACCGGCTGAGATTAAATTTGGACCGTCCGAAAGTACAGCAGAGGATACGGATCCATAGTAACATATTACAAAGCAACACGTATTATTCATCTAACCGTTTTTAAAGCCCAAGGAGTCGATTTTAACTATACTAAATTACTAATACAGCATGTTTTGAATATAAAAATGTACTCGCTGATCAAATTTTATAATTAATTAATTTATTTCTTATATTTGTAAAAGGTAGAAAATCACTTGATCTAAAAATTCTGAAAAATATGGCAATTGTCATTAACCTTAAAAAAACATTTAAAACAATAAGAAAGTAACAATTTTCTATCTATAAAAAAATAGTAAAAATTAATTAATTTGGTTTCTATACACATTTTCATATGAAGAGTATAATTAATGATTCAAATCTACTATTTGAATTTTCAAAAATAAATATTACTATAGTACATGTCCACCCATAAGGTAATATGCTCACTTTTTGCTATGAATTTTAGGGAAACTAATTGAAACGATTAAGAATCTTTTTATCTGAAATAGGGACCTTGGGATTCAGAGTACCAGAGTACCGTATTTATTCAAAATATACGGCATCTTTGAATTGGGATCCAAGAAATGGTAAACAGTCAAGTCTTTCATAAAAATCTTCTGAATTGGGATCAGTGTTGTAAATAACAGTATGCGATCGTCGGACAGACATGATAGTGATTAATTAAAAATAATAGGAAATAATTGGCTATGATCAGAAATAATCGGCGGATTAGTCGCAAAAATATGTGACGATTTGATCACCACTAATCAACTGATTAATCAGTCTAAACATACGTTTTTTACAACACTTTTGAGATCCAAGAAATGGTAAACAGTCAAATCTTTCATAAAAATCTTCTTAATTTTGAGAGATTAATGGCCAAAGACGATAAGATGCTTTGGACATCAAAATACGGTCTGTATAGTTACGACATTTAGTGCTATTCATTGAATGGTACCGAGGAAGCGAATATGATTATTTTGAGAGCGAATAGAGCTATAAGATCAGTTTGTAGTTCTCGTTCTCGATCAATTCGAATTTAGGTCAAATTCAATTCTCACATTATATATAAATTTAGTTCTCGTTTTTTTATTATGTCTGGCTCGAATTTGAATACGGAAAAATTTGAGTTGATTCATTAGAGCTCGACTCAAAACATGTATATACAAATAATAGAAAATGTATATATGGGTTTTATATAATTTCGTGGTATTCATTTTCTTTAGATGCTTATTTTTATAACACCCACGTAATATTATTGTTAAATAACTTGAGCTTGAGGAACTCGAATAGTTATTTTACACTTTAATTATTTAATTTAAAACAATTTAAAATTTAATCATTACAGTTCAGCCCTAAATATAGGGCTTGATCTCTTTCTTATCTTTACAAAAAAAAAACTAAGTTAAATGTAGACCTCCAAAATAAGAAACCACTAAACTATAAGGACTTGAAAATAAGAAAAACAAAAATTAATTGTCCCCTTATAGAATCGAACTTGAAAAATATTCACTTTACAAAACTGATGATGTACCACTAAACTATAAGGACTTTATTGTTCTAAAAATTGACATATTCAAAAAAATAAGTCCAACTGCCGACAGGGTATATTCTAAATCACGTGCATCCAAACGACATTTTTGTTATTCGGAATAGTGAGAATAGTTGTTATTCTCTATTTCTTGGAAATATTGGAATAGCTATTATTCGAAAGTGTGAATAGAGAAAAAATATTTATTACCGTCAACACAGTTCTGAAATGATAAAATTGACACCACTTATTTTATCTCTACGTCGTGGCAATTCATTTGAGACCCCACTTGCCTATCTTTTTTCTTAATAAGCACCTTGCTAATACTATTATTTATCAGTTACAGCTATTCACTATTCCAAATGTACAATCCAAACAATATTTTTACTAATCCTAATAGCACTATTTTCAAACTATTCTAAAAATCACTATTTTTTCACTATTTTGATCTACTATTCTAAATAGTAGCTATTCTAGAGTGCATCCAAACGTACTAAAATGAGTAGAACTTGGAATCGAATGAGTATGAACGAGCCAATGAACTAAACTGCCATCTCTAATCATATCCGTGTGTTACGATTAGGGGTGGCAAAAAGTTCGTAGCTCGTGGCTCGATCGTGACTCGCATTCCATTCGCTTGTTAGCAGCTCGCTTGTTATTGAACCAAGTTGTTAACGAGTCAGCTCGTTACTAGTTTGGTTCATAATTAACGAGTTCAAGCTGAGGCCTAGCTTTCTCGCAAGCTAACTCGGCTAGGCATCAATTTGTGAATTTGTATGAATTTGTGTGCATTTTATACTATCCAGCTTGGTCCAAAAAATTTATATAATTTTTTTTTTCTTAAAACAATAGTTAAATTGAGCGAGCTAGCTTGGTTCAGCTTGTGATGATTTCAAACTAAAATTTCACTTAAATCTCTAAAATTAGCTCGCTCGTTGCCTTCCCTAGTTACGACAAGTTGGAGGCGAGCAACCTTGATGACAGTGAAGAGGAAATAAATCTGCTGCGATTCTCTAGAATTGCAGGTCCCTGCCTTTTTAGATCAAACTATTCATTTTTTTTAAATATGTGAATCTCAAAGCAATTGATTTTTACGTACGAATCTCAAAATAAATGAATGATTTGATTTGGGCAAACAGGAATCTGCGATTACAGAGAATCGCAGCAGATTTGTTTGCCTGTGAAGAAGATGTGGGTGCGCGCCATCTCAGACAATACAGACAACAATGTGCGTTACTATCTTTTGTTTGTACAGTATTTGTGGCTTTGTTTTTATTGGGCTGATTTGTATTTAGCAATAGTCGGTGAAAAAAGGCCCAAATAAATGAGTATATATATGTCATGATGTGAGTGTGAAGTCTCTATTAGATAAGGACGACATTAGCTTTCGGCTGTAAGCTTTCAGGTTTGATCGAATTTTTTACTTCTAGCATTTTCAGTAAAAAGGAATCTAAAATCTAGCAGTCTGTGTTTGTGTTGCGAGCACATAATGCGTTTACTCTGTGCTCGCGTTTCTTCCGTGAGAAAAATTCAAGCATGGACCCCATTTTTACTTCTACCATTTCTCTAAAAAAAAAAGTAACTGTAGCATGGGATTAAAAAAAGAGAAGCTGATATCAGTACCCACGCTACAGTATCCGTACCATAACTACCATAACAACTGGAGGGATCGCAAAATCTGCAGGACTGAATTTTTTTTTCAAAGTATTAATATCTATACACAGAAGTATTTATATCTATGAACTGAAGTACTTATATCTATGAGATGAACAACTTTTACATGAATAATTATTTCCCATCTATATTTCTCAAACGTACCCGCGCCATAAATGCATGGTGGGGATCACTCAAACTTAGATGTGGGACCATACACGTTTTTAGAGGTGGATTTTTTTTTTCCGTTCATTTTCGTCCATATTTCTGACGATATGTGAGGATTTTACAAATCTAAAACTACTAACGTCTTCTACACAATTTTTTCTTTCAAATGAGATCCATGATGACGTACTTTCGAGCTCCTTGTCAAACAAGTATTTATACCTACACTTGTAATATTTTTTACAAATGGCACTGGATGATATCTGAAAGTATTATATCAAGTACTCCAAGTATTTATACCTATGTAGTGTAGTATTTATACCTATGTAGTCAACTATTTTTATTAGAGAAATGTTGCAAGTGCTTTTTACATATGAATATATTACTTATATAACATTTGAAAGTATTAATATCAAGTAATAAAATAGTTTATATTTATGCACTGAAGTATTTACATCTATGTGGTCAACTATGTTTGTTAGAAGAAGATTGATGTAGAGACGATTAGAGAAGGTTGATGCAGGAATGCGGGGTCCCCATTACTTCATTTGAGGAAGGTTGACGCGGGGACCATTAGGGACTGAAAAAGTGAGTGATCATATCAAGTGACGCCACAAGTATAAATATATTATTTTGTAAGTATAAATTTCTTATCTTGTAAGTATTTATATTTATAAAGGCTGACACTGGATGAGTGTGAGGATTGAAAAGGAGGAGACTAAGTAATTAGTGGGGACCATAGTACATCATGTCTTTAATGTACAGTGCGGATACTGTAGCGTGGAGATGAAAATAATTATTCTAAAAAGAGTTTCGAATAATAGCACTAATGCAGTCTGTGTTATCTCTATGTTCTCGTTCTTCTGTGAGAAAAATCCAAATATGAAATGTATTCACAAGAACAAATAATTCGATGCCTCACCAATTTTATGCTAATTAATTTTTTAAATGTTACTATAAAAAAAATCGAGAAGTTTTAATGTTTTACATCCTTTGTCTTTCCCTTTTTTTTTTGAGATGCTTCTATTCTAGAAACTCACTTTCAAATATTGAGAGCACCCTGATTTTTTTTTACCATTATACCACATTTGCCCCTAATTAATGCTTTCTTTATTTTTTCTTTGTTTTAAACTTATCATTCTAGTAAACTATCTAATAAGATGGATAGAATACCTTTTTTTTTAAATAAAATAAATCCGGCATTTTTTTTCATAACCAAAAAAATAAATAAAATAATAATAATAACCACATTTTCAACAAAATTTCATCCATAACCAAACCGCCCCCCGGGAGGGCGGTCTATATATATATATATATTTGGAATCTGAATCTAAAAATGAGAAATAAAATAGCAAAATAAAACCGTTAGATTTAATTTTTATTATTTTCTTTATGCACATACAAAACATTACAATAACAAACAAAAATATTCAATCTTATTTACTTATGTCCTCAAATTGTTTTTCAAGATCTTAAAATATATCATTTTTTTTCAATCTTACCTACTTAATAACATCATTTAAAAAAAATATATCATTAATTACTTAAAAAAATTGCATTAAAATAATTTGAATTGAAAGTTAAAAGACTACTGTTTTATTGTATGTATATATTATATATCGATTCAATATTGTAACATGAAAGACTTTGTAGTATATTGATTAGAGTGTGTGACTCTCACCCAAGGGACGCGGGTTCAAACCCCAGTGGTGACAAAAAAAATGGGCCGGAAGCATCGTTTTTTTTTTAAAACTTTAAATGGTCATAACTTTTGCTAGGAAAATCGGATTGACGCGTATGACCCCAATTCGGAAAGGGGGGGGAGGAGACGGTGGTGATCGTCACCAAGGGGTATAACCCTATGTATCTGACGAATCAGAATCGCCAAAAAACGTCGTTTAGTATCTCAAAAATTAAGTTTAAGATTTTTAGTGTCTCAACTAAATTTTCTTATGTTCAAAAATACTTTTCAGCACTGAGAAATGCACCAGCAGCAAGTGCAACTGCCACAGGAAAAGTCTCATACAAGTATTTTGTCTTCCGGTTCGATTTCAAGGACTGGAAGGTACATGCTCTAGCAAACCAAATTTATGAATTTAATTTCCTGTAATTATAATATAGTTTACTGGTTCCGTTGATCCTAAGAAGCGTAGGCGTCTCTTTGCAAATTAGTAGTAGTCTAGATAGGAACATTATATGGAATATATCACCTGATTTTGTCTTAAAAAGGTAAAGCATGTTTAGATAATTAGGTTCGTGTATTGGTTTGAGTATCAGAGATATGCTTATTTTGTTTAAATTTCAATCTCTGTATATGTTTACATCCAATGCTTGTTAAATTTTGTTGGAAATAGTAATCGAATGTAATTCGATTTGCATAGTCATCTGCAGCAGCTTTGGATTTGGGCCGATTAGATTGGCGACGATATTATATTATCACTTTTTAATTTTATTTTTATAAGAGTAAATAAATTAAAAAAAAACAAGGTTTAGAATTTTTCTATATTAATGTATCTTTTTGCAAGTTCTTGATATTGGTAAAATCAAATTTGAAATGTTGAAATGTTTTGTATGTGCATAAAGAAAATAATAAAGATTAAATCTAACGGTTTTATTTTGCTATTTTATTTCTCATTTTTAGATTCAGATTCCAAAAAAAAAAAAAATGTAGACCGCCTCCCCGGGGGGCGGTTTAGTCTGAAGGTAGACCGCCCCCCGGAGGGCGGTTTGGTTATGGGTGAAATTTTGTTGAAAATGTGGTTATTATTATTATTTTATTTATTTTATTTGGTTATGAAAAAAAATACCGGAAAATAAATTGGTATTGACAAACTTTATCTTCTATGGCTTATATTCATATAGTGTTGAGTATAAATTATAAACTTTCATAACAAACAAATTGTAACGCATCATGTTAAGAATTGAAAACTAAGTAGAATCAAATCAATCGCCAAACCCAAACTAAAGAAATAACCTACTTAACTAGCACTTGCGTGATATAAAATATTTTCAAAAATACATCTATTTATATTCAAATATATCAAGCATTATTCAAATTAGAAAACATTTTTGTACATTTATTTTTCATTTCTTAAATATCACATGTATTACATTATGACCGAAAGATGATTTACCATTTCATCAAATGTGTTAAAAAATTTAACAATGTAAGTTTAATAATTTTATGACAAAACAATTTAACAAAACAAGTTCGAACTAGCGAGCCAACTCGGCTCATTATGGCTAGGTATTAATTTATGTTGTCCACTTTGGTTTAAAAAAATTGTAGAATTTATTATTTTCATAAAACAATATCCAGCAAAGTCCAATGAGCTAAACGAACCAGTTTGATCCACCTCATTAGTGGTTCGATCTGATTATGAGCTAAAGTTTTAGCTCAACTCCATAAGTCCAGCTCAGTCCAACTCACTTGTTTGCTAAGAAAGGCGATTACAAGCTGGATCTAGTTCGGTCTGAACAAACTCGTTGCTACTTCTAATTGAATTGAGTTTGATCCAACTGTAATTAATAATCCAGACCGTCCATTATTTATTGTACCCCTCCAATACCTGAAATTCGTATCCTCAGCATTAACTCAAAAGAGAATCTTTTGAGTTAATAAATCTCAACTATTTGATTTGTCTCAAAATTCTTCTATCTCATAGACAGAAGTCAGATTAACTTTTAAAATCAGATAGTTAAAATTTATTAACTCAAAAGATTCCTTTTTGAGTTAATGCAGTGGATACGAGTTCCCAATACCCTGCCGAAGGTGGACTTATTGTTCTTCCTTGTTAGAAAGAGAGAATAGGAATCTTAATCGCGTAATAAATATAGTTGATTTTATGTGTTAATTTTGAAAATTCTGAGTAAAGATATTTGCTTTTTTCATCTCGAGATAAAGTTAGCCACGCTATTAATGTTCAACTAGTATGTCAATTAAGTCTGAAGCTTGCCTAGTCTGATTTGGCGTTCAATGAGTCAAGTCAAGGGAAGGAGATCACCTGCCTTCCGGAGGACATAATTTTTCTGCCCCTAGTGTGAATGACACGTGGGTCCAGACGGGTTTAAACATTTAAATATTGGTTTTAATTTTGCTGTAGGCCCACATGTCAGCGACCGAGGAGCAGGAATATCCTACCCCCTGGGGAGCAGAGGATTCGGTTCCCAAGCCAAGACCAGTTTATTCATACAGGTTAGACATATTTGGGTTAGGCTTGCGCTTATCCGACTTAGTTGTGTTAGTATGTTTATTTTTGGAATCCGAATTTGTTGAAATCTGAGACTAGCGAATAATAATTCTGAAATCTCTGTAATTTGAATCTAGCTGTCAAACGATTTCAGCTATTCCGAGATGCGTTTTAAAAAAAAT
Organism: Carex cristatella; assembly: GCA_024447775.1. NCBI lineage: Eukaryota > Viridiplantae > Streptophyta > Magnoliopsida > Poales > Cyperaceae > Carex > Carex cristatella. The sequence goes on along the minus strand of JAJHPF010000024.1, from coordinate 2,798,406 downwards.
CGATAATTAGATTCAAATTTCAGAGATTTTAGAGTTAGTGTTTACTAGTTCTAGTTTTAGAATTGCAGCGGATTTATTTTCTTATTTCTGAGTGGGGAAATGCCACTCCTACAGTTTTACATTTTTAGATTCTTTTAATGATATATTTATACGGATTTAAATGTGGTGATCATTTGATGTTGGAAGTTCTAATTATGAAGTGTAAGATTAGTGTAAATTTGGTGTATATATTTTTACGGAGGAGGGTTCAAATGTTTCTTTTTTTGTATTTCTATCATGTTTTTGTTTTTAAGATTTTAGTAACTCAAAATTTAAAATATAAAGTCAAAATAAAACCGTTAGATATGATCAATGTTATTTTCTCTATGTGCTCATAAAAAATATCATATTTTAATTTTGTTTTTATATGAATCAATAAGTTGAAAAAATCAATATTTAGAAATTATCTACATTAGTACGTTTTTACAAGCTCATGATGACAACCAAAATAATGTTGAAATTTCATAAATAACACGTGCATGAATAAAATAATGTAGATCATATCTAATGATTTTATTTTGACTTTTAAATTTTAAATTTGAGTTATTAAAGTTTTTAAAAATAGAGACATTTGAACCCTCTTCATTATTTTTATAATATTAAATTTGATATCCAAAATATTCAGCATATAACTGAGAAAATAAATAAGATGAATAAAAAGATCAATTAAACCATATTTGAATATTAAAATTGCAGTGGTACAAAAGCTGAATTTAACTAACGACATATCAATTCAACTTGACTGACGTATCTATACTAACTCAGTCACTGTAACTATATTTGGTTGCACGTAAGAGGTAGAATAAACCTCCTTACTCCATACTTCAACGGTCAAATAAAACGTAAGATAAAGTAAAAACATAGTAGGTTTAACTATCTCTTTATTTAAGTTGCTCAAATAAAATGTAAAACCGAAGAAGTAAGATATATTAAGAAATTTAGTTATCTTTAAAGTAACTTAAATAGAAATTGTCTCTAATTTTATTCTCTCATTTTTCTTCATCGACCATCATTCTCCTTTTGAATTTAAAATTTAAAAATAAATAACAAACTCAAGTTTTTATTCTTTCTTTCTTTTTTCTCTTTCCTCTTCGCTCACCTTTATCCTATTATAATAAACACAGAAGCAGAACACTCAAATTGACATTAAATTCCTTCTCAAGTTACATCAATCATTATGATAATTCAAGTTGCATTTTTAAATTTAAGTTGTATAATTCGAGGTCTAAAATATCAGGCGCCATAGTAGACTCATAGTGTTTTAGATCTGGTGTACACCATTGCGGCCACAAGATTAAAAATGCACAAATTAATACACAGTCTGATTTTTTGCATGTGAAGCAAATGTTTATTTTATTTTATTTTAGTTTAGTTTCTAAGCGTAAATCAAAATTGGCACGCAACCAACTTGGCCATGCCGTGCAATCTCGTTGGCTGCGCTCTTAAATTCCTGTCTAATTTTCATGATAATTAAATGCATATCTTGCTTTATTGTCTGAAAATCCCGCGGCACATCTTAGTTAGTTGATTTTAGTATCGCTAAAGACAAAAGCATTATTAGCGGTAATAAATGTTATAGATGGTGCAGAATTTGTAGCTCAATTGATTTTCTACTTATCTAAAATAAATTTAAAATAAATATTAAAAAGTTTAGAAAATATAAAATTTAGTTTTTAAATACATTTTCATATTAATATAGGAAATATGGAAATCATGTTTAACAGTTCAGACTTCAGACCGACTATTTGAATTTCAAAAATAGAATTCTAAATTCGTAACACGGATTGGTTCGTAATATGCATTTTACAATAGCCTGATTCAACATACAATTATATATATATTTCTAAATTTAAATATCTATAAGAAAATATTTAGTCAAATTTTGAATATGTATTACCCACTTAGAATAGAAAGTCTGCTACATTTATATTAATAATTGAAAATATGGAAGTTCTCAGTCAAATTTTGAATCTGTATCCTCCACTAAAAAAAGTCAGCTATATTTTCATACTATTATTTGAAAATATGAAAGTTCTCAGTCAAATTTTGAATATGTATTCCCCGCCAGAAAGTGTAGGACGTTGAATTTTTTTTTCATATTGTTATACATAGTATTAGTAAGTTGAAGATGATTCAAATGTCTTCATTTTTTGTGTTTTCATCATGTTTTTATTTTTAAAATTTTTAATAACTCAAAATTATTAATATGACCCCTACAAAATCCTTTATTTTTAAAATCAACCTTTGATCATAGTTTCAAAGACAACATCTTTCGTGCAGCTTCTACCTTTGAAACCCTCAGATCTCCATTTTGCTATTTAAATCCTTAATTTTCAAACTTAAGGCTTTTTTTTTTTTTAAAACAATGGTGTTTCGATATACTGATATCATATGTCTATTTTTTTTTAAGAAATATTACCCAAAGTAACCTAATGAATACATGGTACAAACTATGTGAGGTTGCAGGCTTTGTCACTCTTTTTTTTTAGAAAAAATAAGAGTCATATTCTCATTTCATTGATAAAAAAGTTGTTACAAAAGTGTTATAACAGCAAAAGAAAATACAATTCATGATGATGAGCTTAAGCTAGAAAGGAAAAGAAAAATTGCAGTAAGTAAAGTAGAAAACAGAAAGGGTAAAATAGGAAAAACAGAAAACAGAAAAAATTGAAGCAAGAACTACAGTAGCTGTTGAGTCTGTGAAGATTCTCGCACATTGTTCTCTTCAAACAATGAACTGTGCTATTAGGGACAAGGATCTCTCATCGTCAATATTTGTTGTGCTTAGCAATGCTATCCTTAATAATCGTCTTGTATGAAGTAATTTAAAATTTGAATTTAGATTCGGATGGATGGATTTGTTTTGACAAGAATATTAAAGAGGCATAGTACATTTCATCACAGATTTGATTGGTCCGGATTTTAATCGGACTCAAAATTTGAGTTACTTAAAGAATGTCCATGTCATGTTTATCAGTCGTATGTCGCATGAACATGTTTATTTTAGAGATGGTTAAAAAACTCGCAATTTGTGAACCGATTATAATTCATGTCTGACTCGTTCGTTATCAGCTCATTCATTATGTGAATTAAACTGTTAACGAGTCAGTTTGTCACTAGTTCGATTCAGTTTTAACGAGTTTAAGTTGGGCCTAGCTCGCTCGCGAGCCAACGAGCCAACGAGCCAACTTGGTCCAGATATGAATTTGTGTGAATTTGGTATGCATGAATTTATTTTGTTAACTATGTTTGTGTGAATGACTTGTATGAATTTAGTCGTAAACTTAATTTATGGTAGTTAATTTGTTTAGTTGCACTTGAATTAAGAGTACTGCTCAAGTTATGAAAATGAATATCTAACGCAAACTATATTATTATTATTATTGACTTATTATTTAATTTAATTGTATGATAATGGCTCGATAAAGTCTAGCGAGCTAATAAGCCAGCTCAGTCCAACTCTGAGCTGTCTTGTAACGGTCATGAGCTAAGATTCTAGTTCGGGTTCGTAATCTCATTCGGATACTCGGTAACTGTGGCAAGCTGATCATAAGCTGAGTCCAGCTCGTTGCCACCCATATTTTATCTCAATAAAATGACTCACTACACCGTTAGCTGCACAGATAATGCTGTTGAAAACAATGGACAAAAGGGAAGCTACCTGTAAATGTCCGATCGGGATCTGACACAAATCTTGATACAGAGTTGACGGCTCATATCATCCCATTCACCAACCTTGAATTTTACCAGTTTTGAAGAAGGAATTGGAACGTACCATCCTCTTAAAAAAAAAAAAAAAAACGATTCCTTTTGTTGTATAGCAACAATCATGTGAATATATATCGTTACTTTTGTAGGTGACCTTAAATTCCAGATCCATAAAGTTATACTTGGTCCTTGTGTAATAAGATTTTATTCCAGATATTTCATAGTTACCACTAATTTATGCTTCCCTTTTTTTTTTTGGGCGTAGAACTAATTTATGATTTTGCATCTTGTATTTCCAATAAACGGGACTTCAAATAAAAAAGGCAACAGAGATGGACAATAAACGGCTAGGACATCGATTTTCTTATTTATTTTTTTATATAATTTGAAACCGAACAGCGAGCAAATTGAAATTTCAGTAATAAAAATTTTATAAGTGGAAAAATTGTAGCAATTTATACAGTTTTTTTTAGAGCTAAAAGCCAGCTTATTTTTTTCCTCTAATATTGAAGATAACGTTCTCAATGTAGAAGCTGCAGGTTTGAAATTCGAACAGAAAATGATATTAAATAGTTGAATGACAGGATCACTTGACTCCTAAAAAAAATAAAAATCTTGTCCGAAGCTTTATTACTCTTATGTAACAAATGATGGAAATGTCTATTTCTTGTAAGAAAGAAATACTTTCTATTTATTCTGGAACCAGAAAAACAGTAAGGACAATTTGTTAGAATACTTTGTGATCTATAAATGTCATATGGTGTAGGTATAAATGTAGATACATCTTTCTAATTAGATTTTGCTTCTCAACTTGGTGGCTAAAGTAAGGTGCCTATTAATTTGGTTTTCAAAAACCAGGGGACTTCATCCTCTTAAAGCAAAACTGTGGATAATAGACGTCAGCATTGCCTGATATCACTTATCTAGATACCCCAAATGCAGAAATTATATATTTAACAAGTTTTGAACTATTTAAATGACATTATGCCATTTTAATGGTGTTTAAATTAACTAAGGTCAAGCATAATACCTACCTATATATTTCAATGTTTATCACTTAGCAATTATTTTTCTATATAGGTACTAGATTGTCTTTTTCCTATGTCCAAATTAAATAACTTTATTTTTATGGAAAACTAAAATACACACAAATAGAACTAAAATTGTGAAATAATTGAACTTATCAACAAGTGCATTACAAATATAAGCATTTTTTTAACCTTAAAATTTGATTGTAGATGACTCGAAATAGAACTAAAATTGTGAAATGATGGAATTTAAATACCAAAAAGTGCTCCGTAAAATAAGCATATTGGGATACTTCAAATTGAATTATAGATGAGGTTAATTAAATATTTTCACCCATATTTGACAATCGTACTGTTTATATCTCACCACTATAATACAAATTCTTAGTATTATATGACCATTATTAATGTTGATTGACATGATTTTCTAGTTATATAAAATAATAGTAAAAAATAGTAATAAATATAAAATTTGATCAGCATTTTTATTTTCAAAGAAAGATCATGTTGAACGGTTCAAATGGACATATTTGGACTTTTAAAATGAAGATATTGATTCATAATACGAACAAATTCATGCTATATATAGTACCATAGCCTCACTCTAATAATAATAATAACAACAATAACAATAATTAATGATCAATAACAACATGAAATAATATTAAATTTATTATTATAAAAATAACAGCCAGAATATTCACAATATTAACTTAAAAAAAATCGTAGTGTGGAACCATTTAAAGGAAAGGGAACCACTGGAAAAGGATAATAACAATTTATTAGGAGAAAGGGGAAGTTATGCAAGTGTGCAAGTGTGCATGTGCATAGTGAAACAGGGAACACATCCTTTTTTAAATAAGATATTATCGGTACATATACTTCTTTAAATAAGATTATTGTTGGGTCCCAGGTTCTTAAAGAAGTTGAAAGAGACATAACTAGAGAGCTTCTTCCGAGTCATGGCCAAGTAAAGAGGAACCAATATAACCTGAGCTCAAATTGTGGCTGAGGCATGTCCCATGTGATGGTTCTTAGGTTCGATTTTGATTAGTAGAATTTAGAGAGCGTGTGTCTACGGACTTATATCAAAATATATATATATATATAGAGAGAGAGAGAGAGAGGAGATCTACTTACAATATTTTGGATTTTACAATATGTTATAACATTTGATTTTGCGATTTTCATCCAAACAGTCAATCCAAACCGTTTAACATGATCTATACATTAAATTTTAGATCAATTTTTTTTTGAATTTTTACAATTTTTTGAATTTTAGAACAAATTTTGTGATTTGAGATCAAATTTTACAATTTTTTGAATTTTTTTACTATTTATTAAGTATTTTACAAAACTGTTGTTTTTCAGTGATCCAGAATTGTCTAAAAACAACAGTTTTGTAAAATTCCTTAATAAATAGTAAAAGAATTCAAAAAAATATAAAATTTGGTTTCAAAGCATATTTTAATATAGAGATAATGTTAAACAGTTTGGATAAACTGTTTGGACTTTAAAAATTGCAAAACTGAATGTTATGATATGCTATAACTTTCAAATATTGTAAGTGGATTTCTCCTCATATATATATCACCTCAGCTCAAATTTAAGTTTAGATCCGGACTGTCCATCTATAGTCGGATTTGTGTCAAAACCTCCAAGTCATTCAAATTCATTTAAATAAAAAATAAAATTTCTCCGAATTATTGAACTGTTAAAAATTTGCATTATAATTAATTAGAATTTTTTCGTATTTCTAGTAACATAACACAATTTAATCTCAAACTCAATGCATATTCATAATTTGTATATTATTTATTTAAAATAAAAATGTTGGTAGTTAAAGTATGATCATATATAGTAATTTTCTTCATAGATTCATGCTCCATACTAGAGCATCTGTATCCCTGAAACTCTCAGAGTTTCTAAATAATTGTTAATAGAATTTTAAAAATTTCAGACTCTGTGAATTTCTAAACCTCTACATCATTGAAGTTATAATTAGAGTTTCTTAATTGCCACATTAGCATTTAATTAAAATAATATAAAAATTGAGCCAATAAGAATCGATTATTTTGCCATGTTAGAGTTTTGAAACAGTTTCATATTTAGAAACTCTTGAATAAAATTGCTAAATATGAAATCCATCTACATCCCTAAAACTGGTTTAAAAATTATCAAATCAGTTTTGAAACTCCAAGAATTTCAGAGATGCAGAAATAAAAAATAAACAGTAAGGTCACGCCTTACATGTCTTGCCATGCTCTATTCGAAATTAAAAAAAAACATATCAATAATAGAAGTTAGCTCATATAATCCGCAAATCATTGACTTCAAAAGCAAATGTGAGAAATAATTTATAAATAAAACATCAACTCACACAAGTCTATGGCCTCCTAAGAAGGACAGTTTGCGTTTAATTTAATCAAAATTGCATCCTATATATAAAATTAGGAGTGAACTCTATATAAATTATTATGATTGTCGTAAAATATGTTGAATTTTTTTAATATTTTCTTCAGTAGGTAGAAAATGACATTTTTTTATGGTCCAAAATTATCTAAAAACAGTGATTTTCTATATATCTAAACAAAAATATAAAAATTTGATCTCCAAACACATTTTAATAGAGATCATGTTGAACGGTTTGGATCAACTGTTTAAACTTAAATAAATACAAACATATGGACGCAAGAACTAATTTTGATATAGTGACAAAAATAATATTTAACGTGTGAAAAATCACATATTCAAAACTAAAATGAAGAAATTTCTTACGGATATTATAAATAGTTAGATGCTTGACCCTCCAAATTTTACTTAAAAATAATATATGGACGAAATAAAAAACCTCTTTAATTCCTAAATCACAGTAGTCCAACTCGTAATAAGAAAAGAAAATAAAATTGTACACTGTCAAAATATACTCTTAAATTGTGTGAAATATATTACCGACAAGAAGAAATTTTATAAAATCACTCAGCATATTCTTATATTAAAATATATTTAGTGATCAAATTTTATATTTATTGAAAATTGATTACTATTTTTTTATACAAAATTTTTATTTATTGGTCAACCGATAACAATAATTTTGTACCTATTTAAACAAATTGTAAATATTTTTGAAAAAAAAAATATAAAATTTAATTTTCAAATACATTATAATATAGAAATTATATTGAGTAGTTCGAATTGATTGTTTGAACTTTGACTATACAAGATCATGTAAAATAGAACGAGAAAAAAAAATTACACGAGCAATTTGAACCATCCTCATTTTAATATCAAGGAATTGAGTAGAACTAGGGTGTTAGCTCATCAAGTATTTTTGTGAACTCCACTCTAAAACCTATCGAATTGACTTTAAATGATGAATCCGAACTATTGAAATACGCCTACCTTACGAGTGATGTGTCTACATGCAAAAAAAAAAAAAAAAAATCGAATTAATTTTGTATATTGTCAAGTGGTAAAAAAAACGTTCAAAAAATAAAAACATTAAATTAAATTAAATTTTTTTGTATGAAGATGTATCATTTTGTTAGATAGACATTTTAATAATTTGAATTCATCTTTTGAAATCAATATGATAAATTTAAAATTAAGTTCACAAGAGATCAAATAAATTTAGGAACACTCTAGTCCGATTTGTTTTATTAATAACCAAAAAAATAATAATAAAAATAACTAGGTCCTATTTTTTTTAAAACTAATCAGACCGCCCTATTGAGGACCAGTCCACCCTTCACTCCAGATCGCCTCCCTGAAGGGCGATCCACTGTGACTGTAGAACGGCCCTCCAGGATGGCGGTCCTTAATTTTTAATTTTGTGATATTTTGTTATATGCTTGATTATTTTTTGTATGTGTATTTTGTTATATTTTATTATATGTTTGGTTAGTTTTAAAATTTTTTAGGAATCTGATTATTTTTATTACCATATTAAGTTAACTATGGCAAAAGACGTCAATTCAATAATTCATCGCCCAATCCGACCTTATCAGTTCGACTGTTCGACAGTTCCTCGGTATCCGAACATGGATGCATGTACATGGTACACATCCCAATCTTATAATTTAATTTATACTCCAATACTGTACCTCTACATCTCTCCCCATTTGTATAGTTTCGCAATTAAAGCAGGAGTTCGATTTTGTTTCCTTCCCATCAAAACAGCTGGTTTTACTTTTTATCGAACTCTCTTAACCGCACAAGTTGCTCATAAAATTTCGTACACTTCTTATCCAACCTATGGTAAGTTTTAAAATTAAACAAACATCGACAATACAAAGTTGCTTGCTTTAATATTGGGAAATCCACAAGCAGAATTTCCCAAAAGCCGGCACCGACGCCAGTATCACAAAATCAAAGAAAATAAGCAAATAATTAAGAATTAACCCATCAAATTGTCTTATGAAAGGTAAGCTTAGTTATTTCTTATCCCACCATACCTCCAACAGCCTAAGCCCCATATAAATACCCTCTCTACCCCTCTATTATATTAATCCATTATTATACTTCATCAAACCAAACAAACAGATATCCCCCTCAAATCTCAATTCCCCCTCTGATCTGACCCTCTCCAACCCAAAAACAAAAACAATACCACCATGGACCTAAACACATTTGCAATTATAATCTTCTTTCTTCCTTGCTTCTTTCTACTGGTACTCATCAGCGAAGCGCTAACCCGTCTAGCGACACGTGTCATGCAGATGCATGCCCGGTCCCACTTCGACTGGCCGCAGGGCTCCTTATTCAACCACAGAGGCCATGTTGCTCCTCTGTTTCAACAATGCAATCAACAATTATGCATCAAGCGATATAATTGTGGTACCGGCCAGCATAGGGAGCCGGTACAGTGTGTGTTCTGCTTGAGCGAGATGTCTGATGGAGAGGAGATGAGAGAATTGCGGTGTCGGCATATATTCCACCGGGCTTGCCTCGACATGTGGCTAGAGCATAAGTGGGCGACGTGTCCTATCTGCCGGGATTGCTTGTTGCCGGCCGAGGGAAAGGCTGTGGCGGGTGTTGCTGACGTTGATGGAGATGAACTGGAGGAAGTGGGACTTGCTTTGGTCTCCTATTATCGTCAGAATTGGTGGATGTGGTGATTTGGAAAATTTTCATCCATACCCGAAGAAGATGTTCAAATTGTCACGTAGTCAGATTACAAGGATCTGAATGTAAATAAAAAGAAAGCATGGGAACTTGAGAAGATCAATCTTGAGAAGCCAATGACATGCCAATGGCGATTGATGGTGGAGTTCATAAAGCGATGGAGGAGGAAAATATATTTGCGTAAAGTACACTTGCAAATATAAATTCTTGAAGGGTGTCGGTGCAAATTTTACAGCCGCCGTCGGATCGGAACTCCGGGTATCACCCAATTTTATCCCGTCTCCAGACCAGAAAAACTGGAGATGTCCCTTTTCCCTCCACTGTGCGTCTGTGCCCCATATCTCGCACCAGAGCATTTAACAGAAAAGATAAACAATCCTCAAATTAGATGTAGATTACTACAGAAAATTTTCTTATACAAAGTCGTATCTACTGTTTTGTCCACTTGGGTTCGACAAAGATGTATGATTGATTACAAGCATTTGTACAGTATTTGTATTGATTGAGAAATTTCTCTTTTTCAGAACTGAACTAATTGACATATCTTAGACTATTTATTTCCTCGTGTAATTGTAATTTGGTGAGCTGTCATGGTAGTTAAAGGTTGTAAAACCCGTGATAGGTTCAGGTGTTGCTATTATGTGCCTTCTGTTGCAAAATGTTTTGGTCTTTTTGGTTCCAGAAATTGGTGGAACAGTCACGAAAGTACAAAACTTTTGTTTTATTTTCCATTAAGGTTTCTATTTGGCGCACCATGAGGTCCATGTCACGGACATGGTATATTGCTATTTTATCGATTCTAGGTGAATTGTGCTTATCAAAGAATTTGTATGTTTGAGCGAACGTAACAGAGCAGGTTTGAATGGCACTAGATCTCCTTTAGATTTATATTTCATGGGCTCTAAGATCACCTGAGGTGCTTTAAGATTCGTGCGCACGAGTGTTAGTCTATGTGTAGAGAAATACATGTTTAATTCTCAAAAAGAGTATCTATAAAATAGCGGTCACCCTTAATTAAAAAAAAGTTTGGTCATTTAAAAAAAACAAAGAGTAACTATTCTTTGTTACTTTATAAGAAATGAGAAGAATATATTATTTACAGTATTTACTTGACATGATAATCCACATAACGGTTATGTAATTTGATAATTATTTGATCATTGATCAAATTTCAACAACACTAAGCAGTTAAACCACTTTATAATGAACAATTAAATTTTAAATTACATAAAAACTTCAAATAAAATCTATCCAAATCGTAATGAATATATTTAGTAGTATAATTTTGATAATCCAGGATCAATTTACAATCCAGGGTTCTTAATAGCTAGCTATAGCTACGCAATAGCTGCGCTATAGCTTTTTCGGACCCAAAAAATTATAATGCTATTAACCGTTTTTTTTATAATGATTTTAAATAGCTAACTATAATTGCTCTATAGTTGCGCTACAGCTTTTTCGAACTCGCTGTAATTGCTATTTAGAACCTTAGGCCTTGTTTGGCCGCTCCACTGTTCCCGCAAGAAAAAAAATCTAGTTCAATTGAAACCCAATACTGTCTACCAAACAGGGCCTAAGGTACCCGCTGTAACCGGTCCACCTGTGAACAGTAATTTTTAGTTCAATTCTCATGCCCATTTCCAATGACCCGCCGAACAGCTCTTAATTTACACAATAAACAATCAATATAGATGAAAAACTGGGAGTAATATGCTTTTAAAAGTACTTTTGTGTGAGGGATAGGGAGAAACAGTCCAGAAGAAATTCAGATCCAGTGAAGTAATCAATTTTTGGGTTTTAAATCGAGACCGTTCGATTCGAATCTGAGACAATCCATTCAGATCTGAAGTGCACACATTCCGATAATGAATTCGAATCCCAAGACAATTCCGACCGATTGATTTAAATCGGACGGTTTTGATCCAAAACCTAAAAATTGGGTTACTTTAGAGGATCCGGACTCGTCCAGAAGTGACTTGCACGTGAGCAGAGCTTTGACAAGTGGTCAAGAAATAATATTCGTTTAACATAAAACAACCTCAAACTTTTTAGTGAATTGTCCTGTTTTATCACCTTTTTAGTGAATTGTCTTCTTTTATTGCTTTTTTTTTAATGGTGGAGTGTATGGTATAGTATACTAGGAAGATAAAGTATGTTTTGGAAAATGTAATTTTGTTGTTGTTGTTGTAATTTTAGATATTTCGACTCTGTCAGTCTCGCCAATACTACGTATGAACCATCTTAAAATTACGTATTTGAGAAAAAAAAATTGAATTAATTAATCTTCAATACTTATCAAATTTTGTAATTTATTTAATTTTTTTTTGTTCAATCCAACTAAAGTACCAAAAAAATATTGATATGGTCATAAAATTTATTAATATTAGATTTGTTTTGTCTGAAAGATGAGACTAATATTTTGAAATATATTTAGCATGATTTAAAATAATTTAACAATTAATAAATTTTAAAGTGTTTTATTTGTTTGCTAATTCAATGTTCTATAGTTGTTTGATTGAAAATTGATGACTTGAATTGCTAAAGAGAATGTGGGAGTCGAAACTTGAAATTTTTTGATAGGATCGACTTCTTCTTGTTTTTTTTTTTTTTTTTTTTTTTTTGAGGACAAATGTGGGAGTCGAGCTTCCAATTTCATAAATGGAACACCATAGGTGTCAAAAGTTTACACATTGTATGGACCTTATCATATTGAATGGATTGTAAGACAATAATGAAATGGGAGGTAGCACAGTTGGCTAGAAAAAAGTTATAAGATTGTTGTACCTAAATGTTGAGAGTTTGATTCCCCTTCACGATTTCCCAGTCTATGCGAAGGTTTCAAAAAAAAAAAAAGATTGTAAGACAATAATACTGCTCAAATTTTTTATTAATATCATTTAAAAAAAAAAACAAATCACCATTAATGGGTGGCGCAGGTCAAATTGGAGGTCCCTGAAAATCTAAATATCAATATATTACAATGGAATTTTGATTTTTTAGGTGATGCTAATTCAACCTGCGGCTCCCCATTAATGAGACCGCATATGAATTGACAGCTCTGGCATTTTTTGAATTTCTCATTAATGGACCCGGGAATTTTTGTTCATATAAATGAATAAAAAAATAAGAGAAAAAGAAAGAATACCTGGTATTTACACTTCTACAAATATCAAAATCATTGTTCCCGGTGTAAAATTTGAATGCTATATTTGTGTATTCAAACTGGATATGCTAATTCTTGTAAATTCTTTAGGATTCAAATCAAATTTACAAACTGACAGCATTCTCTGTATTCAAACTGAATATACTAGATTCTTGTAAATTCTTTAGTTTTTACCATACGAAAAAAAAATTACACACTAAACCAACACTAAAAGACAAAATATTTAATGATAATGATCCAATAAAATCTCAGAAACTGCAGTGGTCACAATTCCAATGAAACTGATGAGTTAAATTTTATTACAGGAATCAATCGTGACATGCTTTGCATAGTTCGTGTAATCACTCTTTATGCTGGACAGATACGGATTTTCGAGTCAAATATATATAAATTCAATTATAAAATTTTTATTTCAAATTATGAGAGTCAATTATATAAAAAATTATTTGAAAAATAGAAGTCAATATTACCATATCATGACATTATGTGCTAAATTAAGTATAAATACAAAAAAATTAAAATTATCCAGCTAGTTTGTAAATTTGGTTTGAATGAGAGGTATTGTTTTTGATTCAATATTTGAATTAGAAACAGGAACAACGACTATGATATTTGGATGGATATAAGAATCAAAGTACTCTTTTTATTTTTATTTTCTATTTTTTATTAATTTCTACCAACAAAAAATTCTCCTGGATCTCCCAGGTTCATGGTCATGGACCACCATGATATCCCAATCATTTTTCTTCTCTTTAACTCAACTTGCAAGGGCAATATTTCATTGTCAAGGAAGAACAACATTAACAATGTATTTTAATGTTTTTCTTTTGTTCTGAAATAAAATAAAAAAAATCATATACTAATCAGGGAGTTTGGGCGGTCCGATGTCTCGCCAGAGTAATTTGATCTCTATTAAGATTTGTGTGTGTTTGATATGTACAAACTTTAAAACTATGTGCGAATTATAATGTGAATCGAAAGACTCTAATTAGACATAAAACTAAATTTGATCTCATGTCTATCAAACTAAAACCCAACTTGATTGGAATTAAAAACTTAGTTGTTATTGTTGTTGTTGTTGTTGTCTATTGGACTGACTCCAATATTTAGGGATGAATACGGATCAGATAGTGGTAGAATCATATTTGTATCTATTTTTATTTTTTTGATACATATAAACAGGTACGGATACAGATCAAATGTTAGACGGATACAGATATGGATCTGATATTCGTTCAATACCATTATTTTTTTAAAAGTATAAATATTATTAAAAAATGAAAGTTCATTTATTTATCTAATTATAATGATGAATAACATACAATTTGTCACAATATATATTAAATTATTTAGTATATATTTACTATTTGCATACGGATAATTAAATTTAAAAACTATATATGTATATGTATCTGTGTCTGTGTTCGTCCAAATATTCATATATTTGATATCTATATCTAATTTTCAAATACGAATCTGAATTCAGTCAGATAACATCTGACCGTTTTCAACCCTACCGATTGCACATCACACAATTCTAAAAATTGTGCATTGCCGATGTCAGTATTATCATTAATGTGGAGATTCAGACGTTGTAACTATTTGCATTTTCACCTTCAATCACTGTCTACATTCTTAATCGGTACTACTTACTTGGAAGTGCACAAAAGGGTAGGAAGAAGAGATGAATTAAATGACTGATTGGGTTATCAAAACTACTCATAATTGACACTGTTCGGATGTAGATCCAAAGAGAGAACTTGGTACGGTGGTTGTGAGAATAATCTTTATTCTTTTGAAGAAGAAATGTGAATAAAGAAGAAATGCGAAGGTCACGTTTTCAGATTTTATTAATCAAGATATTAGAGGTGTCGGTTTTTACAAAATTTATATACAGATTTAAAAAAAGAGAAAAATGAAAAAAAAAAAAAATGGTAAAAAGGTAAAAGAGATAAAATTACAAATGAAAGGCCATGTTTTTAGAGAGAGATTTTAGTTCTGCATGCATGAAACCAGTTTCTGTATTCTTACAAAATTTCTCTTGCCAGTGTCATTACCATTTTGTTTTTTTTCTCTAAATATTCTCGCACACCTTTCCCTCTATATTACAAAACACATAACCATTTGTATTTTCCTGTGTTGCTATTCAGTATCTCTCAATAGGGACAAACTTGGGTCTGATGGGTTCCAAAACCGTCCGATCTCCTTTAAAATCTGTGCACGCCGCTTTAATTTCCGTGCAAATTTTCTTCAATATCCATGCACACAGATCTTGAAGACGATCGGATAGTTTTAGAACCCATCGGATCTAAATTTGAGTCCGATGGATATCGGACCCAAGTTTGTCCCCTCTCAATATAGTTTGCCTCTAACTTATCCTTAACTTAGAACTCCCCAATGCTTACATCAGTGTACACAGGCAATTTGTTCCCTTACTGTGTATTGACACTGCTAAAAAAGATGAGCCACTGTTTCTTCTTGCATGCAGCACAAACAACATCTATTGCGCATTTCCCATCCCCTTTGAATATTCTTTAAAGAGTTTAACATGATATTTCAACAAATTTCTACTGTTAGATTTGTTTTTTTGATAATTTAGCACGTTGGTTGTACTGCGAAGTTATCAATCAAACTGCTATTTCCTATTGAATAAACTTAAAACCAACCAAACTGCTATTTCCTATTGAATAAACGAATACATCACTTGAATTTGACGCGTTCGGAATATTTGATATCAAATTTTCTTTTGGACATCAAATAAAGTGATGTATCTTCAAGATGAAATAACGACTTTTTTTATAAACCATAAATGGAAAAATCAAATTTAGGATTAGTAGTTTGATTTTTAGAAAAATTATAAAAAACGAGTTGGCAACTCGTTCTTCATTTTTTTTTTCCCTCTGAACGAGCTGCCAACTCGTTCTTGGTCAATTTCAAATTTTCTGTGTGGTTTCTGTGTTGCTGGGAGTTCCCAGAGGGAAAAAAAAGTCAGAGAACGAGCTCCCAAGTCGTTCCTTTGAAACAAAATGTATGCACGAAAATTGAAACATATTTGCACGGATTTTAATAAGTAAGCACGAATCTTAATACAAATCTGATGGTCACCACTAAATTTAATTAAGCCCAAAGCCCAAAATAAACCTAACCCTAGCTGTCAGGAATCTTTTACAATTAATTGATCTGGACCATTCTTTTTAACTTGGCACGAATCTCAAAGCCCAAAAATACTGTGGGAACGAGTTGGAATCCTGTTCTGGAATTTTAAATTTGATTTTTCTATTTATGGTTTATAAAAAAAACTCTGAAATAACTTGATGGGTTTTAAACATTTTCTTACAATTAAGTTAAATTTTTTTTAAATTAAACTGAAGTTCAAATGTGCGTGTGGATTTTTCATGAATCACAACTACGGAACAGAAAGAAACTCAAAACAAAAGTTTTGGAATGTATACAAAATTTCATCTCTACAAAGTCAAAATGATCGGATTAACTGTTTTCTTTTAGGGAATGGAATCTGAGGAAGTTAATGGCCATATTGATCGAATTTGGTTCAATATTCTGTAAAAGCCATATGGTTCGAATTCAGAATCATACGGCCACTTCAGGGTTCGTGTGGATCCAGTTCACGCGAATTTTAATGTGAATCGAACGATTGTTACTGAGCATCAGACTCAACAAATCAAATTTGATATTTGTTTCTCAAGTGCTGAACCGAAAAGTAATAGGGCTTTAATTTTTCTAATCATCTCTTTGTTGCATTATTGGGCATGTAACATCAAGGATACAATGGTGCAGGAGCTGAAGGGGGTGGATCGACACAGATGATTCGGATTGAGGAGAACGATAGCTCAGCTAGTGGGGCTTACGCTTAAGGAAGCCGAGAAATAGTAGATACAGTGATACATTTATAGATTGTTCTCCAATAAATAGTTTCCATTATGCTGTTTGTGTGTCTTTCGAGGCACTTTGGATAGTCCTAGTGTCATAATTTTTGTTGTCAATAAATAGTTTCCATTTGATACAGGGTTCTTCCTGGCTCAGCTAGAGTTTTTTGGTTGTCAAAAATTTTAAGTAGGATATGTTATACTGATATGTAAGGTTAAGTAGGGTGTGTTTGTAATGAACTCATATTGCTAATGCAATAGGCTTTGTGCCTTTAAAAAAAAAAAAGTAAATCGAACAACTCTCACTAATGGAAATAAATATGTTAGGAATAACAAGAACCTGTTATTTCGATCCTAACTCCTAAAAAAAAATTTCTCATGAAAATTTCAATGATAAAATTTTTTCATGCACGAATCTTAACAAAGATCAACGGTTGAGATCAGAATAAAAGATTCCTGTTATTCTTTTGGAATAACAACAAATTTATTTCCCACGCTGAGCATCAGGCCAAATGAGCATCAAATTAAATTCAGTTCGATATTAAGTAATAATCGTCTGATCCACATCCAAATTTGCACGATGACTTGAAGTCATGTAGATCAAATACACATAAATATGTATGTGAATCCAACTACTCTTATTTAACATTAGATCAATGGAATAAGATTTAGTCCAAATGGCTTTGGACTGGACACCGTCTAAAGTCTTTAAAAATTCTACGATTAAAGTCCAAACAGTCGATCCGACCGCTCAACATGATTTTCAGATTAAAATGTTCTTAGAGATCAAATTTTATATATTTTTTAAATTATTTACTATTTTTTACATACGTACAACATCACTGTTTCTGAACAGTCCAAAAACAGTAATTTTGTACGTATCTAAAAAAATAGTAAAATTTTTTTTTAAAAATATAAAATTTGGTCTCTGAGTACATTTTAATATGAGAAGTATGTTGAACGGTTTGGATTTTAATCGTACAATTTTTAGAGACTTTGGACAGTATCCAGTTCAAAGCCATTTGGACCAAACCTGATCCCCAGATCAATTTAGTATGGTACACCATCGGATCGCCCGTGCTCCTTTTTCTAGACATGAAAATTGGACCAATAAATTTTTAAAGGACGGCAGCCTCTGTCAATCTATCAAAAAAAATAAAAAAAAATTGAAAAGACAATTTATCGCCATCATTTTGAGAGTAATTGACCATCTAATTTTTTCCTCGTCAAAGGAAGGGAACTATGTTAGAAGTTCAACAAGAGCATTCATAGCTTTAATAATTAATAGTGATGGCTTTCAAATGAAAAATGAGAAAATGATATTAATTATTACAGAATCTTTTCATACGAAATTAAATCATTACGCAGGTATGTCTCTGCATTACTGTGTATTAGCACAAGCAGCATGGTCCAAATCCACAGTATTGCTACCCTCAATTACGCCCCACACAGGATTGCTACTGTTGTTATATATATTGCGTATATTGCGTCTGTTTTAAGTAATAATATAAAGTTACAAACACTGTATCGCTTAAGAAATTGGAGACAGTCCGACGAGGGAAAATTTATAAAATAACCCACTTTCAAAAAAGTTCGGACAAAATACCCCCTCTGTAATTTTTTTTTTGTCAAAATGCTCCTCTAGGACCGACCAAAGTAAATTTATTTTCTACCTTCAATTTATAATTTTTTTATAAACCATAATTAAAAAAATAATTTTATAAAACCACATGATTCTATTTTTTACAAAAATCATAAGAACTGAAATGCCATTTCGGTCCATTATTTTTTTTTCAGGACCGAAATGACATTTCGATCTAGTGTTGTTTTACAGTTTTTTATAGCAGCGGTCACAGAAAATTACACTAGGCTGAAATGTCATTTTGGTCCCAAAAAAAATTAGCGGACCAAAAGTACATCTTATAACAAAAAAAAGTAATCTTGTTATGGTTTATAAAAAAAAAAAAGAATTCTCAATTTACTCAAATTTCTTTTTCTGGTCTCTTCGCCTCTTTCAAGATTTTGATCCCTTTCTTTCTTTCATGAGTTTCTACGTTAAAGCATCTTCTATGCCTCTCTGCCTCTGGTTCGACTTCGTGCCTCTACACTATCCGCCCCCTCTGGTTCGACTCCGCTGATGCAAGTTCCAGCAGGTGAAATATTTATCAGTTAAGTACATTCTGAGTTTTTTTTTTATTATCTAAATCACAGTTACACAATGACCTTTATCACTTATCCTTTCTAATTTATTTTTCGGTTCTTTCTTTGGGTTAAGAAGATCTTAAATTATACATGACTTTGTAATTATGGTTAATGTGACTAATTATTATTTTCTACAGCATGTTTGTTTGTTTTAGAAAAAGTAGCTGGACCAATATAATTACAAAGGGAACCATTAACCTAAACTTAACCCTTTAAGACAAAACACAGAAGTAGGCCCTAGATGAGTATAAGGCCTCACCCATTCTAATTATCTCATTAGTCTCTCTCTCTCTCTCTAATTAATTGTATGTTGACAGTTTGTATTGGGTCTGCATACTGGTACAGTACTGGTTAGCTAACAGCTAGGAAAAAGATTCACAACATAACTCCAAAGAGCCTATATAAAACTGGTACCATACGTTGTACCAATTCAGATAACAACCATAGCAGTGTCGACCTCATATATGTGGGAAAAAAATGAAATAAATAACAGATCTAAAAATATTTAGTGATATTTTTTCATGACGTATCTATTTTTTATAGTTTGATGACATATTGTGGATCTACGTTGAATTATTTTACATAATGTTGCATTCCCATCATAAAAGTTCCAATTTTACATACACTGTGTGGAACTCTTTCACATCAAATTTATTCTAATATTTCGTAAAAAAAAATTAATTGCGTTGAAAGGATCTGACATCAAATAACGCCAGCTATAACAAATATTGTCAAATAAATTGATTGAAATGTTAAAGAACGTCAGCAATAACAAGTTTGTAATATAATCATTTTAGTGAGTTTTTAGTTTGTAGCGCTCAAATTTATCTATTTTACGGATTTTTATGATAAAGCGGATTTAGTGCCGATGAAATTTTACTGTTAAATTATGTTGTTTATGTTACTCCAGTATATAAAATAAGAACCAGCTAGAATATCTGTTTTATTTAGCATGCTAGAAGTTATTAATTGGTATTTTAAATATAGTCAAATAAAATAAAAATTTATAGAATTAAAAAAAAAATAATAGTGTCAAAAAATAAATGGAAAACTTAACAGCAAATAACGTGAGGATAGCATTAAAGAAATAATTATTTAATAAGTAAATGACTGATTAATAACTATCATAATGAATCGAGGGTGAGTAATCTAGAAATAGAAATAGAGAGGGAGGGAGAGGAAGGGAAAGAGAATATGTGGCTCGCAGGTTTATTTTGTAAAAAAAAAAAAATGATAATAAGGTATTTTGTCCGAATTTATTTGAAAGTAAATTATTTTGTAAAAATTTCCTATCCAACGAGCATAAGAATAAATTTAGTTTGATGTCTAAATCAAATTATTCCATCCGTATCAAAATTATTGCGGTGCCAATTTTTTTTTTTTTGCTGTATTGTGCAGATGGCTTCAAAATTCGTATGAATTCTTCAAAATTGTTTTATTTTATTTCACTAATTTCCTGAAAACGTGGCTGTAGAATTCGAAAAGTTCAATATTTTTCTTAATTTTGTTTCAATTTCGTGTAAAATTTCTCAATTTTAATCATGACATTACAAAAATTTATATATGAACATTACACTTTTTTTTCTTCTTCATAAAAACCGGAGTGACTTGCCAGGGTGAACATTACACATTTGTTGGTATTTGATTTTCCTTTCCGATATATAGAAATACTTCGTATCAATAACATCAGTTATATAGATATGAACCAATATAGTAGAATGTACATAATAGATGAAAATGTAAAATTACCATATAAATTATATGTTATTCCCATCCGATATTAATAGATAAAAAAAATTCAATTAAAGACTTGTGCAGTTCATAAATTATTGGAATCATTGAATATTTATATTTTAAAAAAAATCGAACCTAGGCGTAGATGTACTAGTTGTATACATCATGAATCATATGTATATAAGACAAATGAATAATTGTAAAATTAATAAATAAAGGTTAACAAATAAACTTTATCATTCATTTAACATCTTTACTTTAAGAAATGAAAAAATGCAATAAAAAAGATGCTAGAGTAACAAACAAAACTATTGCAATAAACAAATAATTCTAGCCGTTAACAAATTAATAAACTTCATCATTTACACTTTTACTTTTATCAGACATGATAATATATTAAAATTTCCTGAAACAGATGATTTGGTCACTAACTGAAAAATATTTTTTAGTTTTAGTTTTTTCACTTTCATTTTATAATTGGATATTACTTGAATAATTCAGCAATTGTATAATTAAAATATTTTTTTTTAAATACAAATCTGAAAAACAAATTATATGACTCTTCCCCTTAATTTTCTCCAATTACCAAATATCAGTTAATATATTAAATGTCATGTTGTACTCAATTCTAATTATGACCGAATTAGGGGTGCAAACGGATAAGATACGTCTGAATTCGAATTCGTACGTAAAAATTAGATTCGAATATCTGATAACTGAATATCCGTGTGGATATAGATACGGATATAATTTCAAATTTTAATTATCTGTATCCGAATAGTAAATATATATTATAAAAAATATTATGTCATTCACCATTATAATTAGATAAATATTATAAATTTTCATATTTTTTTAATAAATAATAGTATTAAAACAGATATCCGATCCTATCAGTTTAATATCCATCTAATATATGATATGTAATTTGTATTTGAAACATAAAAGCAAAATTAGGTATGAATTTATCACTATTCGATCCATATCTGATCCGTGTGCACCCCTGTAAATACCTACTACCTTATACATCATTGCGTCGCACTCAATTTTTACCTTTTTAGTTTCTGAAATACGTCCAACTATATATATCTTAAGATTTAACATGTGTATGAAATTTCTGATCATTTTCTTAAAAATTAAGGAAGCTGATATTAGTAGCCGCGCTACAGTACCTGCACCATAACTTCCATAACTGCCATAACAATTGGGGGACCACAAAATCTGCAGGACTGAATTTTTTTCTTCAAAGTATTAATATCTATACACGGAAGTATTTATACCTATGAAATGAAGTATTTATATCTATGAAATGAACAACTTTTACGTAAATAATTATTTTCTTATCTATATTTCTCAAACGTATCCGCCGAATAAATGCATTGTGGGGACCACTCAAACTAGATGGGGGACCATACACGTTTTTAGAGGTGGGTTTTCTTTCTCTGTTTATTTTTGTCCATATTTCTGACGATCTGCGAGATATTTTACAAATCTAAAACTACTAACATCTTCTACACAACTTTCTCTTTCAAATGAGATCCATGATAACGTACTTTTGAGCTCGTTGTCAAACAAGTATTTATACCTACACTTGCAGTATTTTTTACACATGACACCTTGGATGATATCTGAAAGTATTAATATCAAGTACTCTAAGTATTTATACCTATGTATTGTAGTATTTATACCTATGTGGTCAACTATTTTTGTTAGAGAAATATTGCAAGTGTTTTTTTACATATGAATATATTACACTATATAACATCTGAAAATATTAATATTAAGTAATACACAGATTTATATTTATGCACTAAAGTATTTACATCTATGTGGTCAATTATGTTTGTTAGAAGAAGATTGACGCATGGACGATTAGGGAATGTTGATGCAGGAATGCGGGGTCCCCATTACTTCATTTAAAGAAGGTTGACACGGGGACCATTAGGGACTGAAAAAGGGAGTGATTATATCAAGTGACGTCACAAGTATTAATATTTTATTTTGTAAGTATCAATTTCTTATCTTGCAAGTATTTATATTTATAAAGGCTGACGCTGGACCGGTGTGGAGACTGAAAAGGGGAGACTAAGTAATTAGTGGGGACCATGTACATCATGCCTTTAATGTACAGTGCGGGTATTGTAGTGCGGAGATGAGAATAATTATTCAAAAATTAAATAGAAATGAAACCTCAGTAGTTAGTCCGTCTGTATATGTTTTCCTACATACATACGCTAACAGATAGAGATGAATATATACATACAGGTAAATAATTACCGGCCTGATGCTTAGATATGTCAAGAACATCATCCCCGCGGTGCAGCTTAAAAGGAAAGCCAAGGCGATTCTGAATTCGCCCATGGCGATCCGAGCACTGCCATCCCATACACTAATTCTTCTTATTTAATTCTTCTTATCTGAACTGGTGTTTCTGTCTGGTGAATCTGACTACTACTTTCGGTGCTTCTGTATAGTGGATGTTGGTCATCGTTGATGCTCTTTTGTCGTTCAAGCTGGTGCTTCCATCCAGCGAATTTGGCCACAGTTTTTGTAGCGAATTCGAACACCTTAAAGAACCCAAATTTTGAGTTTATATCAGTTTGATACTCTCTGGCACCATAAGATCCCATGCATTATATTTCAGACCGGATTGGTTCGGATTATAATTGCGCGGTCCGTATCTAAACCAAACTTTGGGTTGGGAATCCAGACCTTTTGCAGCTCCAGCTACTAAAAACCGGATATCTTGTGTAGACTGTAGAATACTCTCTATACAACGGTACCTCTTGATTCTATAATCGATATCTAGATCTCTAAAATAGGACTCGCGATAGGATCTGACAAATAGAAGAACAACACTATCATGTTAAATATAACCGTTTATATGTATTGAAATTCGTGCATAAAAAGTTTAACGGTTAGATTTGAAATAACATGATCCTGCTCTTCTATTTGAAAAGCAGCAGAGTTGGATCTCTCGCGATAAGAGATAATATCACAATCATTAATTTGTAGGCTCGATATATGGTCGAAAATTAAGCCACAAAAAAAAAAAAAAATTGGGTAAACTTTTTTTTCAGTATCCATCTCTCAAACATTCTTAATTATAACATTAAATCAGTAGTAGGAGTTCATTCATCTATTTAATGTCATTTATTTCGGTTATCTAGGAATAACAGGATTTATAGGAATTGGCAAATGATTTAGAGATATTTTTTTCACTTGCCATCAACAGAGCAACTCAACTGGGGCCCTTGGGCCTGCGGGCATTTGTACAGAAAGGAAAAAAAAAAAGGTAGCCCATTAATTTGACCATTGATAGGTTCCTTGAACTGCAAATTTGCATGAAAACTAAAAAACAGGAGGTGATGGTGATGGTGATGGTGATGGTAATGTTAGGCTCCTCTTTAATGGAATGTTTGGCCCAAATAGGCTTTAGCTAACTAGTTTAGATGTAACAACTCAAGTGGGAACTTGTTTTGCTTTGCTTGGAAGAGTGTGAGACTATGGTTAGCATATGCATATTATGTATCGATCTGTTTTATGGATCTACATTTTTATTTTCAAATTTTAAATAGTCGATTTGAACCACTAAAATGATCTCCATATAGGATCAAATTTTATATATATATATTTTTTAAAAAATTACTATTTTTTAGATAGGTAAAAATGTACTACTATAGTACACTATTGGATAATCCATAATTTTTAGATTAAGTGATTTTTTTACCTATTTAAAAATTAGTTAAAGTTTTAGAAAATATAAAATTTGTTCTTTCATACCCTCACTCAACGTGAATTTTGTACAACTGGAGATGACTTCAACAAAAACGTTTGGAATCTCTTCACAGAGATTTCACTTCAGTTTACGTCATTGAAATATAAATTTTAATTAATGATGTACTTTTGGACAATTAAATCATATACGCAAATGCATTATTCCTTGTAAAATATCTAGGAAGGGACGATTACGAAATTAAATTCCGAAATTGTATCTTCAAAGAAGTAGCGGGTTAAGATATTGATAGTATTGTTTTGACTTTTGACTTCATACAATTATATATACAGTTATGTGTTTTTTTAATTATGACTCTATTGTCTGTGTGCTGAACGAAGCCAAAATAACATTTTTAATATCTTTATCCGGACTAACATCTGGACATGGTACGGATTAGCCAGTAACAGTGTACCCCAAATTGAATGGGTAAAGATTTTAACAAAGCAGTTTTGATTTCATGCAGTGCACACACTATAGAATCAAAACAGTTCTACAAATGGTTATTGCGCTGTATGAAGCCAAAACTGCTCTGTTAAAATCTTTAACCCGTTTGAATGCGAGGCCGTGGCAACTAAAGGAGCCTACTAGGCTGGTATCCGTGTTTTGACACTTTGCCTTTCTAGTTGCTGGATAAGCAAAATTTCTTATAATGCTTAGGAACAAGTTGTTCAGAAAAGTTCCTTTAAGAGCAAAAAATAATAATTATTGGCTGAAGCTATTTCCAAAGCAATTTTAACTCTGTTTGAGATGAATACGAGAATAAGTGGAGGTATTACACATAGCCAAGAATACAAGACATTTATTTTTCACCCGCTGAAAAATTACAGATTATGGACTAACAAAAATGAAGAATGACATTTCCATTAATTATTCCAAGAAACAAATCAGATGAAGTTCAAAACAAGAATTCTTAATTATTAGCCCAAAAATACAATATGTTTGTATTCTCATGAATCATGATAAGCAATCCCTACAAAGAGGACAGGTAAGCTGTTGCACAAGCCATCTATCCAAGCACCTCCTGTGGAACAAATGTTTGCATCTCAGATCTCTAATCTCTCCGCCTTCTTCGATCTCGTACATACACAATACACACTCTGCCGTTTCGCCCAAGTTCCCAATATTTCTCTCATACATAATCACACCCAGATTGATCTCAGAAATGGAGACATTTTGCTCAAAAAGTATCGGTTGGCGGCATGAGAACAAAACCGAATCGACCAGCCAAGATAAGAGGTGTCTCACTTGAGGCTGGTTCAGCATTGATCCAAGGAAACTGGATCTGACTAGTATAGTTAAAATGCACATTAATGGTAACATGAGAGAGAGAGGTAGCTAGCAATACTGCAAGTGATATTTTCATGAGTAGATGAGAGCAGCAGCACACAGGAAAGAATATATATATATATATATATATATAGGATTGTATGAAGGATAAGATACAATATTTCCTTTTAAAGTACAATAGTGTTATATTTTAGTATTTTATTCTCAAGTTGCTCCCGGGCTCTGTGTATGTATAGTTTGACCAATCTTTGCACAAAATATTAATTAATGTTCCAGGAAGTAAAATAACCTTTTAACAACGCGACTATATTAAGATTTACACAAAATATAAATGAAAAAAAGGTGAGCTAGGTTTATAAAATAGTTTTGGCTTTTTTCTCAATAAACTATTTGCATGCTACCTGTTCAGATCTAAAATTCGAAAGCGTTGGAAAATTTTAAACCCAAATAAAACGGATAGAATGTGTTGAGATTCGTGCAGTACCCCCATAAAAAAAATCCAATGGTTACTCAGAGATTGAGCTTCTCCAGCAAAGAAAACAAGTGCCACATCAAAATTAAAGGTTGTGAAACGAGCATAAAAAGGGGGGAAAAGGTGCAAATTTCTTGAAACAAACCAATCCATTCACAAGTTTATCTTCGCAGTAATTACTAATACATTAAATTTAAAAATAAGTATTCAAGGGTTCGCTGCTGATCAGCAGTATACCCAAATTAAGATTTACTAAAATATAAATCTTAGTAATTGAGTCGAGTATCACTAGCAGGCTCTAATTTAAAGCATCCACATTTAGATCTAATACTACACTTGCATAAAATTATAGTAAATCAGTCTTTTTATTTATTCAATCAAATGAGGATGCAATCTCGAGCTTCACTGATGCATATAAACTAAAATGACTCCATTAGCCCGGAGGCCAGTTCATCTGTCGCCCACCAATAACATGCACATGAATGTGGTACACAGATTGGCCTGGAAAAAAAAAATATAAAATATTGAATGTGGTATATTAGAGTACAAGCTTTACATCTACAGAGGTTTTACCTAAAAGGTTCTTGGCAAATGACTATTTTAGGTTTATCATGTTTTACAGGTGGCAACATACTTCCCTCATACTGTCTACCAACAACCAAGCCGTTAGTCCCAAACAAGTTGGGGTACGCTAGAAATGAACCCAATCGTAGTCCCTCATACTGTCTACATGCAAAAATTTTGTGATATTTTCAAAAATCACAAACTAGTCAAATTACAATGATGCACTTATCCTGTATACAAACTGAGCGAAAATGAAACCAAGCGAATGATTCTCATGCAAAGTCTAGTACATGATGTATTAGGTATTTGCAATGAGATTGGACTTGATATGGGCAATATAAAGCGTTATTTCCAACAGTTGCATTTATGAACTAAGAAAAATATAAAGCGTTATTTACAAAAAATGAGACACTAGGCCCTTAAAAAGGCATTTGTTAGAGTGGGGAAGAGACCAAATGTTTTGTTCTGTATTACTATTTGATTCTGCCTCTGTCCCTTAAACAGACAGTTATTAGAGTGAACAAGAGTCCCAATACTAATAACAATACCACTTGTGGAGATCTTATGTCCCTCGTAATTTAGGACAAAAAAATATCCAAACACTAGCAATGCTACCATACACAATATTTGAAATGGCCTGTAAAGGAGAATGCTACCCGTACAACTTACTTAATTTGATTACTAGAGTAACCAAAATAAAATATATTAGCCAAAAGCATTATTTGCCAATTGCAGGAGAAATGCAAAGCGATAAAAAGGACTATACATAAAATAGAGTTTATTCTTTAGTAAATATTAGAGGAAAGAAAGACATACATCCATTTTTTCCATCATTAATGACAACTCTATATCCGTCATCAAGCTTTTCCTGCTTGGCAACTAACTTTGCAACATAGAGGAGCCGGCCAAGTATCTCCACATGCCTCTCCTCTGCCTATTGCATTTTGCATAAACAATAATACCCGTTCATCAGTATTTATGAAACATTCATAAATAGTGGTATTTGTAGAAACACCAACACCAAAGATGAACACCGGCTTGATATTAGAAAAAAGGTTCAAAATTGATCACATTGTCCTGGAAACCCCAACATATTCACCTCTTTATCTTAAAAAATGAGATCAATAACAGTGATTTTTCTCATGTGAATTTCTCTTATTTATCTAAAGCCAACCACCTTTTAACAAACAGCAAGATTGACGTATATGCAAAGATAATGTAAGGATGGTTTCCTCCCATAAAAGAAAAACAATATATATTCTGAAGAAAATTGTTCTCTGTTAGATTATTCCAATTCTTTCTTCTTATAATGGCCGTTTAAAAATAAACCATGGATTTTTTCAGCAAATGATGCAGGATTGATGGCCATTAGTGAGCTTAAACCACAGTGGGTAGATGAAGTGCACAACAGCTATGAAGGAGATGTTTGGATCAAGAGATATATGAATAAAAGTGCAATGTCAGAGTACCTTGGAAAGACCAGATAGTCCATCTTTGACCTTAGGAATGACTATAATATGAGTTGGAGCTTGGGGACTAATATCCCTAAAAGCAAGGACCTGATGCAAATTAACCATTGGGAGTTGTCAATAACTAGGAACAAAAATATGACAATGTTTGGAATAATTGGCATTGCAAAAGTTTACACATAATATTTACTTTAGTATTACAAATAATGAGTTGCATTGCGATTTAAGACCTTAACTAGTCCAAATAGTCTTATTGTGTAAAGATTGGATAAAACAGAATCAAATTATCCATATAACTAAGCAACAATACATATAATTAAATAAAAGAAGTAGATTCGAATTACCTTATCGTCCTCATAAACAATAGTGGAAGGAATCTCTTTTTTAATAATCTTGTCAAAACTGCAGAATAACAGTCTGTAATCAGTAGTCTAATTTAATATCAGTTATTTAAGGATCCAGATTAAGCACCTAAAATATGTTGAAGTTGCTACACTAAACTGAAAAGCATACTCTCACTCATCATATGTAGCACTAGCTCATACAAGGGCCAGCCAAAATCTATGTACCATTTACAAAAAAAAAGTACATAATATCCATATCAAATGGAAAAGATAATGGTATTAAACAGAAAAGCCAGCATAAGCGGGACCTGGATTCATAGAATGGTAATCTGAATAAGGCCAATCAATACTCCAGTATCCATTTACAAACCTAGGTAATAGAAAACGAAATTAACAAGAAAGGGAAAAAAAATCACATGGTTGGAGCGTCGTCGTCGACCGGGACCGCAGCTAAAGCCGCCTCTTTCTCAGATTGCGCCATTAGAGTTGAAGTGGAATGAAACGAGGAAAAACCTTCGCAAATCTTTTCTTCATTGTGCAATTACATTTTGACCCTCTGTTGGTTCCATTTGAGTTTTGAATGGTCTCGGTCTACTGATAATTTTTTCAAATTCGATCATGTGGACCCCAGTGTCAGAAAGTTCGAATCGAATGGCTCTTATGGTCTCGGCGTACTCGAGATCTTATTCTTGGAAAATGGTGTTAATTGCTCTAGTAACCCATCAATTGGGCCTTTGGGCCCTTGGCTGGTTGCATTATTTGTCTGTTCGCTTTGAGCCGTTTTAGGGCCTTTATATAATCACTTTGAGACCAGAGACAAGGGCTTTACTGTTTGGACCAATTTCACATACAAACTACAGCTAACTTGGAGCTTTTGGGGCAGAAAACCCAAAACTAGAGAAGAAATTTGGTCACACCGGGACGTGACTATTTGCGTACCGAACCGTATTCAATCGAAAATTACATGTTATATCACGTCACGCAGACCAATCACATGTACGTTTTGGGGGCAAAGTTATGAATTTAAGTACTATTAAATTTGAATTTCTAATTATCTATTTCCATAAAAACTAAATTTAAAGATTAGTATTTAACAAAGAAATAATTTTGTTTGCTATATATATTTTTTATCTGATCATGGAAGGAAATATGTTTAACAAGTGTTGTTGCACATAAATATACAATACTTTTTAGAGAGCATTTGGTTCGCGATATAGATTATTCCATAAAATATTTTGATTGGAGAATGTAATATCAATAAATATTTTTTTTGTTTTGAATGGCTATCTCTTTCAACATTTTAGGAGATGTATAATCACTGTGTTTATTTCAGTGTATATTACAATGACTATCGGAATTTATGAAAATCAATATCCGATTATTAATAAACTTTATAACATGAATCTACCATTTCAATCTACCAAATTGCAATCTGAAAACAGTCGATAAAAATATGAATCTAAAATTCAATCTACCATCATTAATAAACTTTAAAATAGTCGATTAAAACATGAAACTACCATTTTAATCTGATAACTCTTAATTAAAACCTGAATTACAACAAGTATGACCAATTTTTCAAACCGTTCTTACGAAATTGCTACATCTTGTAATCACATGAGACCCAACTCACATACTCTGATTTATCATTATCAGCTAAAAAAATAAAAGAATTAGCCTTATTAGTATTCGTGAAATGACACCCTCAATTTTTATACAATCTAATAAAGATAAGCCCTGTATTTTTGTTAATCTCTACAAACACTCTGTCTTTTTTAGTTGCATCGCCTTCTATGAATTGAAAACAACCGGCTAATTTTACGATATTGTCCCTAGTTGTTTTATTTACTCCTTTAATATTCATGCTAAAGAAGATCTGATGGTCCAGATCTAAACTCAAAATTTTGAGCTAACTCGGGTAATATCTTCATTCTTATATTAAGTACGTTGATGTTCTGATCCGCCAAAAACTACAATTAAAAGATAAAATTTCGTATTTAATATCAATCTTCCATTCACATACTTTGTCATAGTTTGATTAAATGCATATTTTTTATGTATAGAAGTTTAAATTTAGCTAAAAGGATGCTCGTTACACATCCGGCCACACTATATGTTACAATTAAATTTGCACCAATTCAGTTTTTTAATAATATTTATCTGCGTGAAATATGTTTCTTTATTTTTCTTACACCGAATTGTGCAGCCAAGATATGTTTTCTCATTCTCCTTCTTTATTGAGCATAATAGAAATCCATATTTTTTTTCTCCTTAAATATCTTCTTGTTTGTTTCTATACAAATTTTCACGACAGAATGGAAAAAAAAATTCTCATGTCCTTATTTGTTTTTATATACACTTCCATAGTCACGAATTAATACAGATGTAATTAGTTAAGCTACAAAATAATTAATATTTGTATTTGTGTCATTTTTAAATTTTGTGTAATTAGTTAAGCACCTTCTTAATTGGTTGAATTTGGGAGCAGATAATCCAAACTTGAAATATCTCCACGTAAGTAATTGTGCTTGCTTTGAAAAATAGGTGCATAAGTGTGATGTCGTTGAGAAATTCAAATTTAATGTTAAGGCAATGGGCGGAGATATCAAATTCAAATTCAAAATAGGTGCATAAGTCTGATATCTCCACGTAGATTTATCTCATGTTATGTACAAAATTGTTGAGAAAATACAGTAGCTATTGAGTCGTTGCATGATAATATAAATTTCAAGACAAATTTTTATTAAACTTCTTTATTTGTATGTACATTTTAAAATAGTAGTTGCAACAAATTAGTTTTTATGCTGAATTTATATTCTATTTAATGTTGTAATATGTCTCCGTTGCAATATACAGACATGATACTAGTGAATTCATTAATTACTCTTAAAAAGTTGAGTTTTGTTTTCTTCTCATGTCTTATGAATGTATTCACCATTATGTGTTGTAAATGGAGAAAATATTGACAATATGTGGAGAATACTTGAACAAAACAAGCATGAAATATGACGAGAAAGGTTGGAAATAAAAATCAGAGATCCCATAATTGCAATAGCAAAGTGATTTTCGGGAATAAAAAAAATTCGCTCTTACCATAGGCAGCAAAATAGACACCAAGTATAAAATCATAATTGCAAAATAATGATACATATCATATTCATTTCTTTACCATTTTCGTCAAACACATTAATGGAAAAAATAACTTATCGGATAATAGGAAATTGTCTTCCAAAAAAGCGAACTAAATACCCCTTAGAATTTTATAAGAGATTAGAAAATCAACGTACCGGATCTGCTATTTTGTGGCAGACGAACGAGCTCGATTAATTGGTACCAAAGAAAAAACCTCCTAGGAAACGAAGTCATCCCCCCCAAAAAAAAAAAAAAAAAAAATGGGTTTCGGCACGAAGACAGTGAGATTAAGAAGTAACACCAATTAAAAATGATAATGGAAATTGTCATTTGCCCTTTCTAATATTCAAAAGGCATGTTGAAATTCTAATTCCCTTTTAAATTAAGGAGTAGTCGAAATAATTATAATATCTAGATAAGGAACAATAACGTTGAAGAGCTCAATTTTTTTTACATAGTCTGCAAAGATAGGAGCATACATCTATGTACTATTCAGAGAACACATGGCATTTCAAATAATTTAAATAAAAAAATTCAAATAAATTGTCATATCCTAATCATCAATGTGGAAGCTCTGACAAACATACCTGGAAAAACATAGCAAATTAAATATTTTTCATAAAAAATTGAACAAATTGTTATTTGCAAATCATCAACGTTGAAGACCTCAATATTTCCGAATATATCCATATATATTTACCACCATAAACCACAAACGCAGCATTTCAATTTATTTAATTTGCTATGATTTTCCAGGTAATATGTAATTAAAACATTTATTTCCAGGGTGAGGGGGGCACATGTCGTGTTGGTCACGTTGCGTCCCTATCCTGCACTTTCTTTAAAAATGATTTATCATTTATGCCTCTTGTCTTGCCATTAGCAACAGGAAAAAGGAAAGATATTTTAAACCTTTTTTTTTTAATTATTTCAAGAGGATGTTAAGGGGTGGATATGGAATATTTCTGCGGTGCACATGATATGTGTTTTTCTTAAGAAAAATAATTCTCTTGGAGTTCTTACTTCTTAAGCATCAACCAAGCATTAAATAATTTTTGCTGCAATGCATATTTATGGAAATGATGATTATGATTTTTATTTCATTGAGTACCCTTAAATATTTCTATTTTTCTTAACTTACCATTTCGGTTTGATGGTTTTGTAAACTTAATTTTCAGTTTCAACAGGTGTTTATCCCACAATAAAACAAACGAGAAGGGATCAACTTACATCATTTTTTGGTGACACCCAATTACATCCTATATTTTTAAAATTCAAACAATCAATCCAAATCGTTTAACATGATGGATATATTAAAATATACTTGCAGATCAAATTTTATATTTTTTTTGAATTTATTTACTATTCATTAATATGATAATGAATACAAAAATTCAATGATCTAAAAACAACAATTTTATAAAATACTTAATAGTGAAAAATTCAAAAAAATATAAAATTTGGTCACCAAGCATATTTTAATATGGAGATCATGTTAAATAGTTTGGATCGACTATTTAAATTTTGAAAACTTTAAAAATATAGAGTGTAATTGAGTGTCACCAAAAAATAATGTAAGAGCTCACGAGTCATGTATTTTTTTCCCATTGTGACTCTATTGCTCGTGCACTGTATTACATCAAACCAGCTCTGTCAATATCTCTCCCCCACTTTTTGGTATACACAAAAGGGAAATTTTACAAATTGTCCTACTTCTCAAAATTTTCAAACAAAATACCCCTCCTTCAAAATAATTAACAAAATACCCTTGTGGGGTCCCCATTTCCCTTTCTTTCCCCTCTCTCCCCCTCCCTCCTATTTACTCTCACCAAATTTTGGTGCTTTTCACCTTCTATGTCTGTCTCTTTCTCTCTAAACTCAAAATCTGATAATAGATTTGCCTCTCTTAGTATGCATCTGTTCATTCCTCTA
The DNA here is from genome assembly GCA_024447775.1 of Carex cristatella. Lineage (NCBI taxonomy): Eukaryota > Viridiplantae > Streptophyta > Magnoliopsida > Poales > Cyperaceae > Carex > Carex cristatella. The sequence continues at coordinate 2,764,546 of JAJHPF010000024.1, read as the reverse complement.
AGCGCCCATTAAGTTCTATTGTATGTGTATCAAATATTAATTATTTTTTCTAACCAAAATTATATGATATGTAGGTGTCACAACTTGAGATATTATATTCCGTTAAAAACTGAAGTATGTTTAACACTATCCTTAATCTAGTGTGAGTTTGTTCGGGTTTAATTTATTAACTGCTACTTGGTTATTTTTTCTAATTTAAAATTATTCACTTTATTTTATTACTTCTTAAATATTTGTTTTTATTGTAGGAATTTTGAAAGCTTATACAATGTTGGACATAGAAGATTACAGAAACCGTTAAATTTATGATTTGCAATTTATATCCATGTTTTATGTTTTGTACTCTTTTATTTTGTTGGTACTGTAATTTAATAATATTTTGAACTTTATATATGAGAGAGATAAAGTTGAAATGAAGTACAAATATAAGCATATGCAGGTAAGATTTGATTTTGTATTGTAATTCTCTTGATTATATTTTATTTTGATTGACATTGGTTGTTGCCTAATTGAAAAATATATATTTGATAATATATATTAACTATCTAATTAAAAAATTTGTTGCATGTTTATAAAATATTTGTTGTATATTTTGTGCTCATTGAAGTTTAATGAAAAATGAGCTGCTAAAATTTGGTGAGAGTAAATAGGAGGGAGGGGGAGAGAGAGGAAAAAAAAGAGAAAATGTGGATCCCACAAGAACATTTTGTTAGTTATTTTGGAGGAGGGGTATTTTGTTTGAAAATTTTGAGAAGTAGGACAATTTGTAAAATTTTCCATACACAAAAGACGCGCGGAATAATTGAGCTTTCCACAGGGGTTATAATAAAGTTTTCTGGTATTATAAATGAAGAAGAAGAATTCTCTGGTTCTTACTTGATAAACACGGTTAATATTAATTTTCCAACAAAACGGCTGGCGCAAGGTGGACCTATTAAATAGAGAATCCTGACCTCCCCTTTGTTTCCGCCTTCAATTCCTCCTTTATATACCATTTTCATTGCTCATTTTTCTTCCGTTTACTTCTCCAATTTGCTCTCCTATAGATCTCCTCTTTGATATTCAGGTAATAAACACACTGTTGACTCATTTTTTTCTTTTCTTTTTGTGTTAGTTTGTGATCAAGGTGTAAGAGAACATCTACCTGACTACCTCCATTGAAGATTGATTGATTTGTTAAGGAAACAGATTTAGATGTTCATGGTCAAATCATTTACCAGCATCAGAAATTTCTTTTTACGAATATGATGGTTTGACATTTTTTCCTTTGTGGTACAACCGGTCCTCAATTTGTTTATGTTCCCTTCTCTCTGTTTTTTTGTTACATTTCTATCTTCAAAATACATAAATCTTATTGAACATTCTAATTCCAGATTTTTGTATTGTTTGATTTATGTGTTAATCATCCAGCCTGGATCTTTTAAAACAACTGCTTATTTTTCACTTATTTTTTCATCAATATTTCAAGAACACATTATTTTTGTGTGTCTTGATACAGTTCTTGTTTCTCAATTAAAGTCATGTCATCTTTTGTGTTCCTTAATTTATAAGGCACTTTACCTCTTTAATCAGTCAAAAAAGCGTTAAAATAATACAATCCTAACCAATGCTGCTTCTTTGGTTTCAGATTTCTATTTCTATAATCTAACCATGAACAATGATTTCGTGCTCACCGACAGCCAGCGCCAGATTCATAGACGCGAGCAACTGAAACTCTCATCCATGAAGAAATCATGGTCGACCGACTCACTCAACAGCCTGGCAGGTGGTAGAACTTGTGTATGTGCACCAACTTCTCATGCCGGCTCTTTCAAGTGCCGGTACCACCGCCACCCTTCCAATATGAACCTTCAGGCAATGAACCAGCTCAGTACCAGTACGATTGTAGAGGAGAAATCTGATGCCGACGAGAGCACCAAGCCACAGCCCGAAGAGCCACGGCCTGATGCGCCACGGCCCGAAGTGCCACAGACCGATGCTAAAATTACGACCGATAATAAGGCGGCGTTTGATATCTGAAATGGTGATTACATGATTGGGTTGTGCATGAAGCTCTTGACTAATTGAGAAACCAAGAACATGTAATTATTATTAATGAGCATTTTGGGTTGAGGTGTGTGATTGAGTATTGTTTGGAGCATTTTGAAATAAGCTCTTGCAGCTTATTATGACAGACTGCAGAGAGAATGAAATTTATTTATTTCCTTCATTTTCCTTGAGCTGTAAAGTTAATGAAACAGTGTATGTATATGTTTTGGTTTGTTTTTATGATTTTCTTTTTTTCACTGTACAATTATTTTCTAACGATTTATAATATAAAGCTTTTGGGATTTTTAGATTCCTCTATAGCCGTAAAACAATAGATTCATCTATCCGTGCTTAAAAAGGATATATCAAGGAATTCATCAAATTAAGCAAGTGGGATAAAACCCATTATTTTTTCCATAAAATATAAAAAAATTTCTATAACAGTTAGTAAACAAATAAATTTGTTATAGTTTAAGAATGAGCCACCATTAATTCGTTCTATTCATGTGATTGTATTCGGACTTTTGCAGATTCAAATATTGGGATACGGATACAAATACGGGTATATAATTTATGCAGATACGAATTTAATTTTGGAAGTGGATATAGGTACAAATATGAATAATTATATGTTTTATTTTTTCAGATATCCATTTATTTAATTATATAAGTTTAGAGAAAAAATCTTTTTTCTGGTATCTTTTGATTAAAATTATATTATGTTGGGAATTAATTTTTATTAACCAGATACATATTTTATAATGACATAACAAGAAAATCATGAAAAAAAAATATTATATATGTTCACCGTAATGATTATATATGCTAATTATATTACTTTTATTTACTAATAAAAAAAATAATATGTTAAATAATATTTTAATTTTGTTATAATATTTTAAATTAGAAATTCAAAATGTATTTATGTACATGTTCGTATCTGTTTAATATCTCGATATATATTTATAATTGTTTAATATCCAATCCATATTTATATCAAAAAAACAAAATCAAATAAGAATATAATTTTACTACTATCTTATCACATATCAACGTGCTTACACCCCCAAATTCAGGCTAAGCATTAATTTTGAATGATCTGGCTCACATACTGGTCTTAAAAATTCTAGAGGTAATTCTATTACAGTGACTCCCCATGAGATATTTTTTCTATCTTTACTATTTGGCAGCGACCCCTATTCTGTTTTTCTGGTCATCCCAAGTCCCAACTGTACATAGATGTATAGTTGCTTAGGCGTGCTTTTAAGACTTTGTCAAACACCGCCATAAAAATCACTTAATCAGAGGCTTATATAATATTTCCCAAATAGTGAATGATCTTTTAAATTATTAAATATATTGATAGCAGATAAGATGTGAATCAGGCTGTACGCCAGATCATAGTGCACAGTTTAACAATCTAGTTTTTGTTATTTATTTATTAACTTGGGACATGATATTGATAATACTATGTTATAATCTGAGATACAATTTGAGGTAGACTTTGAAGAAGAAATATTTCACTGATTGATCATACTTGTACCATACATCTCTAAGTTCTATCTATAATGGATATATAAAAGGCTTATAGCCGCTAGAGGGAAAGTGAAATTGACAAAAGAGTTGTTGAGAAATTAACCAAATACAGAAGGTATTGGAAAAAGAAAAAAAAAATAAAAGGTTAGAGGGTAATTTTGTAAAATTTCACTTTTGAGTTTTTGTTTGCTGTACTCAAATTAATAGCTCTTCAATTTGTGTATTTTGTTTGTTAATCTTCAACATACTACCACTAAGCAGTGACCCATTATTTTCGTTACTTAAATTTGAGAAAGCCTTAATATTATTTGATTATACAAAGTTGTATCATAAAAGAAGAAATACATGAAAAGTTACACAAAGTAATCCCTTTATGGAGTAATTTAATTATTTAACTACACATAAGAAAGAAAAAAAAATACTCCAGCCTAATAAAATTAAAAAAAATAGATATTACTTAAACAATTGGTACCATAATTATTTAAATTAAATTAAATAAAGTTCATAAAATTGTTATTTAAATTAGTACCAGTTTGTCCTCCTATAGCATTGTCCGATGTTATTCACACCTTGTTTGGATGGAAAGTAGACGAAGGAAGGGGATGGAAAGAATAAAAATGAATGGAATGGAATAGAAAGAAAGATTAACATATTTAACTTTTTTTATATTTGGATGATTAATGAGAGAAAATAAATTTAACTTTCATTTCCGTCTTATTTCTTGTTTGGTTGTTTAAAATTTATAAGGTTAATGAGAAATTCGGTAGCTGTTGTAGGCTTGTAATAAAAATACTTATATAAGAATTATATAGGTAAGATATAGATATGGACATTTGTGTTATTTTTTCTAACAATATTTGCAATAAAATTTATTTTCATCCATTACATTCCAAATCGGGAGGGAAACCGATTCTATTAATTTTAATGATACAATGTTAAACCTTTCACCTCCTGTACCCTTCACCTCCAACATAATTTTGTCAACCAAACACGATTCAACGGAAAGTTTTATTTTCTTTCCATTCCCTCCCATCCTCTACTCTCCATCCAAACAAGGTGTCAAGGGAGAGGACTTAATGTAGAGTCTGCTAGTATGATATCAGTGTTATTTTAGCACATATAATACCAACTTCAAATCTACCGAATCGACTTCAAATAGTGAATTCAAACCGATTTACTTTATTAGTTGTGTGTTTACATGCAAATTTATAATTTTTTCGAATTTATTTAGTATTAAGTCAAGCGTCAAATGTGTAAATTTTTAAGTTAATTATAATGTATTCATTTTTCAAAAATTTTGACCGCTTGATTTGATACTAAAATAATTCGAAAATATAAAAAAAGTTGCATGTAAACGCATCACTCAAAGTAAATCAGTTTGAACAGTTTGGATAAGTTGTTTGAAGTCTATCCAATCAATTTTGAAGTTGATGTCATATGGCACCGATGTCATACTAGCCGGATTCCTTGATGCAAATTAGTCTAAAAAAATCATCATAGATTTATTTAGAAAGAAAATCAGCTAGCATCAAAATTATATACGTTAGAGCCAAATTAGATACCTAGCTTAATTCTTGCAATTAGTTAAATACAGAATCCAACAAATTAGGAAAGTTCCGAACAGCTAAATACACATGTACTACTCATGTAATAGATCAGTACAAGGATTTCATTCTTCATCTCTTTTCTAAATCTCGTCACTTTGCGGGAAAATAAAACTTAACATCTGACCTGAAAATTATTTGGGCAAATCCCATGGTAAAAAGAACATCATATGGGAAAATATTTCTAAAACTCATGAAAATCAACAAATTCACATATGAAGACCTACAGAAGTATGAAAATATATGAAGATTTATTAGTACCTTTTTAGCCAAGAAAACATAGAGTTTTAATAAAGCAATGAAAATATTTAACGGCGGAGAATCATTTAAATGTTTAATTGCCGTTTAACAGCAAGGAATTTTCACACCAAATAGTTAAAAAACTGTTTAGTCGATTAAATCACAAGTTTAATCGTGTTTATAAAAAAAATACTCAAGACCTTTAGACATGCAAAAAAGAAAAAATGCTATATTATCTACAGGAAATGGCCTTTGGTGGCTCTTTGACAATTAAATATCTAAGTAGATAGGACTTAAATTTGGGTCCGATGTCCATAGGACTTAAATTTGGGTCCGATGTCCATAGGACTTAAATTTGAGTCCGATGAGTTCCATAACCGTCTGATTTGCTTTAATATTTGTATGCACGGATATTAAAACAGACAACACGGATATTAAAGTGCTGCGCACAGATCTTAAAGCGGATCGGACGGTTATGGAACCCATTGGACCCAAACTGCTCTGAGTAGATAAACATGCTTTCATTATAGTGGTTGGTACCTTATGCTGAACTGTTTTAAAGAAAAGAAATGCAATCTGTTTTAATCAGCATATCACCAAAACCACTGAAAATATAATTATATATATTGGTTTGTTCTCTCGTTAATTATTGACCAAGTTACTAAAGAATCTCTTAAAATTAAAGTGAAAATATGGTAGCCTAGCCTAAGGACCTATAACATGATACCACTGCAAAGACTGAATCTGTTGTGGAAGAAGGGACACTGATGCCAGTGCAGGATTGGAAAAACTGTTCTGTAAAACTGGTGCAATTTGTTAATTTTAGTTTTAATGAGGAACTAAAATGTAAAATGAAAAGTGGTTGATTTATATCAACTAGTGTAGTAGGCTAGGACAAGCATAAATTTTACACGTGTATATGACTAAAAGCTAATCTCTAAAAGGGATTGGTACCTGGTGAGGAGGCAAACACACGAGTGGTGAAATTCTGTGTAGACTAATAAAAGGATCTGGTACCTGGAGAGGAGGCAAACACACAAGTGGTGAAATTCTTCGGTCAAGACTCTAATTAATGAATGAGTTGCTGAGAATTGTTGTACCAGATAACCAGAGTATTAATATTTCTTATTTTTGTACTGTAATATTGATTCCTCACCGGGTTGTTTTTTTTATTTGATTCAGTAATGAAGCACAAACGAAAGCTACCTTTTGCAAAAAAAAAAAAAAAAGAATTACATTTCTCAATGCCACAAATGTTTGAAAATTCTAGCGTAGTTGATCCAGCGAAAGCTCAATAAATTTGTTTACGGTCTCTGAATCAGATTTAGAAACCATTCTACAAAAAAATAAAAATAAATAACGCTCAGAATTATCAATAGAAATTAGAAAATAAAATACCTTAACCTTTTTGGCCGGGCTACTAGAATACTAAATCAATCTTTGGAAACCCATTTTTTATATAGAAAAAACTAATATTTGATCAGAAAGACTTGACAAATTGGCTAGGTATTTAAGCATAACAAATTAGAAACGAACTTGAAAAATAACACTCAAGCCCACGAAAATCCTCAACAAGAAAAAAACAGTGCATATTTAACAACATAGATTTCTAGAAGGATATAATAAGATATATCTTTGACAAAAACAGATGTATAAAATGATATAGAGTAGAACTAGGTGTTCCTAAGTTCACCAAGTCTCTTTGGAAATTCAATTTTAAAATCTATCGAATTGATTTCAAATGACAAATATGAACCGTTGAAACCCGTCTACCTTACGAGTGATGCGTCCACATGCAAATTTTAGAAAAAATTTGAATTAATTTTGTATAGAGTCAAGTGGTAAAAATACATTCAAAAAATGAATGCATTAAAAATAATTTATAAACATTCTAATTTTGACTACTTGATTTTATATTAAAGTAATTGGAAAGTTTAAATTTTTTGCATGTAGACACATCATTCGTAAAGGTAGATGAGTTTTAACGGTTTAATCATTTAAAATCAATCCGATAAATTTTAAATTAAATTTACAAAGATGATGAACTTAGGAACACACTAGTTCTACTCAATGATATAAGCTAATAAGCACATCACTTTCTAAAAGGATACTCGACAGTATTGGGCCGAGTTACTAAGCCCATATGCTTGACCTAAGCTAGGAGTGGGTATAATTCAAAGTCCGATTAAGATCCAATAAACAGCGAAAACCCAAGGATTAGAGGATTGTGTTCCGATCAGACCTTTTTGCATGAACACAACCAATTTTATTCCATTGAAGTTAAAGGTAGCTACTGTGACTAAAACCACAATAAAGAAGAAAAATAAAGCTGATATATTGCAATTAAATTACTGGTGTGGTTTCAGTAAGCAGTACCACACTGTATATACTGGTAACATATAGTGAGATTCATGAAGATTACAATAATCCACCTTGCAAAGGTCTCAAGTAACAAAATGTCTTGAATTGCAAACTGAAAAAAATGTGACTGCCTACATTATATGAGCAAAAAAAATAATTTAAGGTATATATAAATTTAATTACTCTCTCCAATTTTGCTTGCAGCATAGCAATCAGGCAACATTTTGCCTCAAAGCTACGGAATTAACAAATGGAGGTCCAATAAACTTCTAAGTAGGCTGAACAAATCTGCAAGTGGAGGAAGATGCCTAAAAAGAAAACAGAAAAAAAGTAGACTAGAAAATCGTTCACACAACAGCATGAAGTTATTTACTATAATTGTTTGCAAAAGAAAAAGAAAAAAGTCATCTCTGGAACCTTTTTGGTAGAATGTCATATAAAGAGAATAACACATGGCCTAAGGGCGATTTAAAAGTTTTATACTAGAGGCCATTTATTTTTTAGGTGCTTCAAGTACCCGAACTGGCCTGTGAGGCTTTGGAGCTGCATTGCAAAAAAAAGAAAAGAATCAGAAGTGGAAGAGAGGTGATGCCTTCAACTGAAAAAAAAAAAAGGTTTATGCAGAGATTTAAAGAAATAAAATGAAAAAAAAAAACTTGCCATTGGGGTTTCCTTGCTCATAAAAGCTTCGTAAAAGAGAGACAGCCTCATCAGCCATATATCCTCCTGTACATTTGAAGCCTTTTGATTGTGAAACCCCATTACTGCCATTGGAAAACATACAAACGAGTAATTGCAACTACAACCAACTTTTTTTTGTTGCAAAATATGAATATTTACAAATAAGATCCCGCTTTTCAAATTTTCCATAAAAGCAACACATCTAGTGTTTTTTGCAAACAGTTTAACGGGCATGAAGTTCACTAAAAGTGTCTAGAGTTGCAAGCAGTTTATGGAAATCATTTTTTCTATCATCCAAGCCACAGCATAGTGCTATTCCAAACTTTCAAAAATGTTGCCAAGTAATTTGCAAAAGGCCGCAAAAAATCTTCCTTAAAATCTAGGTCTATTGACAAGTCCATATGACCATTTGCCATCTATTATGGGGCTTATTCCATGTAAAATTGTAAATAGAAATACTGCATGGATTGTCAGTATCGCTCTTGTGTAGGGATAAGATGGACCCACATCCACCAAACTTATCATTTGCGCATCCAAAAAACACCTCTCTTATTGCTACACAGGACAAAATATGGAGGCTAATTTCCAATTTCAGATATGCCAGATGGCAAGATTCAATAGCTAAAGTTCAAAAGTAGGAAATTTATTTCTGACCCAGTATGGATAAAGCCATTGTGCACATAATGCATGGCTTAAGCAAAGATCACCTCAAAGGAAATTTAATTTCTGACCCAGTAGGAAATTTTTTGGAGTATCATCTTGGACAGATGTTAAAATAGGGTTCAGTTATATATTTATTTAATTAGAGCAAAGATCACCTCAAAGGCCCATCAAATGCCACTGTTGTAAAATAGGAAGCTTGGATCATACTAGGTACACATATAAGTGTTTCGATTTATCTTATTTATCACAAAAGTTGTTATTCCAAACATTTATAAGTCAAATTGATTACATGTTACACTTGTACTAAGCCTTTTGTAACTAGCAGCCATCAAAATTTGATTATGATGTAATATCATTCTGATTAAGAATATTCTAGCTGTTTAAGCAAACCTATAATGGGTACAAAATATTTTGCAGATATTCCAGAAGAAGATGCAAAAACAGGCCAAACTCTAGCAAGGACGATAATCTATCTGTCTGTGCACAATATATATGAACCTCTCTCTCAACTGAGCATCAATTTTCCTACCCCACTCAATTTCTCTCTTCACCAAGCATCACTGCGCTGTAACCGCAAGTTGTAGGACGTACCACTGATGGCAGCACCAATCCCATCACTGAAGGCAATTTTTCCTTATAATTAAGGCCTTCATATTCTACCTCGCTGCCACTCCCAACAATATGGTCCATATCTCTAGGTAATCCTTTAATATTTTAATAATCTTCTAAATAGTTATTTTTGCAAATTTTTGCAAATTTAGTTGAATAATATTGATTGTTAAATGTTAATTGATGCTAATAAAAATAAAGTAGAGCTGATATGAAGGTGAGTAGAATATATAGAATCTTGCTAGGGCTATTTGCACAATGTAGATACCTTATTACGAAATAATGAAATATAAAACTAAAATTTAATTTATTTTTAACTTGCCTTCTTAAAATTAGACCCAATATTTTATACTGAAAGCCAACTCAAGATAAAGAAATAATGGTAGTGCTGCTAATACGTGATAAGTTAATTCATACTCTTGTTAGTTAGAATAATTTCACATTGCCCAGCATTAGCATGGAGAAAGAAAATCAAGTGGTACAATAGAAACAACCATGTGCCAATGACTCTCAGGTTACTTCAAACTTTTATTTTAAATGAATTCTAGTAGTAAATCTTTTGTCTTGTATTGTCCCTTGTCTTACCCATTACAGATTCAGTCACGGTCCTAGTCTTTTGAGAGTAATAGGCAGAAATGTCATTGGTCTATACCAATTGTTGAATTGCTAGCCAGTGATGTTGTGCTATTTTTATATGCTGAGGGCTTACTATCCCATCAAGGTCTATATCGTGGTGTTAACGGAATACCCAAGAGATTAGTTTATAAATCTTACAATAATAGGCAGTTCATACCTCAATCTGGTGTACATAAAATGAAACATTTTTGCCAGGCACCAAATCAACTGCTCATGGATGACATCATCATCAGACAACTCCTTATCCATAGTGACCCCATTACACTCTATCCCACATAGCACAATGTTCTCCTGCCAACCCAAATTGGCATCAACGTTAAAAAACAATAGCTTTCTTCAAACTTTATTTCGTCTAGGTATTTACAGTATTTTAAAATGTGGTCCACATAACATATATGAGGAGGGTTCCAATGCACCCAAAATTTCATGCTCCCATTTGCATCCAGTTTTTTATCTTTTTTATATTCATTTTCAAAGTCCGAATAGTCGATCCGAACCGTTCAACACGATCATCATAATAAAATATACTTGGAGACCAAATTTTATATTTTTTGGAATTTTTTTACTATTTTTTAAGATATGTACAAAATCACTTTATCGGATGGTCTAGAATCTCCTTAAAACAATGATTTTGTACCTATCTTAAAAAATAGTAAAAAAAATTCCAAAAAATATAAAATTTGATCTCCAAGCATATTTTATTATGATGATCGTGTTGAACGGTTCGGATCGACTATTTGGACTTTGAAAATGAAAATAAAGGAGATAAAAAAAATGGGTGCAAATGGAAGCATGAAATTTTGGATGCATTTGAACTCTCCTCAACATATATATAGTCTACATACATTAAAAATATAAAAGTATTAATGTATTTTATTATTCTCTACTGAAGTGCTCCAAAGAATTCTAAAAGTTTCGATACCTTTTTCTCAAAACATACAACTGCATATTCGAGCCACACATCCTACTGCATCCGCATACCGCTTATGCGCTATGCAGTGACCAATTAAAACACTGGCATCTATTTTCTATATTTAATTACTTAAAAAGTTTGCTCTACTGTCATGTTCTCAGAGTTAGGTTGTTTATGTTAAAATCTAACAAATTGTCAAGGCCCGAGCAAAGCTGTTCTAAAAATTTAGCATATGAGTGTAACTGATATGACCAGGAATAAGCTCTCTATTTATGGCCAACTTCTAGGATTTCTCTTGTAATTCAAATATATTGTTAAGGTGTTTTTGCATAGAAAGCCCTAATTTTTTTTTCATATTTGCAAAGAATACCAAACATTTCTAAATATTTTCATCCAGAAGCCCTCGCTGATGGATCATTCAACACCTCACTGTCAGGTGTTAAATGCAAATATGAGAAATGTGGGTATTGTTTGAATCACATTTGGTCATTGGTCTTTAAAATTAAGGAGATCTAGGGATGATTAAAACTATTTTGGGCTTGCCTTACCCCTTTTCTAACTGCAAGGTGCTACTACAAGTACTTAATGCTGAATTTAATTGCAAATTTGTAAAATGTTGAGTATCCTTTCCTTTGCGATACGACGAATTTAATTTGCAGAAGCTCCCATTTTCTTCAACAATCTAACTAGAGCAAGAGATGATCCCAAAATCCCAGTAAGAGCTCTACCAAGCGAAAGAGAGAAAGTATATTAAAATTCTAACCTGTAAACACGAAGAAAGTTTTTCTCCCTCTTCGGATGGTTTTGATTCGCACCTCAATGAACAAAACATCTAAACTCCATCGGTCTGATTTAATATAGAGGAACCAAATCAACTTATTTTTCTTTCTCCGCTCAATCCTCTGATGTGCCAGTGGCAGTGGCTGTGCCTCTTGGGTTTTCGTTGTTTATCACTTTATTGGATTTAATCGGATCGGGTTCGACTTTGAATATACCCGTTCGTAGCTTAGGTGAGCGGTGAGCCTTATGCAACTCAAGTAAATGAGATAGAAATAGGCTTATTAAGTCGGCCCAATACAGACAGTCGTCCTGATTTTTCCTCTTATCAGCCCTGCTCTGAATTGTTGCTGGAGCAACGGTTTTAATTTCGAGTATCCTTCAGAAAATCCAGGAATTCAGATCCAGTTTTTTCAGTTTTAATAGGAACTGTACGATTCGAATCCGCGACAAATCATTCTGAAGTTCAGCGCACACATTCTGAACTATGGATTCAAATTCTAAGACGATTTCGAGCGGCGAATTCGAATCGGACGGTCCGATTTAAAATCCAAAAATTGAGTTATTTTAGGGGATACGGATCCGAAAATCCAGTGCTTATTGGCTTATTTATTTTATGCATGTTTAAATGTCTATATATTTTTTTCTCTTTCATGTCTCTGTCTTAAATTTTTTAATAATAAAATATTTAAAATTTCTATGACAAAATAAAATTATTAGACATGATCTATATTATTTTTCTACATGCACATAAGATAAAAAAAAATTATTTAATTCAATAAGATAAAAGATCAACATCCAAAAATTATCAAATCGGTGTATGTTTGCAAGGGTGTGATAATAATAATATAAAGTTGAATATCATAGTCTTTTACATGTTTATAAAGATATTAATATAGCTCATATTTAACACGTTTTTATTTTGACATTTAAATTTTAAATTTTAAGTTATTGAAGTTCGTAATGAAGACATTAAAACTGAAAGCATTGAACCCTCCTTTTTTATACATTAGCTTTTGTCGAGCATATCTTATTATAAGCGTTCTAAAAAAATATCTGTTGTTAAATATGAAGCGTTTCTTTGCTTGTTGAGAATTTTCATGGGATTGAGTATTATGTTTCTAGTTCGTTTCTAATTTGTGATGCTTAAATACCTAACAAATTTGTCAAGTCTTTTTGACCAAATATTAGTTTTTTTCTATCTAAGAGATTGATTTAGCATTCTCATAACTTGAAATAAAAAGTTATTGTATTTTATTTTATTTTTATTGATAATTCATGGGCTTTTTCATTTATTTATTTTTGTAGATGGAAATGGTTTCTAAATCTGTTCAAAGACCACAAACAAATTTACAGAGCTTGCGCTGGATCAAGTATGCCAATCTATTGCCAGAATAGAGAGATCTTTCAAACACCTGTGACATGGAGACATGTAATTCTTTTTTTGCAAAAGGTAGCTTTCGTTTATCTGTTTCCATTACTAAAGTAAGTTTTTACAAAAACAATAAGAAATGAAAATTACTGCAGAAAACCAATAAATCTCAATACCCTGGTACCACAATTCTCAGCAACTCATTCAGCCTTGAGAAAAAATATATGTTTTTAATGAATTTACAAAAAAAAGAGGAGAAATGATGAAAAATTGTTCTTATTAATTTGTTATGATTTTTTCCTTGTGTATACAAGGGTATTTAATATTTATATCCTAAATTACATAAGTATTCCTACTAGCCGTTAGGCTTATTCCTAATTTGCTTCTACTAGCTGTTGGGCTTATTCGTAATTTACAATTGCAGGATTTTTTGCCTATTTACACCTTAATTACATAATTTCACCTAGGTACCAAATTTAGCTTGACAGCTATTTGATAAATTCTAACATATTTTGTTGCCTAAACTATCCTGTGATGAATATTTTGCGGCTATTTCTCAACAGTTTTAATCTTACACACACTATTGTTCTAATTTGCTCTGTGTTGGATTTTTGAACAGGTAATAAGAAACCTGAGATAACATCAAAGCTATCACAATGCATGAAAACTTGGGGACCTTTACATGATTCCTCTTCAGTGTGTGGCACCAATGAGCAATTTGACCTTATAAGTGTTATATTGTGAAGTCGAATAAAATGGCCCGAAGTTCGTTCCGGTATTAATTGTGGCGAAAGGAAGTGAAGAAATTGCCTTTGGTTTCTTTGTTTTGATTAAAAGTAATATGTGAGTCTCCATGTAGACTTGAGCCAAGTGAATAGAGTTCTCTCTCCAAGCTACTCTTTTGAGGATTCTCTCTCTTATTCCAATCCGCTGAAATACACTTAATAATCCTCATAGATTAGTGCATGAAATTGTGAGAGAATGAGAGAGTGTGTCATTAGCTTTGTTATCTCTCTGTACTGTAAAAACTTCTTATTACAGTGATTTTGCGCCGAGTATCTGTGGTTTTCTCCCGAAAGGGTTTCCACGTAAAATCTTGTGTTTTTTTATTTTTATTTTCAATGCTCGATTGTTTGTTGTGGTTACTTCTCGTATGTTTTTCATATTTATCTATTTGGTCAGGTATTGGTGTATGTCCACAAATTGTTCGACGAAATTACTCCTTGAACGCTTCGGCGATCATCTCCAACATTTTCATGACGATAAGATGATATCGGCAATATCATTGTTGAAGATGTCTGTAACAATTAATGGACTCTGTCAGCGAGCAAACTAACTAAGATACAGTGATGAAATATATTTTTTAAAATTTTAGGATTTTGAGTTTGGGTGCATGCCAATAATGCAAATGGAGCGCGTGTTGAAATCTTGCTACTACCAGCTAATGGTTCAGTTGGTATGGTTAAGTTACTTTAGTAGTTAATTAATGATATATGTTTGTGTGTGTGTGATTGAGGCAAAAAAAGTCACCCAGAGGTTTTGTTAGTAGGATTTAGTTGAATAGTTACGATGTGCATGTGAGGATGTTATGAATTTCTTGTTGATATGAATCGATGTAGTTTTTGGGCTGCTACACAACATATTCTTTTTAAAAATAATAATAATTAGTCTTGACGGAAGAATTTCATCACTTGTGTGTTTATGCCTCCTCAACTCGTACATACATGTAATAATTATACTTGTCCTAGTCAAATTCACCAGTTGCTGTATTTCTTTTATTATATTTTAATTCCTCGCTACTTCCTCATGAAGATAATCTACAAGCATTTCATTTCTCGAACTTCCTTTCTCTTCTATCATTCACATGTACTGAAATAATTTGTTCAAACGGATGTTAGATACAGCTTAAAATATATATTTTCCCTCAAAACAATATTGAATATGTTAGGGGTGAAAACAGTATGGATAATATCCGATCCACATTTGATCCGTATTTGAAAAATTAGATGTGATATCCGATATCTGAAAATCTGTGTGGACAAGGATACTGATGTGATTTACGTTTCAATTATCCGTATTTGAATAGTAGATATATACCATATATTTTAATATATTATGCAAAAATTATGTTATTCACCATTATAATTAGATAAATATTATGAACTTTAGTATGTTTTAATAATTTTTATATTATTTTAATAAATATCCGATCTGAATCCGTATCCGTTTGATATTCAATATGATTCTGTATCCGTATCTGTCTGATATCCGCTCCGTATCTGTATCCGAAAAATTAAAAAAAATATGAATATGATTTTACCACTATCCGCTCCGTTTTCACCCCCTCTTGATAACTAAGTATTTTGAAAAGAAAAAAAAAGTATTAATATTTTTGAATCAATTCTATTACGGAAGATACAATTTAAATAACATCTTGTGTTACTTTAAATAAGAAATAATATTTTTTCACACTATTGAGATTGACTCTTTTCATATTATTATGAAATAATTTATTCTTATACTACTGCATTGACGACTGAAACACATTCAAAGAGAAATTCAGCTTCGTTCGCCAAACAATTTAAAAAACAAAAGCCTTACTATTTACTACATAGTTAGGCGGGGGATTTCATGGATATCCTTCATAAATGTTAAATTGAATATTTTCTCTTCTATAAAATTCATAATATCATATTTATTCTTTTAAATTAAAAAAAAACTGACAAACTCAATTTAATTACCTTTTCTATTAAAACTAATTTTTATATATAAAGTATCCATCTAGGCATCTAGCTGGCCGGTTGTAGGGGCGGAGCTAGATTTTCGGACTATAGGAGTTAAATATATTTGGAGGTCAATCCTATAAAAATTTCAGGAGAGAATGAGTGTCCATTTTGTAGTACAATGTTATTTTACTCTAAATTATATAGAAAATCACCCATAAACATAAAAATTCTGAACAAAAAAATGCGAGTCAATTGACCCCATTCCTTCTTCCTCCCTCCGCTTCTGGCCGGTCATGAAGGCAAATGATTCATTTTTTTTCTTGTGACGCACACACATGCTTAAATTAGCAAAATAAATATTTTTCTTACAATAACTGCATATTTTTTTAATAAAAGATAAAACGAGAACTTTATAAATTTAAAACGAGTTTTAATAGAAGCTATAAATTGAATAAATTTATTAGGTTTTAAAATTTAGAAGGATAAATATGATATTTTATAAAATTTTGAGAGTTGAGTTATACATGAAATTCCGCGTACTATTTATTTATCAATACACTGCTCGAAAACTTGTCAGTTGTCGCTGTGGCCCCCAGTATCGATGACTTGTCACACCATGTGGCTTCATTCGTCTTGCCCCACAGGATCCATCTCCAGTTTAGTTAAACCCTAGCCCATGATCCGACAGACCCGACTAGATCTCACTCAAGTCCAGCCCAACGTTTAGTAGTCGCCAAGGTGCCTCTCTCTTTGCTCCGACCCGAAACCCGGGCACTCAAAACCCGGCACAAGTTCCACTCTCCAACGAGAGGGTTTATCGCCGGAGCTGAGCACGCTCAAGCGTTCTTAGCAGCTTTTCAACCCGCTCTGCCGTAAGAGAGGTAAGCCCTTCTCCTCTCCTTCTCTCCTTCTCTCCGTTAATTTTACCATTTATTGATCTCCATCAACGGAGAGCATTGTCGAGGAAGCGCTGGGACATTTGATTTTCTACCGCGTTATTTTGAAATGCGATAACTTAAATGGGGCGCTTTCTATGACTCGATTTGGGTTTAGTTTCTTAATAATGTATGTTCTGCGTTTCAACATGGAATTATTTGCTAATTTATTTTCTTATAATTTTCAATTGATTGTCTTTAACTGAACTCCTTGCTATATACATGTGCTGGTTAGAACTCAATCAGGAACTTGTTTGTTTATTGTAGCTCTCAAAGGTAGAGGAAAAAAAAAAACGAGGTAATAAAAAGTAGAAGCAAATGGGTCGGCCGGAGCCTTGTGTCTTGTTTGCGCAAACAATTTTACATTCTCAACTCGATGAATATGTTGATGAGGTTAGTCATTAGTCAATTTTTTTGCCATACTCACTTGAGTTTTACTCTTTTGTTTTGCTAACTCGACATAGTAATGTTTAACTAAACTATTCAGGTAACATTCTCCGAGCCAGTAGTGATCACTGCATGTGAATTTCTTGAGCAGAACGCATCTCCTTCTACCCCAAACGTATCTCTTGTTGGGTATGAAACTCTTTGCAATCTGTTTATTGTAATTTCACTTTCTAACTATATCTGAAGAAGATGTTCAACATTTCTTGTACTTTCATTCATGCTTAACATCTTTCTAGTTACCGAGGTTAATTCAAGCAAAAGCTACTGAATTACCTCTAACTTTTACATTATCTCAAATAGAAGTTTCTATAACTTTAAAAATCTAGGAGTTAAGAGCCAAAAATATAGGTACTCCTGACTTCAAAATGAAGGAAAATGAAGAGAAAATTACTTCTAGATTTTTTTTTTTTTAAATTATGGAATGGAGATGGAGTGCCTTTTCTTTACAAACTAGAAAATTAAAGTCAAATTTGAGGGGATGAAACCAAAGTTAACGTAGCCTACGTAAATCTTTGGTATGGTTTAGTGGGCTTTGAAAAAATTTCTCTATAATAAGATGTTATTTTTTTTATCACATTTGTGATTTATCCAATGGCTGGGATTGGGAGTTGATTGCAAAGATGTCCGTTGCTGACTGCAAATATTAGAAATGCTTGGCTTAATTGCAGAGTTGATAATATTAGTAGGTGTAAGTGTCACATGCAAAATTTCCACCATTTTGAGCCTTTCATTTGTTCACGCTCTGTGTATTGGCTTTAATTTTTGTGTGTTGTTTTTATTCTACTTTGTACTGTAGAGCTACTTCTCCTCCTTCGTTTGCACTGGAGGTATTTGTACATTGCGAAGGGGAGTCTCGGTTCAGGCGACTCTGCCAACCTTTCCTCTACTCTCATTCTTCCTCTAATGTTTTGGAAGTTGAGGTAAGTTTTTTTTATCGTTCTTAATTTTTCTTGATTAACCAACAAATTATATTCTTGTTTGCACAGTGCATCTCGAGATGTGATTTTGTGACATCAAAAGAATTGTCTTTGTTTGTTTCTGATAATGATGTTGCTGAGGACAGTCAAACTCAAACCTAACATTTCTTAGCACAAATGAGAAATATTTTATGTGTGAAATCATGCCTCATTATCCCTTGCTTTACTTGATATATTTTGGACTTTCTTTTTTCTGAAACAGAAAGTGGGAAAGTATTCTTTTTATTTTTTGCTTTACAAGCTTTAGCTGATTTTCCTCTGCTCTTTTTGGGTACTTGTGATGTGTTTGTTTTGAAGGGTCATGTTGATGTTCACAGTCTAGGGTCGTATATTGAATGAATCAGGCAGATCAGGTTCCATTGACAACGGGTTAACTTGACAAATCTGGCATATTTTAAAATCAGGCCAGAAAAATATTTATAAATGGAAAAAGAGAAGTTGGAAGACAGTTGGCCATAGATTGGTTGTGTATCAACTTTCATACAAATTTTTGTCATTTTATATTCTCCATCAAAGGACATTAACTATAGACTAATTTCAAGTCATTTGTTAGATAAATGGTAAAATATGCATCAAATTCCATAATATTTCATGTCCATGATATACATATAGTTTAGATCACATTCCAAATGTCCATTAAATTAGACAACAAGATTGTCAATTTAGTTCATTTTCATTGGATCCGACCCATATTTTATTACCCCCTTGATGAAAAAAATGAAGCAAAAAAACCTTTTTCATTTTTTGGAATAATATAATAATAAAGACAGCTGATAACTGGTTTTCTCTTACTTGTCCCATCTTCAATGCAGGCTATAGTAACAAGCCATCTGGTATTGCGAGGCACTTACCGCAGTTTGACCCTCGTAATTTATGGTAATACCGCAGAGGACCTCGGTCAATTCAATATTGAATTAGACCTTGATAATTCTCTAGCAAATGTAGTCTATTCACCCTCTGAAGGGAAACTCGAAGATCTCCCTCCGGCATTGCACAGCTCCAGTAAAATCACACTGAATGAACCGTTGCCTCGTCTTAAATCACTAACTTTGCAATTCCCTGAATTAGACATGTCAACTGAAGTCAGGCAGTTTTTGTGTCATGCCCTTAGAGCATGTGAGGATTGCAACTGGGTGAATTTTGATTTCAGTATGCTTAGTTCGGTTATCTCATCCATTTCTTCCTTTGCCATGCTTAATATCGACATCTTACAAGAAACCTTGAGCTTGGGTTCTGAGAAATCAGTGCATGCTTTGGTTGAGGCTGAGGATCGGCTTTCACAAATTTGGAAAGAGTTTGGATCAATGGGATCGGATATAGAGTTTGATTTGTCAACAACTGAGCTGATTGGCATGTTTAATCGCAGTTTCCCGTTCTTTAAAAGTGATGTTTTAGCTGATCATGGTTTTCTCTCTGAGGTGGATGTAATTGCTTTTTAGTTTTACATTGTTGCTTTCTTTCGTAGATTCTTGTATTTCAATCTAATTTAATTTTCTGTATGATTTGTTTCTCCTTTTTTATTCTTTTGTCAGAACAAAAGCTTGACTCTGTCTCTTGGGTTGGTGCTGCTCCTGTGTTGTTCAAAGGAGGGATGCTTCCATTTCATCAGCAATGGAGGAATGGACAAAATCATCCAGTTGTTGTCTCTTGAGATGCAGGAGTCTACCTTTTTGACGGTGCTTCTGGTTAGTATAGTCGAGTGTGCAACCCGGCATAAGATTGGATGTGAAGCGTTCCTTGGCTGGTGGCCATGCAGTGATGAGACCTTACCAGCCTGTGCTAGCCTAGGATACACTTTGCTAATGAAGCTGTTATTGGAGAAGCATAGACATGATATCGCCTCTATGGCCACCTATGTGTTGCACCGACTCCGCTTTTACGAAACCTTATCCAGATATGAGGTTAATTTTCTTCTCAAAAGAGACATGAATCGTCATGGCATCATTTCATGTTGATCTTTTCCTTTCTTTTCATTTTTTTATTTTTTAGTGTAACATCCTCAATTTGTAAATTTTCAGTCAGCCGTATTATCTGTACTGGCCAATCCACCTGACTATAGCTCAATTACCACTGAAGGAGCTGTTTCCTTTGTAGCAGTTAGTTCGCAGCTTGCACAACTTTCGGTAATTTCCACTTTTCTGATATATTTTTCTTTGTATCATATCTTTTGTATGGTGGGTTAATTATATGTAACACTGGTACAGAAATTGTTGAATATGTGTGGACCTATTGAGGATCCTTCGCCGATTGGTTTTGCCAAAAAATTGCTCAATTCAGGGAGTTCTGATAGATTATTGTCTTCTAAAGCCACTATCAACTCCATTGCAAATTCCAAGTACAGCTTCACTCGATTTGATGTTGACAGCATCCTCTTGTCTCTTCTCAAGGTACTAATTCAACTGTTCCCTACATTTCAAAATCACGTGAAAGTATTTTTTATCTTTTTGGAAGTAATTTAACCTTATTTATTTTTTGCAAATAGGAAAAAGGATTTTTTCCTCTGTCAGCTGCACTGCTGTCATCTCCTATTTTACGGTCTGCAACTGCAAGTGCTGCTGTTGCAGATGTTTTTGTGGAGAGTGCCACATCGGTGGAGACGATTCTCCTCTCTCTTCTCCTATCACGTTCAGGTAATGGTGATAGCTTGTACTATGGCAACTGCATTTACCTTGTTCAAATGCACAGGATCCCTAAAAAATATACAGTTTAAAGTAAAGTGCACATTCTGTGCTCTTCTTTTTTTTGCCACATTTCCTTTCTAATGGTATGAAGCATATGCCAAGGAAATAGGTTACTAACTATATATAATAACTTGAGGACAATGAATTTACATATATGGGTGGTTGGTTGTGTTTCTCTGGCTGCAGTAGAAAAGCAACACATTATTCTATGTTTTAACAAAAGTTAAAGTACATTTTCCATGCATTTCTTTGATTATATTTAGAAGCGTGCAAAGTAAGATTGGGCCAGTTATCCATGTTACACAATAAGCATTATTGTGCTATATTATTTACCAAAGATATGTGTGCATAAACATTTCTAACCAAGACAATTAACTTTGTTCAATCTGCTTTATAACAATTAGAAGGCATATCTTCTTTTTGGGAACTGAATCATTAACAATATGGAGAAAAGCAATAATTATAAATCACTTGTAAAAACGGGCTTTGCATGTGACAGATGCCACAAAATGATGTTAATTACTTAAGTTGACTATGCTCTTCAACTTCATCTAACAAGAAATTAAGATTAAGAGCTAATATAACTAGTTCTTCCATTGACTACACAAGTACCAGCTTCCCAATGCTTCATCACAATCTTTTAGCCTGTTCAAATGATATGCGACATTGTTACTCCCAAAATGCATAGGTTGTCAATATAATATACTATTTAATGTGCATGAAGCACTAATTCCGGTAGTGGAGTGAGCCCTACTTTTTTTTATGTCCGTACCATAGTCATTAGCAGTTTTCTTGCTATCTTAGAAATAAAAATATACTATTGGAAAGGCGAACATTTTGGTTTGTTGTGCTGATAAAAAAGACCTGTTGGAAGTATGATTGAACTGACTTTGCATCCATATGAAGGAATTAGATTGATGGGGCATTAGTTCTTATCATTCCATCCTACTATTGGTTTTGATCTTGAGGTGCTACAAAGTAACATCATCTAAATATTAATGACTTTCCAGTCATTCTTGGTTCAAGGTGAAGTTCAACATATTGCCTTTCTGCGAATTTGATCACCTGCAATGTGTAAAATGATAGTCTTTCAAGACTAACTTAAAGAAGTAAAGACATAGTTAAATAATATGCTTTTTAAAAAAAGTTAAATTTCTGTAATTTGTTGTGCTTGTCAGCTGGTAGGAGGCTCTGATGTGACTATGCGATTTCATCCTAGGTCTTTCTGTGCTAAAAAAAATTGTAGATTTCCCTAAATGATTATTATTAGTGGAGGTTTTTGGTGTGAGCATTATTGGTACAGGTTAATATTGCCTGTTTTCTAAGCCTGTTGGCTTAATGTAGGACTTCTGTGTTTTTCTTTGGAGGTTACATTTTTTTTGGAAGATCTGTTTCTGTACTGAACTTTTGTTGCCTGATCATTATAATCATAGTATATAAACCTGGTCTCTATTATAATGAATGTGAAATTTAGTGTACTTGAAAATAATATGCTTGAAAACAAATATCTGTGGGTGCTATGTAAAGTTTATGTTTGGGAGAGAATCACAAGAGCAACTTGTCAACTAATTCAGAATCAACTAATTGATTATGAACTGAGATTAACACAAGACGTGATTGACTTCACAAATTCTGAGATTAACACATGAAAGGTGTGCTGTGTCTTATCAGCAATGGTGTAAAGATGGAGTGTAACAGAGTGTGGTTGAGGGATGTATGAGTTGGAGACCTACGAAACCACACAGAAAAGATAAAAGATTAATTTAAAAAATTTAGTGTTGCATGAACTAGTACCTGTTTTAGCTGCTTTTCATCCCATGAATAGCAAGGGAGTTTTGAGCCACCTGATTTGTATTCTATTGTTCTGACTGGAATCCCAGGGATAATCTGGATTAACCATACCCCAACCCCATACGAGACATCAGTGATGTGGATCCAGTCCTGTTCCTTCATATGGATCCAAGGTCCCGTTTCAACTTCTGAAGAAAGCAACACATACAAGAACAAAGGCACATAATGTGCCAAAGGATGTCACATATGTGGAACTTCCCCCGTGATGTATCAAGTATTTGTTTGGTCAAGTGTCACTTGCGTGTCAAACGGGTTTTATAGAATTAACAGATATCGTGATATTATGACAACTTTGTACTGTTTTCTTCTTATATATATATATATTTTTGTTTGTTTTTGTTTTTCAGGCTTGACATTCCTTCTTGATCAGGCTGAAGTGACAGAACTTGTAGTTTTCTCTCTCAAAGAAGTAGAAGATTCGAATAAAGCAGAATGCATGACTCTTAGGCAGGCATTTGTTCTTCTGTCGAAAGGGTTTTTTTGCCATCCTCAAGATGTTGCCACAATAACTGAACTCCACATTCAAGTGGTTTGTTTCCCAACACAAATTTTTTTACTGCTGCAAACACCTGAGAAAGTTGTCTAATTTATTTATGGTGTATGCTGTCAGGCAAGTCTTGTTGATCGATTGCTTGTGGTTGCTCCAAATTCTGACGAACTGCTTTGGCTTTTGTGGGAGCTCTGTGCTATCTCCAGGTTTATTACTTCATCTCTTGATTAGAATACTTATCTAATTCATGTCCCATACCATGCATCAATTTATGGTATTGCCTATGGTACTAACTGCTTATACAGGAAAGGTTCCCCGTTGCTGAACTAGTACTGAAATGACCAGTTGATTAGTTGCATACAATACTGGTACTCAGATGGGCAATGTATGTATGAAATTTTCTTATTTAATGCAGGTCTGACACTGGTCGTCAAGCATTGTTAGCCATAGGCTATTTTCCCGAGGTAGCTTCTTAAAATCAAAATTTGTATGGATTGGATTGGATTGGATTTGGAAAAGGGAAATTTGGTAATATGAGCCTTTTGATTTGTTATATAGGCAGTGTCAGTTCTGTTGGATGCTTTGCGCTCATACAAAGATCAAGACCAAGCTGCTCCTACTAGTGGTACAGCATTTTCTCCTTTTAATTGTTATAGGCCTTATGTGATCAAATTAACCTGCCATAAGAATCTGAAATATTTTTCAATGTAAGGAGATGTGTTGTCTATAGGCATGTATTTGTTATAGTACCATTTACTAATTAAGAACTGGCCATTATATAAAGAACTTGTTTTTTTATTGTCCTCATTATTCATTGTTGTCTGTGTATGTTTATTTAAGTAATGAATTTATTCGCACTCCTACATTTGTTTGCTTACGTATTCAAATTGCAATAATTCATTTGGTCAAATCATATTACAGGATCATCATCATCTCTCAGCCTTGCTATTTTCCACTCTGCTGCTGAGATTTTTGAAGTGCTTGTCACTGATTCAACTGCTTGGTCACTTCACTCCTGGATTGGAATCGCAGTTGATCTTCATAAGGCTCTCCATTTGTCGTCCCCAGGATCAAACCGAAAGGATGCCCCAATACGTTTGCTTGAGTGGATAGATGCTGGGGTTGTTTACCATAGGTATGTACCTGACTCATATATGTTTGCAGTAATGCTTTGTTTGTGAAAGGTCTTAATCATACTTGGAGCTGATAGTCAATTTGATATGAAAAATTAAAAGAACCAATTGTTCCCTTTGGTTCTGATATTGTCACAAGGTATCAAATTAGTTAGAGTGCTATGTACAAGTGTAATAAATGTTGGAAGCTTGTGCATAAAGCTGTCAATCTTTTTTGTATTAAAAGTGAAATTGAGGACTGTAACAATTTTAAAGCATATCCATATATTTGTGAGCTTTTACTTGCACTCCAGTCCAGAAAATGAAAAAGGAATAAAATCCTACTTGAGTGTAACTTGGATAAGTAGATGCCACTAATATGCCAAGAATACGAGCTGCACTAACCAATCTTTCTCTAAAAATTTAAGTGCTGTTGACACTATTCCATGTCATTTAAAAATAAACACCAGAATATCTTCTTAAGTTGTAGAAATGATATTCTGATCTACAAGCAAAGACAAGGTGAAGTCATTTTTAGAACAAGGTTTTGGTAAATTACCAAAATGTTCCTAGGACTAACCGCAAAGTTTGTACTTAATTCACAGGAACGGCGCTATTGGCCTCCTCCGATATGCGGCAGTCTTAGCATCTGGCGGAGATGCACACTTGTCCTCTGGGAGCGTGCTTGTGTCTGACTCGATCGATGCAGAGATGGTGGTATCTGATCCTACTATTGACTCAGATGGCCACATCATTGACAACCTCCTTGGAAAGCTTGTCTCAGACAAGTTCTTTGAGGGGTCTGACCTCAGAAGCACTTCTATCACACAACTCACCACTGCTTTTCGTATCCTTGCCTTTATTTCAGAGGATCCTGTAAGAACCATTCAGTTTCTCTATCTTTGTTTTTTGGCCAACTACATCTAATTTTTTAAGTGTCAAGAAATAATATCTTGTATATATTCAAGGTCACAGCAATGTCTAAAATGGCCCTAAAAGTTCTCCTTAAAACCAATGCATCCTATAAAGTTAGGGTTAAAATGGTAAAATATTTGTTAAATTTGTTTGGTTTGATTGCAATGGTAGAAATGCTAGCTCCTATTTACAGACAAATATTTAGTGTTATTCTAGTTTTTTTTTTCCTTATTTTTGTGGCACTAGTCATATATAATGGCGTGGCAGTATGAAATGGTTGTTTTTGTGGGTTTTATCTTATACTTGTGTCTATTTAGGCATGTTTGTGCAAATGTGTGGGATGTACTGAACTGATCTCTAATTACACCTGATGCAGGCAATCGCTACTACTCTTTTTGAAGAAGGTGCCATCACACTTATTTATGTGGTCTTGATTCATTGCAAATATATGCTTGAGCGTTTGTCAAATAGTTATGGTAAGTCGCTTATACTCAATTCAAGCTATTTGGTTTGGCCAGAAAGCTTGACTTAAGATGTGGGTTTTACATAATTAAAATGACTTAATTTCTGGCATCTTTTGGTGTTTTAGATTACCTGGTTGATGAAGGAGCGGAGTTGAGCTCAACAGCAGATTTGCTTTTGGACCGCAGTCATGAACAAGAGCTGATTGATCTCATGACCCCCTCTCTTCTTTTGCTGATTCATATCTTAGGAAAATTACAAGTAAGCGTTGTATTTTATTAACTTTCTGTGCATAACTTAATCTGGAGATCAGTTGTAAGATGCACGTGTATTTTATTGATGTTTTATTGTTCAGGAAACAAAGGAGGTTTATCGCAACAAGAAGTTACTCAAAGCTCTGCTCCAGTTGCATCGGGAAATCAGGTAATGAAGTATCACGTTGTTGTTTCATTTTTAATATTTTCATCTGTACATTAATTTATTCTGGTTGTTTTGTCCTTTTTTATCATAGCCCAAAGCTGGCAGCTTGTGCGGCAGATCTGTCCTTTCCTAGCTCTGCACTAGGTTTGGGTGCTGTGTGCCATCTTATCACATCTGCAGTTGCTTTCTGGCCAGTATTTGGTTGGGCCCCCAATCTCTTTCACCGCCTTTTAGAAAATGCCACTGCTAAGCTGCCTGTGGGCCCCAAGGATGCTTCCAGTATGCTTTCTCTCCTGGTATGCTTCTCTCAATTCTTTTGTACATCTCATTTTTTTTTTTCATGGATGATAAGCTGCTGTTTTATAACTGTTAATTTTTGCATTGAAAGGGTGACTTACTTCCGGAGGAAGGTATATGGCAATGGAGAAGCGAGATTCCTCCATTAAGTGCTGTCAGAAACCTTAGCATTGCGTCAATTTTGGGTCCCCTGGGTGAGAAAGAGGTCAACTGGTACATGCACCCGAACCATCTAAACCAGCTGCTCACACAGCTGACTCCACAGCTTGAGAGTATCTCACTGGTGGTTCTAAATTTTTCTACTTCGGTGCGTACATCCATTCTAATAATTTTTGGTACTCTTGTATCATTATATTTTTCTCTACTTGGGTGCTTACATTCCTTCTAATAATCTATGGGACTCTTGTGTAACAATATTTTTCTCTACTTTTTTGCTTACATCCCTTCTAATAATCTATGGTACTCTTGTTGGTGATGTTTATATAATTGATAAATTTTTCATACTCAGGGCTTGATGGTGATGCAAGACATGCTTCGGGTTTTTATAGTCCGTCTTTCATGTCAAAGGATGGAGGGTGCAACTGTTCTTCTAGACCCTATATTCTCTTGGTTGAATGATCTGGCCAACCAAACGATGCTCTCAGATATGGAGGCTTTTAAGGTACACATTGTATACGTGGCTAATTGATGTACACTAAAATCTACACATATATAATTATGAACATGTGCGTACACTCTGATTGTGCAGGTGCATCAGCTGCTTCAATTTCTTGCTGGCTTGTTGGAGCACCCAAAAGCCAAGGTTAGTCGGTTCATCTTTATTATCACTGCACTGTTATTGTGGGCCCAGTTGTAATTTCTTGCTGGCTTGTTGAAGCTTCCTCTTTCATTGTTTTTTAACTTAGGAAATTGTCTGCAAGATGGGTGCCATGAGGACACTATGGAACATTCTGGACAGGTGTCAACTGCACTCTACAAGTGTTACACCTTACAGTTGGAGGATTCCTTTACTGAAGTCCTTAGCTCTCATCTTAAGTTCCCAGCCTTCTAATGATTTAATGCAAACTGAGTGAGTGCATTATATGCTCTGCATTTATTATGTTTCTAAAGACGGTTGTAATGTTGTTTTTTTTTTAATTTTGGTTCTGTGAATATAGGCACAAGGATGATGATTGTGTCAGTATCAACGATTACTCTTTGCTTCTCTCCCATCTATCAAATCTTTTCCAGGTTTTTGGTTTATTTCTGATACTTATGTCTCAGAATTTTTTTTTTCTGTTGACTACATGTTAATTTATTTATTTTCCTGAAAATATGAAAATCAGGGTCTGCCGGTGGGCAAGGAGATGTTAGCGTGTGCACTTACATTCAAGGATGTTGTCTTGTCTGATCAAGGGAGAAGTGCACTGGCGTTAATGCTTTCTCATATTCAATCAGCCAGTCAACAAGAGCAGGAAAGAAAAGAGTGGCAGCGGTCCCCACCTTTACTAAGGTGCTTCGAGAAGCTTTCGAGATCTCATGATTTGACTGAGGCTCGACCTGATATTGTGGTAGAAATTATCTATGCACTATCACTTGGTACCATCTCCCTTCTCTTGGACAATGAGTGGTGAGCTTTCTTTTATTATTGTTTGCATGTGCATGCTAAGTTTTCAATGCAATTGTATTATGTTGATGCTGCAGCTTTCAGATATGGTATCATGAAAGTCTATGTATTTCTCTGCTTGCGTGCATACACACTCTACATATCAGGAGATTGATTTTTTTTTATTCATATTTTGTGCATAGTTCTTCTCTTGGTAGTTTGGAGGGAATCACAATGCTGAAGCTCCTTTTTGGACTCTCGAGTGATTTGGATCCGGGTTCAGATTCTTACAATGAGAAGCTGAGCCATATCTTAAAATTAATAAAGGCACTTGGAATAAAGATCAGTGAAGATAGCAGCTCAAGTGTTACTATTGATAAATCAATCCCACACCAGGTATAGCTTTAATTCATGTAACATTTCTTTCTGTATTTGCCAGGAATATCAATCCCCCACTGAGTATACACAAATTCATTCCACCAAGTTATCTCGGTTAGTGCTTGCATGTATGCTGTTACTGTCTGGACTTTGGTACCAAAACGTTATTATCCTGTACATTGCTGGTCTGGTTCCCGGTTCTGCATCCCAGCCCACAGTTTTTTCCCTTCCCGGTGTTATCTAGTTCCTTGCTTATTTTTTGTTTCCTAAATTTATTCTGTTTTCCAGGCCAAGGCAGCCTTGAGATCAATTTCAAACATCCTCGAAACATCAGATCCACCTCTCAATCTAGCATCCACAGATCTTAAGGAACAGCTGGTACCCCCAAGTGACATTGCCAGAGCAGTCGTCATGACAGCACAGCTAATACCCTCTACTGCTAGTTCGGTCCAATCAATTACCAATGAACCTTCCCTCTTCTTTTCGAATGCATGGAGATCCATATCAAATTCAGGGAAAGAAGAGGAAGAATCTATATATTTAGGGTTTATGGAGAAGTTTGTGTGGGAACTCCCACAAACTGCACAATCAGCAAGGCGCCGACTTGCATTGGGAGGTGAGCCACCAGCTAAGCGACTTCGTGAAGGACCTGAAACTGTGAGTTCGTTTTCTAGAGGGACTAGCTTGGCAAATACCCCAACCCAAACAGGCCCCACGCGCAGGGACACGTTTCGTCAGAGGAAGCCCAACACAAGCCGGCCACCTTCCATGCATGTAGATGATTATGTGGCTAGAGAGAGAAACATAGATGGAACCAGCATTGGGTCAAATGCGGTTGTTTCAACTCAACGTGGCCGCCCCCCATCAATTCATGTTGACGAGTTCATTGCACGGCAGAAGCAGAACTCTGCAGTCATCCCCGTGGGTCCCAGCACACCTGCCGATGCACCTCAAGTCAAGGGGTCATCACCTGTTGTTAGCAAGAATAATAACAGTGAAGGTGACACTGACAAGGCAGACAAGCCACGTCAGGCCAAGGCTGATTTATTTGATGAGCAGGAGATTGATATAGATATTGATGAGTCAGGGTCTGATGACAAGGGCCTGTTTCCCCAGACGGATGATAATCTCCAGCCTCCTCCTGTCGTCACTGGAGAGAACTCCCCAGATTCAGTAGAGACCGGAATAATGCGGAGCCCACTCGTCAGACCTGAAAAGGAGAGCAGCAGTGCCCACAATCCTTTGGAGAGACATGAGAAACAGGTGGTGGCCTCTCCTGTTACTCGGCCACACATGGGGCCCCAACCTCCGTCAGGGCCTTTACCAGGTCGATCAGGTCCCCCTCCTAATAATCAGCCACCACTGCCTCCGATGCCACCGCCTGCCCGTGCCATGTCAGGCCCAGGTCAAGGTTTGGACCAGATGCAGAATAATTCAATGCCTTTTGGCAATCATTTGAGGGGTCTGGCACCACCTATTCCTGGTGGTTTCCCGCTTCAGCCCTCTGATGTCAACATTCCCAATGCACTTATGGGGCTCCAGGTAAACTTTTAGGGCTTGTTCTATTGTCACGGGATGGGATTTGACGTGGATGGGAACCCACTTTTGAAAAAGTTGAAAAAGTGGGAACCCATGGGTACGACTATGCACTGGATCGATTATGGGAATGTGCTGAAATGAGTGTTCGATTGTACCGTGGGATTAGTTGTAGGAAATTCTATTTTTCTTTCAAAAATGCTTTATATTATACTTATTAGTTATTACTAATAATAATATTATTATTATAATTAAATAAAGTAGATTAAACAATAACATAATAACGTTTATTATTATTATTTCATAAAATATAAATATTTATTTCTATAATTAAATAAATTGTATTTAATGAAATGGATATAATCTAATCGTGTATTTAATAACTGAATTTTTAGTTGTTGCATTTATTAACGAGTTGAATGAAATTGTTAAAAATTCTTGTATTTTATCTAATGCTTAAATCACATCTCAAATAAGAAACCTTTGCCAGAATCATTTTGATCTGAAATAGAACAAAACAAACTTTATTTTAGATGAAAACAAATCACATTTTCTTTTTAAAATGTTTGATACAATTATTCTAATTAATACAATTATTACATATAATTAATTAAATAAACTGGATTATAACATATCAACACTTATTATTTTATTATTTCATAAAATACAAATATTATTTTTTTATAATTAAATAAGGTGTATTTAGTGAGTATATTAAATGGTTTCTTCTTATTACTTGGTTTAGCATCATGATTCAAGTTTTAATATCCAACATAAAATGATAAAAGAAAGAGAAAATGAATTAAGTACGTTAAAATAATATAAAAATCAATCAAAACTTAGGTGATTGCACATAAATTAGTAAAAAGATAAGAATTGATGAAAGATACGTGTGATACAATGAATAAAGTAGAGATAGAGAGCCAACATGAAAAATTTCATGTAGTTCGAGTGCATTTGCTATTTCCAATCTTTTATTGAAGGATGGGAATAAAAGTGGAGAAGAAAATCTCTACCCATTCTAAGGATAAATGACTACCGAACAGGCTTTTGGGAAATAACACTCATTCCTATCAATTCCCATCATTGGAAAGGCATTGGAACAGGCCCTTCAGGAGATATTTATTATTATTTTTCTTAGTTCTGCCTTCTAGTTCCTTTGGAATTTTTTTTTTGGAAAGTATTGATTCGAATTATTAGTTT
This sequence comes from Carex cristatella, assembly GCA_024447775.1. Taxonomy (NCBI): domain Eukaryota; kingdom Viridiplantae; phylum Streptophyta; class Magnoliopsida; order Poales; family Cyperaceae; genus Carex; species Carex cristatella. Next base: position 2,733,111 of record JAJHPF010000024.1, on the reverse strand, counting down.
TGCTTCTCCCAGTTTTACCTTACTAATTGTTAGCCAATCATGTTATCCTTGAGAGTTCTGAAAAGGAAGAATAAAATATTCTATGGAACATGAATTTTTGACAATGGAAAAATATTAATATTTTTAGTTATAAATGCTATATTCAAGTAGTATTCATCCTTGTAAGTTGTAACAAATGCAAATTCTCATGTATGATTGTTACAGTTCCAGCAAGAGAATATTCTTCAAGCAAATGCTATGCTCAATTCTGAAGCCAACAAATTCCCATGGAACTTCAATTCTGGTGGAATTCCTATGAGGCCCATGCCTCCGCTACCCACACAACCTTATTCAAACTCATTAACCCATTTACAACAAGTCCTGGGTAATGACCCGAGCCTCGCAAATATACCTGCATCCCACCCATTTGCTTCCCTCATTATGAACCGACCCATGCAAGTGGGCCCCTCCTCGTCAGGTATGCCCCAACAGCGAGCTCCACCGCCGCCTCCACCCTCAGTACCACACCCATCACAGACAATGCAGCAGCAGTCGCTGGGGTTTGCACAGGTCCCCCTAGGGTTTCCGCAGCAACTCCAGTTCCCACAACTACAGCAGCTGTACTACCAAAATCAGCAAATGGGAGCTAGGCCTCCAGCTCCCGTGTCAGGTCATGTCGACCCAGTTCAAGTCCAGTTACCTACCAGTCAAACAAATCATGGTGGTCAAACCAGCAGCTCAAGTCTGCAACAGCAGGATTCTGCCGTAGCTCTGCAGCAGTATTTCTCATCTCCTGAGGCAATACAGGTACTTTTGTCAACTTATTTTGGACAGTGCACTTTTACTTGTAGATGACGATGGATTGTTTTTAATCATAATTTTAATAACCTTTACTTTTCGCGTGGCAGTCATTACTGAGTGATCGGGATAAACTTTGCCAGCTCTTGGAGACACACCCCAAGCTAATGCAGATGCTCCAGGTTTCGTTTGAAAACTAAATTAAATACATTATATTTGTTTATAGTCTCTTATGCTAAGGAGTTATTTTGTTGTCTTTATTTTTTTGCTGAATCAGGATAAATTGGGTCAGCTGTAACTACAATAAATTGCGAGGGGTAACCATTGATTCCAGCTTGTATGCGAGGAAAATATATCATTTTTGTATAAATTTAAAAAAGATGGCACTGTGCTGTTTTTTTTTCTTGCGCTATGATCAAGGAGCTCTGCTGTAGAACTCTTATGAGCAAGCACGAGATGTGTAACATTGTACATTAGATATTTATTGTGTAATATGTGAATAACCTTATATTCGGCCTTTTCTTTTGACCTCGCGAGTCCTGATATGCTTATTGTTCTGTTTCTTTTTATCTTTAGCATTTACTCAGTTCTAGTAGTTTTCTTTGCAAATAAAGTGTATGATGATTTATCTTTTATTTGTGGAACCCTTGAAGGTAAAATGGACATAAAAAGAAGTCAAAACTCTACTAAGAAAATCAGGAATTGTTTAAAATATACTGTTGTATTCTTTCATGCAAAATAATACCACCTTGCATTCGTATTGCCTTGTATGCTATTAAACGCAAAAAAAAAAAAAATACAAGGGTAAAAGAAGAAACATATTTAATGCAAATCACAAAATTCGTCATGTTATTGTCGAGGAACCAATATTGTCTATGCTAATATTAAAGCTGAGTTGACGGCCCAAAAACAAATTATTAAATTTTTTTTAAATGTACATCAAAATTAGTAGTGCTTTATACATCAGGAAATTAGGAGTAATTAATATAATGAAGCTTTAGAAACAGAAAATATTAATGTTATTTAAAAAATACTGAGGGTAAACAACAATTTCTTAATTTACTACTATGATGTAAGGACACGAGATAAAAAAAAAAATGTAGCAAGTCCACAACACTAACAAAATGGAAATTTTGAGAACTTTAAATATTCTTCTTTCAAAAAAATGTTCCTTGAAGGCAATTTAAGAGACACGGAGGCAGATGATTTCTTATGTCGGTGGAACTAAATAATAATATTGATAAGATGCTTCGTTAAATAGTTCATACTACAAGTATGGTGCCTTTTTTTCGAATGATTTTATTTCGATCACCGATGCACATAATAAGTCATCTGTAAGTATAAATGTTGTGTGTCAAATATATATACTTACATAGCATTTAACAAAAAGTAGTTAACATTTACGGATGACATGGCATGCATTTATTGGAGAATGAATTGGAAAGAAATTTGCCTCTAACCAACTTCACTTCTCAGGAGAATTAATTCGATGCAGCGCCATTCAATCCGAAATTTTTATTCATGGGAAAATTGAAAAAAAAATTAAAATAGGAAATGTTGTATGGAAAATTCAAAAATGAGAAGGCAATTAGGACTCCTGGTGTCTTTGCGGGACGCCATAAAACATCTCAAATCAGAAAAAAAAAAAAAAAAAAAAAAAAGTTACTCATGGGACGCTGTGATCCATCCAAACCGGAAAAAAGAAAAAAAATATCTGGCCGCCATGGCCCATCCATACTCACAGAATTAATTGAAGGGATGATAAACACAAGTAACACAAGTAAAAAAGTTCATGAAGTAAAAATTCTGTAGGTATGAATGCGCCATAGCAGCCCAATTATTTTATTTTATTTTCTTATTTCGAATTTGGATGGATCATGATGTCGCATGAGTAATTTTTTTTTTCCTAGTTCGAGATGTCCTATGACATCTCGCAAGAATGTCACGAGTCATTCCTACTTTTTCATTTTTAAATTTCCCACGCGGCTTTTCCTATTTTTAATTTTATTTTGTTTCATTTTCCTATATATAAAAATATCGGCCATTCAATTCTCGCTCAAAAGATTCTGTCAAACAATTCCTAAATTATACAATTGGAGAAAATGCGGTATCGGGTGGCCTGTATGAGAGCACCAAGTTACAGTACTCTGTAGTCTGTACAGTGTACCTAGCATGCCTTTACACCTTTGATTATGTCAATGTGATATAAATATAAAACTTATTAATTTATATGGATTCGAACCTTTCAAAAGGCTGGGAATATATAGCATTAGACAACCGAAAGCTACACAAAAGACTAAACTTTCACGGAGGTAATGCGGCACTGTGGCGATTATTTAGTGGTAGGGTCCGTACGTGTTGTTAATATTCGATATATAATAGGAAGCATCTTCATATGCATAGTCTTTTAAAATAATTCAACTTATTGCTAAACCATGTGACTTGCCAAAAGAAAAGAGGAGCAGATGCCAGATGCCACCTTTCGGGTTTACTTCATTAAATGTGTCTTTTTTGTAGTAATTTAATGTTCACCAAGGTATAGAAGCCAGCTTTATTATATAGTTTAGAATATAATGTACCTCCCTTAAACCACTTTTGATCTCACCATTTCATCAAATTATCACTTAATTGCTGCACAGACAGTTTAGCAGAATAGGCATACTTCTTTCTTTTTTTTAGTCTACTTTCTTAAATTAAGTAATAAGGCAGTTGAGTCATAGAGAAATTTATGCCGTGTCGTGACTAAGCACATCGTGATTTAAGTTACATATTGTGGCGTACAATAATTAGTCAATGTTTGACCACGTTTAATTATTTTTTATTTCAGATTTTAAGTTCGTTTAAGAAATGAAAATCAAAAGAAATTTAAGAAATATGTAGAAAATTGAAAAAAATAATAATAATATTAAACGTGGTCACGTGACCATTTACGGTACGGGATGTTTTATAGTTTATTTTTAAGAGAGTAATCACGGTATATAAATAGACATACAAGTTATGTGCTCTGGCATTAGATATCAAGTCACGACATAACTCTTTCTTACATTCCTAGTTGAGCTTGAGTCTAGGTAGCTTGATATAATAATTGCCCAAGGTAATCAGCGGCGGAGACAGAAATCCAATGAATGAGGTCAAAATGTCAACTGCAATACAATTTTTTTTTTCAATGTCTTTTTTTTTTGATAACCAGGTAGAAACTACCAGGAGTACAAATAAAAGATATGTTTACAACTCCAAAATTAAATCCTAAAACACACAAAACAACAACTCAAATTTTAAAATCAAACAATAAACTACCCACCAACTCTCTTACAGCATCTTAACCACATCTCTATTTCTTCTTTAATCTCCTTTACCAGTAACCACGCCGGCTTTGTCTTTCGTCCAAAAATGATGGCATTTCGCTGCTTCCACACTCCCCAAAGAACTCCAATAATTCTTGTAAGCCATATCCGCTTAGACTCCTTCACTGTAAGCCTGTACCTACTCCATGATTCATCCCATGTAGAGTCCAGTGATGTACCGACCTGTTCCAGCTGCTGCCCCATATTGGACCATACCTGTACTGCATAAGTGCATTGAAAGAACAAGTGAAAAATTGACTCCAAAACACAATCCGAGCACAGGACACACTCCGGTTCACAACGAAGGCCTCTTCGTAGCATAACTTCATGTGTAAGTATCTTCCCATGCATAAGCATACATGCAAAGAACTTAACTTTGGATGGTGCAAAGCTTCGCCATAAACTAGCATATTTCCATTGCTCCCTGCCATCCGTTAGAATAGCCTTGTATACAGAGGAAGAAGTATAAGAGCCGCTGCTATCCCACTTCCAAATCAAAACATCCTTTGTATCGTTAAAATCCGGAATTTCATCCATTGTATGTGGTAAAATTATAGGCCAACGAATAATCATCTCTCTTACTAACACTATCTGTTTAATCGGCCTAGATTTGCCGTCTTTGATTGCTCTCAAAGGTGGAGGTCCCCAAGCATCATACCAGTAGGAAACCAATTTGCCATTACCAATTTTTCAAATTGCACAGCAGAGAAATAGATGCTTAAGCTTTATTAACTGTTGCCAAAAAAAGAAACAATTTGCCATCCAAACCGCAGGTTCTGAGCTAGCATGTAACCCTCTTATCGGTGTAGCAATAATCGACCAAAGATTGTGCTTCTCAGAATACAATTTCCACCACCATCGCAACAAGAGCGATATATTTCTAACAGCCAAATTCGGGACACCCAAGCCTCCATATTTGATGGGCATGCGCAAGTTTCCTAATTTAAGAGATGAACTCATTTACCTTGACCTTTTGTTTTTCCCCATAAAAAATTCCGACACATTTGCTCAATTCGAACAATTACCCACTTCGGGATAAGAAGAATTGTCATTAGATAAATTGGAATACTAGTCAGAACTGACTTAATCTGTTGAATCCTTCCACCCCTAGATAGAATCTTTCCTTGCCAACCCTCAATTCGTGATCTGACCTTTTCCAACAGAGGGATATAATCTTGCCTACCCAGTTTAGTGATACTTAGCGGCATGCCAAGATATTGCATAGGCATAGCAGCTTGTGAGCATCCCATTACTACAGCAACTCTTCGAACTTGGTGCCAGGTCAGATTTATGGGAAAGAAAGAACTCTTATCATAATTGATGTGTAAGCTCGAGATTTGAGCAAAGAGGCGTAGTGTCAATCTGAGGGTAACCAAGGTCACTGTGTCAGCACAAGCGACAATTGCAGTGTCATATGCATATTGAAATGATAGAATAGGTGTTGTAACCTTCTTGGAGAGTGTTTTAGAGAGCAAGTTACTTGACTTTTGCAACATTTTTTGTAGAACATCAACAACCAAGATAAACAACAGCGGTGACAAAGGGTCACCCTGTCGCAAACCCTGCTCGTGCTTGAAAAATTCTGATATCTGACCATTAAGTACTATCCGAGAAGTGGATGTTGTAAGGAGAGCTCGAATCCATCCCAACCATCTTATCGGGAACCCTCTAATTTCCAACACACGGAATAAAAAATCCCAACTAATAGAATCAAAAGCCTTGGTGAAATCAACCTTCAAGAAGACGGATTTTTCTTTTTCATGAGACAAGTGTTGCAAAATTCTTGCAATGCCACAAAATTTTCAGAAATTTGGCGACCTTTCACGAAGGCAGTCTGGCTAATTGAGATTAATTATGGTAAGAAAATCGATAATCTGGAAGCTAAAAGCTTAGAGATTATTTTTGGGATAAGGCTAATAATGCTTATAGACCTAAAATCACTGAGCTTCACTGCCTCATTCTTCTTAGGAATCATTACTATGTTTGCTGAATTTAAAGTCTCAATGCTTAATGCTTAATGTTCCCTCATAAAAATCTTGTAACAGCTCCACAACATTCCCTTTAATGTCAGCCCAATAAACTTTTGCAAACTCATTAGGCAGTCCATCCGGCCCTGATGCTCGATTGTTAGCCAAACTGAAAACCATCTCTTGTACATTTCCGTTGTCTGATTTTAGACGGAACCAATTTAATAGTTTGATTTTAACAAAAGACTCTTTAACATAGTGTAATTTAGTTTGCACGGATCCTAAAACGGACCGAATGATACATGCGAATTCGGAAGATTCTCTGTTGAGTTAATGCAGAGGATACGAATTCATTGTTGCATACCGTCATTATTATTATCATAAAATCGTCTTGTTATTTATAATATGTTTTTATTTTATTATTATACGTACATAGTTTACCGTCCATCGCAGAGGTTAGAATTATTTTTTATTATTATACGTACATAATTTACCGTCCTTCACACGTTGGAGTTATTTCTATTATAAAAGTACGAGTCACATTCGAGGATGTGCATTGTGTCAGTTTTCATCATAACCCTGATACTGTTCGAATTTTAAACTTTTTGACGTACTACTTATCAAATTATTATAATTGTGGGCTTCGCGCGAAAATGCAAAGTCACGTCAGATAAAAGAGACATACTTGGGTCCGATGCACATCAGACTCAAAGTTGGATCCGATGGATTCTAATACCGTTCAATTTTTTTTAAGATCCATACGCACGGATATTGAAGAAAATATGTACGGATATTAAAATAACAGGTACAGATCTTAAAACTAATCGGACGGTTTTAGAACCCATCGGACTCAGTTTGAGTCCGATGGACATCGGACCCAAGTTTGTCCCTGAAATAGAGAGAGAGAGAAGGGCTTGCAATATGGCCTGAATGCCTGATCACCTGAATATATAGACTGTTTGGTTTTGGTTGGTAGGAATAAATCTAGGTTCATAATGCCTCCTAACTTTTCAAGTCAAGCTACTATATAGCATTTTTTTTGTTGATAATATCATATTACATGATTGAGGCACACTAACAATTGTTGGGGGTTCAAAATCGTGAAACTTTTTTTAGAAACCATAAATAAAAAAAGAGATCTTATCAAACCAACTTGATTATTTTGATTTTTACAAAAATTATAAGGACCGAGATGTCTTTTTCGGACCGAATTGTCATTTCGGTCCGAGCCATTTTCACATATTTCGAAAAAAATGATGCAACTGTTGATATAAAATTCTGTGAAAACATATCGGACCGAAATGACATATTGATTCTTATGTTTTTGCAAAAACCAAAGTAATCAAGTTGATTTGATAAAATCTTTTTATTTATTTATGGTTTCTAAAATAAATTTCAATATTGTCTCGGAGTTATTCACCAATTAGAGCATTCCACGTGTGTAAATCATGTATAAATTCTTTACAAAAATATAAATCATATACCCAAAAAAAAATAGTATTCGTATTTCATACTTAAAATAAGAAGAAAAAAAATGTACGTGGCTAATTCGGGAAGTTGATTCAGAATGCTTTGTAAATTAGTAGGTGAAATTGAAAGTAAAGGGCATGAAACCTAAACTTTCACGAGAGGGTTTTCATATTTCTCTATTTGGACACGTAATGTAATATTTACTCATTTATTCAATACAAACATTTTTTTCAATCTATATTACTATTAGCGTTTTATTTTGTTGCTACTATATATTCAATTTGAAAATGCCTAATCCGAATAAAAAAGTGTGGAATTAAGTAATTGTACTGGTACTTTTGTCATTAAAAATGTTTTAATTTATGTGCTTATTAAAATATCAATACAAAATCGATACTATTTCGACACTATTCAGATTATTATCATTTTTTGTATTCTGGGTGGGCAACTTCTCTACCGTGAGTTTTCTAAAACAGTTTTCAGAGTATTGAATTTTGAACTCTTGTCTCACTCTAAGAAAATTAAATGTCCTACTTTGGGGACAAACTTGGATCCGATGCTCCTCGGATTCAAACTGAGTACGATAGATTTTAAAATTGTCTGATCCACTTTAAGATCTGTGCGGGTCGCTTTAATATCCGTGCACATTTTCTTCAATATATGTATGCACGGATCTTAAAGAGGACTGGACAGTTTTAGAATCCATCGGACCCAAATTTGAGTCCGATGGACATCAGACCCAAGTTTGTCCCTACTCTGAACTCATAATTTTACAACAGTCAATAATTCACGATTCGAATTTTTTTTCTTTCTATGCACAGTCCAGAGTGATTAGCATAGTCCAAAATTCAGAGAGAAATGTTTGCTAATTGATTTCCAGAATGATCTTTGTGAGCAACCCAAAAATAAAAAGTAAATAAGTAAAGAAAAATAAAATAAATTAGCAAAACAAAATGCAATTAAGTAAAGAGAAAAAAAATAGAGAACGACTCCGCTCTATTAAAAAAAATAGAGCAACACAGATTATCTAATGAATTTGATCTGATTAGATATTTAAATCCGATTCAAAATTTTATTTTTGCCATATCATATGAAAATTCTGCATCCACCCTGTTCGTTCCCATATTCGAACATTAATTCCAATAACACTATTCTTATAATTTGTATCATATGTATTAACTCAAAAGGGAATATCTGAACCATCCGATCTGTGTGAACAAGATCCACACTAATATTAAAGAGTCTATATTAAAATCAGACGATCAAATTAACTTCATTTAAAATTAGACGATCGAAATGCATTAACTCAAAAAAAAAATTCCTTTTAGTTAATGAAAAGGAGTGTTCCTCTACTTAATACTATTTTTGAACTTTTTCTTTGTTTATCTGAAAGCACTATTCTAGGTATATTGAAACTCATAGTAGAGTGAAATTTTTGGAACTTGTGCTCTCCAAGCTGGACCTGAGTCATTATATGTCATAGAGTGGGACCTGTAAATTATAATATTATAAATATTATAGATTATCTAAATTTTCTTAGAGAATATGGACTCTGAATAAGATGGCGAGTGAACACGTATTCTTTGCAAAAGAGAATCTTTTGAGTTAATGGATCTCGACCGTCTATTTAAACAGAGTCAATCTAATTATCTGATTTTTAACACAAATTTTTTTTAATTTTAGTATGGATCTAGTTTACACGGATTTTAAAGCGAATCAGATAGTCCAAATATATTAACTCAAAAAATTATCCTTTGAGTTAATGCAGAGAATACGAATTCCACTTTTTGACCATACTTATAAAAAACATTTGATCATTATCTAAACAAAGTTTGAATGACAACTACATCAAACTTTTTTTTTTTAAATCATGAGTTAGAAGTGAAATCATGCAACACACTTTTAAATTTCTATGTATATTATAAATGATTTATCCACTTTGTGAGTTTAAAACTTATAATTTCTCATACGAAAGCAATGTGCATTTGCCACTGGATCAAATAAAAGTTCTTTACATTTCACTAAAACTGTGTGCCTTTGTTAAAGACAAGCTCTTCACCTATGTCAAATTTAAATGGATGGAATCATAGAACATCATCGTTGGACTATTTACGAATTGATCGGTGTTCGCCATTTCACCCAGTAATAGTTAATTAGGTCACAACTCTTATAGATAATGTACTATTAATTAATCAAAATGTTAACTCGCTACACGCATAGTTACACTTGTAATTGCCGCAAAGAATCAAGTCTGCCAAGAGCGAGGTTCAGCATGCAATAATTACTTTCTGGTGGCACACGGTCACTTTTGATCGAGAATATTCGTCACTTTCTTTCAATCCTCGTCGAAAAAGCACATATGTTAGGTGTGACAAATTATTCACACAAGATGGCCCTACTTTTATTGTACTTCGGCGTTTTACTCAGCAAATCAACGCTAACATAATTCATAATTTTTTTGTCGAGATTTACCTCGAGAGTCGTCATACTTTATTAGTGATATTTTACTTAGAGTATTACAAAAGAGCCGGGCCGGGCAGTGTCCGGGCACGGGCGGGCACGGGCACTGACGTCACGGGCACACAGGCACAACGGGCCGGGCATCACAGGCAAAAAAAAAAAAAATTCTGCTCTACCCGTTTAATGTCTGTGCCCGTCACGGGCACCGGGGGAAGGACGGGCAGGGCATTTTTTTATTTTTTACTTACTGTTTTTTTTTTCTGTTTTTTTTATAAATTCAAATTCTAAATAATTATAAATCCAAATTCATACCAATAAATTATAAATCCAAATTCATACATATTTAAATTCATTTGACATGGTTGTAACTCAATAATTTTTGTTATAATAAAATATAAATTAAAAATTTCTTAAATCAATTACTTTAAATAATTAAGCTCTTATTTTAAAACAATAGATTAAAAAATAAACGACATTTTTTGGCACTAAACGACGTTTTTTGGCACTAAAAACCTTAAACTTAATTTTTGAGGCACTAAACGATGTTTTTTGGCGATTCTGATTTTCCGGATAGTCGGGGTTAACCCCGGGTGACGGCCGCCACCGTCTCCTCCTCCCCTTTCCGAATTGACGTCATATGCATCAATCCGACTTTTCTAGCAAAAGTTATGACCGTTTAAAGTTTAAAAAAAATATATCTCATTTTTGAATTTAAAAAAAAAAAAAAATGGAGAGGGTGGGCCGCCGGGCGGCTGGGGAGGAGGGGGGGGGGGGGGAGGGGGAAATTTGAATTTCAAATTTGAATTTTATTTTCGGAAAAAAAAAAAAAAAAAAGGGCGCGGGCGCACGGGCACGGAGGGCCGGGCAGTCACGGGCAGGGAAAAAAAATCATGTCCGGCCCGTTTAACGCCCGTGCCCATGTGCCCGTGTGCCCGTGGGTGCCCGTGGCACGGGCACGGGCAGGACGGGCATGGGCACGGGCAGGGCACGCCCTTGGAGGCAAAATTCGAACACTAATTTTACCTAGCTATTAAAAACTATAAAATTTAATCTTCAAATAAATTTCATATAAATATTATGTTTAACAATTTTAATTGACTGCTTGAACTTTAAAATAAATTTTAAAAATATGAGAGTAGATTTGGTTACAAAACAAGAATAACTAAAATAGTCAAATAAAGAATAATTATTATTTGTCTTAACATATTCTAATAAGAAAAAAAAATAGATTCACTATTTTAACCTAATCAAATACCGAATAAGCTATTCCGAATAACTAACTCCAAAAATAACATATTCTCAATCCAACCTAACATACCATGAATTCATAGCACGACTGCACAAGTTGATCGCCTCATTCTCAATCCTTGTTATTGTTTATATATTTGTGGAACCTAGAATTTAATTGTATTTGTACTCCTGTGATAAATAGTGATTTGTTTTTTTTTAGAAAATTGAAATTATAAATGGGATAATTTAGTGCAGTGTAATTTTATTTTATTAAAAAGATTAGAGAATATTAATGTATGTAAAATTTATAAATTTTTACGGATAAATGATAAATTTCAATTATAGGAGAGTTTTAATTTTCTTTTCCCTCACTTTTTGTGATAAAATTTATTGTGAGTTGATGCAACACGAGAGAAATAGAGCTTCAAGACAAATTAATGATTTTTCATTTATATATTTAATGGAGCTAGATAATAAAAGTTCCGTAATTTTTTTTAAACTTTGGCAAGAGCTATGAAGTTGTGAGGGAGAATTAAACTCTTGATCTTTGAATAATTAACTGTTTAGGATCATTTTCTAGTCAAATATGTTACCTCTCATTTCTCAAAGTTCCGTAAAAATTAAAAATGATATATAGCTAGAATGCATGTCTATTTTTGCTTTTTTGTTTTTTTGGCAATACTTTTAATCATGCACTTTAGCACTTATATGAAATTTAATATATAGGCAAACCCACAAACTTTAATTTGTACTATTTAAGCACTAATAAGTTTCGTTAATCATTAGTAATTTATGCGAAAAATCTAAAAAAAAAAAAAAATTCTCTATTTTTGTGCTTGCGATTATTAGCTACCATTCGTCGTACGTGTTGCCGAATCAGTTGTACACTTGTACATAGAGATTCTCCGTCTTTTCCTTTTTACCTCTACTTTTTTATAATAACATTTATTTCTTAATTTTCTATTGCCGACCTATATTTTTTTTTATCCCAAAAATTCCAATTTCCTTTTATTATGATTCACAGTTTGTCTTCTCATGACAATATAACCTAACCTCATCCATGTACAGCTAATTTATTGATTGAAATTGTTCTTAGTTTCCAAAAAAAAAAAAAAAAAAGGTGTTTCTCTTGTTGGTTCTCTTTTAGAGAGTTCTAGGTGGAGCAACAAAGAATTTTGGAAAAAAAAAGTTCAAAATAAATTATTTTTTAAGTTCTTATCAGCATTGATTAGGAGAGAGCATGGAGGTTGCAACTCCTTGTCTCTTGGTATATGTCAGTACCAAACTTTTCAAAGAGAGATTTCAATTATCCGGATCAAATTATTTATTGCAAATATATACATTTTTTATTTATTATGAAATTAGATATTTTGAAAGAAAATATATTGACAATTGTGATAACTAACAATTTTTTTTTTATCAACGGCAACACACTACATATATCGCTTTGATATACTTGTATTGCTGTTTCTCTATTTACTCTTAGGAAAATGTGTACGTTATTTATCAACGACAACAAGAGTGAGGTTACGATAATATGTATATTATGGATCGATCCCTCCTGTAGATTTACATTTTTTTTATTTTAAAAAGCTGTCTCAAATAGTTAAACATGAAATTTATACAATAATATACTTAAAAGACCGAATTTTATAGTTTTTTTTAATTTCTTTTACTATTTTTTTAAATAATCTATCTAACATTGCTTCGATATACTTTTTACAGGGTAATATGTATTCTTAATCATATATATTATCAAATCGGAATTTCCTTTTGTGTATCTCGGTTAATTATTCTAATCGATTAACGAGGTAAAAGCAAGACCATTTGCATTTCCAATGCTCCAATTTTAATTTCAATTCGGATTTAAAAAGCTTCATGATAGATCATTGTTATTTCCAATTAATTATCTCATGATATAATAAAATTATAAAAGACAAGCCATATATTTTTTCCATTTTCAGATCATATTTTTATAACCTTTTGGTGGAAAGGATAAGATGTTTTTTGTTAGTTTAACAAAAGAAAAGAAAAAAAAGAATTGCGTGGATCCTACGAAGATCCAAATTCTTTTCTTCTTGCTTTATTTTATCATTGTTGTCCCAATTGCCCTTGAAGAAAACAAACGTAAGTTGCTTTCCTCAAAATTTTTTATCGTTATTCAGGGGTAAAGACAGGAGAAAGCCAAAAATTAATGATGTTACATCATACCTCTACACCATAAACAATAAATATATGTTAAGGTGCTGATTGTGAACTAGTAGATGTAGCAAATGGGTGACTATAAACAATAAATATATGTTAAGATGCTGACTATGAACTAGTAGATGTGGCAAATGGGTGAGATCAAAGCTAACTTGAGTAGTGGCTGAACTAAGCATAACTCTAAGGAAGCCAAGTCACTCTCATATGAAAAGCTAACACTTCTTATCTCAATTTTCTAATTCTGCCCTGAACTCAAGTCAGCTGATATCTTAGGTCAAGTTTTGTTTCAATTTTTGATTTTTTTTTTCATAGCTAAACTGCAGTAATGTATTAAAAATTTATACATTGAAAAAATGATTTGACTGATTGACTCGTTTAAGTTGTAAAATATTAGCTTAAAATATACTAGGTTCTTGCTTTGCTTAATTCAACTAATAACTTTAGTAAATTATTAGGTTGACTTTTGAGAAGTTTTCAATTCAAATTTGAGCAAGCACAATAAAATAAGAGACTTGTATTACTCAAAAAAGTTTTTGCTTTACTCAATTAGAATAATGTATTTTTGTTTATTATTATTTTTTTAGTTTGTTGAATACTTAAATAATTGAATTTTCATTTAATGATAACTTCCACTTCATATAGTTAGAGGTTGCACTCATATATAATAGATCTAATAATTTATCTATTATAGATGACGCTTCAATTAGCATTCAAATGATGCTTGACATGCCATCTAAGGTTATAAAACTTAAGTAATTAATTCTTTAAATTGCGACTCAAATAAGTCAGACAAATATTTCGGTTACATTTTGGTCGCATTGAGTAGAACAATGAAAAGAGAGCACACAAATACAACTTTTGAAAGACGAGAGCAGCATGGATCGCCGCACGAGGTCCGTAATAAAAAACCACAGTATTTCATATTTGTTCCGCTTGGCTTTCTTAAATTTTCCAGTGAGGTCCACAAACCTTCGATCCTTCCCTTCTATCTCCGGTTCTGTTGTTTCTTTATTCCAGTAGAAAAGTGTGCAGGGGTTCAGAGGTAAAGATTTTAACAAAGGAGTTTTGACTTCGTGCAGCGCAAAAATAATATGCAACACTGTTTTGATTGTATAGTCTGGCGCTGCATAAGTTAAAACTACTCTGTTGAAATATTTATCCGGCGGGGTTCACTCTGCATATATGCTCTTACTAGTAACTACTTATGGGGACACACATGTATAAATCCTTCCCTGCACGTGGAGCACGGAACCATGGGCCCACTCACCCACTCGCAGGCCTCCATATCTCTCGTCTCTCTCTTGTCTTTTCCAGTTTTCCTCGGGATTAGAGAGAGAGAGAAAGAGCATCGTTTTCTAAACATTCCATGCAATAATTCATAATTTATAATTTGGAAATTTAGAAGTCGTGACGAGTCACACCTCTTTCACCGCCTCAATCTCTCTCTTTCTCTAGTGAGATCTCTTGCTTCGATTTTTAGAGAATTCGCCTAGAGCTCCGTACAACCTCATGGGCCAGAGGTATTAATTTGCTTCGGATGTTTTCGGAATTTGTAGAGTTGTACTTTTTACATGTGAACCACGTCATAATTTGTTTTGATTTGTCCTCATCCCAATCCCAATCCCAATCTCAATTGCAATTCCAAACTCTGCTTCTTTTAAAGATCGTACTTTTGATTGTTCATTTTCGAGACATTTCTTCTCCTTTTCTGGGATTGAAGTAAATTGTAAATGGCTCTGGTCTATTTTTTGTAAGAAAATTACTTCTCTTTATTTCTGTCAACGTTTGGAAGTTTCTGGAGTTTGCTTTTGCGAAATTGAATCTGATTTAGGCGTTGTTGTTCTATTGTCGTAAAAAAAGAATACGGTCTCTGTTTTATTTTACCTCAGAATTTGCTATTTTTGAACTAACTATAAATAGCTTAAGTGATTTTTTTTGTCTTTCATCAAATTTGCAAAAAAAAAAAAAATTTTATCAAACTGTACTGTGAATTTTTTTGGAGTCGGAGTTTAGTTCAGTTTGAGATTGGGTATAGAATTTGAAACCGTGCATATAATCAAGTTGGTAACACTCAGGAATTATTTTCAACTGGTGCGCTTTGGCTTTTCTTTATTTTTTTTTTCAGGATCAGTACATTCTTTTGCAACGATTGGATTGCTTTAGTCAGTTAAAATCCCAAATTATACACACTTCAAGGGGCTAATTAAAGACAGTCTGATCTAACTCTTCAATTGATCTGTATATTTGTTTCTGATACAATGCACTTTTCAGGTGAAAAAAATAGCAAGTTCTGCAACAATGGGTGCAGCCCCATCCAAACTGGAAGATGACAGAGCCCTGGATTTATGCCAGGAGAGAAAACGGTTTGTCAGACAAGCCTTGGACGGCCGGTGCAGCCTCGCCACAGCCCACTTTTCATACATCGAATCCCTCAGGAACACCGGCATAGCACTGAGAAGATTCGCCGAGCCCAGCTGGCAGACAGAGTTATCAAGCTTCACCACGTTGACCTCAGCCACAGCAGATCCAGTGCAGAAGGCATTGTCCCATGTTTCAATTTCATCGCCTCGGTCGAATCGGCATATGGAGATGACTGATTCATTCTCACCTTCGCCAATTACTCCACGTCAGTTTCATGTCAACCATATGAAGGCCGTGAGGTAAGTGTCATCCGCTATTGTAATTTCCGGTTTTCGGCCATTTGGTTTTGTAGAGTAACTTAGATTAAAATAAATAAAAGAAATTGATTTATGCTATAAAAGGATTGTCACGCTTTTTGTCAGATATTCTGTCTGGTTTTGCTCTCGTCTGGTAATTATGTATAGTTACCACTAGGACCCTTTGAATCGTTTCATTTCTTTATTTTTTCTTTTCTTTGATTTATCATTTTTTTTATTAATATACCATTGAACGTCAGATAAGCAAAATGTGATTTTTTTTGTTAGTATGGATGCTATATCAGTTGTCCAGCATGACTTGTGACTAGTATGCCAAGAAAATTCAGTAGTTGTATGTGCTATCCTTGATTTGCTTATCCACTCACAACCACTTACAGGATGACATTGAAAGTTATGCAAGAGAAGCCACCAGCTATCATGACCGCAACACTTGAATCGTCATCTCCCAGAAAAACTGTACCACTGACATCAGGTCCAGAAGAGAGTGCAAATTACGAGGTGACCTCACCGCCACCGCCCGGGACACCGCCATGGGACTACTTTGGACTGTTCCAGCCAGTGGATGACCGGTACACACTAGACAATGACCATGGGATTGACCTTGTAGATGACATTCGCAGACTCCGTGAAGAGGAAGGTATTCCTGAATTAGAAGAAGAGGAAGAAGAAAAAGAAAAAGAAGAACAAGATGTTGAAGAAAAAGAAGAAAAAGAAGAACAAGATGTTGAACAGAAAGAAGAAAAAGAGAGGCTTCCTTCAGGAGGTGAGAGTGGGGATGATTTTGGGGATACTGATGAGGATGACTTTGACGAATCCTCCAAGGAGCCTTTAGTACGCATATTCAAAAACCGTAATCTGATGGAAAACCATGATTTATTGGAGGATTTGGGTTCTGATACCGAGCCACAAATTGTTGGCCCCAGCAACTACGAGACAGATGAAAGCAGAACCACAACACCGGTACATGTTTTTAGAAACCGTGATGTAGAGGATTTCGGCTCTGATACAGAGCCACGGGAAAATGGAGAGAAGGAGAGCAACATGTCCCATGTTTTTACCGAGGAGAGCCGTACCAGGACACCGGTACGGACGCCGCCTGGAGTTGTGAATCAGAAGGGTGTGAATCCAATTGCAGCAAATGGAGGAAACCAGGAATATGTTGGAAACAGGCCGAGAGATTTCGGTTCATGCCTGAAGGAGATTGAGGAGTTATTTAGGAAGGCAGCTGAGTCGGGAAGAGAAGTTCCGAGGATGTTAGAGGCTGACAAAGTGCATTTTCGACCTTTCACTGCAGATGAAATTGGTTATAATATATATTTTTTTGTTTATTTTTTCTTGATTTAATTTGACTGGCATTGCACAGGATGAGCTAGCTAAAATGATGTTGTGCCACATGGCAGAATTCTATCGGTTTTCTCTTTGAGTAAAGGAATGGGTCAGGTCCCATTTTTTCATTTTAAACCCCAGCCAAAGCTGGCATGGAACTTGCCTAGATGGGAAAAAGTGCCTAAGACCAATTTTCCTTATCTCCTAGGGTGGTTCTTTTATTAGTTTCTCAATTTTTAATTGGTAAACAAATAGAACCTTTTAATTGACACTTACCGTTTACCAGGTTTCTGCTAAAATAGAAAGATTTAATTGAATAGCAATAGAATCTGCCATCTAACAAAACATCTAAAAACACGTACTGGTATCTTCTACATCACGGTTACCAGGTTTTTGTTAGGTGGTAGATTCTATTTGAATAGCAATTGAATCTGCCATCTGACAAAACCATCTTCTTAAGCAGCTCCGTGTTGTGCAATGATTAGTTTGTTCTTTTGATTGTTTGTTTTTTCCCATTTTTGTATAATAATTAGTATAATATTTTTGTTGTTGTAGCACGAAGGTCGGGTGTATCTACTTATCTCATGTCATTTTTAATTTGCTGTACGGAGGAGCCACTTCAGCCTCAAGGTACATATGACAGGTTTTCCTAAAATGTTCATAACTAAATCAGTAAGCTGATTTAATTGGTAAACAAGTTAAAACAAGGATTTTACTATATAGGTACCAGTATGAACTGATAATAGTAATTCTCAGGTCAAAGTTATTTATACAGTAATACTAGCTTGATGCATTCTTTGTTTTTTTATTGTTTTAAGTAGCTTCAGCTCCAGGCGAGATGAAATATCTTACTTGGCCGCGATCAGTTTCATCTCTTTCTTCTTCATCAAGAATCCCGGTCGAGGAAACAACCAAAGATAATATAGACAGTATCAACAGCTATGTTGCTGGTGGGGTCTACATGAATTCTGGAAGCCATGCTTCAACCTTAGATAGGCTGTTGGCATGGGAAAGGAAGCTTTATGATGAGGTTAAGGTACGTGAATAGATAATAGTTTGTTACTATTTTTTTGTAAATTGCCCAATATCACTTGTACCCCTGTGACTGGAGAATATCAGAAGTATTCTTACACTACCCCTTGTGTATGGCTCTTGATCTCTACACAAAGCAGGAAGACAAGAGGGTTATTTTTGGTATTTTGCAAGAAATTATGGGAAGAATGGTACATACGTTTTTTCCATGCTTTTGAGGCCGTTCCTATCTTCATTGTGTTAGTAGCTAACAAGAAATTTGAAATAACATAGTAATTGTTTTCCCCTACAGAGGTGGTTTTAGTGGGGATAAAAGCAAAAACTAGTTATGCACATTTTGCTATTTGTAATTGAAACTTTGTCAAATCAGCCTCCCATTGTCCTAAAATTATCATTAATGTTAGTAAGTGATTGTATATTTTTCTCTAGTTCTTTCCCTAAAAATATATTGTGCATATCTAGATTTATGGTATTCTATACATAAAATTTCTTCTGTCATTTTCTGTCATAAGTATGTATATTTTTTACTAAACATTTTCAATCTAGATATATATTACAACTATTGTTGTTTTTCTGTGACAAGCAAGAATTCATGTAGTGATCTTTTAATAATCATTAAATCCAATTTATAAAGCTTGTAAATACCTTAATACGTCTATTGTACGTAATAAACTAGCAACAAGTTTTTATCCAATTGTGCTTTTCATCAGCCCTCTTTATAATAAATTTGCCGCTGCTCAACCCCTTGCTCCTAAGCCTAAGCTAAACTAAAACACAACTGAACTCGTGTATCAAGCATTCAAGCCACAAATTATACAGGCTATAGAAGAATATAATCGATCAACCTAATATAATTTGCTCATTTCTTTGTTGATGCTACCTTGCCATCACTGGTAAGCGGTAACATATAGTTGCAAGTTAGATTAGATGTGCAAAATCTTAAATATTGTTAATCGTTAAGCAGGGAAAAAAGCTTTTATGTTATTATTTATTGGACTTAGGCAAGTGGGACAATTAGGAGGGATTACGACTTCAAGTGCAAGCTATTGAGACAGCAGGAGTCGCGGGCAGAGAGCCCACATAGAATCGACAAGACCCGTGCAGCAGTTAAAGATCTACACTCACGGATCCGCGTGGCTATCCAACGAATTGACAGAATTTCTACGACAATTGAGGATATCAGGGATAAAGAACTCCAGCCTCAATTAGAAGAATTGATCGACGGGTATGATTAGATTTCATATAATATTTGTTTTAGCTCTGTTTTACCCATTCTTAGGGTTCTTTCTATATGTTTTTCTTTTCACAAAAGGCTGGATTCATTTGCATCAGTTACAAGACACCCTTAAAACTAGTCCACTAAACATGGGTGTTGAAAAAATGACGTGCAGGTTTGCCAGCTTAGTAATACTTGATTTGTCTTTCGTTTGGTTTTACACATAATTGAACAAGAACTAGAACCATCATCCTGCCTCTAATTTGTAATTACTATTGTAATTCCTTACATTAATCTTTATTCCTTCTCATGCCTTTTTAAAATTAGCAATTAAGCGTTGTCTTCAGGACAAGATATGAGAGGGACTGTTATGTCCAAGATGAAATATTAACTAAGAGTCACACATTATGCCCTTTTTTTTTTAAAACTCACAAATCATGGATACTGTCTATTCTTTTTGTAAATTGACAGATGAAGTACATTGATTCTGTTTTTGTTTGTAAAGTTGCTACTTTATTGTTCCTAATGTTTATTAATTAATCACAGATTAATACGAATGTGGACTGTGATGCACGAGTGCCATAGACACCAGCTCGACTTAATCCAGAACCCATCAGCAAATGGGTCCATAAAGTTTTCGAACCAACAGGAATTGCAGAATCAAGCAGCCTTAACCCTTTCTCATGAACTCAACCACCTATCCTCAAATTTCACAAAGTGGATCTCAGCCCACAAGTCATATCTCGTAAGCATCGACACATGGATACACAAATGTGTTTCGCCCCTCCAGCAAAAGACTAAAAGGAAGAAGAAACAACAGGATTCGCTACGCGACTTCGGTGCACCCCCCATATTCGCCACATGTGAAGATTGGCTCAAATTACTTACAGATTTACCATTAACACAAGTGGTAGAAGCGGTAAAAGATCTCGCAAATGTGGCGAACCATTTTGTACCCCACCAAGAGAAGCGGGTTAGGAGTTTTAGAAGCTCGCTGTCGTTACCTAGTAAAGGTGTCTCTAGTGAAACTTTAAGTGGGGAGAACGGGAGAAGCAATGATCAACCGGTAGATTGGAGTTCAAATTGTGATAATTTTCAATCACGTCTGGTTTTCTTTTTGGAAAAACTCACAGATTTTGCAAATAAGTCCCTGGATAATTATCAGGTTTTAAAAAAGTCAATTGATGATGCCAAGGAACACTATGCGAGGGATAAGCAGTGCAGGCGATGATATGCGATGATCTGGTGGTTTGGTCATATAAGTTTTCAGTTTGTAAATCTAGTGCAGAAATAATTAGTGTATTTTTTGTTTATTTTTTTCATAGAAGGCCAGGTTAGGGTTGGGTATATTTTTTTTATGGTAAATAAGGGTCATTTTGATTGACTGTAGATGTGATAGAATAAGTCAGCTATAAAATGCGGTTGAGTTGTTTGGTATAGATAGCCTATGGTCTGTTAATAGGATTGTTATTATTTTTGTGCAGAAACAGTGTAGCCATAAAATAATATGCATTATATTTAACTTTGCTCTTGTAGTTTTATATGAGCTTGTTTTAACCTTCAACATTTCTCAGCTTTTTTTTGCTGGATAATGAAAGCTGTGGCTGTAAACCTGTAGTGCCTGTTCGCTTGTTTAATTGTTCAAAATCATGTGGGAATGGGTGGGGTTTTGAACTAATTGGGATTTAATTCTCATAATCCGTTCCAATGGTAGTTTGTATGAAATAATATTGCCTTTTTTTTTTCTTCCATTCTTCATTTTTGTTATAGTATAAATTGATGAGAAAAAGGACGAGACCTCATTTTTTTTGTCCAAGGTGAAAGCTCTTGTATTATCTCTTCTATTTTTTTTTTCCAGAGACCTCAATTTCAGTTTCTGAATTTTATTACCTTAAATTACTTATTTTTAACTACAATTTAATTTATAATATTTATTGTTATATAAAAATGAATTCAGAATATTTGATAAATACAAAAAGTTTAGTATAACAAAATTAAAAAAAAAATACATATTTGTATTTTGTTTCAAGCAAATTAAAAGTCATTAATTATCAATTTGATAATGTAAATTTTTATTTATTTTTGCGTTGATTGAATAACAAGTTTATGAGCAAAAATATCATTATGAAATAATAATTAAGAAGTATTGTTATGTTATTATTTAATCATCTTTATTTGTTATATTAATAATTATTAATAAGAATTAAGGTTCTTTTTTTTATATTAAAAAAAAAAGAGACATCCATTTCATTTCGAAATTTTTGTAAATTACATAACCCTATTTATATTCATTTCCACGCATGATGATTAAAGACCCAGTCCAAAATATTAGCTAGCTACAACGTTGCTTGCTAGGAGGAGAGATCAACAAAACAAACACAATTTTTAAAAACAGAAAGCAACACATCAAGAAACTAGGCATACAGGCATACAGCCAACTAGTAATCTAAAGTAAGAAGCCAGCGCATCAAAGTCTCAAAATGTGTCTTTAGTATTGGCCGACTCCACTAACACCTGTTTAGGTTCCATTTTTTGCAGTAGATTTTGAGTAGTATCTTCAGGAAGCCATTCATTCAGACTTTTAGCTGGCTTTCTTCAGACTTTCAGCAGCATTAGTCTCAGGGACGCCCTCTTCCAGTCTTCCTTAGCCAGTTCCTTTTCTCCTGTCCAAAGCAAAATTCAGTCAATAACATTCAATAGCGAAGTCCTAATGCTATCACAAGTACTACCCTGAAAACAGATTTTATTTCTTAATAACCAAGAGGCCAAGAATCAAGGCTCTAAATAGCAATTATCACGTCATTGAGGGAAGGTTAAAAAGAAGCTATCGCGAATAGCATAATTATAGCGAAAACTATCTTACATAGTCTTCTTTTTTTTCAAAAATTATATTATATAATTATACTAATTATCAATATTATCTAAAGTCTCATACAACAATAACAATAAGTAACACCAAATTGATTAAGAAAGAGTGAGTCTATGGTACTATGCATATCACGATTTAGTTCATAATACGGATCAATATTTTCGTTTTCAAAATTGTAACAGTCGATCCATATCGGTCAAAATAATTTTCATATTCAAGAATATGTACTCGCAGACCAAATTTTATATTTTTTAGAATTTTTTTTACTATTTTTTAAGATAGATAGTAAGATAGAAAATAATTATTTTTTTACAATCCATAATTTTCAGATCAAGTGATTTTCTACCTATCTTAAAAATAGTAAAAAAATTCTAAAAAATATAAAATTCGTTATGCAAGTAGATATTCATATGGAGATCATATTGAATGGTTCGGATCGACCATTAAGATTTTAAAAACGAAAATATTGATCCATATTACAGATCAACCCATGATATGCATAGTACCATAGATTCACTCATTAAGAAATTATAATATGCGTATTAATTCAGTGCAAAATTCAAATTCCTATTCAAAATATTCCTAGTAATATCATAAATTAATTATTTTTTTCCTATTCAAAATAACCTAAGCATCATGTCATAAACTATCTATATTTTTCTATTTAGAAGCAAAAACAATATGCGCCTTAAAAAAATTAGTCCTTATTAAATGAAAATTTCAATTTGGCCTTGAAATGAAAACCTATGTAGCATAGTGTGCGCTACTTGACTATACGCTACGTGCTATAGCGATAGTCGCACATTTAGCGTGCTATTTAGAACACTGGTAAAAATAGTTGTATCAATGTCAAGCATTTTAGAAGTAATTATAATTTTCTACGACTATTCTCATGGACAACCGAACGATTATGTCAGAACATTCTCATAACTCTTACAGTGTATACTCTCAGATTATGAGTTTTTCGTAAATTAATTTCTAAATTTTCGAATATGAAAAATTTCAACTGTAATTTTTATTTTGCTAACCGCAAGTTGTACAGTGACATTACCTGAATTGCATTGTAGGATCAAAATTCGAATAAAAGGTGAACTGATTTCAAAAGATTGGATATAATTTGTGCAGGTGTGGAGATGGTCTTCTCCCCTTTGGTATGGATTTTATTATTGGAAAGTCTCAACGCTCAAATTTCAAGCAGATTTGGAACGCCAAATTATATCGGTCGGTCCAAATTAGTTACGATTATTGTATCTTTTTTTTCATATGTTGCTGCTGATCGATCTTAGATCTAAAGTTTTAACTTGATTTAAATTGTTTGATCTGAAATGAATGACTCAGATCTATCTGCGACTAGAAAAGTAACAGCCTGTGATGGAAGCAGTTAAAAGTCCTTTACCTCTAATTCCCGTGTGACGGTGTGAAGAGCCTGTGATGGATTGTTGACATCTGGAGCCCACTTTATACTTTATAGTCTTAATTAGTGGGACCCACCTACAAGTCTGTTCCTACGGTTTCACACATACGCGCTCATCTCATGGAAATCTGATTCCTCTCTCCCCGATCGGAATCTAGTCGTTTTGGCGTTTGCCATTAGAAGAAAAAGGAAATTGAATTCTCACTGTCATTCGATCTTTCCTGTCGAAATTTCTTCAGTCAACCCTGGTAAAATTTAAATTCACAGAAAGAAGCATACCCTCTCTTGACTCCCCCATTTTCTCGTAAAAGGGAGACGGAGAAGAAAGCAGCAAATGCACTCTTCTAGCAAACCCTAGCTTTCTCTCTCTGTTATCTCCGTAAATTCTAGGTTCCAGAAATGGAGATCTTGGGGAAGCTGAAGAATCTCGACGCGTACCCGAAGGTGAACGAGGATTTCTATAGTCGTACGCTCTCTGGTGGCCTGATCACCATTCTCTCTTCCATTGCAATTCTCTTCTTGTTTCTCTCAGAGATCAGTGAGTTACCTATCTTTTCTGTCTAATTGATATTTGTTTAAGATCAATTTGCTAGAATTTTCTTTTGGAGTATTTTTTGTAGAGCTTTATCGCTTAATGCTGCCAGGAACTTGTCTGAATTTATGTATAATTATATGCACTAATAGTAGCTTTTTCCTCCTCACACCAAATCATTGTGTAGAAGCTCTGAGCAACATAAAATCGGATTAAGTTTTGTTATAAACTGGACTAATGTTTTATTTTAAGACTGAAATACCTGCATCAAACAATTTGAATGTTAGTAATTTGAATTTAGGCTTAACTAAGTTATCCAACTGTACCCCATCTATCAATTCATTCAGATTGCGTAACTTTGATTGTCCTACTACAACTAGTGAACTTCCATTTTGGTCCAAACCAGCTCATTCTTTTTATGTTATATTATTTGATTTGTTAGACACTCTAGTCCCCTAATATATGAAAGTAAAGGTTCCACATGTAGGGCATATATACCTTCTCAAAATTGTATGCAATTGATTTCTAGGAAAAATAAAGGAATTTGCATATCTGAAGGGCAATATAGTTACATGTTTTCTCAGAAATAACCAGCAAACAATTTTCACATGTTTCTCAGAAGAGGAGGGTTCCAATACCTCATGTTTTTCATACCTCATCATGCCTCATATTGAATATCTTCGTTTTCAAAGTCCAAGCTGTCGATCTGAACCGCTCAACATGATACCCATATTAAAATATATCTATCTGAACGGTCCAGAAACAGTGATTTTGTACCTATCTTAAAAAAATAGTAATTTTTTTCCAAAAATTATAAAATTTCATTCCAAAGCATATTTTAGTATAGCTATCATGTTGAGCAGTTCAGATCGACAGTTTGGACTTTGAAAACGAATATATTAAATATAAGGCATAATGAGGTGGGTAAGAAAGACACGAGGTATTTGAACCCTCCTCTTCTCAGAAATAACCAATAGCAATTATTTTTCTTGTATCCTATACAACAAATAAAATTCATAATCTTTGGGTAGTTTCATTTTTTTTTTTAAAAATGGAGTGCCCAATTTCATTGACACAAATGTTCAATGGTTAGGGACAAACCAGAATTGAGTATCCATAGGTTCATTTTTCTGTTAGATGTGCTGTTTATGATACTTCTTTTGTCTTTCTTTCAGGATTATATGTATACTCCTCAAAAGAGACCAAGCTTGTAGTAGACACTTCAAGAGGGGATAGGCTTCGAATTAATGTTAGTACTGTTTTCTTTGAATTGATGGCTGTAAGGGATCTCATGGATTGATATTAGCAAGAAGAATTTCAGAAGTATTGACTAATCAAGGAAATACTTTTGGTGCAGTTTGATGTGACCTTTCCTCACATAGCTTGCTCTCTTCTTGCTGTTGATACAATGGATGTCAGTGGGGAGCAACATTATGACATTGTATATTTCTTTGCCTCTTCTTTTGTTCAGTATTAATTTTTTTTTGGTTCAATGATCCTGTGAAAATTCTTATCTCATTCCTTGATTCACTAAATGATGATATTCACTCCTTGCAGAGGCATGATATAAGTAAGAAAAGGCTGGACCCTGTTGGTAACACAATTGATTCAAGAAAGGATGGTGTTGGTGGGCCAAAGGTATATTCTGCCTCAAGCATCTTATGCCTTATTTCATGCTTTCTCAATTTATGGTTAATCTCATTACTTTCATACTTTTATCATTGCTTCAGATAGAGAGGCCTTTGCAAAAGCATGGAGGAAGGCTTGACCACAATGAAAAATACTGCGGTTCATGTTTTGGTGCTGAGGAGGTACTCTCCCTGAAATTTACTTAAACTCGTGCTACTTGTGGTTTTTTTCCTTTTGAATTGTTTCCTTCTGCAATTGTTCCACATATTTTTCTTCTTTTGAAAATAATATCCAATATATCTGAATGTTATAACCAATACCCAGCACAGCAGTCTGTGGTAATTTCAAATATCAGCAGATGGTTAAAACCAAGTTTTAGTGATGCTACCAGTGACAGAATTCCCTAAAGTTTTTCATATTGTTAAACCAAAATCACTTTGTATTGAGCACATATAGCTTGATAGGCAACTTCTAAGCTTGACTAGACATGATATAGTCAAGTTCAGGCTTGGAGAAAATAACATTGGAGATAGAATCAGATTGTTCATCAATTGAACATATCTTTACATTTGTACCAATCTGATTGTTTATTGCAAATAATGTTGGTTTCTTCTTGTAAATGTGAGAAACTTGATTTGTTGTTTTGCAAATATTGCAAAAGGGGAACCGATATGTGTCTCTTCATGTGTAACCATTTTAAGTTCATTGGACCAATTTAGTTACAATTAGGCTCAGGTAAATATTAACTTGTTAAACAAACCGATCTGTTCTGTTAGATTTAGGAGAAAAGACTGTCATCATTTAAAGGTCCATATCTTTTACACAGCCTAATTTTTGGGCTTTACTTGCAAAATATCTCAGTATATCTGACGCCCAGTAGGTGTAACATGAAATTTATTATGAATTGTTTGGTGTGATTTGCCAAGAAGGAAAAAGTAAAAGAGAAAATAAAAGAAATTTGCTGTTTGACCTAGTATATTGTTAAACAAATGACTTGCTAGTCTGACCTAGTATATAGTATATAGGTTTGGAGCAGTGAAATATAGTCCGGTGAAGAACTCTAATTTTATGCAATAACTTACCTTCACATGTCAAGCTGCCTTTATTTTTAGTTTTTATTTTTGTGCAATTTTAGTCAGATGATCAATGTTGCAATACGTGTGATGAAGTCAGAGATGCATATAGGAAAAAGGGATGGGGACTCACAAACCCAGAACTTATTGATCAGGTTGATTTTCTTTTGATAAATTTATACCGCTTTATTTTTTTTTCCTTTTAATTGGTTGTCCTACAAAATGTTAAAATGTCATGGATAACTCAAAGCAAGAAATGTCATGGTGTACCATAAAGCAAAATACTAACTCACCTGTCTGTAGAAAACATGAAATTTTCTTCATTGTTTTTCCAATTGACTTTTCTTAGTATGTAACCTTGGTAGTCTCTACCAAGTATTTAAAAAAATAAAAACACTTTTCTTAGAATGTATGTGTATGTTTTTAGAATGGAGAAAGAAAAGAAAGATAAATGAATTAGTGAGGAAGTTTAGTTGGGGTCTGATATGTTGCATGTATTATAGAATTCTTTTGAAGTTGTATTTTTATATTAATATTGGGATTTAAATTCGAACGTTTGTGAGCTACGTAACCAAGTAATTTCTATGTGAAACAGTGCAAGAGAGAGGGATTTGTTCAAAGGGTAAAAGATGAGCAAGGCGAAGGATGCAACATACATGGATTTGTAGATGTCAATAAAGTGGCAGGAAATTTCCATTTCGCCCCTGGAAAGGGTTTGCCACAGTTCAACTTTCTTCAAGATCTATTTAACATTCAGGCAGAGAACTATAATGTGAGTTTGACGTCCTTTGGGTATTCCTTGGGCCTGGAAATTAGGGATTTTTTTAATGCTCACACCACAGTGTACTTTGATTATTATTCAATATATTTTTTCTGATTTAAACCAGATAAGCCATAAGATCAATAAAGTTTCCTTTGGAAGAGATTTCCCTGGTGTTATAAATCCACTTGATGGGTAAGTTTTTATTTTATTTTTCTGTATTGTTTAGCAGGAAAAAAAAAAATCTATATGGCCTTTCTAATCTGATAGTTTTTTGT
The DNA here is from genome assembly GCA_024447775.1 of Carex cristatella. Lineage (NCBI taxonomy): Eukaryota > Viridiplantae > Streptophyta > Magnoliopsida > Poales > Cyperaceae > Carex > Carex cristatella. The sequence continues at coordinate 2,704,851 of JAJHPF010000024.1, read as the reverse complement.
TTTCACATTAATTTGATGGGGATTCAGTGTAGAGTGGACCCACAAGGGAGAACCTGGAATTTATCAGTACTTTATTAAAGTGAGTATCTGAACACTATTATCTTTGTTTTTACATTTATTTAATTTTTCTTGATTATGTCGGCCATTTAAGTAGGTAAAGATTACTAAAAAAAATGCAAAATCTTCTAAGAAAATCCTCTCCCTTTCCAAACAAAACGTGTGCTGGAAAAAGTACCAACTTGACACACATGAAACCGTCTGACATTTCTACTAGGACTTGCAAAGTATTGACTTAATTTATTGAGATTTTGAAGGTTTTTTCATTGATATTTGTAAGTTTGTGTTCTCAGGTGGTTCCTACGATATACACGGACATCACTGGTCGTAAAATCCACTCGAATCAGGTTAAGCATTTGAGGCTTCTTTAAACATTCTTTAATATATTTGATTATGGCTCAAACATTGCTGAGTTCTGAGAGTTGTGTTATTATGTATAGTTTAGTTGTGCTTTTGATGTTTTACTGATGTACATCTGATAGCCTCTATCAGAATTTAAATATATATATATATTTGATTAATTTACGGGATTAATTATTGTATCTTTGCTGGTTGTAGTTCTCAGTGACAGAGCATTTTAGAGAATCTACTGGATATCCAAAACCCCCTCAAGGAGTATACTTTTTTTATGAATTTTCTCCAATCAAGGTTAGATTTCATTTTGGTTTAATCGTCTTCATTTTTATTAATTTTTATGTTGGCCCCTTTGAAAAATGAAGGTAAAAATTTAAATTCAGGAGATTTCAGATTTTAGTTTTCATTTTTAACAAGTGAAGAGTATGTATACTTCATTAGTATTAGTAGCAAATAGTTAATCACTAGATAGTGCACGGTCTGTTTGATTAATCAAAGCAAAGTTTTGAAATAAAGTTGGAACATAGTTGAACAAAAACCTTATATTTGAATGCCACTTTATTGAAGTGTTTTACTTTTCCTTTGTGCAGGTGATGTTAACAGAAGAGAACACATCTTTACTTCATTTCTTGACCAACCTTTGTGCTATACTTGGAGGTTAGTAGATATTTGCCACATATCTGTTAAACATTTGATAGAAACTGCATGCAGTGTTCTTAGTATATTAAATTTCTTTAGCAAGAACAAGTCAAGGGTTGTTTTGTTTTATATACAAGCGTAAGCCTCCAAAGCAGTTAAACATTTTTGCTTCTTTATGCACCTTTTCAGGTATTTTCGCAGTTGCTGGCATTATTGATTCGTTTGTGTATCATGGTCATAAAGCAATTAAGAAGAAGATGGAACTCGGGAAGTTAACATAAATTCTTCCTTTCATGCTGTCAACCCATGGTGTCCGGAGAAAAAAGCAACTAGACAAAACTAAACAAAAAAAAAGGAAGAAGACATTTGAGTACTGGTTATGTTGGGTTTACATAAAAATGTTTTTTTTTTTTTTTTTGCTTCAATTACATGCCCTTGTTCTGCCCAAAATTTTGCAAAGTTATTTGGATATGGTAAATTAGTTCGAGAACATTTGAGATTTTCTCTATGAAAATAACTTTACTTAACAATTGAATTTTAATTCTGTTATGAGGGTGCCTTGCTACAAATGAAGATCCAAAGTATAACTTGTTATTTGTTCATTTAAAATTCGCAAGTACATCGTGTCGTGTGTGTATCATACATATGCACATCTTTATGTAAACAAACCACCACCAAGCGTTAAAAAACAAAAGGTATCTAAAATTTTATTATTTGAAAAACCTGCTCAGGTGCAAGACAGCCAATAAGTTAAATAAGAAATCATCAAGCCGGCTCTCGAAGCAAGATACAAATTACTCATCTACAGCATCAGCCCCTACATTTGCCACATCATTAGTCAATGACTCAGGCTCACTACTGTCATTTTCCCTTCTTCTGACAACATGGCCAACCTTGACATATTTCTCTTTGAACTTCTCTTCCCAATCATTCAACACTTCCAATTCATTCGACCCCAACCCATCTAGGTTGTCCGTAAAATCACTCGGGTCGAATGACATCAGTGCAAGGGCACGGCTTATCTCGTTACCAGAAAAGAAATGGTATGCCCCCCCTGGCCCATAGAACAGCCTACATACAAAGTGAAGACATAAAAGATGCATCAAGTACAAAATATCAAAATTAACACAGAAGATTGATTTACAACTTTATTATTCCCGATTTTATTGGATATAGGGATTTGTTTTTATTACTTCATACTATTTGAAATTATCCCTCACACCAATGTAGATATGAAATTATGATTCACCTTTGCTGCTTTATGTATAATATATTCCAATTAAAAGGGCAGTAATTTTTATTATCTCCAGTTCTCTCAAGTCATACAATGAAATTCCATTGACATAACGGTTGACATAACAATAACAGCAAAGAATTTACACTTGTCAAAATTCTCGCTAACTAACTATATAGTTCAGATCCCTCAATTCCCTAAACACAAAAATCACAGAGAGATTTTAATTCAAAACACTTTTAGAGTTGTGCAGGTGTACAATTTTCTTCTTATACATGGCTTTGAGTTTCCTTAAACTCATTGCCTTCAAATCCACCTTAGCTCCATTCTCAAATTTATCCATCTCCTGCTCCTTGTCCCCATAATAACCACCCTTTTCAATCACACTTCTGCTGTATTGTATAGCCGTTGCAAAGCGCCTCATGAGCGAGCCTAATTCTGCAGCCCTGACTGGAGATGCATTACATATCTCAATTGGCGGCTCAGTTGTGCCAAGATCAACAGTGATGTCAGAAATTGAGCTATAATAAATTGACTACAGTTAATATGTCCTTACACAGCAATAATAGACTCATTTAGCATTTCATTGATTTCAGTTGCAAATATTTGATTAACAACCAATCAAGCTGGAAAGTTAGTTAATTCAAAAATTAACAAAAATAAATTTACCATCCACGTGAGACATCGTAGACATCTCCCTTAATGGAGACCAAGAGAGGCTTATTTCGATCCGATCCATTATACTCTTTCAACTCCTCCAGTGTCATCTCACCTATCTGCACGGGCTGGGCCAGGAGCGCCGGCGGTGGAGACGGCGGGTCCGCCGCGGGAGGAGTAGTGGTTGCAACGGTACTCTTCTCGGTAGCAGCGATGGAGTCCGGGTGGACAAAGAGGGAAGAGACGAGGAAGTAAGCTCCGATCATGAGTGACAGTATCGTGATGAAAGCTGCCATCGAAAGACCTGTGTAGGCGTGTATTGTCTCTGATAAAAACGAGTAGATTTCCATGGCGATTGGGTTAATTTTGGAGCGGGAGAAGAGAGGGGAGAGAAGGGGGTGGTGAGAGGAGAAGGATTTGGTCGAGGAAATGCAACGACCAGCCAATTGCCGAGTAGAGTTCGAAAGAGTCCGCTGAAAATCCAGCATAGAAATCGGAATTCGGAAGAGATTTTCAGATTTTATAATTCGTTTATGAATCGGTTCCTCTCCAGTAATGTATCAGTGAACCATTGGACCATCACCTTCACCGCACCGGATCCGCATCTGCTGCGATCCAAACCAATGAACAGTGTTACTACAATTTCTTCTTTTTCAAATTCAACTTCAACTGTTGAATTGTCTTGAAATTCGTGCACAGAAAATAAGTTGTTTTGAGATACGGTTTTTAAAAAAATTTGGGGGGTTTTTTTTAAAAAAAAAATTTTTTTTTTTGCCAGGGCGGCCTTTATCAGTAGAAATAAAAACCTGAAATAACTTTTGAAACCTTGTTATTAGTTCTGTTGTTTTTATTATATTTGGTGCTTTCCTGGGTTTAGTTTGACTAGAAGTTGAAGTTCACCAGGAAGTGAATTGCTGAAATCCTTTTGGACAAAATACTGGTTCTGTACCAAATCAGGACTAGTAAAAACTTGTAATTTTTTTTTTTTTTTTTTTTTAAAAAAAAAAATTTTTTTTTTTTTTTTTTTTTTTCCTAAAAAAAAAAAAAATTTCTCTCCTTGTCAGCTTCTTCAGCATTCTGAACCACTCCTTCACCACACTTAACCTCAACTTATATAGTGGCTGCACCCTGCCTTCCGGTTTAAGTAAACCCAGACTCCCCTGACGATGAACCAGATAATTTTGCACTGACCTAGAGAGTTTCAAATCCCTTTCGATTCTATCTGCCATTTCTAAAATAAGTTTTGGATCGCAGCAGATGTGAATCCCACCGCACCGGTCCAAACGGGTAAAGATTTTAAAAAAAGGTTTTTTTTTTTTTTTTGTAAAATAAAATAATATTAAAAAATTTTTTTTTTTTTTTTTTTTTTTTTAAAAAAATTTTTAAAAAAAAAAAAAAATTTTAAAAAAAAAATTTTCTTATTTAATTGGAAGTTTTTTTTTAAAAAAAGGGTAGCCGGAGAGAGGAGAAGGTGAAATCACTATGCAGAAGGAAACCATCACCAGCCTATCCGGTCAGGTGCGACTTCATCTGCTCCAGAAAAAGAGAATCGAAGAGGAAATAGAGGGAGCGGTTATTGTGCGAAGAGGAGACGAGTTTTGGAAAATTATTATATTCCTAAATCGAGGTGTAAGATCACTGTGGAGAGGAGAGACTCACTCCTATCTTCTTTTCTTCTTCTTTCATTAATGATGTTTCACTCTTTAATTTTGGAGCACAGACTAAGTAAAAAATTGTGACAAATAATGAAGAAACTAATAGATTTAGATAAGAAGCAAGATAAAAGAGACTATATTTAATATCTGAATATTCAGTTTGATAACCTGCTACTAATTTCTTCTCTGTCTACCACTATTTTGATATGTAGTTTGTGCATTGCATGAAGCCAAAACTACTCAGTTAAAATTTATATCCGGTTAACCCAGCAGCCTCTGCTGGGGTTTTATTAAAAAAAAAAAATTATATCCGGTTAGAACGCACATCCTTTGTATTAATTCAAAAGAGAATCTTTTGAGTTAATGAATTTCAACTGTCTGATTTTAAACGGAGTCAATCCGACTCTTGCCTATGATATGGAGGCCTTTCAATATTAGTGCAAATCTAATTCACACAAATCTTGAGACAAATCAGACAGTTGAGATTTATTAACTCAAAAGATTTACTTTTTGAGTTAATGGAGAGGATACGAATTCGTTTAAACCTGCTGTGGCAGGTACAAGTACAATCAATCACTGAATCACTCGAAGGCAGCAGTTACAATTTCCGGCCCAGAAAGGCCCATAGACTTCGATTTTTTTCAAAAAAGGCTTAAGAGCCCGTTTCATTAGTATGAAACCAGTTCAACCATAGACTTCGATTTTAAGTAAAGATCAATATGCTATTGCGATGTGCCGATATTTTCTGTTTGGTTCTGCTTTTTCAGATTTGCGTGTGTGTGTTTCTGTTTCGCATTTATCAAAAGTACATAGCCAAGTGTTCAGAAATTGATCACCAAAGGGAAACAGCAATCATACCAGTTATTAATGTATTAAACTTTTATATCACAAGTTTGTGTATTCCTATACTGATGAATAAAAAAAAAAAAAGGCAGCACATTGTCATCTCATTGATTTCTTTGACATTTGGTGACCCATAAAAGAAATAATGAATGAAAAAAGGAAGATCAAATGGAAATAAGAAATTATAGCAATACTCTGAATTTAGCACGCCTGTTAGAGACTGTTGCAGTTTGCCATAGAAAGAAAAGAAAAATACTAAAACAAATCAAATCAAACTTTTTGAGTGAAGTTGGAGGTCAAATCACCCAACTATTTAATACCATTGTTAACAACACAAAAGATTTCTCCCATCTGGGTTTCGAACCCATAACCTTCTACATAGAGACCATGGGCATTTGCCATTAGACTAAAGGCTAGTTCTCCAAATCAAATCAAACTAGATATGCGTTTTCCGTTGATCTACTTTAGCCTTCTCAGCATCAATAATTGACTCGATCAATTTTACCGCATTGTCGAGTTTTCCTTGTTCATTTACCACAACATAATCAAAATTCCGCAAATGCTTAATCTCCTCTCTGGCTGTTGCGACTCTGACAAGAAGCATGTCGGAAGTCTCAGTTTTTCGGTCTATTAGCCTCTTTACAAGTGCAGCCTCAGATTCTGCGACCAAGAAAATGAACACTGCTGATTTGCCGAAAATGGATCTCAATGTTTCAGCCCCTTGAATGTCTACTCTCAGGACTATGTCATAACCCTTTGCCATGTATTCACGTATCTATAGATGAGGAAAAGAAATTTAAAAAGAAAAAAAAATAGTGTTTTTATTTTAGTACTTCTAACTGTAAGTTAGAAACCTAATGTTACATCCTGTACCCTGTAAAGTGATATAATATCATGGATAATACCTCCAACGGATGCAAAAGCATCTCTTGGTCTATCTATCTATATTTCTTCAAAAATGTCCAAAATAACCCTCCTCCTTCATACTTACCTCACTATTGATGAGTGAGAAAATAAGTACATTTAACAAAACAAAAAATAAGAAAAGAAAAAAGAAGAGGAGAGACAAGGTACCGGAGATGTCATTGACATTTCTCACATCTCACATTTCTCCCAAAAAAAGAGAGAGAAATTATATACCTGCTGTTTGGGGATACCCTTGTATTCTCCATAAACAAGAGCATACTCGAGTAACTCATTTCTTTCGATCATGGAAAGAAACTCTTCTTTTGTTACAAAATAATAATCTTTTCCTTCAACTTCACCCGGCCTTTTTGCTCTGCTAGCGGCCGTCACAACAAAATGTAGTCCTTCTCTGACTTCTTGAAGCCTCTGAGAAAGATAATCCATAAAGCAATGGTTTAGCAACAATCATTACTGTACCGGGTAATTCACTGGTACCAAAAGAAATGTTAAAACAAACACAGGCGAACACAGAGGAGACCTTGATAACAGCATCTTTGCCAACGCCACTTGGACCACTAATAACAATGATTAGAGGGTGAGGAGGTGGAGTTAAAGGTTCTGAGCTGAATTTTGAACCAAGCACTGCTTCAAGTCCCCGATACAGTTCACTCTAAAAAGCAACAAAAGAAAAACAAATTAGTACACTACAGTTGATGATTAGAAATGAAAACCCAAAGTTTAGGCAGGTCATGCATGTAGCATCAGGGCAGAGCCATACTTTCAAGCTATGGGGGGTCATATGGGGGGTCAATCATATAAAATTTTCATACTTCGTACGGGGGTCAATTTTACAGTACCCGCAGCATTTTACTCTAAACTATATGGAAAATCATGAACAAGTACAAAGATTTTGAAAATGACTGATGACTCTGATAACTAGAGTGATTACAGGTAATGGCAAAATTATAGCAATTGTTCCCTTGATAAAAGTGAGGGAACAAAAATAATTTCTTTTGAATATTACACAAAGAAGACACGGTGCTGAAAACTTGCCTTCAAGGTAAAGCAAAGGATAACTTCCCAAATGTGCACTTGTGTAGTTAACTAGCATCAGATTCCATATATTTATTCAATCTAAATTATGATGCAATTGTATGAAAGAATAAACACTATCTCTTCATATAATTCTATTTCTATGCTCCAAACTGAACCAACTACGATATTTGGCAAATGTTATCAGCTTGTGCAACAGTGCAATCATGTTAAGATGGATTTAATTGTTAAGATGGGATATTTCAGGTTCACAATGGAAAAGATGAAATGAAATAAGAGTAGAACTAGGGTGCTCTTAGGAGTACCAAGCCCCTTTGTACTCTTAACTCTAAAATCTATCGGATTAACTTCGAACGACGAATCCAAACCGTTGAAATCCTTCTACCTTATGAGTGATGCGTCTACATGTGAAAATATTAACGCGAACGAATTAATTTATTATAAAGTCAAGTGGTCAAAAATCTTCCAAAAAACGAATGCATTAAAATTAATTTAGAAACCTTCTAATTTTGACCACTTGAATTTATACTAAATTAATTCGAAACTTAAAAATTTTCACATGTAGACGCATCACTCGTAAAGTAGAAGGATTTCAACAGTTTGGATTCGTCGTTCGAAGTTAATCCGATAAGTTTTAGAGTTAAGGGTACAAAAGGGCTTGATACTCCTAGGAGCACCCTAGTTCTACTCATGAAATAAACTCAGTCAGAAATGCTTATTTTTCCTCCTACTACTTGCGGCACTAATGGCAGCAACACCATTATAATTTTGGATCATACAACTACTAATGTAGCACCAAAACATATAAATCTTTTTGCCAAATTCCTACTTGAATTTTAAAGCCCCCGCCACAGAGAAAAGGTAGAATGAGATCAATAGAAGGAACATGCCTTATCAGCTGTGGATGGAGGAAGAGGCGAGTGCGGCGCACGCCTGGCCTCGTCATTAGGAGTAGAGGATGCGGAGGAAGCCATAAGAGGGGCCACTCGCACGCCGTTTCTCGACAATTCGAGGCGGTTCGGGACGAAGGAGACCTGCGTTTTGATTGGTGAGGAAATGGATCCTGGGAACGCACGGTGGATATGCGACCGAGCAAAGGAAGTCGCGAAGAGCCTTCTCAGGTGAAGCATCGAAAAACAGGCGGTTAGTTTTGATACTGTATTGCGTTGAAAGATGAAAAGAGATGGGGGTTTATGCCTGAGCAAAAACGGGATATCCAAGCCCAGACTATTAAGCAAGGCACAAGGTGCATGGGGGCCCAGCAATAAAATAACCGCTGTAAGTGGGCCCAACGGCCCATTAAAGCAAGAGAATTGCTTCCTCGCACACAATTTTATGACAGCTATTATATTACGTACGAAAAGTGAGGGTAAAACAACAACACAATCTGCTTCTTTAGTTGGAATTTGGAACTATCACAAGCTCAACAGATTAATGTTAGGCAAAAGCACCGGTTACAAAAATTACAACAAATGAAACAACGAATGAAGCCAACCTAAATCAAGAAAAGCAATCTGCTATCCTAATTACACATGCAAAAGAAAAATAAAAGCTCTCTTTAAAAGTTTAATCCTACCAACTGTTGTAAAATGAATCCTACTACCGGAGCACGAGATGTACACTTTGATTTTTGTACCATTCCGAGAATTAGATGGTCATTGCCGAGAGGTCTTCAAAAACAGTTCTTATTTCTGGCCTCTCAGCCGCTGACCTAACACATCTTAGCGCCACCCAGAGCATATCATCAAGCACCTTATGAGTAGTCTCAGATCCACCACTCATCTCAGAAACACATTTATCAAAGCATTCTGATGCACAGTTCTCATTAACCATTAGTCTCACCCAGTCAATCAGATCAAATACGCCAGGGGTCGCAGAGATGATTTCACCAGCAACCCTGCCGGTCACAAGTTCAAGAAGAAGCACCCCAAATGCGTACACATCACTTTTCACAGAAGGGCACGGTTTCGAGGTGCTATTGAATTCGGGTGGGGAGTAACCAAGGGCTCCAGCATTTAACACCTGGTCAGCCATGCCAGCAGGTGTCATTAGCCGGTGCAAACTGTAGTCAGTTAACAAAGCGCGTGTTGTATTATCGGGTTGGGTTTGTATGAGAATGTTGGAGGATTTGAGGTTGCCATGTGGGATGGAACGGGAGTTGTGTAAGTGGTCGAGACAGCGGGAGATGTCTAATGAAATTGCGAGCCGTTGCTGGAGAGACAGAGGTCTCAAATTTCTCTCTTCAAGCTCTGTAATAATCCACAAGTAATATTTCACTGTGAGTCTTTATAGAAAAACATGGATAGGAAATGACCTAACAGAAAAATACACACATGCACACTCATGAAGACACACATCTAAACTATGAAGGGAGAAATTTGGAATTAATGTTTGAATGAATATTTTTCACTGTTGAATAAAAATAACATCTTTTTAAATTATGTCTATTATTTACAGTGATTAGTAGAATAATGACAGCACTACTTTTTACTGAGGAACCTGATATTCTAAAGAAATATTGAGCACTGCAATCATATAGTAATATCAGAAATAAAAGCTACTTAAAAGTAGAATAAAATCATGTAAAATAGAAGAAAATAGAAATCATACCAGAAAGATAAGATGTCAAGGAAAAAGCAACCACATAATCTGAGATAATAATCCTCTCATGTTCTTTGGGTCCCCAATAATACCCCCTTAAAGACACCAAATTCGGGTGCTTAATTCCACCGAGCTTTTTTACTTCTCTGGCAAATTCCTTGCGGCTTTTTACAATACCTTCCTTCATCCACTTCACCACCAAAACATTTCCATTATCAAGCCTAGCTTTGTAAGTTGTGCCATGACAGCTCCTGCCAAGAATCTCAGCTGGGGCCCGTGACAACTCCTCTAACGAGAAAACAAGTGAGCTGTCAAAAATGTGCAAATCTCCCGCCAATTTGTCTGGCGAGTAAACCCGAAGTGCCAAAGAAGATGAAGATGGTTCTGGTTGTGAAATTCCCACTGGCGACCCATGGGTTTCCCGTATGGGGGCTTGAGGTGACTGTTCTTGTCTTGGGGTTACGGTAGGGGGCATTTGTGGTGTCCCGTAGCATTTCTCATCCCGAAATGACTTGGTTTTACCAGCATGTGCTTCTCCTTCCCTTTTTCGTTTGGATGTGATTTGATGGACTATTACAATAATTGGAATGCCCACAAGAACAGCAGCAGCACATGCAATGAGTGTATACAAAATGGCACGCTTCATCTGATGATTATGTGATTTCCTGTTATCAGGTAAATTGGGGATGCTTGATGGGGACAAATTGGGGATTACTAGCGCATCATTTCCTGGATGAAACGATGACTCTGGAAATTTCCACAAGTTTGACGGGACAATCCCTGATAACCTATTAGAAGAAACATTGAACCCGGTAAGTGTATCAGGTAAATTACTGGGTATGGTCCCCACGAAAGCATTGTTCGACAAGTCGAGGTACTGCAAATTTTGAAGCGTGCCAATTTCTTTCGGTATTACCCCTGAGAAGTTGTTCCTTGAAAGATCAAGAATGGTGAGATTCGTATCCTGTGATCCAGAAACAGGTATGGACCCGGTGAAGCTATTTCCTGAGAGATTGAGACTTGTAAGTCTGTCTGCAGTAAACAGACTTGCCGGTAACTCACCATATAGCCGGTTTAAACTCAAATCTATGGTTGTTAACTCAGGATATGTACCGATTACAAGAGGAAGCTCTCCTTCCAAAGAATTGTTTGACACTCTAAAAGCGGCAAGTCTCAAAAATTGAGTTGTCTCATTTGGTAGAGTGCCCTTGAGTTGATTTGCGCTCAAGTCAATGAATTCTACGTAATTGCCCCAAGTTCGAATTGTAGATAAGTTGCCGGTAAGTGCATTTTTACTCAAATCTATGATTGAACTACTCCCCATGGTTATTGGTAAGGAGCCTGAGAGCTGATTGGATGAGAGGTTTAAGTACTTTAGAGTTGTAGAAGTTATACGCCTCAGAGGACCTTCAGTAAATGAACAAGAAATTTGACATTATATTGTTGCCATGACACAATTTACCAATATCAGATAATCTCATGCATGCCTCTGCAAAATGAGAATACCTCATATCACCCGACAAAACATTGATGATAGCTGTAACAATTTATATTATCAGTCTGTTTTTACAGGTTTACTCCTGTGCAGGAAGGTGTAGGGATGAGATACTTATTATAGGGCACATGGAATTGCTTTGCTCAAAATGGAAAGATGCTTTAGACAGAAATATCAATATTTTTTTTTGAGTGAATACAGAAATATCAATAGAAGTTAATATCAATGCATAGAAATTATTAATATTTAACTTCGATTACCTTTTAGTTGATTACAGCTAAGGTCAAGCTCGGTCAGTACCAGAGATGACTCTTTAAAAAGAGCTTCGGGTATGGACCCGTTAAGCTGGTTACACCTCAGCCTCAGAATCTTCAAAGACACAATAAAATTGAAAGAAGGCACATTCCCACTGAACTCATTAAAACTTGCATCAAAGACCTGTAAGGCATCAAAAAGGGGTACCGGCTCTTCCCCAAAAATTGCACCAGATAATTGGTTAAAACTCACATTTAGATGCACTACCGAGTTAACAATTGTTGAACTGTCAGAGATTGGTTTTAAAGAGCCAATAAAGAGGTTGTTACTCAGGTCGATGTATGTTGGACTGTGCAATTGAACAAAAATGTCATCTAATTTGCCTGAAAGGGAGTTGCCATGCAGGTCGAGATACTGCAATTTGTGTAAGTTTTGGAGGCCTGATGGGAAAGCTCCAGTGAAATTATTCAATGAGAGGTTTAAATAGACCAAGTTCGTTAATTTGGTTAACTCACTAGGAAATAGGCTGGACAAGTGGTTGTTTGACAGAGAGAGGTTTTGAAGCATGGTGATTTTAGAAAGTGGGGTTAGAGATACATTTCCAATTAGACCAATTCCATCCAAATAGAGAGAAATTACTCGGCCGGCACTGCACTGAACTCCATGCCAGTTAGTCGGGCAATTGGAGGAATCCAGTGGTTTGCTTGGGTTCCATGAACTAAGAATAGATGAGTCTTTACCCAATTCCTGCTTGAACTCAAGTAGTGCATTCAAATCGGTGTTTGAAGCAACCAATCGAACCCAAATAAAAAAGATCAGAGCAATGAACTGCATTCCTGGGAGAAATGATACAGAGAGACTATTTCCTTTTAACCGAGAAAGAAGGAAACTAGTGTAAGGCACAGTCTAAATGCTAATAGAAAATCACAAGAGCCAAAGGTAAATCATAAATGCATAGTTTGACATTGGGAGGTAATTAAGCCTGAGAATGGAGGATAATTATATTCAGATAGCATGGCATGCAAAGGTTAGTACACAAAAAACCAAGGTATTACTTAAAATTCAATGGTACCTAGATTGAATTGCAACACTGGAACCAAAAATGACGACACAAGACAGCATTTCAAGCTCAAAAAAGAACCTAGATTCCAGATTTTAACCAAAAGGCTAGGTAAAAGAAAATGATTAGAATGATTAAAAGGGGGAGAATGTTGAAATGGGGATGAAAGAAGGTGGCGAAAAGGCTCTTTTTCTTTTTGTTGGTGTTTAGTGGATTGAAGTGAAATAGTTGGTGAAGAGATGAAAAAGGTCGCAACTTTTTGCTACAAAACAGAAATTGCTGATTGGCTGCTTTTGAAACCTTTTCAGATATAATGTAGGTGTGGAAGAGTGGTCTCTTTCTCTCTCTAATGGCGAGCACAAAGGAACAAAGAGGGAGAGAAGTAGAGAGAGAGAGAGAGAGAGGTTGAGAAGTGGGAGTGAAGTGGAGTAGCCAGAGAAAGAAGAGAAGGTTGACGTTCTTCTAGGGTCAACTTTATAGATATGACCCTGAAATTATTTTTTATTGTAGAAAAGACGGTCCCCAAAAACTTTAATTGCATGTGGTATTCTATGGAACGGGGTTCAAGGAGGGATCAACGCTTCTTGGTTGGGAAAAGATAAAACCTGTTAAAATAATTATCTAGGTCCACTACTGTTGTACTATTTTGCAAATAATTACCTCCAATGTTTGTAGCACTATCACTGCCAAGCATCATCACTCATCAGGCAGTGATAAATTGAAAACCTTTAATTATTATATGATTATATCTTTATAACTAAATAAAAAAATTGTTCTCTGGCATTTTTAAGAAGCTGTGCATGAAAATTCCTAGAAGACTACTTTAAAATAAAAGAAAAAAGAAAAATTCCAAGAGCTCTTCCTGATAAAAAAAAAAAAAAAAAAAAAAAGGCTCCCTTTGAATAACTGAAAACGAACTCCCCTGAATGTTTACTAATTGCATGCGACATTAGTGTTTCATTATTATATTTCTGTTAAAAGATTTATGAAAAGGCCGTAAAAGAAGGGTAAATATATTGACAGAACATATTTTACTTTATGCAGCACATAAGTCATATACCGTTATTCTCGCTCTATTGTCCATCCGCTGCGTGAAGCAAAAACTGATCTCAGTACGTTTACCCATGAAAGAATCTCTTTTGTGATTGGAAAGACCGTAAAAAGGTAAAATAGCTGGAGATGATTTTAAGGACAGAAAGTGACCCAACGGGGTTTGACTCAGATAGTAGGCCGCCGTGTCTCTCTGACAAGAAGATCCAAAGGGCTGAGGAGTGAGGACAGGAGAACTCGCCGCACGTTCAAACGTACTGAAATCGCCACAGAAATTCCAAGATCGAAACGGAGTTGTCTGAGGTTGTGGCAACGGCGACAACTAGAGAGTAGGGGAGCTGTACGGACAGCTCCTCTCTGCGCTGTACCTTGGTCCCCAAGCAGAGCTGTAGTTTTCCCTAAGATCCAAACACTGTACGGCTATACTTATGCTTAATAAGAGTAGTAAGACTTCATTTCCTTTTTTTTTCGCTCTCCTAATTTCATACTCTTTCTTCACCGAAATTTTTATTAATAGAAAAATAAATAAATATCAACTATGAGGAAGAATTTCTGAAAAAAACGATTTCTAAGAAAAACGTGATAGTTTGGACGTTATAGACCACAACATTCTTAGCAAAACAGCGTTTAAAAAAATTCTGGTCGTTATAAATCAGAATGTCCAAATACAACATTTCAGTTTTTTTTTCTCACACTGTTTTATTAATTAGCGGTAATCTAATTTCACTAATCAGAACATTGTAGTCTATAACGTCTAGACCATCACGTTTTCTTAGATATCAAATTTTCCAAAAATCCTTCCTCATTCTCGATATTTTGTTTCTTTTTTTTTTCTTTTAATAAAATTTTCGGGTTTCTCCACTTTTCTTAGCTTTCCCTCAATGGCTCAAAACATGTTCACAATTACGCAAGATAGAATTTGACGTGTATCAAAACCCACAAATTAATTTACTATTTACTGAAATAATTATGAAAATATGTTAAAATAAATAACTGTAAAATCATTGTGAAAAGTTCTGATTTGAAAAAATATATTCATGAAAATAGATTTTTTTTTTAAGACATGTTAGGATATTCATTATTTGATTAATTAAAACAAATTGAAAAAGACTAGTTAAATTAATATATTAATTAAAGTAAAATATAATTAAAGGCATATAAGTTAAACTACTTTAAATTAATCATAAACCTTACAAGTTCTTGTAAAAAGAAAAACTTTGAACCCAACTAATTATGTTTTCCATCGTTTTAAACTTTGGATGAAAATAAACTTTAAAATATGAATTCAAGATGAGTTAGAAAAAAAAAACTCTGAACTCATCAAGAAGAAAATTATTTATCAGATAAAAAATCACATGCACCCAAATCTATGAAATTGTATTCATACGGACCTATATGTTTCCAAAGCTTTTAGTTTGTGTCTTATCTTCCAATTGCCTTGTATCATTGCCTCATTGGATGCCTGTTCTTTTTTCCTCTTCCTATAGAAGGACAGCAAAATACTGTGCAACGTCTGAGATGCTTTGAGGTTGTCAAGATTTTCTGAGGCGAGTACGGAGTTAAATATGGTGTAGTGCCTCCCTGACATTGAACGGAACTACTGATTTTCTAAAAAAAGGTAGCAAATAGCAACAACGGTGCCGGAACAAAGAATACTCTCAAGAAAATGATTAGCTTTTTTTAATTTTAAATTCAGAACTTGTGGTAGAAGTGATGGGTTTTGTATATAGAAATTGTAATGATCAGTAAAATAGGCGAGAATTAATTGACGATTTAATAGAAGTAATGATTTGAATAGTTGGTTGTGGAAAAGAAGGGTAAGTGCGCCATGAAGGCACTTTCTCTGATTTAATCAAATGAAATCTGGATCAGTAGGCCATACATTGAAGAGATAATATGAAGTTATGAACCAGCTAACAAGCTAATCCTTTTGATCTAAAATGAACGGCCCGATTTTACAACTACCATACAACAAATACAATTAATAAAATCGGAACTCTGAAGAGCCAATTATCCAAAATAGTAAACCCTGTGAACTCAACCCCTCGTGACCAAATTTAGGGCTCCAAACGAATCGAACTTAACCGGTTCGAGTTCGAGTTCGAGTTCGAACTAATTTCGAATTGAATTGGTTTGAAATTGAAGCAGGGTTTCAGACTGAAAAGAAGAGTCGAGTTTGATTTAGTACGATTCGAATCAGTTTTGAACACAATTAGTTCGAAATTGAAGCATGATTTACAACTAAAAAGAAGAGTTTCGAACTGAGCCAAACTCGGTTCAAGTTCAATTCGAATCAATTTTGAACCGAACTAAATTTGATTCGTTTCAGAACCGAGCTGAATTGATTCGTTTCAAACTGAATTATTTTCAAATCAAATTCAGTCGAATCACGAACTACCTTTTTGTGCACCCCTACTCGTTGAGGGGTCCATTTGAAAGTGCCATTATGGCATTATCACCATTTCTCGTCTTATTTGAAAGTGTTTTGTTATCATGATATTATTGGGATGATAATTCACAAATAACGAAATCAATAAATTAAGTTACAATAACTTATACCTATAAAATGCAGGGAAAAATTATGGAAAATATGTATGAATGATTGTTAAGTGTGCCGTGATAATTCACGTGAGAAATTATTTCTTTTTTCTTTAATCTTGATATCGACATTATTTGTTATTAATAATCATTAACATAATTTATATTTAATAATATTTTTCTTCATTTAAATATTTGAAAAAAAGAGTTGTTGATTTATGAACATAGTTGAAAGAGTGAAAAATTGTTAAAACATATTTCATGAAGGAAAAACAATAATTGTAAAACTTGTACAAAGAAAAAATTCTATGCGATAAGACCAGTGATATTTCTAGACAAAGTGCAGAAAAGAAGAGAAACATGTTTCTTAGACAATCAGAGTTTTTTTTTTATATAAACTCTGTGATTATATTCAGGAACAGATTGACATAGAATATATGGATAATCAATTAACCTTCAATGATTTTCAATATTGTAGATTTTTACTTTGGAATAAAATGTTACAGGTAATATAAATTAATTCTCATTCGTAACATGAAAATTTTATTTGATTGACTTTCATTTATATTTAATTATCATAGCTTAAAAATTTGATTCTGCTCCTGATTATATTTTGATTGATTTAATGAAAAAGACTAGAGGACAAAAAAAAAAAAGAGAGCAACATGTTAGACCGTGGGAAAAAAAATTAAGTTCAACCAATTTATGTTTGTCATGAATTATCGAAAAGATGAAAACTAACGTGAAAAATAAATCTAAACCTCTCTAACAAAATGAAGTGCCGAAGTGATTTTGGAAAAGTTTATCGGGTGTGTCAAAATTTTCATCTAATTTCAGAGTATCCCTTGAAGTACCGAATTCGCATTCTCTGAGATATCTCAAATTTTGCGTGACTTTTTGGAATATCTCAATTGTTCAAATACGTTCTGCATGAATCTCAAAACTCAAATATTACTGCCCTCTATGTCTCCCAAATAGGCACCGGACACGTCGGTCACGCAAAAATTGAGATATCCCAGAGGATACGCTCCTTGAAGTACCTGACCATATAGAATACGAGAGCAGTTTGGGTCCGATGGAATCCATAACAGTCTGATCCGCTTTAAAATCCGTGCGCACAGATATTAAAACAAATGTGCACAGAAATTGACGCAACATGCACTGATCTTAAAGCAGATCGGACGGTAATAGAGCCCATCGAGTTCAGTTTGAGTTCGATGGGCATCGGACCCAAACTGTTCTTGTAGAATACTCATGGTTGAACCCAAATCAATTTTCGGCCTAATTAAATTTAGAATCAATATCTTTGTATCTGTAGAGGAATTTGCTCACTTTACGGTTTGAGATTTATTCTCAGTCAGTTTAGATTGGTCGTGCCATATTAAAATGGACGACTCATATCTCATTTTTTTTTTTTTTTGAAAATCTTCGCAGAAGCTACGAAGTCGTGAGGGAGAATCGAACTCTCGACCTTTGGATAGCCAACAATCTCAGAATTTCTCTTATAGCCAATTGTGCTACCTCTCCTTTCTCATTTTACACAGCCAGATATTACATTGGATCCGAATTCATAAATTCCATGGTATTGGATGAAAATAGACAGCACCTTAGCTGTTTTTTTTTTTATTTTTTTATTTTATGGTTGCTTAGCTGCTTTTTTATCCCATACTATCGGCACCTGTGCTAATTTTGACACCACTTTATTAGTTACACCACGTCATCAGCTCATGAAGTATGCATCTCTACCATTTATGCAGAGAAGACTGAGCAGTCCAAAGATAGAAGATCTTTATTCAAAATTTATTAGGAGGGTAAATATAGCTACATATTTTTTTTATGATAATCTAGTGCACCATTGCCCTATTATTTGGACATATGAATACTGTACAAATATATCATTTGGACATCTGAATATTGAACAGAGAGATGATTTACTGTTTTTATTTAGTACAGATACAGTTTTCTGATCCAATTTAGCTTCTCTTCGTCAAGTTATATTTTGCAAGTGATTTCGTCTTTAAAACAATCCAGCAAAAGACTTTTCGTAGAATTTTTATTTTATAAATCCTTTTAAGAGATTTATTTTCTAGCCCTTAAAAATTAAAAAAACCATTAACAGATTTAACATCATTATTTCATCCGTCAAAGTATCCGATTAATCACAAAATACCTTAATCGAAATTTGTGTTTCTCATGTCAATATAATTTTTTAGTCAAATTTCCTATTATTTTTTTTCTTAAAATGCACTTCAATTTCAGCTCCTTGGTTGTTGTTTCTTTTTTCCAAGATTTAATATAATAATTTTTAATAAATTTGAAGGGAGAGCACGCAAAACTTCATTCGCGGTTGTTCAATTTTTGCATCACTAAAGTGCATTCGATTCCGAGACAAAGGGCACACCGTTAACCAACAAATAATTTATCCGAATGCATCCTTGGGTGGAATTCAGAGCAAGTGAGATACCAGATCCTGGATCCTGACAGGTTAGATTTAGACTTTCTAACTTAAAGTTTACACCAATTTTAAAGCGGATTTACTATATTTTAAATAGGCTCCAAAAAGTAGAGCTGTCAATAATACTCATTTATCCGTTTATCCAATCTATACCGTATTCGATAAGACATGTATGGATAAAGGTTTTTTTTGTTAGCTTCTCGGGTATGAGTATGGGTAAGGATATTTTTTGTTAGCAAAACATATAAGGATGTGAAAAAATATTATTTTGTACGCGCTATCTTATAGGTAATTATATAAAATAAAATTATATGATAATACATGAGCAATAATTAGTGATGCTGAAATTTATTTGTGTAATATTTCATAGATAGTGTTTGAGCAATAATGAGTGATGTACTTTTATTATTTGGTGTATGTGCATTGTTGTGAGAAAAATGTTGAACATATTACTTTTATTTACATGTCATATTATTTTGTTAAATAATGAAATTTGTCCAAAGAGATATTTGTGATTCTGAATTCTCTTGTTTTATAATAAAAAAACAATTTAGTTGAAATTGATTGATATTTGTTTCTTTTTTATTAGTAATGTGACTACATATGTGTGAAAAATGAGTTTTGATGTTTAATTTGTAAAATAAAACTAATATATATTAGTGTTATTCGTTATTCATCCGTTACTATTTCGTTACCCGATAATTTTAAAAAGAATGGATAGGATGAGTCTGTGTCCCCTAGATACTTGAGGTGCAATTTAAAATAATGGACAACCCATATTAATTCCAGCCGGACCAAACTCAATCCGGTGTCTATTAAGACTGTAAGGGGTCTGCTTTGAGATTTATGCTAAGTTAAAAGAATAGTCTGAATTTAACACTTGCGCCTCATACCTGAGGTGATTAAGTACAATAAGATTATTTTTTAACTAATAAAATTAGAATATAGATAAGATCAATTCTAAATAACCGTAAGTATGATTGTACCATTGACAATTCTACCGAAAAGACTTTGATTCCGACATCCTTCTGGTGAAAAACAAAAAAACAAAAAAAACAAATTTACTTTTGTGGACTGATATATAAAAGGTTGTATGAAGTATTTATTTAATTAAAGCTTCCTTGGTCCTTCTAGAGAAAATTACAATTAAGTTATTACTAGATTAATATCTTTGACAGATAAAGCCTGCTGCCGCTCGTGTAATCCGCTTTGCATTAAAATTAGGTCCAAATTATAGCCACAACACAAGAAATCATGATACAAAACCTACTGGCCGTTTGGTCAATAATGTCATTTAAGGTCGTATGATTATTCTTACATTACAAGGAAACAAAAAATTCATTATTGCTTACAAATTAAGGGAATGAATAGGTTCTTAATCACCAGCTCATGTAACTCATCATTTCATTTTTCGAGTATTATTTTTTTTCTGATTACGTTTCTGAGGCGGGATTGCAATCACTAGCTCTTTTTCTTTATATAATCCTAATTAAAGCAAATAATGATGATGGCGGTGATAATAAATAATTAAGGACATCTATTGGCAGCAAATAATGAACCAAAATGAGTAATTGGTTGGCACTGTAAATTTATATATATATTCATTTTCAAAGTTTAAACAGTCGATCCGAACTGCTAATATGATCTCAATATGAATATATATTTGAAGACCAATTTTTCATTAAAAAAAGAATTTTTTTTTAGATGAGGAAAAAATACTTTTGAATAGTTCAAAATTTATAGATGCAGTGATATTCTATTTATCTGAATGATTTTTTGAAAAAAAAAAATATAAAATCTGATCTTCCAAATTTTTTATTTATATCATATTAAAAAAAAAAATCAAATAACCACTGTTTCTACTGAACTTCAATTTCTATCCCGTCCGCTAATTGAATTAACGGACCAAAAATGACTGGTTTGTTATTTCATTTGGTAGACAATTTTTTTAACATATTCATGATGTGGAGGAATAAAAAAAAAAATGTGTCCGCCACTTATTTTTTTTCCTCCCCTCTGTTTTTAGATTAATTCTATTAAATAAAAATTTCGGCTTTCAAAGCAACCAGCTAAACACCCACTAGTAAATCCCAATACACGATAGTTGTCTATCTCTGTATCTCATGATCTCATCAGATTTAATGAAAAGGAAGTCACATCGGTTCATTATTTAATGCATTCTTAATCACTACATTTATTTTTCGAACTTCACCCCGTAAAATAATTTATTGGATTTTTTTATACAAGTATATTTTTTAAATATCAATTACCTGAATAATGAAAAAAAAAATACAATAAGTAGTACAAAAATTTCTGCAGAAATATACAACTAGATTATATTATCAAATATTTTTTATGCCTAGCTTGGTCATATCAAACGTATCATTTTTTAAATGAAAAAAGAAATACAAAAAACACATATGTTATCCAATCAATATAAAAAAAAAAAAAAAAAGAATTGGAACAGATGAATAAGAACATAAATAATTTGATATAGTTATAATTGTTTTAAAATTTATCCCTTCAAATTTTATGAAGTATAAACCATACAGAGTGTATTAATGAATATATGAGCTAAATGCAGGGAATATTTTTGTAAGTACTAAAAATCAGTGAAACTTTTATGATACATAAATTTACTGTTTTGGGGAATGCTTCTTGCCTTCATATGCGCCTCAGACTCAATATATGAAACGCATATAGAATTTCTTTTGAGCTCCACTATACACAGTTGGGTTCTCTAGAAACCCTCAGCGTGACGTTTGTCCCCTCCTCGGCAAAATGGAGGAATGAAGGAAAAAAACCGTGTCCATTAAAATAGCGGATTCTCTATTTTTGATATGTTAATACAATTGGCAGACGTGATTTTTTTTAATTTTTCTAAAAGAGTAGTTATTTAGTTTATTTTTTTAATATGGTATAAATAAAAATTTTGGTCTGATCTTCAACTATATTTTAATATAAAATCATATTAAACAATTTGAATATAAAAATAAAAATAAAAATCCAATCAATAATATTGAACGATATGCATTGTATATCACAATAACTTCACTCTAAAAAATACACATTCATCTTCTTTTTCTTCTTTTTTAAGAGGAAAAATATATACTCACTACAGAAACGGGGAAATAACGAGCCCAATTTAGATCCGTCTGCGGATAAAGGGCTTAAAATGTGAATCCCAGCTGTCAGATTTTGGCCCAATCTGCACTCTCTCAGATTTTAGGTTAAAAGGGAGAAGCGTGACAACTGTTAAAGTAACACCTCAGCACTGCTGCAGCCTTGTTACACATGCATCCGGCATCCCTGTTGTGTTCTCCTCTCTGACTCTCTGTTGTCGTTGCCTACGGGCTTTGGTTGCAAAAAAAAAGAATCTCTGTAGCCTTTTTAACATCGCAGGCTCGCAGTGCAATACTTGACTATCTGTGTACACTATTTTCACTAAGGGGTTCTCCTCAAAAAAAAAAAAAAAAAGTGTACACTAATTTTCACTTTTAGCTGGAGGCTTGGAGTGATAATTATCAATTTTTGAACTTCTTTTGAATATCAATGAAATAAGGTGTGATTAGTAATTCTTAACAAAAGAACAGTTATTGAATATAATTGGCATCACGGGCGTAGCTAAAAATTTTATCAGCGATAGAACAAAAATATTATTGATACGACGAGTGGATTTTTGACTGCCGTGAATTAGTTAATTTAGACTCTGAGTTGTTCAGGAGTTTCAAAAAAATTCTCTAAAGATGAAATAGGAGAAAGAAACTCATCTGACACAGCCTGCCAGCTAAGAGTCTTTTCTTTTTTTTCTTCATTTTTTTAGTACTCAATGGCTTTCCACCTCGCGGTGCTTAAGTCAAATCTAGTACCGTTGCCTCGATGAGAATAGCTTGAATTGGAAGAGAGTCAATCGAGAGGGATCGAGGCGAGAGGAGCGTTGTCAATAGGTAAGGGATAATAGGACAGCGCAATAAGGGGACGTTCAAGTGGAGCATATGAGTTTTGTTTCCGCTTAATTATACATAGGCTTGTACCTAGTTTTCAAAATTCACTACCTACTTATGAAACAATGTAGCTCTGCCACATAATGACCTGATAATGTATAGCTAGCTTCACTGATCAAAGAACAATCCTAGAAGATAAATAAAAATGGAGGCTCAGTAACTCACTATCAAATTAATTTTGTTTTTCTAGGCTTGTCTATTAATGATGTGCTATCATGTCGCCCTCTAACATTAGTCTTGATATTGTCCCATTTTACAGCACTGATGGCGGTTGATTATTTCCTTGTTATTCTGCACATGACATGGTTCACACGTTTCACAAAGAATGATTCTCATTCACAAAATAAATAAATAAACCACCACTGTTACTATAAGTTAGTACCTGCGAGTCCTAAACAAAATTACTCATATTAGCAAAAACAATTAATAAAAAAAGATGACTATCACGGAGCGAATACGGAGTGGACAGTGGTAAAATTATATCTATATTTCTTTTTTATTTTTCGAATACAAATACGGAGCGGATATCAAACATATCAGACGGATACAGATACAGGTTTGGATCAGATCGGATATTTATTAAAATAATATAAAAATATTAAAGTTTATTATATTTTTCTAATTATAATGATAAATAACATAAAATTTTCATAATATATATTAAAATATATGGTATATATCTACTATTTGGATATGGATAATTGAAACATAAAACTATATCAGTATTCTTATCCACAAAAATATTTGAATATCCA
Organism: Carex cristatella; assembly: GCA_024447775.1. Lineage (NCBI taxonomy): Eukaryota > Viridiplantae > Streptophyta > Magnoliopsida > Poales > Cyperaceae > Carex > Carex cristatella. The sequence continues at coordinate 2,681,240 of JAJHPF010000024.1, read as the reverse complement.
CATCTAAATTTTCGAATGCAGATATTATCCATACTGTTTTTTTCTCTAAATAAATAATATACATTACTTCTAAATATATTTATTATTTTGATGTTTTAGTTTTCAATTTTAGTAATTAACATTTTAAAATAAAATATAAGAGACTCCCAATAACGAAAGATACATTAAAACTCAAGAAGAATTTCTACCGATTATCAAGATTTTGCAACCCAGCGTTGTTTAGGCTTCATATTTAGCACGAGTAATGTGTTTTTTTTTCTCATCTTGACTGTATTGTTCGTGCGATGCATGAAGCCGAAACAGTGCTGTCAATATTATTATTCTGACCTGGCCCAAATGTGTGTAGCTGGGTCAATATATTTCTTTAAATAAATGAAGGTAAATAAGATATGTTAAATTAGTTTTCAATTGTTCGATTTTCACCAATCTCTAAACATCACAAAAAATGTAAAAGAAAATTCCACCATAAAAAGATTTAAAATTGAAAATCTTGCAAACATCATTTAAAAGAAAACTCAACTTATAATTAGTATCTAATAACAAGGTCAATATTGAAATGCATCCTACTTGTTGTGATTGTATTAGATTTTGAAATGGGCCTAAAAAATCTCACAAAACAAGAGCTCTCTTTCTCATAAGTCATAAGAGACATATGGGCCATATATGGGCCGTGCATCAATTGCACACCGATTAAAATTTCAGCTTATGATTTCTGGGCTTATTCGATCAGTAGTTATTCAGATGAACGAATAAATATATTTTACTCACCTAGCGCGTGACGTGCTGAGCACAATTTAAAAATTTATTAGATTGGATTCATAAGACGAATTTAATCCATTGAAAATAATATAGTGATGTATGCACATGCAAAATTTTGAAATTTTGAAATTCATTTAGTATTAAGTAAAGCAAACAAAAATGATGAAAAATGAATGTATTAAAATTTTATAAAATAATCGATAAAACTTCATTTTCTGTTCAATACTTTTACTATATATATATATGAGTGATGCTTCCATAGACCCAAGGACCTATTTGTAAAATGAACATATCTTTATTTTCAAAGTTCAAACAGTCAATCCGAACCGTTTATCTTGTTCTCCATATTAATATGTGCTTGGAGACCAAATTTTACATTTTTCTGAATTTTTTTACTATTTATTAAGATGGTACAAAATTCAATGGTCTGAATTTGATATTTTTTGTACCCATCTTAATAAATAGTAAAAAAATTCAGAAAAATGTAAAATTTGGTCTCCAAGCACATATTAATATGGAGAACAAGATAAACGGTTCGGATCGACTGTTTGAACTTTGAAAATAAAGATATGTTCATTTTACAAATAAGTCCTTGGGTCCATGGAAGAATTTGCCTATATATATATTCAGAAACGAATTTAAAATTTAACTTAAACAATTGCTTACGAGTGACCTTCACATTAATGAAAGCTTTAAGTAACTGATTGAAATTAAAATGTTAATATATAATCTACAGATTTATATTGTTCATCTTAATTATTTTTTTTTTGCCTCTGTCCAATTTGTCAGATAACGATAAATAAATCCAGACACGGAATTATAAAAAAAGTGCAACAAAAGATCTTTATACAAATCTCGGCAACACACTAGCTAACACTTGGCCGATCTGCCATCAGTCACGGTTAACCATCCTCCTATTTTTTTTTATTAATTTAAAAGATTCAAGTCTAACAAAACAATCTTCAAACCTAATACAATAAATTAATAATCAACAAACAAACTGTTGCATCAGCAGTCATAGAGATTTTTCTCATTTTCAAGTTTCAACCATTGCGTCCAACATTGGGCATATGCAATTGACATTCCAAGATCTTATCTTCAAAAATAAGATTTATTTAATGATGTTTTAAAGTCAACTTCCAGAAATCAAAACTGGCTTTTGTTCGTTTCTTGGTAGATGAATTATTAAAATCATAGCCGTACAGATTGGGACAGCACGAGAGAATCTTTATAATTTTTAATGCACGGTGAACTCAGCTCAAGAAGCATATCTCTCCGTTCAAGACCAAACATTCAACTCTAAGCCTCGTCAGAAATTCAATAAAAAAATTAAATAAGAAAATAATTTATTTTTTATACATAAAAAAGTGGATCCACTTACATTTTTTTTTTTTATAATACTGAATTACATCCTACATTTATAAAGTTTTCAAAATTCAAATAGTCGATCCAATCCGTTTTACATGATCTCCATATTAAAATGTGCTTGGAGATCAATTTTATATTTTTTGAATTTTTTTACTATTTTAAGTATTTTACAAAATTAAAGTTTTCAAACTATTGGATTTTTGTACCCATCTTAATAAATAGTAAAAAAATTCAAAAAAAATATAAAATTTAATATGCAAGTATATTTTAATATATTCATCATGTTGAATAATTTGAATTTTAAAAATATATAATATAATCTGGTGTAAAAAAATGATGTAAATTAATCCTCACCATAAAAAAATTAAAAACTAGTTTGTTTATCCCCGTGCATCTTTCTAAATTTTTAGTCGGTATTATTTTTTTTTTGTTATATAATCCTTTTTTTTAAGTTGGTATTATTTTTTGTTATGTAGCTCCTACTCATTTACTGGGCTGCAAACGAATCAAACCAAATTGAATCTAGCCAGGTTAGAATTCGGATTCGTTAAAGTTTGAATCGAACTGGTTCGAAATGAAGACCCAGTTTCGAACTGAAGATCTAGGTTCGAATTCAATTTGGTTTAATTCGAACTAGTTTGGTTCGATTCGTTAAGGTTCGAAATTGAGGCAAATGAGAGATGGCCGGAGAAGCGGAGGAAACAGCATAGAGGAACGGAGGAGATCGAGAGGGAGAGTGCGGAGACGCGCGGAGGAGAGACGGCTGGAGATCAAGAGCGAGAGTGCGGAGGCACGAAGGTGGAGTGGTCAGAGAGCGAGAGTGAGGAGGCGGGGAGGAGAACGAAGAGGCAGGGAGGTCAGAGAGCGAGAGCGTAGTGCGAGCGAGAATTAATCATGAACCCACGAATCTATTTCAAACGAACCTGCTCTGGTTCGAATTTGGTTCATATTAATTTCGAATCGAACTGGTTGGAATTAATTTCGAACTGAATTCAATTTCGAATCGAACTTTTTTCGAAAAATTTCGAATCAAACTCAAATTGAATTACGAACTACAAATTTTTTGTACAACCCTGTATAGTCAGATCTGAGCGGACGATCCAGATCTGTTAGAAGTCGAACAGTACAATAAATCATAAAACTGAAGAACAGCGTAACGTTACACGAGTTACATCATTGATCTGGTAAATATTGTTACGGTTCATTCAAAATTTCTATTTATGCACATAAAAACAATAATAAAAATTACTTTATAAGTTTCTCTTTTCATATAGTCGTTGATGTCAGAAATGCACAGCCTTTGCAGAAATAAACAATTAAGAATGATACAAAATTATTTGTCAGGATGTTAAAAAGTTCAAACCTTTGTGCAAAGTCAACTGCTGCTGGGACCTGCTTCATGTGCATTCCACGGTTGCATTGGTTTTGGAATCTTGGTTGGGTCCTGTATAAAAAACCGAGATGAATTTTTAACAATTTAAAATAAGAGAGGAAATATCTACTGGATTAAAAAAAAAAATGTGAGGAATCTTAATTAATTTTGCACACAATACTACTTAGTACCCTCTACCGTTCTTTAGCAGCACAAATAATTGAGTTTTCCTAAAATTCACTAGCTATATAAAAATTATAAAATAGGAGTGAGGTTACGGTGCCATGCATACAAAGCGTATTTTGGTATGTACTATGAATTTATATATTTATTTTTAAAATCTAGACAGTTAATCTGATTCGTTTATCATGATCTCTATTTAAAAATGTATTTGAAAGTTAAATTTTATATTCTTTTTAGATAGGTACAAATCACTGCTTTTGAATGGTCAATAATTTTTGGATCAAGTGATTTTGTCTATTTAAAAAAATAGTTAAAAAATTCTAAAAAAATAAAATTTAACATTTAAGTAAATTTTCAAATAAAGATCATGTTGAGCGAAACATATCGATTATTGGAACTTTAAAAATAAAAATATAGCCTGACTTGTAAAATAGCTCTACAATAATCTTAACTTGAGATGTATGATCTAAACGGTAGAGGAGCCGAATCATGATTAATTCTTTTATTTTATACATTTTACTTTTGGATCCAAAAAAAAAAAGTATAAAGGTCACTAGGTCAGTATCAAAACCAAGGCAAAATTCAAAGCGATGAATTTCAACTATAGAAAAAGGAAGCTATTCTATTAAAATATTCTTAATTATACGAAATTTGTTCATTATTGGTATCATCTTTTCTACCCAAATCATTGTTAACAGTAGCAATTAAATAACATAATAATAAAAAAAATTACAATTAGACAATAACTGTGAATTTTATGTACATGAAATTATGGGATTTCCTTTTGAGAGGCGAGAATAGATCGGGGAATTTGATAAAATAACATTTCTTTGAAAATAATCAAACAAAATACCTCCTCTCAAATGATGCAAAATATCCTTATGGGACCCACCCATGTAAAACTTTAACCTCCTCCTAATTTACTCTCATTCTTTTTATTTACCTCTTCTCCTCCCTCCAAAATCATAATCTCTTTCTTTTCATTACTCCCATTCTTTGTGGTGCAAGTGCATGGTTATTGTCATTTCAATTATCTCTTATCAACCCAAGATTAAAGAATATCTGTTTTTATCTGTTCAATGATAATTTGCACTATTTAAGAGAGTAGAAAAAGAGAAAACGTTGTTAGAATTGGGAACCAAATCTGATTTGAAAAAGACGTTTGTTAGAATTTGTGAACCAATTCAAAACCGATCTAAATGTATTTTCCCTTTTAATTTTTTAATACTGGAATCATGAAAGAGATCTGATTTAAAAAAAAACGATGAAAGCTTTTTCTAATATTTTCTATTTGTTATAAATGAATGAACTATACTATTTTCTAAGCAATAAAAAAATCAATTATTATTTATCGTTTGGGATGCTAATAGTAAGAGCGGCACATTTCAGATTTAAAAAATTACAAATGATGAATTTTTATTTTTAAATGATTTACAAAATATCTTGAAATTTCTCATTTACTTTTAGTTTCTTAATCTTGTCCAACTAATGTTTGTTCAAATGCATCTTACAATTAAATAGATCCTCTCTTTCTCTGCCTATCATTATTTCATTATTTCTCAAAATCTGACTAATTAATTGATGTTTATTTGTCAAGAAAATTATTATTTCAATGGCTACAGTTTTGGAGAGAGGTGAAGAGGCAAATAAAAAGAACGAGAGTAAACTAGAAAGAGGTTAAAGTTTTACATGGGTGGGTCCCAAAGGAGTATTTTGTCAAGAATTTTTGAGAGGGGGTATTTTGTTTGATTCTTTTCAAAGGAAGGTTATTTTATCAAATTCTCCGAATAGATCCTACACTTTTCATTACAAACAACTATTAAACTATACTCACATATGATTTTTGAATAATTTTGTTGAGTAGAACTAGGGTGCTCCTAGGAGTACCAAGCATCTTTGTATTTTTAACTCTAAAACCTACCGGATTAACTTCGAACGAGGAATCCAAATCGTTGAAATCCTTCTACCTTACGAGTGATGCGTCTACATGTGAAAATTTTAAAGTTTCAAATTAATTTAGTATAAAGTCAAGTGGTCAAAATTTGAAGGTTTCTAAATTAATTTTAATGCATTCATTTTTTGGAATTCTTTTGACCACTTGACTTTATATTAAATTAATCTGAAACTTTAAAATTTTCACATATAGACGCATCACTTGTAAGGTAGAAGGATTTCAACGTTTGGATTCGTTATTCAAAATTAACTCGATAGGTTTTATAGTTAAAAGTACAAAATGACTTGGTACTCCTAGAAGCACCCTAGTTCTACTCAATTTTGTTATATGCTTTAACTGTGCGAAATTTTCAAGCAAAAAGTTGGGTTTTCAATAACCATAACAATTAATTAATTCCATGTCCATACTTCATGAGTAGATTCCAGTTTCAGACATTTTTATGATCATGACATGGGCACATTAGTTAAGAATTCTTTTATTTTATTCCACTTTCAGACATTAGCTTATCTTTTATAAATTGTCAATATTATATAGATTACATTTTTTTTTTCCTTCTTTTTAGCACATATAGAATTATAGAAATATCATTACAAATTAGTAAGCTATGTACTAAAAAAAAAGTAGGTAATATTTTGCATGTAGTAAATAAAGTTATATACTTTTCTCTGTAAATAAAGACTAACGTGTAATCAATTAGAGATATTATTAGAGGGGCCTTCTATAAGGAATGCCCAACATTTAAAAGTATTATCACTTAATCATTAAATGATGGCACTCACTGACTCACGATTCCTATGACGAGTAATTATGAGCAGAGGAGCTTTTAATGAGATTTGGATTTTTTTTTTAAGGAGATTTGAAATTCTTGATAATTTGGTTGGTTTACAGTGAGCACAGGAGATTGAAGATTTGTTGGTTCAAGGTTAGAATTTTGAGTTGACAAACTTTAGTGTAATTTCATTGGAATAAGAGTGTTGTCTTCGTTGTGTTTTATTTTTAAAACTTTATTAAAAATCAAATTTCAAAACTTAAATATCATAATAAGCTTTTTAGACATAATATAAATTATTTAATAAAACTTTATTAAACTAAAATATTATAATAAGCTTTTAAGATATAATATACATTATTTTTTTTATGCACATACAGAAATCACAATATTTCAACTTTATTTTGATTGTTATCAAGATTGTTATCAAGAGTGTACAAAAATACACTGCTGTGAATACTTTATAAACGTTAATTTTTCATCTTATTATTTCATATAAAATAAAAGGTGACATTATTTTACATGCATGTAAATAAATTAATATAATCACATTTAACTGTTTTATTTTGATATATAAATTTTATAATTTTTGTTATTAGTAAATTAAAAAGTAAAAGAATAATGAAGACATAAAACATTAAACATCTAAAGTCTAAACCCTTCCTTTGCAACAATCCTCAAATGATGCTTTTCGTTTTACTACGTCGTCAAAAAAATAAAACCGGCGTAGCGAAGGTTTCAAACCAGTACATATCAATGAATAATATATTTATCAAATCTGATTTTTCATTTCAATTTCCCCTGTGAATGTCATCACCAAACTTGGCATATTACTTCGTCATCAGAATTTGGACCATGATAATCATTATTAATTTACATGTATATATGACTTTTTTTTGGCGTTATTGTTTTTATGCATACTGACAATCGTCAAAAAGAAGTATCCGAGGGACATTAAGTGACAAAACGAACTATTGCAAATTTAATTTGCGAAGGTTTGCCAATTATCGTTTAATATACGTTCATTTTAAGTTCGGGCGTTAATGGAGGCGTGTTGATCAGTGCCTTGGGTGAGAAATAAGTGTCAACTCCGCTCATGAAAAATTAGAATTATGTACACAAATTGGTTGTATTTAGGGGTGCAAAATATTATCCGTCTGAATCCGTACGAATTTTTTTGCAATTCACATTATAATTAAATAAATGTTATGAGCTATGATATTTTTCAGTAATATTTATATATTAAATAATTGTGTGGTAAAACAGATATCCGATCCATATCAGTTTAATATATAATCTCTATTTATCTAATTTCTGATCCGTATCTGTATCCGTAAAATAAAAACAGATACGGATGTTATTTTACCACTATTCGATCCGTATCCGATCTATTTGCATCCGTAGTTGGATTAGTTTTTTGTGTTATTCATCTCACTGTCAAGTTTTTTTAAACCATTTGATTTACAACGAAGGGATCGTATTGCACGAAAAGAATCTTCCCAACATCATAAGATCGCCCTGATCCGACCCGACTCGATACTGATTTGTTAATTTAAAATAGGATAATTTAGATATTTTCATAACATGGGATAAATACCACAAATCAGTTTTGCATGTGATTGAGGCATGAATGGAGGAAATTTTTTTTTTTTTATCCTTTCTCTGTTTTATCCATTGGAGTTGTCCATGAGAGGGACAATCCAAAATAGATTTATCTTTTTCAAATAAAATAAAAGAAGAGGATCAAGTTGAAAGCAGTGTACATCTTTTTTTTTAAAAGATTAATAAGTCAAAATCTGCAGGATCACGGGTGTACGACTTATAAATATCCATAATTTTAAAATTTGTACAGATTCCGAATATCTAATTTTTATGAATAGTTTATTCGAAAGAAAATGAAAATATTGACTGAGAATTAATTCTAGGTTAGGTTTGCAAATTTAAAGTTATCAAGTTGCATAGGCGTACTATTTTTGAACGTGATATTTCCAAGTTTCTAATATGTTGTTGTTTTTTCTGTTTAAATTAGAGTTCTAAATAACAGCAGTATAGTGTTTTTGGACCAGAAAAGCTACTGCGCTATTGGTGTCATTGCACGCTATAGCGCGTTATAGCGGCGCAATATAACAATAACATTGTTTTTTCGGCCGTTCCGCTATGACGCGATAAACGTTATTTAAACATTTAATCTAAATAGCGCGCTATTGTACTATTTCAATGGTTCTTGAAAAAATTCATTATTTCTTTTTTTGAGTGGAGGGGTGGAACGATGGACATCGGATCAAATTTGGTCAAATACTCGATCAGAATCGTCCAATATGCATCGAGTATTGTGCACACTTTATTCGCACAAATTTTAAAGTTGTATGTACACTAATTAACTTTTGGTATAGAGTCAAAACATGTGGTTTTGATAATTTGAAACCCAAATCTAGATAAATTTTTGTTGTGATAACATTGTATTAAATAGTTGAGTGATTTGACTCCAGCCTCTACTATAACTTTTAATATAAATCAAGCAATTTTCAACCGGACATGAGATCAATTTACGTCCATCCAACTGTCGATTTCTTTTGAACTGAATCAAAAGCATCTTTATTCCTTTAATTTGTTTCTTTTATCATCGAATTCGCATGTCTATATTATCTAAAAAGAAAATCTTTTAAAATTAATGGATCCGGACCGTTCTTTTTAACTTGACACGTCCAATAATACTACCTCTGCATTAGTTCGAATCTTAAACCGACTGAGATTTAATTTTACTGTAAAAGTGAGGAAAATCATCCACAGTTTTAGAGTTTAAGGTTTAGGGTTTATTATCCGAGCTTCTTAATAATTTGAATTCAAGGTTCTACAAGTGTAACAAACGTAACAGTCTAGTAAAATTTACCAAGCTAAATGTATATATAATTCTGGTACAATCAGGAAGAACAAAGAAAAAAAATTTCTTAGAAGAAAATAAACAAAGATAGGAACCAACCAACTTAAAGAATGGAACAGTTCAATCAAGCATCAAAGCAACTTTGCTTAATTCCACTATGTGTTCTTTTGAATCATTCATTGACGAGTACACTTTTATATGTTGAACGAGTCAGAGCATGCAGAATATTTTGTTTATAGAAATTACAAAAATATAATACAAAGTATTAGATGAATTGTATTTACATTTTGATTTTATAGTAGAAACCAAATATTTTTTTTCGATTTTCTTAGGATTCAAATATTTTTTGAGTTCTTTGAGACCCTGTTCGGTAGCATTACTGTTTAAAATCCAACTCCACATTCATTCTTCTGTGTTAGCCGAATACGGCCTCAGAGAATCCTAAAGGCCTCTACGAGTATGCAAGATTCATGTTCAGTTTTACAGTATGATTCCTTGAGTAATTTGAATTCCTTCTGTGAAATTGAAATATGAATGTAATTCATCTAATATTTTATATGATGATTATATAATTTCTAGAAATACAAAATTCTACAGAACAAGACCTAGTATTATATGAAAGCAACCGGGTTCAAGTGGGTTTTGAGTGAAGTTTACGTTGTTCTTGATTTGTTATGATAATTTGGTAATGAATTTTTCCTAAAAAAATTCATGATAGTGGTAGCACTCAAGTGTATGGGTACCCAAAGTCTAAGAACTTTACAACAATACAAACTTTTAGAATAATTAATGTTACATGAGAGATGCCTTTCCTTTATCTTAATCTTTGTTTACCACTGTTGACTGCTAAGTCAAACTATTGGAGCAGTTGGGGCTGTACTACTTTTATTTTTTTTAATAATTTTTTTTATAAAACATGAGAGGGTGATTTCAATTTATATTAAAGAACTTGAGCAATTAATTATCAGTTCTAAGGGACCATGATGATTAATGGGACAATGAATTTTTTTTTTTTTTTTTTTTGCGCCCACAGAATATTTGAAGATCGACTGTGGTTTGTACTTGAATCTGAAAAAAAAACGGGTCCGGTGTGCTTTCAGTGTTAATTTTATCCGATAGACAAAACCATGTTATTTTGTTGAGTGATGCTTCGGTGCATACAAGGACCCATTTGTAAAATAAACATATTTTTATTTTCAAAGTTCAAACAGTCGATCCGAACCGTTCATCTTGTTCTCCATATTAATATGTGCTTAGAGACCAAATTTTACATTTTTCTGAATTTTTTTACTATTTATTAAGATGGGTACAAAATTCAATGGTCTAAATTTGATATTTTTTGTACCCATCTTAATAAATAGTAAAAAAATTCAGAAAAATATAAAATTTGGTATCCAAGCACATATTAATATGGAGAACAAGATGAACGGTTCGGATCGACTGTTTGAACTTTGAAAATAAAAATATGTTTATTTTACAAATAGGTCCTTGTATGCACAGAAGAATTTGCCTATTTTGTTAGAAGGGAGCGAAAATAAGGGAGAGGGGGTGTCCGATGCCTATTGGACCAAAATCGGTTCGATAAGTGGTTTTTACCGTCCGATCCACTTCAAGATCTGTGCGCATCATTTTAATATCCGTGTTGTTTGTTTTAATACCCGTGCGCACAGATTTTGAAATGGATCAGACGGTAGAAACCACCTATCGAACTGAGTTTGGTCTGATGGGCATCGGACACCGTCCTCTTCCGTGAAAATAATTGTTATAGCGGTGCAAAAGAAAAATTAGATACTTTAAGATGATGCAAGAGTGAGTGGTATTATGAATAGTACCGCATGTATTATGACAAAATCTCTTCCATTCTACTTGAGAATTCAAATTTTATGTATTTTTAAAATTTATTATTTTTTTTGGACTAGAAGAAACCAATAATATAAAATAAACGTGTTTTTCAATAATTAAAATTTTCTTAAAATGAATGTAAAATTTTAGTTTTATACGAGGTTGAAAATACTATATATATATATAGGACTTGGCTACGGTGCTACGCGTAGCATAGAGGACCTCCATGCAACAGCTCAAAATTTGTGTTTTCAAAATTCTAATGGTCGATCCGAACCGTTAGATGTGTTCTCCGTATTGAAATGTGCTTGGAGACCAAATTTTACATTTTTTTGAATTTTTTTACTATTTATTAAGCCACTTTGAAAATTGCTGATCCAACGGTGTCTTAACCAAACAGTGAAACCGTTAGATCAACGATTTTCAAAGTGGCTCAATAAATAGTAAAAAAAATCCAAAAAATATAAAATTTGGTCTCCAAGCACATTTCAATATGTAGAACACATCTAACGGTTTGGATCAACCGTTAGGATTTTTAAAATTCAAATTTTGAGCAGTTGCACTGAGGTCTCTATGCTACGCGTAGCATATTAGCCAAAATATATATATATATATATATGGCAAAGTCTTCTATGGACATAAGGACCTATTTGTAAAATGAACATATTTTTATTTTCAAAGTTCAAACAGTCGATCCGAACCGTTCATCTTGTTCTCCATATTAATATGTGCTTGGAGACCAAATTTAACATTTTTCTGAATTTTTTTACTATTTATTAAGATGGGTACAAAATTCAATGGTCTGAATTTGATATTTTTTGTACCCATCTTAATAAATAGTAAAAAAATTCAGAAAAATGTAAAATTTGGTCTCCAAACAAATATTAATATGGAGAACAAGATGAACGGTTCGGATCGACTGTTTGAACTTTGAAAATAAAAATATGTTCATTTTACAAATAGGTCCTTATGTCCATAGAAAACACTCTCTATATGTATATATAGGTTGGCTAATATCAAATCAGTTGTTCGTGAGGTCCCGTGCAACCAAGTCGTTTTTGAATTTTGGAAGTCCAAATCGTGGATCCAACCCGTTAGATGTGTTCTCTATATTGAAATATGCTTGGAGACCAAATTTTACATTTTTTGAATTTTGTTTGCTATTTGTTAAGGCACTTTGAAAATCGCTGATTCAACGGTGGCTTCTAATTTTACTGTTTTGTTAAGCTATCGTTCGATCAACATTTTTCAAAGGGGTTTAATAAATAGTAAAAAAATTCCAAAAAATGTAAAATTTGGTCTCCAAGCATATTTTAATACAGATAACACATCTAACGGTTTGGATTGACGATTTGGACTTCAAAAATTAAAAAACGACTTGGTTGCACGGGACCTCACGAACAACTAATTTGATATTAGCTAACCCCTCTCTCTCTCTCTCTCTATATATATATATCATTCTGCTATCTCACATGTCTTAACAATTTCTCTTTTAAAATAGTGACCATATGTCACCTACTTTATTTAGTTTATAATTGAAAACGATTACAGAGTATATGGATAGATCAGTTTAATAACAAAATGAAAACAATACACAAAAGTAATGAAAGACCCCAAAACCAGCTGATTTGCCCTAAATCCTACTAAGTCTACGAATTATAATAAACTGATGAAAATTCAAAACACGGCATAAAAACACCAAAACCCCTCCAAAGAACCTGTTGAGTAACTAAGATCAGATAATAGGATTTTTATTTCGTTTATATATAGTTATTACATTGTTAAAAAAACTAATAAACATAAATCTTACATTCAGAGGCGGATGTATATGGGTTCAATTGATTTCTATTTTTTTTAATTTTTTATACGTGATTTTCTATACAGTTTAAAAGAAAATATTATGTGTACTATAAATTAATTTTCATCCACAGTAAAAAATATATATATAATTGGCCAGGTTTTTTTATCATACAAAAAGTAACAAAAATATCCAATATTTCAATTTAATTGTAAAAATACCCAAACGCCCCACTATGGGGCGGTTTGGTACTCCAGTAAATTTTTTTAGGATCTTAATATTTTCATCTAAAAATGTTCAAATTTTATAGCAAACAAAAATATTCAATCTTACACTATGTTCTTAATTTTTTTTATGATCTTAATATATTCATTTAAAAATAAAAAATAAAAAGTGTTCAATTTTATAACAAACAAAATTTTTCAAATTTACACTATCTCTCAATTTTTTTTAATATCTATTTTCATCTATAAAAAGAAAATGCAAAGTGTTCAATTTTATAGCAAACAAAAATGTTCAATCTTACACTATGTCCTCAATTTTTTTTAATATCTTTATTTAAAAATGAGAAATAAAAAGTGTTGCAAACAAAAATGTTCAATCTTACACTATGTTCTAAATTTTTCTTTTTTAAGATTTTAATATTTTTCATCTAAAAATAAGAAATAAAAAGTGTTCAATTTTATATCAAACAAAAATTTTATATCTAACAAAAAAAATTGAACATTTTTGTTTATTATAAAATTAAAAACTAAGTTCCTACAACACAATAGCTAGATGGGAGAAATGGCTTAATTAGCCAGGACGGATATGAGTTGGTCATCCGAGCTCCGTCCTGATTTGCCCTTCCTGACGCACCACGTGATGGGCATTCCATTTTCTATTTTTAAATAAATATATTAAGATCTTAAAAAAAATTAAGAATATAGTATAAGAATGAATATTTTTGTTTGCTATAAAATTTAAATATTTTTAGATAAAAATATTAAGATCCTAAAAAAAATACTGTAGCAGTACCAAACTGTCCCATATTGGGCGGTTTCCAAAAAAAAAAAACTGAAAAATAATAATAATTTTTTACTGTAGCAGTACCAAACCATCCCACAATAGGACGGTTTGGATATTTTTGCCATTAAATTGAAATATTGAGTATTTTTATTATTTTATTTATTTTTTGGATATGTAAAAAAAACACGATATAATTGATCTCCGTTCATATTTGATCTTCATTATTTGAAGTTCTAGCAGCACCCCTGCTTACATTATCTTCGTCTCAGTATTGTAATTAATGGTATGCGCTCGTCGGACGAACATGATACTGTCAAATAATTAATCGAAAATAATTGATCACAATCAAAATTAATCAAAAAATCCGTAACGGTTTAATTACCACTAACAATTAATTGACGCATCAGTCCCCGTCGCCCCTTTTTTTTTAAATATGGATTGGAGGTCTCCCCGTGGCCCCTTTTAACAGTAAACCAAGCAGAATTACTATTCCTTATCAACGCACTGTGTGATGTAAAACAAAAAGGAAATATAACAGAGACAAAGAACTGTAATAAAGTGGTCCTCAAGACCTCAACCATTATAGTGTCTACCTTCTATATTGCGTATTTGCGTTGTTGCTACAGAGAAATTCCCTTTAAACTAAAGAAAAGGAAAACTGATGTCGACCAGACTGTAACGATACTTACCGTTTTATTACTGTAAAAAAAGAAAAAAAGCGATCAGCTAGTAAGTACTAAGTAGTAACACAGTTTTGCATGATAATTGATGGATGATTTGATAAGTGCGCCAGCACTGACATAAGCAAAAAAACATGAGGTGTAAACAACGTCACAAAACCTTCCAAATATATTCTTATATTCAAGACAAATCAAATAAATTCATTAAATGGTAAAAGCCAAATTCACAAGCACATCGCCCCTCTTTTTGCTTCCAATTCGCGGGACAAAGCAAACTACAAGTCTATATATAAAATGGCCTTGGTAGACCTTAGCCTAACGAATCACTTTCATAGAGCGGTTCTTTGCCCAGAGAACTAATAGACATCTATGTAGCGTGACACTAGGAATACTTGGCTGTTGGCTCTCTTTGTATTTATGCTGTCAGTGACTCGTTACACAGTTTGATACAGTTTGTCGTCTTACAAGGAATCTGGTTTCCTTCTGGAAGGGTTTGAAAGTTGAATTCTTTCTTGTGAGTTTTAACATTCTTCCACGTCAACCGGAGAAGCGTCCCATCAATTTGAAATTAATAAACTGATTTATGCTCTATGCACTACTTAAAATATACTGTAACCTCACTTAAAAAAATCTTTAATACTACTGTAGCTCGGTTAGCCATGGTAGTATGGTCCATTTTCTTTTTGTCTTTAATTCTATATTTAGCAATTAAAATTATTATATTTTAATCGAACCGTTACATATCACTGAATTGTACAGAGTAGATAGGATAAGATGACATGTATTATTTGTTCATCACTTTTACATATTGATCTCTATAAAATCTGTTAATTGCAAAGTAAATCGGTATATAGCAATTTGTATATTATGGATGTGTGTACATATGCTCAGTTTGAAATTTTAGATTAAGTTAAGTATATATTCAAAATATTCGTCTCACTTTACAAGTAAAATAAGTGAAATCTTTATTAGTTTTACAGCCATGAGCCCATGACCATGCATACGGCATGACCTTCTTAATTTCTGACTAGTATTGTATCCGTGCGTTGCAACGGAAACATATTATAAAATTGAATATAATATGAAGATATCTTTTGTTTGACATTCACACAAAATAAAAAAATATTAAATGAATAAAAGACACACTCGAAAAAACAGAAATTCAAATAATAAATAACAATAAAAGAAACAACAAATGAAAAAAAAAATAGATCAAATATAACATGAAAAAAGTTCTTGAAGTATCATTGTCAGTGTGATCCTCTTCAATATAGTGTAACATTTATGAAAATGAACAAACAAATATGAAAAATATATTAATTAAAAAATAAAAAATGAACAATATTTATGAAAATGTACACATTAAAACAGCGAGCATACAATATTTTCTTAATTTTAACCAACTAAATAATGACAGTCTCTGCCAAAGAATTATGTTATTGGAATATTACTCAAATCATATAATAACTAAAAAGAGCAATAATTCGACATAAAGTTGATAATCTTCATTTAAAATAATAAACAAATTTAGTTAACCTGCTAAAAAATAATTAATTAAACTGCATTTTTCCTGGACTAGAAGGTTGATATTTCCTATATCCTCTTAACTAATAATAAAAAAGATACAATATTTTCTATATTCTCTCATATTTATGAACACTCTACTATATGCATGTTTCATAAAATCATATATATTTTTTCTTAAAAATTTTCATTCTCTGTACAATATTTTTAGAACTTAGAGGTTCAATGAATCCATTTATTTCATATGATATACTATAAATGCATGAATAAGAGAAAATAAAGAAATAAGGAAATAATTTAATTACGTGAATCAAAAATAGATTTAAGGAGGAATAAGGAAACATATCGCTAGAGATTTATTCTTAATTGTGACAAACTACATAACAGTATATGTGGCGAGTATATTTTTAACTAAATTTAGACTTCTACACATAAAATAAATATATTTAATCAAAAGAAGACAGATTATGTGATTGGAGGGTTGATATTAAATCTGAAAATTCATCTTTCAATCTTAGCCGTTGGCGGATCAGAACAACTACGTGCATTATATAAGAATGGAGATACTTTTATATTACGTTAAGCCTTACAAAAGTAAAAAAATTATAACCAATGGAGACTACGCCCGCATTGTCTCCAACACATTTTTTTTTATAGAAAAAGTCCGAAGAACAACTCTAGTTAAATCAATAACACGTCGACTAAACTAATTTACAAATCATATTAGTCGCAATCTCATTTTTAATAGGAATATCAAGTCAAATAGAGGAACAAAGCTAGCGTGGGTTGTGTTAATTTAGAGAGTTCGGTGAACATAACTGTTTTAATTTATTGGATTGAATTCAAATAACTAATTAAAACTGTTAAAACTAATTTACTTCACGAAAGATTGGGAACACACAAAATTTAAATTATTTCGATCTCATTTAGTACAAAGTCAATCATCCAAAATATGATAAAAAATGAATGCATTAAAATAACTTATTGAACTTTATTTTTTTTACCGCTGGACTTTATACTAGATATATTCAAAAATTTTGCTTGTAAATGCTTCATTGGTAAAGTAGATCAGTTTCAACTATTTGAATTCGTTGTCCAAATCCAATCCAGTAGATTTTAGTGTTATTCTCACCAACCCTTCTCACGATTAATTTTTTTTTATGTGAATGGTAGTCAATTTTATCGTATCTATAACATTTTGTTTTAATTTATATAGAAAATCTCATATAAACACAAAAATGTTGAGAAAAGAAACTACCTCCGCCCTTGTTCGGACAACCTATGATCTGAATTAGTTAATTCACGATAGTTCGCAACTTGATAATTGTACCAATATGTTTTTTGTCTATGCTCGAAGAAAATGCTGACTACGTCTCTGGTTAGGTTTTGGATTTTGTATATTTTACTGCTTTAAACTCGTATCGCAGGACTTTATCCTTCTTTTTTTTACCTAAATTATCAAATTTAAAGGAGGAGGATCACTCGAAATGGTTATTTTCATAATTTTAAACAAATAAAAAATATAAAAAGGTGAAAAATAAATAAGTATGTTATTTATAGTCTAGCAATGAAGTTTTAAGTAATTTAAGAACCGTTTGACAATGTATTATAGATCATTAATTTTCGACTGATGAATTTTTATCAATTCGAACTATAAAAAAAACACATCACTGATTATGTTTCATATACATATACGATATCTGAATAATTAAATTTTAATTTTATTTTTGTGCATCGTAAAAATGATCAAACTAAGAAAATATTTAGTAATCCTTCCTCTTAATACAAGCAGACCAGCTTAACAAGCCGATATTCGCCGAGTAAATTTTGATGATAATCATCGGATGAACTGTGTTCGTTCTAAATCGAACGATCCAATCTGATCTAAATCAGAATCGTACAATCTCCATTGCGACCACAGAAGCTGACCAGTGGTCAGTTGGTCACTGCCACAGTCACACAAACCGCGGCATCCCTCGTGCACTGCTCTCTCTTTTTTGTTTCATCACTCTTCCCGACTCCCTCTCTCTCTCTCTGGTCTCACTACAGTGACCACACCTTATTTACTCACACGCGCTTTCTCGATTTCTATTTAAACTGCTCCTCTCTCCCCTTCTCCTTTCATACCTCACACGGTCACACCTCTCCTTTTCTCCCTCAAATTTAAACTCTGCTATCCACTCTTTTAACTGCTACTACTCTAATCAATGGCGAGCATGGTCTCATGGATCTCTGAGCCGTTGCCGTTAGAGAACGACGCGTTTACCAGAGCTCTCCAGTTCTCCCTCTCCGAGACCTCCTCTTCATCCACTGCCTCCATCGACCAGTTCGTGCTGCCAGCTGAGTGGATCGGGTCGGATCTGACCTGCCAGATCGGTTCCGATCTTGCAAACACGCAAGCACAGCCCTGCATGACGGGTCGGGTTGCGAAAAGAAAGAGAAAATCACGTGCTTTGAAGAGGAATCTGACGACTTACATCAGCACTGATGCAGCAAATTTCAGGCAGATGGTGCAACATGTCACTGGTGTCGGGTTTGAGTTCAGCGAATCGGCTTTGGAGACTGAACCCGGTCGGGTCAGACCTGAACCGAAGCGTGCAGGGAGTGCTACTATGCAATCTAGCTATGTATTGCCTACGCTTGACACGTCAGCATTCTTACTTAACCAGGAGGGGCTGATCGGAGCACTGGAGGGAAGAGAGTCGGTTGGGCTGGTCGCGGGTCCAGGTAGAGACCCTGTTTTTCAAATGGATCCGCTTAATTGCTTCCCTACGCTGGAGTCGTGGAGCGTTGTATGAGAGAAGGTTCAAAAGAAATCTTTCTTCCTCCCTTTTTATATCCTCTTTTGTATCCTTTTTTTGTTTTAGAAACTCCACGAGGGGGTTAACTTGATGGTGGATTGGTGGTAATGTCAAATGTGCAGCACATGGTGTGGCCATTTGGGGAATGCATGTGGTGTACATCTGTTGAGGCATGGGTATAAAATGTAATTTTTAGACTTATTAGGAAACTTTTTTTCAACTCCAACGGAGGTTTGATTAATTAGCTTAATTTGTGTTTAGTTTTCCTATGTTACCTCTCACTAACATATTACTAACTTTTGTTACGTGGTACAAAAAAATTACGGGCATCTTTAACCCTTTTACTTTGTTCAGATCTAACTTCTGGAATTATTTCGAACAGGTATTCTGTTCTTTATTAGAAAGAGATTGTTCTGTCCTTAAGATCTAACTTCTGGAATTATTCCGAACAGTTATTCTGTTCTTTATTAGAAAGAGATTGTTCTGTCCTTTATTTTTCCCAGTTTTCTCTTCTGAAGTTTGGTATATGTGATTGTGGGGTAATAATATCTTGTTAAAATGTACAAAACATTTCATTCCACCTACGTCATCCTCACACTCACTACTTATTATTGGTGAAGGATGCAAAAGGATATGATGAAAAGAAAATGGATATGATGAATAAAAAACTTCATGAAAAGCTTTTCTTTAAAAAAGATGTGATAACTTGATAAGTAAAAATGGATATCACCATCACTTCTAGGTGAAACTGTTATTGAAATAGTCTCTAATAATTAATTAAGTGAGGGCTTTAAAAAAATATAGAATTTATCTCTCAAAAAAAATTATAAGTGCTATTTTGACCCACTAACACAAGCCGTAAATTACACATTTTTTTGTCTAATCATAAATTCATCTTTTAAGTGCTATTTTGACTCATTCAAAGATGGTTAATATTGATGACAGCAATTACGCAGTAGAGACAGAGAAATTTCAGTGGGCCATCAATGAAAGTTTTTGAGACTGGAAATATTATTTTTACTTGAATAATACAGCAGCCACGTCATTCCTACGGTTATCCTCTTGCTTTTATCACGATAATGGCAAATAATAAAAAAATGGATTGGAAAGCAAAAATATCTGAGCCAAGAAAAGATTCTCACAGAGAATTACAAATGCTGTGATTAATGTCTAATGTTTATTTAGGCACTTCTCCCTTTAGTGCAGTTTTTCTTTTAGGGAGTGTCCACAAATTTCAAAAGATAAGGAAGAGGATGGAAGGAGTAAGAGGGGAGCTACTCTTCCAGTTGGGGAACAGAGATTGGAGATAATTCTATTTAGTTTTGTATTTTGGTTTTTCTTCTCTCTTCTTTCTTTGGCTTAGTTTTCCTTCGGCTTGGTTTTTCTTCAAAATTTTAATTTACAGAGCAAGTAAACACTTTTTGGACAATCCGATCGACCGGTCACCTCTTCTTTTCCCTCCTCTCCAAACTTCCCTCCTCTCCACTTTCCTGGAGTATATCCTTATTCCTTAGTACCATTTAGATCTGGACAGTAATAGCGAACTAGGTCAGGTGGACATCAGACATTAGTCCGTTAGATCCGCTTTACGTTCCGTGTGCTTCAGTTTAATATTCGTGTGAATCTGCTTCATTATTTGTACTCACGAATCGTAAAACATACCGGGCATACTTAAAGTCCATTGAACTAAAAAAAGAATTCGATGCCCATCTAACCTACTCTGCTATCCTAGAAAGTTCATTGTTTGTTCTTTAAGGATCCGCATTTGCTGCGATCCAAAGTAATGAACAGTGTTCCTACAATCTCTGTTTTTCCAAATCCAACTGTTGAATTGTTTTGAGATTCGTGCACAAAAAATAAGCTATTTCGAGATACGTGCACAGAAAAAATTTAACGACTGGATTTGAAAAGGCAGAAATTGTAGGAGCACTGTTCATTAATTTTGGATCGCAGCAGCAGATGTGAATCCGTTCTTTAATATGCAGCTCTTTTTTCTTCCCTCTTTTTTTATTCTCATTCCATCGGCTTTCATATCCAGTTCAAAACTGTAAACAGAGTACAGGGCTTGCATCGTGACATGATCGTTATAGCCTTTCACCTAAATTCAAGAGATTTAGAATGTGCATATGGGCCTTAACTAGGCCTTATTTTGAGGCTTACTTTGAAGGTGCGTTGCATTTCGGTAGCATTTAAAAATTTGAGCTTATTGGTTGAGACTTGAAAAGGCTTTCAATTACTGAATGCAACAAACCGCTAGATTTTCCTTGAAAAAACAAAACTCGTCAGTTTGCAAGGAAAAATCACCCAGACCAGCTGTGCCGAATTTCCCAGAACCAGTGAAACTTTTTAGCAAAATTACCAGCACTTGATGAAATATGGCATCTCAAATTCAAGAAATATCTGGCCCACCTTAGATATCTTAATTTTAATTTTTGAAGGTATCTTCTGAAGTTAGCACTATGTTGCTATTATCCCTGTATTTACCATTTACCAAAAATGACAAAGCTGCTTGAGTTTAGGTCCTGTTCGGCTGTCATTGTTTTCGTAAGAAAGTGAATAATTTTTTTCCTACGCACACAAGTATTTCGGTCATTCAAATTAAATCTGAACTCAAACTCATTCTCATTTCCGCTTGACAGCCGAACAGATCCTTGGTGGACACGAGTCCGGATCCCCTAATGTAACCCGATCTTTGGGTTTTGGATTAAGACCATCCAATTCAAATCTGTCGCTCAGAATCATCTCGGAATTATAATTCGTTCTCGAGATGAGTGCATTTCAGATCCAGATAGATTGTCTCGGATTCGAATTGGACGGTCCCGATTTAAAACCCAAAGATTGGGTTACTTCACTGGATCTGAATTCGGTGGACACTCGGTTTGCATGACTAATACTCAAAATTATACAGGCCTGTTAGCTTTATCTATCTTGTGTTAACAGAAATCATTTCAATATAAAAAAAAAAAAAAAAAAAAAAAAAAAAACAGAAATCATACTAGTATACTACCCGTTACTCCGATTTCCAATTTTTTTTATTGACAAAATATTAGATTTTTCCAAAATTTGAAAATAATGATGGTATTTTAGTAACAATCTTTCTGAGAAGAACATTCCATCCACTTGATAAAGTGAAAAATCAAAACAGAAGTTTCAAAATTTTCAAACACACTAATTAGAACAATTCTTACACAACGTGCCAAAATATATTTATTAAATCAATTCAAACACCCAACATGACAAAGGTGTTCTCCCACATTTCATTTGATGTTGTCTCCAGCTGCTTGACCCTTGATCCGGAGCCAAGCGACCTCCTCTCCTCCTCCTCGGAAGTGGAAGTCCCGCAATGGATTTTCCCAGAACTCCGCGCCGTATTGCCACCTCCACGGAAACCAACTACGCGCAAACCCCACGCCGCCTGAACACATCCTTGGAATCCGATTTTCCCCGGACTCCACTCCGTCGTACCTCCACTGTAGCATCAGACTTTCCCAGAACCCCATTGCGTCGTACATCCGCTCGAGAATTCGATTTTCCCGGAACTCCACGGACACCACGAAGAAGAGGCGCAGCGGGAGAACTTGACTTCCCGCAAACCCCGCGCCGTCGTCGTAATCCGCCAACTCAGCAACCTCAGCCGAAGTCGACTTCCTCTGCCTTGCCACACCGCTTAGTAGCGTTGCTGAATGACCATTTCAAGACTCGCGATGACTTGTCGAAAGCGCCATCTCTCCAGTCGGAGATTAATGGAGAATGCAATGCTCTTGAGAAAAGTACGGGTGAGCTCAAGGAGAAGGTTTATCTGACTTGCTCGGAATGGATCTCCCGATCAGAGGAGTTTGGTCGAATTGTTGATTGTTTTGGTTCAATGCTTCCTGAATCTCAAGGTCTTTTTCTCTGAGGGTTTAATTTGAGTAGTTCTACTGTACATTTATCTTTTGTGGTACATCATTTCATATGTTTGGTAATATTGTTTGAACTGGACGAACTAAAATTGTAAACTTGTGCCATCATTAATTGGGCGTGTATCAAATTTGAGCAAATTTGGTACTTGTTTAGCTATCCGTCAAATTATTAGAAATTTTCAATGGTTTAGTTCCAATGACCTTTTGATGAATAATCAAACAAATTCCAAATTTACTCAAAAATATCAATAACCATATATTAATGATCAATGATACATCTACAACTTCAGTTTACATTTCTAGAATTTCCATCATGGTAATGTCTAAATGGATGTATCATAAAATAGACATATGCTAGAACACCCTTTAATGATTGACATAGTTGGAGTTCATGATGTGATCTTAAATTTAATTTGGGTTTTTATTCAAAGGTGGGGATGCGGAGAGGATGGTGCGAATTGATCTGCCAAATCTTGCAAAGGAAGTTTGTAAGATTCAGACTATACAATTGTATGCTGGTAACTATTGTCTTTTAATCACAGTTATCTTTGATGTGATTTTTGTTATTTGTGTTGTTGCTGTTGATGATCTTTGTTGTTTCTGCTTCTTCAATACCTCTTTCAGAGAAAGCACTGAAGCTTGAGGCAATGGTCGGCAACTTTGAAGATTCAGCCTTTACCATCGTTAGGCAAACCTCTACAAACAAGTCCATTTTAAGTCTTCCACATTTGCCAAATTTTAATGTTAGTCTCAATATTTTACTTTCCTTTTATCAAAATTACGACCTTAAATTACAATACAGTATGATAATCTGATGATGTACCAGACAGATGCAGTACCCTTGTGGTTGTTCTTTATCATTAATGTGGGTTCAACTCCTGAAAAAAATGTGCATAAAAATCTACCAATGTGCCAGTGAATACACAGAACCCTGAACCCTAAAACCAATTGGCACAGGATTTTACTGGTATGCAACTTGGAATTTATTTTCTTGTTGGCGCTGTTTACAAAGTACCAGAAATCAATAATTCTCCATTTACATGACAATCTCTGCAATTTATTGATCTTTGAATTGCATCTATCTCAGGACAGTCAACACAATCAAGAGAAGCTCTTAGATGCCATCAATGTCATGAAAGAAATCGAGCAAGAATTGACTGAAATATGCACAACTAGACCAAAGTGGTCTAATCTAGTAAAGGCTGTCGACTCAAGAGTAGAAAAGGCACTTTCAATTTTAAGGCCCCAAGCTCTGACCAACTATCGGGCCCTCCTTGCATCTCTCGGGTGGCCCCCACCCCTTGTGACAAGTCAAACAGAGACTAATAACCAGTCACAACTAGTCCCAAATCCCCTTCTTTTAATGGATTCTACTAAAAGGATGATTTTTTCTCAAAGCTTTTTAGCTGTGTGTGCATTGCAACATGTACAGTCTCAACGCGATGCAAGGCAGTCCATGAAAAATGAGAAATTACAAAAAGGCCCTTCTTTTGAAAGTGGACTTTGGTCTATAGATGAGCTGGTCCAACCTGTTGCATCCAGGATGGAGCACCATTTTGCAAAATGGTCCCATCAGCCAGAGTTTATTTTCGCACTGGTTTTTAAAATAACCAAAGATTTTATGGATGGGGTGGATGATGTCTTGCAACCTTTGATCGATAAGGCTAGGTTATTGGGCCTGAGTGCAAAAGAGGCTTGGGTTAGTTCAATGGTCAAGGTGCTTTTGGTGTACTTAGAGAAAGAAATATTCCCTCCTCTTGTAAAATTTCATGAACATGAAGATGAGAGCATAGAGGTTTCTTCTTCATGGTTAAATTTGATTGACTTGATGTTTAGTTTTGACAAGAGAATGCGAGTTCTCTCCTCTTCGGGTATTCAAAAGATCGAGCCTCTTATAGATTTAAATGAAACATTCTCTAAATCAGTATCGATTTTGTCGATCTTTGATGAACACTTAGATTGGCTTCAAATCTGGGCAAAGATAGAGGTTAGTGCTGCCCAAGAAAAACTAAAGCCCGAACTAGAGAATGAGAAATGTTGGTCTTATGAAATTAAAGATCATGCTAAAGTTGAACTGGACCGTAACTATAAATTCCTTCTATCTACTAGAGAAGAGTACAGGGCACCACCGATTGTAGACGCTATTCTGAAAAACGCATCACTGATGACGGAGAGAGGCCGAGCTTTACCTACTAAAAGCACAAAAGTTGAATTTATCAGAAAATCAGGAGTTCTATTTCTTAACCATTTCTTTGTATTATTGCTTGAAAGGTGCCGCGACTTAGAACTAATCACCTCAGCCATAGATGAAGATGCAATGGTGACAATTGCTGGTTCAATAAATGCAGCTCGATATTTTGAATCAGTTATTTCCGAGTGGGATGAAGATATAAGCTTCTTTGATTTGGATTCTGGTGATAAGAACAAAGCGAGATCCTTTTTTGCTGATGAGCTACTGTTTTTGGTCAAGTTAGAGACTGATTGTCTGGAAGAAATAATGTCAGCAATTCTACTTGAATTTGAGGCTCTCTCATATGACTACATTCAAAATATTGATCAATGGGAAGATGAAGGAGAGCAAAACTGTGATGTGTCAGAGGATGAATTTGAAAATGGAACTGTTTCTCTGGGTTTTGTCGAAGCATTGGAAATCTTGAGAGACCGCATTTTGAAATTGAAGGATTTCCTAAATTCCAAGGACTTCTTTGATCTTTGGAGAAGTGTGGCTGAGGGACTAGATTATTATATTTTCTCTAGCATTCCATGGATAGAGGTTAGGTTTTCCAATTCAGGAGTGTACCAATTTAGGATTGATATGAGGGCAGTTTTCCTTGTATTTAAGCCGCTTTGTGCAAGGCCAGAGGCGTTCTTTCCTTTTGTGAGTGATTGTTTGGAACTTTTGAGCATGAACAAAGAGGATGTTGAATGGTTTTTAAAGGAATTGAGGATGAATGAAAGTAGATTGAAAGAGTGGCTGTGCCAGAAGGGTTTGCATCATGTAAATTCTAGTCAAGCTAAGATGATACTAGTAGATAGGAATTTTGGAGAGTAGTGGGTATGTCTGTGTTACAAAGACCATAGAATGGTAGAATTTTTTTTTGTTTTGATTTGCTTGGTTCACCAACCGTCTTAGGACATTTTCTTAACTGAGCTACCTCCCTTTTTTTTCTTTTCTTGAGATTTTGTTCTTTGTCTGATTCAAATTCTCGAAGTTCATGTATCAGATGATAACAAAATTAATACTATCTCACATCCTTTTTCTCTAAAAAAAAAAAAAAACTATCTCGCATCCTTTTGCATTCGATTTGTATTTAACATTCTTTTGCATCCAATTTGTATTTACTTTCTTATTACGAGAGGAGGTTTTAATATCTTCATTTTTTTTTTCTCTATTATGTCTGTAATTTCTCAATTTTAATAACAAAAGTAATAAAATTTATATGTCAAATGAAATTAGTAGATGTGATATATAGAGTTGGGCTACGGTACGAGTGTTTTGCTTCACGTCGATTCAAACTATTCAAGTTGATCTCCATATTAAATTGTGCTTGAAGACCAAATTTTACAAATTTTAGAAACTTTTTACTATTGGAATTTTGAAAATCATTGATTTTTTTATGGTTTGTAATTTTCTGAAAAACATTGATTTTATTTTTTTCAAAAAATGGTAAATCTTTTTAAAACTGTAAAATTTGGTCTCCAATCACAATTTAATATGGAGATCAATTTGAACGGTTTGGATCGATATTTTGAACTTTGAAATTGAAGATATAGATGTGAAGTAAAATACTTTCTTTACTTTGCGAAGTACCATAGCCCAACTCTATATATCACATCTAATAATTTAATTTGACATATAAAATTTATTACTTTTGTTATTAAAATTGAGAATTACTGACATAATATAGAAAAAAAAATGAAGATATTAAAACCTCCTTATTTAGATAATATTAATTTTGTTATCATCTAATATATGAACTTTGAGAATTTGTTCCATAAATTAGCACTGAACAAAATCTCAAGAAAAGAAAGAAAAAGAAAAAGGGAGGTAGCCCAACTAGTGTTGTAAAAAACGCTGTTAACGGCCGTTTAAATAGAAACGGTGGCTAAACCGTTACGCACATTGTTAACAGACGCATGTTTGCGGTTTTGAATGTTTAATCGGCCGTTTATTCCAGTAAAAATTTATTTTTCATATTGTTTTTTTTTTCTCTATAATAATGTGTGATAATAAGGTTTATAAATCATGTATTGTAGTTTTATTTGTGCTTGAATATACATTCAATATTTTTTGATATATGTTTTTTTTCTTCTTACTTTGAAATTGATTAATTCTTCTATTATTTATATACCATATAACTTTTTTTACTTACTGATGTAATCTTTCAATTAGTACGACATGTTTATTTATGAAATTAAGTTATTATCATAAATTAAATTTAGTGATTTTATGTTGGAATGTTTTATTTCTTTCAAATAATATGTTATTAGTATTTGAAAAAACTTAATTCTCAAATTTATTTTTCGTTAAATAAATGTGTTACTTACACATGCAAAATTCTTATGTGTTAAGAAGAAATAAGTATAGTGTCATGTTATAATAATAAAACTAACTTAAATTAAGTTTATTTGAGAAGTTTAATGAGTTAAATAAATTATTTTTAATAAATTATGATATATATACATAAATTTAAAAAAAACGTTAAATTGTCCGCATAATTCTGATTAATCGGCCGCATACTGATTAATCGCTTGACGGCACCCCATTCGTCCGACGACCGCATACCGTTATTTACAACACTGAGCCCAACTGGTTAGGAAAAAAGTCCTAGTTAATGTTGCATGATAAATATCAAATCAATAATTATTTTCTTTCATGCAAAGATCGGAACACATAAATTTACAGTGGCGAAGGGGATTGAGAGCTGGAGAGGAGAGAAGAAAAATCTAGATAGGCTGAAGTGATGGGTGATTGAGAGCAGAAGCGCAGAGAAAGGTAGCACGATGGGCGATCAATCACGGCAATTAACAGCAGCACACCGTTAGTGAAATGGAGCGCTCCATGGCACAAATCTCAACGCATCACAAACGGACTAGACTTGGTCCAATGGGCGTTGGAACGCCCCCACTTCTTTGCACATGACGGACGCCTTCTGAGTGCGTATTATCTCAATTTTTGCGTGACCGACGTGTCCGATGTCTATTCGGGGATAGCGCAGGGACCAATATTATTTGTACTTTAAGATTCATGCAGAACTATTTGAATGGTTGTGATTTTCCACAAAGATACAAAATTTGAGATATCTCAGAGGATGCGAATGCCCTTTTCTCGCTTCTATATTTTTTGTTACAATTTATCACGGTTCCATAAATTGTACTAGGTTTTAATAAAGGCTGCCCCAGTGCCTCAAGAAGCTTTGGTACTTGTTTCTCTTTTGATTCAAATACCATAGAAGCTGTTGTTGTTTTTTTTTATTTTTCTCATATATTGACAATGACAAGCAAGAGATTCAATCAGTGCTCAATATGCTTTACATTTCGTGTGCAATACTTTATATTTAGCGCGCATTTGATTTTATTTTTGTGCGCACAAATTTTAAGATAAATTAGATGATCATGAAACTCGTTAAACTTAAAAGTAGACCCGATGAGCACCAGACCCACTCCTTTCTCTTTCACAAGTGTCTGTCTGGATCCACTGTTATTGTGGTAAGTGGGAACAAACTAATGAGTCCGACTCTGCTGCTCTTCAAATAGGAAGCATAATTTTGCTATTCTAATTTTAGCTGTTTTTATATACAAATTTTAACACAAATAAACGGCTGAAATTGAAATAGTAGATCCCTGCTCTCCTATTTGAAGTGGGTTCCCAAACTAACAATGTCACTTGCATTGACTCTGATGCAGCCATGTAGATAGATAATGCCTCGTGCAACACCACACTCTCCGGAGGCCCATAAGAGATATTTCATATGGCCCATTCTATCAGCTATTCTTTTTTCTGTGCGATGATACATTGTCGAAATTTTTATTAATATACAAAAAATAATAATAAATTTAACAATCTATGCAATGTTCTGATGAAATTTGAAATCTATCAAAATCGATGACATTGTGATCCGTTTCAGAAGCTAGAACCGATGACGATGTCATCGGTTTCAGCCTCAAAATTCAATTTCAAGAAATAACTTTGCATAATATATTTATGCACAACTTTTGATGCAGAATGCACACTTTTTGATGCAACAATTATATCAGATTAAAATACTTGTTGAGTAATGATTACAATGTTTTGAAAAGTTTTCTTAATTTTTATTTTTTCAAAAATAGAAAGACCATAATATTTTCTGTATTTACCTAGAAGTGACTTTTGAACCGGGATCAATAATTCAGATTCAAAGTATTTTTATTTTTTTTCCAATAACACACAAATAAATATTTTAATTTTTCTTACAGTCGCAAAAAATTTGATTTGAAAAATATTGATCCGGGTTATTTGTTGCAGTCTTTCTAATAAATCAAATTATATGGTATTCTATATAATTTAAAAAAATATAAAAATATTTCTAATATTTTAATACAAAAAATAAATAAAATAAAATATTTTCCAATTAAATAAAATAATTAAATGAAAAATTATTTTAAATTCGAATTGGATGAATTGGAAGGCTCAAACCGATGACAATGTCATCAGTTTCATTAGATTCCGAATTTCATCATAGATTGTTAAATTTATTATTTCTTTTGTATATTAATTAAAATTTCGGGATACATTGTGTAACTCAGGAAAATAATTACAATTTAATGCATGTTTAATTTTTAAAATTTTAAAGCAGATGTGAAAAGTTTGTGACATGTCATTGAATCTATGAAAACATTCGTTTGTATTATTTTTTGACTAAAAATCTGCATAAAAAATATTTTGCATTATGAGGATGCCGTAAGTTAGATTTGGTTCTCAAATATGATTTAGCATATTTTAGTTACTATAATTACTGTTGGAAACTACGTAACCATCTGGATGCATACTTTAATGTTATGTAGTAATAATATTAAATACAGGGAGCGACTAATAGTTCTCTCCATTCTATTCCCTAAATGTCCCTCTAACTAACTTATCCATAAAAAAGTACGATGGAGACTACTAACTAACTGAGGGAAACATTAATTACTTCGGAGATCACTTAAATTTGAAAAAAAAATTACAACTGGCGGACACATGTATGAATACTTATGCGCGCAAGTATTCATATATAATATATCAAGTATTCATATCTAAGATATTAAGTATTTAAACAAAAAACTGAAAATCAACTTTATTTTCTCTCTAGTCACACACATTTTACATGTTTTTAGAAGTGAGTTTTTTTTTCTCCATTTAATGTAATCAATATTTCTAACGATCCGCGATGAATTTTTCAAATATAAAACCACGAATATTTTCTACGTAATTTTCTCTTTCAAATGAGATCCATGATGAAGTACTTTCGGGTTCTTCGTCGTTCAAGTACTCATATCTCAGTATGCAAGTATTCATACCTCAACGAGCGAGTATTTATACCTTGTAAAGTATTAATACTTACTCAATAAAGAACCATTTTGTTATTTCAAATTGTTTAGAGAACAAACTTGCATGTACAAGGAATAATTTCATAAAAGAGTAGGTCTAATGTCCTACAAAATAATACACAAATGAATAAACTTTAAAAAATATTCATACTAAAACTTAAAAAGTATTCATACTAAAACATATAAAGTATTCATAATATAACTTTCAAAGTATCATTACTATAAAATATTCATATTGCAAAGTATTCATACTAAAGTATATAAAATATTCATACTAGGACATTGGAAGTATACATAACAAAATCAATAAAATTAATCTTACTAAAATAATGTAAGTATTCACATTATAAGATTGAAAGTATTCACACTACAATGTATGAATACTTACATGCCGAGGTATGAGTACTTGAACGACGAAGAACTCGAAAGTACTTTATCATGAATCTCATTTGAAAGATAAAATTACGTAGAAAACATTCGTGGTTTTAGATTTACAAAATTCCTCGCGGATCGTTAGAAATATTGATTAGATTAAACGGAGAAAAAAAACCCACTTCTAAAAACATGTAAAAGATGGGTGTATGACTATGGAGAAAAGAAAATTGATGTCCAGTTTTTTTTTTTTAAATATTTAATATCTTAGGTATGAATACTTGATATATTATATAGGAATACTTGCGCGCATAAGTGTTCATACATGTGCGCTACAGTTGTAATTTTTTTCAAATTTAAGTGGTCCCCATTGTACTTTATGAATAAGTTAGTTAGGAAGACATTTAGAGAACCAAATGGTGGGGACAAAATCTTCACTCTTAAATATATATATCTTCCTTCATAACAAAAAATGGATAAACAACTTTGTATGCAAAAGTTTTCTATTCTTGCCTTCTCTTCTTTCTCCTTAAAATTTTAATATTTGAGAATGAGAATAAGTAAACAGAGTTCCAGTAATATGACATCATTAAATTTTTCGATACACTTATTTATTATTTATAATTACTAAAAATACACGTCAATTAGTTACAATATATGCGTCACAATTTAAATTTATAATTATTAAAAATGCATGTTGATTACTTGCAAAATTCCAAATGTATATAACGGTTTTGCATTTTTGCATGTTATATGTCATTCTTGAATTACGTAATTAATTGCTTCTGATGGGGTCGCGGTGACTTGATATATTATTAAAAATCATGACTAGGGAGGTGGTCGTTGTATTTATTTTTCAAGTCATGTTAGTATATTGTATACTTACTAAATTATTTATCGTATATTTTTTAGAAATACAAAAAGCTCATGTGCTTGATTATATATTGTTCAGAAATAGAAAAGGAGTCCCAGAAAATCATGACAGGCTTATTTAGAAAAGAAATCTGCTAGTATAAATAATACAGCTGTTAGGCAATATTTAGCATCTCACATGATCTCTATAATTAGGAAAAAAAATCCAGCAATATGTATTTTAGGAATTTAGCCAACGGCTAATAAGAAATCATGTTATATAAATTCATGTACATCACATGTAAACATCAGAAAAATCAATACAAGTTATTTCATCATCTTTCTTTCCAAAACTTAATATATATTTATATTCACAGAAAAAAAATTCAAAATTTTAACCTCATAGCCGGAGAGATTGAAGCAATTTTTCAATTGCATTTTTGACAGTCAATCTCTAAACAAGTTATTCGGAGTTCAGATACACCGGTCGGTCCTTCTCCAAAATGTGAAATCGTAATTGGATTTTCTGGGATTAAATAACAAATAATTAGTCGGCAATTGATCATAAATACCACTAAAATGTTTTTTCAGAGATTTAAGTTAGGAAACTGGGAAAACAAATCTGCTGTTATTCCTTTTAGAATAACGGGAACCTGTTATTCTGATCTTAACCGTTAATTTTTCTTGAGATTCTCGCAGGAAAAGTTTTCTTCGTTGAGATTTTTACCCTTAGGAAAATTTTAATGGTGGAGATCGGAAGTGCAGATTCCTTTTATTCTTTTGGAATAACAGTAGATTTGTTTCCGGACACTGGTCCCATCTCCAATTATTTTATACGAGCATAATTTGACTCTTGACTATAAAATCATAAGATCAGGTATGATCGAGTGGTATGACCGTAATTCGTAGTCAGCTAGCAATCAAGTGGGGTGACCGTAACAGAGAGGCACTGACCTCTCTCCAATCATAGTGGGGTGGCTCCGCAACAAAGAATTAAGAGTGAAATATTAAGAGCTTAAAAAGCGCTAAGAAATTGATGTTCGGTTGTTTTAATTTGCGGGTGAAGAATTAAGTACTTAAGAAGAATGCATAGGTGCCTTAAAATTCGGGCAGGGGATTAAGATCCGAGCAAAATGAGGCTAAATGAGGTGTTCTTAATCCGCGTTAAGGAATTGGTGTTCGGCGGAATTAAGCGACTAAAGAAGCTAAAGGAAGCGGATTAAGTCTTAAGGAGGCTTAATCCCCGCTTGCAGAACAGTCCCAGTATTACTTTAGATATGAAGTATATCAAATTTTATTTGATAATTAAATGGTCACCAATCAAAGTATTGATAAAAACATAAAATTTCCAAATATTTCGATGGATAGTATCATAGTAGTTAGTAGATCGACTTTGAATTACACAAAATTTGGCACACAATTTGTTTAAGCTATATATTAATATCTGTAATTTTACTTCTTTATTTTAATAACAATTTAATTGGTTTTCCATAACCTATGTGAAAATTGAAATTATATTAGTTAGCTTTGTTAGCAGTTGTCACTTAATTTGCCTTCTTGATCTATTTTAATTATATTAATTGACGGTCAATTTACATTTTACCTTCTAACTTAGAGATAGTGTCCAGTCTCAGCACGTCTTAGCACTGTTATTTGAGGAAATAAAATCTGCTGTTTTCTCTCCCATACAACCAATGATTTTTGTCGAGATTCACGCATAAAAAAATTTGAACAGTTGGATAACAAAATACAGATTTATATTTTTTCAAATGAAAACCAGCAAATTCGGACTCGTGTTTGAGATTATTGGTCCAATACGAAATTTTTGCAATTTATTTTGAAAGTCAAATATTTATATATCTTTTCTTTTAAAACAAGTAACCAGGGTACGACTGCAATGCAATCGCAACTGCAAATGATTTTTTTTTCTATAACTTTTTTTTTGTCGGGAATGCCATAATTTCTATTAAAGAAACGAAAAAAAACTAGGAACTGCAATGTCGATTATTTATTTATAAAACATCTAAAAAAATAAATAATCAAAATCGTAGCATATTTTTTTACAAAAAATTAAAACTAATAAAATCATGATAATTCGTTGCGACTTATAGACCTTAATGATTCGGATCGCCATGAATTCTAATGGTTAACAACTAAAGAGCGCTTAATGGTTGCGATATTTTATTATTTTCCACAAAAAAATGATGTTATAGATTTTTAATTTGTTATTCTGTTATTGTTGTGAATAAAATAATCGGATTGCGATGTCTTTTATTGACCCGGTCAAAAGCCTTCATCTGTGGTCCCCGGTTCAATTTCGTTTGTGACCCGGATGGTTCCCAACTTCCCATTGAGAGATTGAGTTAGATATTCTTATCCACATTTGTTATGTAATCCCACATGGATACTCAATTATTTGGTCCACGATATAATCCATTAAAATGTGTTCTATAATTTAGGGTTTTTTTAATCGGAGGATCGTTTTCATTAGCAAGGTGAATTCTCATATCAAGGGATGACCATATCCATATCTTCAAAATGTAAAACACTTTATGACATCAAATAATAAAGAATTTGAATTGATATCAAGATAAACTTGAACAAACTTTTAAGAAATAATTATTCAATGAGCATGAAGGAGTCAAACATTATAATTTTGGTTAAAAAAATCTACAATATTTAAAGACTTTTAGTTAGTTGTTACAAAATAATTTTGTTTATATTAGATACCTATTAGCATAGAATAGTTGGATTAATTCAAAGGCATGTGTATCTTATGGGAAAAAGAAATTAATATTGGACTTGGACATTGACTGTAATACCGATTACGTGCTATATATTTAAAGATGGTTAGAAAAATTTAGTTGTCCTATAATATTATTTAGTCATGTAATTGATGGAACAAAAGATACAAAACATAATATGGGACTATGGTATAATTTTATAATCATTTGAAATTGCAAGTATATTTATATATATTGTTTTACTAATTTTATAATCATTTGAAATTGCAAGCATATTTATAAATATATTATTTTACTATATCTTAGGAAAAATTAACTTATATTTGTAACTACTTTGAGTCAGAAAACAAGTGTCTAACATCTTCTGTGCTATAATCTCTCTTCATCGTATACATTATTGGATAGTTGAGCTACAAAATTTGGAATAATTGGATGTAGATCCACTTTATAATCTACTCCATTGTTTATACTTCCATATGGAGTAGATTATAAGATACTACTAATAACTACTGGGTCCAGATAACATTGAGAGCTTAGTGGCAAAGGAGCTAGACCCATCTAATGAATTGAAAAATTATATTTTTTTTTTCCTTTTTATCATGTATATTTTAAATTATAGTATCCCTTAAATTAGATTATATTATATTTGTTGCTTTTTTACTGTTGTTGTGTGTAATTAGTACATACTTCCAGTATATTTTTTTTGTATTTTAGTGGAGGCTACAAGAAAATACTATGTCTAACACTGAGATATATGTAAAATTTTAGTGGAGGCTACAAGAAAATCAGTGATTTTAAAAAATTTCAAAAAAATAGTAAAATTTTTTTTAAAATTATAAAATTTGGTCTTCAAATACAATTTAATATGGAGATCAACTTGAACGGTTTGGATCGACGTTTTGAACTTTGAAATTGAAGATATGGACGCGAAGTAAAACATTCATCTTACTTCGCGAAGTACCGTAGTGAATAGTGATGCTAACAGGATTTAGGGTGTGTTTGGATGAATCAAGAATAGTGAGAGGATAGCAGCTATTCCAATTTTGAGGATAATAGTTATTCCAATATTTTGTTGGATTAGTAGAATTGTGAGACAAACAAAGAATAGTGACTATTCGCTAATCCAAACACACCCAAACGTAGATTAGTAGTTTGGAATAGTGCTAATCCGGAATAGTAGCTATTCCTCACCCATCCAAACACCTTTTAAGGGCCTGTTCGGCCGCTCCACTATTCCCGCAGGAAAAAAAAAATTCAATTCAACTGAATTTTTTTCCCACGTGAACAGTGATTTTTAGTTCAATTCCTGTATCCATGCCCATTCTTAATGATCCGCCGAACAAGCCTAAAGAATAAGCTTAGGGTAGTTGGAACCATTGTTGTTTGTTCCATTTTATATATATATATATATATATAAAGGTTGGCTAATATCAAATCAGTTGTTCCTGAGGTCCCGTACAACTAAATCGTTTTTTAATTTTCGAAGTCCAAATTATCGATTTAAACTATTAGATGTGTTCTCTATATTAAAATGTACTTGGAGACCAAATTTTATATTTTTTTGGAATTTTTTTACTATTTATTAAGCCACTTTGAAAAATGCTGATCCAACGGTGGCTTCTAATTTTACTATTTTCTTAAGCCACCGTTGGATCAGTGTTTTTCAAAGTGACTTAATATATAGTAAAAAAATCCCAAAAAATGTAAAATTTGGTCTCCAAACACATTTTAATATAGAGAACATATCTAACGGTTTGGATCGACGATTTGGACTTCGAAAATTGAAAAACGATTTGGTTGCACGGGACCTTAGGAACAACTAATTTGATATTAGCCAACCTATATATATATATATATAGAGAGAGAGAGAGAGAGAGAGATTGACTAGGGTGAGCCATGGAGTAAAATGCATTTGTACTCCACGCCATATCTTCATTTCCAAAGTTCAAATGGTCGATCCGAACCGCTCAAAATGTTCTCCATATTGAAATGTGTTTGGAGACCAAATTTTACATTTTTTGGAAATTTTTTACTATTTATTAAGCCACTTTGAAATCGCTAATCCAACGTGAATAGTAAAAATTTCTGGACCATCAGATCAGCGATTTTCAAAGTGGCTTAATAAATAGTAAAAAAATTCAAAAAAATGTAAAATTTGGTCTCCAAGCACATTTCAATATGGAGAACATTTTGAGCGGTTCGATCAACCATTTGAACTTTGGAAATGAAGATATTGTGCCATGGCTCACCAAATGCATTTACACCATGGCTTAGCCAAGTCCATCTCATATGTAATCAGTCAATGAAAATTGTTCAAATAAAAGAAAATTAACACAATTACAATATATAATCAGGTTTGGACTTTGGTGGGTACAAAGTTGGGGTGCCATAACGACGACGTCTTTTGTCCAATACCAACTCCGGATTTCTTATTTCGCACTCTTCTATGACTGATCTCTGACACCATGGTACGACACATTGAGTTTCTTCAATGTTAGTCAACAATTATGCTCAGTAAAATACCATATGATTGGCCATATTTTCATGTCAGCAGAATATCTTGACACCGATAGTAATAGATAGCTTTCTTCGTGAAAGAGGCTCGAAATAAGGATCCTTGACTTCCATCAGACAGTCAACAATTCCCATTATACATTCTATCTATTTATTATTAGCTTCGGAAATAAATCTACTGTGTTTCCAATGGAATAACAGTGTCCTCTTATTCCGATTCCAACCATTCAACTTCGTTGATTCGTTGAGATTTGTGTATGAAAAGATTTCTTCACTGAGATTCGCACATAAAAAACTTTGAATGGTTGAGATTTTTTCACAGCATATTTATTTCCATTAGCTCCCTTTTCGCCCACGGGCTTTCAATAATAATAAAAGAAATTAGTTGCCTTTTCAGCACGCGCTCACAGTTATATATACTTTACTTTTCAAGTTTCTATCTTGAATTTTTTTAGCAAGAGACTCAAATGGGGAACTTGTGCGGAGCCTCTGCTAACAGTGCTTCTTCTCCTTCAAGTAAGACCCCTCTTTTATTGCTTTCTTCTCCCTCTTTTTTTTTTTTTTTTAATTGAAGTTCACAAAATGTTTTTGTTGTATGAGGATGTCCTTGAAAATACAAAACTTGTAATTTTGTTCCTTAATTCTGTGGCGTTTTCTTTTGTGGTTTGCTGAAGTTATGCAAGTTTATGTTGTTTGGTTATTGCCAATAAACCATGGAAGTTATCTTTCTTCCTTTCCATGAATTTCTCTGTTTTTTTGCTCCCTCCCTCAATTTTTGATTTTTGACTCACTGTAACTTTTGAGTTTATTTAATTTAATAAATTGAAACTTAAAATTTGTTTTTCTTCATGGTATTGGCCGTTGGAGGTATCTCCAAAGGAGTATTACTGTGTTTCCCCATTATATCATATTTTGTGAATAATTTATTTGATGATTTCAGGTCTTTTCATTTTAAAAAGTTAGGTGCAATGCTTAATTTGAGTATTTCAGAGAAGTGTTAAATTATTCATTTCAAATGGTAGGGTTTTGCACTTATCAAAGATATCCTTTTGACCGAAATGTAGGTTGTTGACTGGACTAACTGAGTATTCAAACTTGTACAGCATTTGTCACCAGCACTTATTTTATCCCCAAGTAACATCACATATTCATTAAAAATCACATAATATTACCAACCGCCTTCTTTTCACTTGACAGTTAGATTAGATATGTCTCCATTCTGCCAATTCAAAGATGACGACTGAGATGATGCTCTAGTAACCAAACTTTCAATATCAGATTAATTTCAGTACTCTGAAACCCAAAATTGGTAAAGTTTTAGTCTATTCTGGTCAATTTATGGCACCAAGCTCATGTTGGCCCATAAGAAAACAAAAATTGATGGTTATTCTTGTAAATTATCAAAGATTAATCTTAAATTTAATTACACTTCAATACCAGAAAATCAACTATACAGCAACACAACCAATTCAACTGACACAAGCAAGGCCACACAGCACAGCATATCCAGCTCTGCGCCGTCATACCAGAGCGAGGCGTTGCCTCCAGCTTCCAGCCTGAAATCATTCAGCTTGAGTGATCTCAAATCAGCAACTAAAAATTTCGGGTCAAGCGCATATCTTGGCGAAGGCGGATTTGGGTGTGTGTATAAAGGCTGGATAGATGACAACACTCTCTCGCCAACAAAACCTGGAACCGGAATTGTCGTTGCCATTAAGAAACTAAAAAGGGAGAGCTTTCAAGGTCAAAAGGAATGGATGGTATGTTGTTGTTTTAGTCATGTTGATATTTTGGACTAATCAATTAAATAAAAAAAGAATTAGAGAATTTATTAATAGCATCATTCAATTTTTTTTTGGGTTTTCATCTATGAAGAAATCCACAAAAGAATTACAATAAATATTTTGTCATTACCTATTTTTTTTTTTTTTTGCTAGACTGAAGTGAGGTATTTGGGGGAACTTCGCCATGAAAATTTAGTAAAGCTGGTAGGATACTGCTCTGAGTCTGACAACAAGCTACTGGTATATGAATACATGCCAAAAGGCAGCTTGGAAAACCATTTATTTAGAAGTATGTTAATCTCTTATCTTTTAATTTATTTTATTTTTTACACGTTTTTGTTGAATGCTAACAAAATATAAGATAGGCTCCGACAGTATTTCATTCATATCCCAATTAAATATTTAGTACACTTTAAAACATGTGATGCCAAGCACAAACTTCTCGGGTCCGGATCCCCTAATGTAACCCAATTTTTGAGTTTTGGATCAAGACCGTCTGATTAGAATCTGACGTTCCATCTCGAACGCTTCATCTCGGGATGTGTGTCCATCTCGAATCTAGCGCTTCATCTCGCGCGCTCATCTCGAATCGGACGGTCCTGATTTAAAACCCAAAAATTGAGTTACATTACTGGTTCTGGATTCAAACTTCTCTGGGTTAGGTACTTGTTTGTGGAATATAAAATGCAACTATATGACATGACACGTAATTAGTGCATTCTTTGACTTGCTATCCATGAATCAGACGAAAGATAATTAGAAATTGAGTCAGATCGCCATTTCTGACCTGGTTAAGTAGAAACAGCAATATTTAATATTTATCACCTTAACTTATTATACTTCTTTTATTATTTAGGGGGAATGCAGCCCATTTCTTGGAACATGAGAGTTAACATAGCAATTGATGTAGCAAGAGGGCTTTCTTTCTTGCACAACTTGGAAAATCAAGTTATTTTTCGTGATCTGAAGTCATCAAATGTCCTGCTTGACTCGGTAACATATTTTCAATATCTTAATTTATTTTAATAAAACAAGAACAAACCTAACTTTTAGACTTTTAGTGTATACTGTATACTGAACAATAATTTGATTAATCAGGATTTCAAAGCAAAATTGTCAGATTTTGGCTTGGCTAGGAATGGCCCGACCGGAGATAAAAGTCACGTTTCGACTAAGGTTGTCGGGACCCGTGGATATGCTGCTCCTGAATATATAGCAACAGGTTAAAAAAAATTCCTGATAGCATGAAGCGTGAATTGAAATTTAAGTCATAATTACTCTAAATGCAAGAGACACCTAAACGAATTTACCATCTTTATTCGTTACACAATCTTACAAAATTTTTCTGCCAGGTCATTTATCATCAAAGAGCGACATATACAGCTTTGGAGTAGTCCTCCTGGAGCTTCTCACTGGAAAGCGGGCCCTGGAAGAAGAGAGAGGTGCAATTGATGAGACCCTAGTGGATTGGGCAAAGCCCTACTTAAATGAAAAGAGAAAAATATTTCGGATTATGGATACCCGATTAGGTGGCCAGTACTCGAAGAAACAAGCGCAAAGTATCGCTTCTTGGGCAATAGAGTGCTTGCATTCCGACCCGAGAAATCGACCCAACATGTCTGATATTTTGCCAGAACTGGAGTTGCTCAAGAATGCCAAAGAGATTATGACACCAAGGCCTAATAGGATGATCAGGGATGTTGGTAGACATAACAGATAGATATATATAGATAGATAATATATAAATTTTGTGATATTATTATGATTCTTTTGTGATGCTGAATATGAGGTTCTCGTTGCTGGACTGCCTGGACATATACATGTGTAATTAAAGAGTAATAGTTAAGATTTATATTATTAATTTATCACTGTTATTTGTTATGATTTCTCATTAAAAAATGTGAGGGAGGAAATATTGCCCGAAATTTTTATTAATAGGAAATTAATAAATTAATTATCGTGATTGAGGAAGGTTTTGGTTGGAATTTGAAAAGTGGGAAAACCGTGAAATACGGTAACATTCAGAGAACGTAATAGTTGACAGCGACCAGATTAACGTAAATGCTGAAGCAGCTAGAATTCATTGAGTCTGGCTGTAATTTTTGGGGACAGAACAAAAAAAGCAGCAGGCCGTTGAAACATATTTCTTCGTTTAATATATAATAAAATTGAGCGAGAAAAAAACATTGTATGTTGCTCAGAAGTCAGAACCATATTTCTTCATTATTGACATAAAAGACATTTTGATTGGATAACCAGCTCTTGTGAAACCAAACAGACAGAATCAGAATATTGAA
Organism: Carex cristatella; assembly: GCA_024447775.1. Classification (NCBI taxonomy): domain Eukaryota; kingdom Viridiplantae; phylum Streptophyta; class Magnoliopsida; order Poales; family Cyperaceae; genus Carex; species Carex cristatella. Next base: position 2,640,267 of record JAJHPF010000024.1, on the reverse strand, counting down.
ATTGCATATGGTTATTAAAGTAAGAAGTTACGCATATCATCCAAATGAAACGTCAAGCATAGATTTTGTGTGAACTCCTAGTTGCCTATTTGCGCTAATCATGTTGTATGGCATGTGATGAGCAATTTTCTCTCTTATTTGTCTACTGGCTTTTACTAAAAAGGGAAAAAAGATCTGAGTTCTCATTTAATGATTTAAGTCACATGAGCAAAATTAATTGAGGCATTATATTTGCATTAAGATCCGTCCATTACAATCCATGGATAATATTTGGTCGTAGTTCATGAAGTACATTAGGCCATAACCAAAAAATGTCTTTTATGCCAATAATGAAGAAATATGATTCTGTCCATTGTCAAAAATCACGACTAACTTTTTTTTTTGGCACTGGGTTCTGTCTGTTGTCAAAAATAGACTTAATGAATTCTCGCTAATTAAGCGTTTACATTAATCTGGGTGAAATTTTTATTAATAAAAAACTAATAAATAAAATATTATAATTGAAGAAGATTTACTGTTGATTTTGAAAAGTAAGAAAATTGTGATATTCTACTACGTCTAGAGGGCGTTGTATAATATCATGGCCAGATTAGCAGCAAAAATTAGTTAAATCGGGCCGTAATAATTGCAAAGGCCAGGAGTGAAAAAAGAAGAAGAAGGTCGTAATAGATCGCAACGGTTTGGGGTGAGGAAAAAAATGGGCCAACTCTATGCCATAGTTCGCAGCTAACTTAGAATTCAAATTGTTGCCATAGTTCGCAACTGGCCCAGCCGGATTAGGATTCAAATCCTCTCCAATCCGTGATTCATGGTCAAACTTGAAAATCCAAAACAGGAAAAGGAGAACACTGAATTCAATATATTATATTATTCAGTGAATTTCTTTTTGTTTTTCCTCGCCCCAAGGCTGTGGCGAAGTTTTCTGGCCGTTACCAACTATCGCGGCCTGATTTAACTAATTTTCGCTGCTAACTGATTTTTGTTAATCTAACCGTGATATTCATCTGAACGATGTAGAAAATTACGGTTTTTCTATTTTTTAAAATCAACAATAAACCTTCTCTAATGACAATATTTTATTTATTAATTTTTTATTAATAAATATTTTTGGTTAATCTGGCCGTTATCAACTATCACATCCTTTAGACGTTATCGTATTTCATGGTTTTCCCACATTTCAACTTCTAGACAAAACCTTCTTCAATCACAATAATTAATTTATTAATTTCCTATTAATAAAAATTTCGGGAAAAAATTGGACGCGAAAAAAGATGTTTCAACTGTGGTCATACCTAGAGGAGACACATGTCTCTCGGGTCCAGATCCTCTGAAGTAACTCAATTTTTTAGTTTTGAATCGAGACTGTCTAATTCGAATCCGTCGCTCGGAATTTAAATTCATCTCTCAGAATGTGTGTGTTCTGCTTTCAAATTAATGTCTCAGATTCGAATCGAACCCAATTTTTGATTACTTCACTGGATCTAAATTCCATGTCTCTCCGTCCGTTTATGTGTTTATTAGATATTTCCCACTCTCTACAAAAAAAAAAAATTTAGAGATTTCTCACTGTACCTTGTGTCTTTTCAATTTGTTGTGTTTTCTAATTAATTTGTCTTTTCATGAGACCTTTCTTCTATTCTTCTTTGCTTTCTCAAGCTAGGTTCTTTTATTTTTCTAATTTGCCTTTCCACAAGTACATAATTTATGTTGCAACTTGGAACATATATCAATATAGCTCAGTGATTGCTAGTAAAATTGTAGCCATTCAGTCAGCAAATAGGAAAAGAACAGAATAAATTTATCTTGCTTAAACTCAAACTAATACATGTATGAATTGACAACTAAAAAAATAAATAAACAAAACACAATTCAACAGTACCAAAAAAAAAACCAACTTCTTCTTATGTACTTACAAATATTTAAGTTCTAAGTTTTTTTTTAATTTATTTCCGTTTGAAATTGACAAATTAAAGTTAAAAGAATCATATTTAAAAAAAAAAAAATCTAACTTTTATAATTTCAATTGGGTCGGAATGAGTAGATGGATCATAGGGTAAACTTATATCACCTGAGCTAACAAAATTTTGAGTTTGAATCCGGTTTGTTCATTATATACTAGCACGAATCTTAAAAAAAAATCCATGCATTACAGATTTGAACCGAATTGGTTTGAATTTTGATCGGATAGTACAAATTGAAACTAAAAAATTGTGTTACCTCAGATGATGCGGACCCTTTTATAGGGTTGGGTCACTTCACCTTGGATCCATCTAGCTTTGAAATTTTTTATATGTAGATATTATTAAATCCAGATGTACGAAAATAGAAAAAATATATCATTCTCAACAAATATAGAAAAATTAGATTTATTGAGTCCGATACAAATATTTGGATCAAACTCAATAGTCCCAATTTATTAGTTTTTTATTTTAGTTTTTAAACAGTTGAAAATTCTAATAAGATGTCACATTTCATCAAGTCAGAAGTGGATCGGATTCAATAAATTGAATCATTCTATATTTTCGTATAAAACAATGTACTCCTCCTATTTTCGTTCGGCTGAATATAATAATTTTTTTCTGTATCTTTATATCTCCACTCGGTGGTCCCCACTTCACAACAGTCTGACTTGTAATCCTCGTTGTTTATGTAGTACACGTCAAGACTCCAAGTCCTTGTCATATCCGTCCCCGTCATTGCAACTGGTATTCTCGTACACCTGGTTCAGGCAATACAGATATCCCAATTGGGCAACTCTGCATCATGACCCCACCTGTCAGTGATCAGTACTCTAACTTTATGTCCGACCTTTAGAATAGAAAAGAAAGAGGAAAAAGGATAAAAAAAAAAGTTGGAGCCTCGTGAGTCGTGACCTCGTCTAAGTCGTCTTTGTTTTTGCACCGAATTTCAACCTTCCGATCCATTTTCCCTCCATAAATCAGCGGTTCTGCTCAAAATGTCACACGTCAGCAGACTGTTGGGACCCTCATTTCACTTTCAATGTCGTGATAGACTGATAGACGATAAGCTCAAGCGCACAGGTCATCAATGGAAATGGAGGTAAGTATTGCAAGAAGCAACTGCATCTGGATTAAACCCGTCGGATCGAGATCGAATGGATAATAGGATTTTAGTTCAGCCGCTATTTTCGCACGGATAGCCTCATTTTGATCTATATAAGTATGTCACCTTGCTTCAAGTAATACCCAAATCCTAGGTTAGCCTTTTCTTAAACTTAAATTCTACTTGTTAGCACGCTCTTTCATCTTGATTGGAGGCTTATAACTTTATATAGTGATTTTCAGTCTTTCTGGCTTGCAATGGGTTATCGGAGAGAAATGGAACTCAAATGCGCATTGTTAGGTTCTTTGTTCTATACTTTGATTGTATTCATAAATTGTGGAGTTTTCTCTTTTGGAGTAACGCAAGCACAATCAGCGATGCTGAATGTAGATGCTTCATCTAAATCGGCCCGGGTCATGCCTGATACTTTGTTTGGCATCTTTTTTGAGGTAAAATAAAATTAGAGTTGTTATCCATAGTTGTTGGATACAGCTCACCAATTTTAATGTTTTTACCGTATTTTTGCTATCTATATCTAATATCTATTTATAAATTATAACATGCTGATGAAGTCAATTAGGAAGGAGTACCTTCAAATTTTATTTTTAGCTGTGGAAAAAATTCAAATTTCACATTTCAAATTTCATTTTTAGCATGCTGATGAAGTTAATTAGGAGCATCTATAAATTATTTCTACGGATAATCAAACTTCTACGGCTCAGTGACAAAGAAAAAGGGGCAATTCAGATACTTTAGAAAATCAGTTATGACTTAGGACTTGGGAGGAGTTATGCAAGATGTCATTAATAGTGCTGGAAATATGACTTGTAGGGCTCCCATATAATTATTCCTTTACTAAATGCAAGTTAAATTAGAGTTCTCTTTATATATTCTAATAAAATTGTAGGAGATTAACCATGCAGGAGCTGGCGGTCTGTGGGCCGAGCTGGTTAACAATAGAGGTATTGTACTTTTGATTCATTTGTTTAAAAGTTTTTCAGATTTCAATAATTATAAGCAAACAAAACTCAAGGATATTATTATGTTTTTTTTCTTAGGTTTTGAAGCTGGAGGTAAAAATACTCCATCAATCATTGACCCTTGGGTTCAAATTGGGGACAGCTCAAAAATAATTATGTCGACTGATCGAACTTCAACATTCAAAAGGAATGAGGTCGCGCTAAAAATGGAAGTTCTTTGTGATACAAATGACAAATCGAATTCATGCCCATCTCAAGGTGTCGGTGTGTATAATCCTGGCTTTTGGGGCATGGTATGTTACTCACCTGTATTTATGCAAAGCATATTAAGTATGTTCATGTAAAATGAAACATATCATGTCATCTTTAAAAAAGGAGGGGTCCAATGCTGAAGGTTTTGGCATCAAATGATTGCCAATAAAATTGGTCTCAAATTATTACTTTTTAAACTTTCAAATAACAAAACAAATTGATTGAATATTTTATACAAATTACAGTGCTCAAATAAAAAGGAATTACATATTTTATGCTATTAAAATAAACTCAAATTCCTATAATATTTTGTGTGCATGCAAAACAAATCAAACGGTTTTAACTTTGATATATCAAGTATAAATCAGAATTTGGCACCATTTGACATCAAAACCAATGAACGTTGGATCCCTCTAAAAAGGATACAGATAGAAAGTATATTAGCCCAAAACTACCATTTTTTTCATTCTTAAACTGTATTCAGACAAAGAAGAACAAGGTAACTGGGCATTTTCAAAGAACTTGTGGTTTGTGGAGTTGGGAGTCCACATGTGATATTTGATGTTTTAAAGGGGCATATAAATTATTTCTCAAAAATTAGGGTTAGACATGGAAAATTTCCATTCAAGATTTTTTTTTTGACATCTGACTGTTGTAACAATTTGTCTTACTATTTTGATGTTTCAGAATATTGAGCTTGGAAAGGTGTACAATGTTGTGTTGTATATAATGTCAGTAGACTCTGTAGATTTATCAGTTTCTCTGACAAGTTCCGACGGTTCACTGAATCTGGCTCAGCATAACATAAAGTAAGCATTTTTTGGATTGGAATAAATAGGGAAATACAGAGAGAAAGAGAGCGAGAGATATAGAGAGTAGTCCTATTGTTTAATAATTTTTTTTTTTCCTGTAGAGGTCATGCTCACCAATTCTCGAGCTGGACCAAGTTTGAATTTAAGTTAAAATCCAAGGTTACAAATTCCAACTCGAGACTTCAAATCACAACCAGTAAAAGGGGAACTATCTGGCTTGATCAAGTATCAGTCATGCCATCAGACACCTTTAAGGTCAGATTTATCATATACGTATTGTGGTGAACTTTTAGAGCAATTTCATGTGCATCCTGCCAAATTTCAATATCATGTAGACTCTGCAAAGCAAAAATTTATCTTGCATACCCTACAAAAAAAATTATTGTCATGTTTATGCCCTAACAGTCATGAAAAGAACCTCTGCTCCCTGCATGTTCTCTTCTTTGCAAATTCTGCTTATTTTTTTTTTCATAAACAAGGAAGAAAAGTTAGTTTAGCATTCTTTTAAATGAACCGGAATAGGAAGAATACAAGTGATGAATTCCATGCTTTCGAGGGTCTACAAGAAATTCATCATTTCACAAGGGCGTACATTATATAGGGTCTTGTGTAAGGTGCACATTAATATTCCGATCCTACATGATTACCATATTTCAGGGACATGGTTTTAGGAAAGATCTGGCTGCCATGCTGGCTGATATAAAACCTCGGTTTCTCAGATTTCCAGGTCAACTTTTTTTCTTTTTTCTTTTCTTATATCTTGTATTCTGATCCCAAAAGGGAATAGCACAGTAATTTTTTTGGTTTAAAATTTGTTCTAGGTGGATCATATTCACAAGGGGGAAGACTAATGAATGCATTTAGGTGGAAAAGTACAGTGGGCCCCTGGGAACAGCGGCCCGGCCATTTCAATGACGTATGGAACTATTGGACAGATGATGGCCTTGGTTTTTTCGAATTCCTTCAAGTATGAATTTTCCCAGTTTCTCTGACTTATTTTTTTATGTTAATTTACTTTGATAAAGTGGCTTTCCTTAATCAAGTAACAAATGCTAGCATAGTTTCTATTTTATTTTTTTAACTTTTTTCTCACAGTTGGCAGAGGATCTTGGTGCTTTACCTGTGTGGGTAATACATAATGGTAATTGTATTTTAATCTCAACTACATATAGGTAACTGGGTGAATATACTAATGCTGCCATTATTAATTGCAAGATTTGTTTCCTGGCAGGAATCAGCCTTAATGATCAAATTAACCCGTCCAGTCTTCCTTCTTTTGTTGAGGTATGTCATCACAGCCATGTTTACTAATTCTCTACCCTGATTTTATTATACTTTAGATGATTTTTTTTTGTAGAGGATGTACTTTATTTTTTCATATGACCGTAACATTGTAGGATATTCTTGATGGTATTGAGTTTGCAAGGGGAGATGCTCACTCCACCTGGGGTTCAGTTCGGGCTCAGATGGGTCATCCCAAACCTTTTGAGCTAAGGTTCATTTCCATTGGAAATCAAGAATGCTGGAACGGCGACTACAAAGGTATATATTTTTGCTCATAAACTAGTAAACATTTTCTTAGCATATCATATAAGAGTCCAATGGCCAAACTAAATCTTTTATCTGTTAACAGCCAATTACCTAAAGTTCTACACTGCAATTAAATCGGCATATCCTGACATAAAGGTGGTTACAAATTGTGATGGGTCAATTGGGCGTTTAGATCACCCTGCTGATTTGTATGATATCCATGTGAGAATCTGTACTGTATTGTATCTTTATAAAATCATGCTTCTCATATTTATTTATGAACTCTCTAATTATTTCTTTTTTTTATTTTTTTCTTGTGTAGGTTTATACTTCTGCATCTGATATGTTCTCCAAAGCACAGTTATTCGACAAGATATCACGAAATGGACCCAAGGTCATTTTTCTTCAAACCTACTGAATATTTTTTTTTTTGCTTTGCACACCCAATTATTTTTTCTCTTTCCAATTGCTCGAGCCATATACCTTTATCATTTCATGTATCTAACCTATCTAGGTATCTATCTTTTGCAACTGCCGATGAGCTAGAAATATGTACTAGGGGTTTTAACAAGACTATAATTTAGCAACTTTTTGGGTAAATTATAGATGAGGTTTTGCAATTTTTGCATTAGCTCAAGTAATTTAGGCTGTTAAGTGCATCAGGTGGTACCTTTCTAGGGCGCGAACCTTGAGAAAACTATTTAAAGCTCATTATTATAATCTGCAAGGACATTTTGAAAAGTTAATTCTGTGGTCGCAATTGACACACTAGCAACCACATGCACTGCTTGCATACATATTAAAATAAAATAGTCCAAGGTTAAATATTACACCGATGGGTGCTTTCTGCAAATATCACAAATAAATTCCTTCAAAGATTCTTGTTAAATTGTCCAAAAGATGGAAAGCTATGGTAGAATCTCATTTATGATGGACATGATATCAGGCATTTGTTAGTGAATATGCGGTAACTGGAAAGGATGCTGGAAAAGGAACATTAGTTGCCGCATTAGCAGAAGCTGGTTTCCTTATGGGATTAGAAAGAAACAGGTACACCTTTTCTAATTCAGTGTAGTTGCTTTTTTCTCTTTCTTTTTTCACTTATTTTTTCTTTTCTTTTTGTTGTTATTAAAAGTTTGGTATTAGCAAAAAGTCACCAGATTTTTTCAGTATTTGCATTACACCCATAAATGTATTTGAAAGCAACCAATTTTCTAGTGAAAGAGTCTTTATGAATATTCTGTATGATTGTTGGGTCATTTTTCTTAGAAATATTTGCCCCTTTCAAATAATTATGTACAAAAAGTGTATTGCCTACATTTCATGTTGCCTCATTTGGTACAAAACAAAGAATAAGTCAGATAATTAATTACAAAAAGAAGTTTTCACAAGGTCAAAATTATTACCTGCTCTAGTTTGGTTTTGTATAAAGCCTGTAAATAGTTCCGTTCTAAGTAAAACTTGAAATCAATTTGTGAAATACCTATTGTTCCTAGTGTGTATTACAGAAGGAAGGATACAGTGGCCATGCTTTGCTTGTCGGATTGTTTGTTGTTTGGTTACTCTTAAATAATCTTCAGTAGTGGGTTCTGAATACATTCAGAATTCCTTAAATCATGATTTTTCTAAAATTAGGGATTTCTAGGCGGGGAGAATCAGCTGGATTCTACCCACCCCAAAAGATAAAGAGTGACTTTAACAGAAGCAGCAGTTTATTCATTCTGTGTAGTGATGTCCATCTATAAAGTAACAAACAAAAACAAATTTATTGTGTTTAACATTAAAATTTCTCTCCAGTGATATTGTAGGGATGGCAAGCTGCGCCCCACTTTTTGTAAATGACAACGATCGCGGGTACAGTTTTGTCAATTTGTTTTTTAAGACGTTAATTGTAGAAATTATTAAGTCTTCATATCATTCTGGGTTTCTTGTTTCTATTGTGTGATGAAGGTTCAACCCAGATGCTATAGTTTTCAATTCAAACATGCAATTCGGGACACCTAGCTACTGGATACAGCACTTCTTTAAGTATTCCAGCAGCGCAATATACCATCCTTCTGCCATTCAAGCCAGTAATTACCCTTCTCTACTTGCATCTGCACTTACATGGGGAAACAGCAAAAAGAAATACCTCCAGCTCAAGGTATTTTGTATGATATGTATTGTATCATATCCAAAACTTCCAAGGTTCCTATTCTATAGATTTAAAAATACATTGATTTGTTCAGATTTTGAATTACGGGAGTAAAGTTGTGCCTTTGAACATGTCCATTTCTGGATTAGAAACAAAGATTTCTTCTAATGGTGGAATAAAGACTGTTCTTACATCAAGCAAATTGTCAGATGAGAATTCCTTCCAAGAACCAAAAAAGGTTTGTTAATCATTCTTCTTCTAATGCCAGTACTTATTCCCTTATTACTGTTATTCAAAATCAGATCAGAGACTTAATCCTTGGAAAATACAACAAAAATATAAGTGAAACTGTCGTGTCCAACACCTAAAATGGCTGTAGAGACCTTTATATACTGCAACATATCTAAGATCTAATACAGTGATTTTTGGACATAATTTTTATCTGAACTTTTGGTTGATGAATGGTGTAGGTAATACCAGTGGCAACTAAGCTCTCCAAAGCAGGGGCAAAGATGTCAGATATGATTGCACCGTATTCCCTCACCTCATTTGATCTCTTGATTGAACGACAAAATTTAAGATCTATCATTTGAATAGCAAAAGATTATTTGTTACTCCAAAAAAAAAAAAAAAACTCATTTGAAGTCTCGAGTAAAATAGTGAAGTACAGATAAAATAATATTACATACAACTAGAAAATGTCTCATTTCATTTCAGAATCTTTTACATGTAAATAATATTTGTTTATGTCATGGACTTATTATAATTCGATGATATATGATGATTGTAAACAAATTTATAAGAAATCGAAGTATCAGGCTACGAAGAGTTTTTACCTTGGAAAATCTGTTTTGCATGAACTTAGCTGTTTAAGTGCAACCAAATCTTGCTAAACTTGTTCATCCGATTATATTTGATATTAATTTGATCTGCACTGAGAAAAACTGTACATATTTAGAAATCTTAAAGTACATGCATTCACAAATTTCACTAAAAGTAAATGCATCATGAGGCAAAATTTGCATCCAAAATCTAACCAAATTAATAGTAGCTCGCATTAAAATAAGCTTTGTATACAGTCATGTATAAAAACCCTATAAAAACTGGCAGAAGAGATTCCGGGGCCTAGCAGGGATAAATAGGGATTCATATCGTCTGCAAAATGAATCTGAATCGTCTGATATGTTTTTGTACGAATATTTTTTTTTTTGAAATCAGTTTTTGTACGAATATTAAAGAGACCCTATGAAATACATGCTTGGGCCGGATTGGTCCGAGTTGTGATTGGATAGTCGAGATTTCAAACCCAAGATATAAGAAAATGCAAAGGATACAGGCTCGGATGAATAGAGGTGTCATCTGGCATTATATTTATACATAGACAAAATATGTAATTCGTGTGATATTATGATTTTTTTTCGGTGTTGAGGTTGTAGTCACGGGATATACTTGTCTTAATCAGTGTCTAACAATGATTAATGAGGATACGTATTAACTTATGTTTGTCATTTGTTTTGAATTTATTATCGGGTTTAGTTTGATTATAAAGGGTTTTCTTTTCTTTTCCTTTGTACCCGAAACTTAAAAGATGCAAAATCCATTCCGCTCAGAATCATCTTTTTTTTTTTTTTAAAGGCATGAGCCCGTTTCATTGCCATGAAACAAAAGTCTGAGAACAAAACAAAGGAAAATTCAGAAAATGCAAGAATAAGTAGAATAAAGCTAACAGTGTGCACGCAGACACCAAAAAATATTCTAATGCCGTATTAAAGCTAATCCCAAAAGGTCAGGCTATCCTGAATATATTCTCCCAGTAACTCGGAAACGCCCTCAGTCGGAGTCAATCCATTCTATCATCTGCTCAACCGCTGGGGCTGCAATCTGCAGGGGCACCGCATCAGTGTCATTTGGCAGCCAGTCGTTGACCGCAGCATGTAAATCTTCAGATAAAGTACCTGTCCAATGTATCACAATAGAGATAATAGTGAGGATAACAGATCGACACGAATGTACAATACTATTTCGGAAACAGAGATCATTCTGTTGCTTCCATATGCACCATATCACCGCACTAACCACAATTAAGAAAGTCAAACGGGAGATTTTAAAGAGAGAGAGCATATAAAATAACATCATCAATAGATCGCCAATGTCTACTAATGTCCTGACATTTCCTCATGTAGAACCATATAGATTGTGAGAAATAACACAGAAAAAACAGATGATCAGTATCCTCTAAATGAGAACAAAACTGACAGAAAGGATCCCCTGACCAACCTTTCTCTTGTAACTTAGCTTTTGTTAGAATTTTATTTTTGCTCATTAACTACATAAAGGCTCTAATTTTGGGTGGTACTGGAAGATTCCACCAAAGTAGTGGGTTGGTAAGGTGTTCTTCCTGGAATTGGAAAAATTGATACATAGATTGAACAGTGTATGCCCCTTTAGAGTCCCGGTGCCAGACTAATTGATCTAATTCATGTGTAAAGGAAGTAGAACTAATTAAGGTGAGTATCTGATGCCAATCCTGGTACATAACCCCACTAATCATTCTCTTGAATTTGAGGCAATTTCCTTGTGTAACCATCACCTCCTGAACTGAAACATGAGGGGTCAGGCAAATATATACAAATGATGAAAAGTAATAGACAAGGGGCATGATTGGTACCAAGTGTCATGCCAAGAAACTAAACCTACCCTGTTGGCTAGGATTATAAGAAATATCAAGAGCAAAAAAGTGAGACAAGGAGAGGACATCTGTCCAGAATGGAGAAGGTGGTATGTGACTATTCATATTGGCCTGCAAAATCAATTTCCAGAGATTATAATAATGAGGATCTTTGTATCTCCACCACCATTTAATTAACAATGCACAATTCATTTGGTGGAGATCCAAGATACCCATGCCCCCAAATTTTTTGGCCACATAGACCTCCTGCCAGTTCAGCAAAGCATATTTTCTTTTATGGTGTGTCCCTTGCCACAAAAACTTCCTCCTGAACTTATCTAATTCGAGGAGGACCGTGTTAGGTATCTTATAAAATGACAAAGTATAAAGGAGTACAGCAGATAAAACAGAATTAATTAGAGTAATCCTACCTCCCAAAGACTAAGACTGTCCTTTCCAACCTTGCGAAACTTGTCAATAAGGAACCCCCAGTCTTTGGTTTTGAGTGGTGTATCTGAGATATGAATCCCAAGATATTTAAAAGGAAATCGGGTCAGTTGACATATAAAGATGTCAGCTAAATGCCTAGCTTCATTATGGGAGAGATTAATAGGATACATCTCCGTTTTGTCCAGATTCATCTTGATACCTGAGATGGCCTCAAACAAAATCATATGCCACCAAGCCAATTCCACATTGCGAGGATCAGCATTAAGAAATAAAATTGTGTCATCAGCATAGTGACAATTGTCACTGGCGCTGCTCATGGTCACAAGGAGGCCCTAGACCCAGCAAGTGATTAAGCTGTCTGCCCTTATGAAATACTTTACTAAGTGTATCAGCAGCCAAGTTGTAAAGATAAAGTGATAATAGATCCCTTATCTAACTCCTCTTTTACAAAAAAAATAAGGAGTTAGTTCTCTATTAATATTGACACAGGATTGAGAACTGACAAGCCATTGTGCCATCCAGAAGAGCTCAAAATCATCTTGGAATTCGAATTTGTCGCTCAGAATATGTGTACTCCATTTCAAATTATTGCGGATTCCAATCAGACGGTCCGATCTACAGTCCACTGCACTGAATTCTCCCCGATCGGCCCTTTCTTTACTAATGTTATCCCCGTACACCCGGCTCACTAACACAGATATACCAACTGGAGAATTCTGCTTCAAGTCCCTGTCTGTCAATGAATAATGGGTCTATTCCATCCCGCGGTCTACGCGCTAATTTATTATTACTATCTGACTTCAAATATTAAAGGATGAGAAGATAAAATAAAATAAAAAACAAAAGGACGATCCAATCATCCTCCAATGATTCCAATCCAGCAACCTCTTTGTTTTCCACCAGATCTCAACCTTCCAATCCATTTTCCCTCCATGAAAACAACTGTCCTGATCAAATGTCACTCGTCAGCAGACCAATGGGACCCTCACTTCGCTTTCACTATCCTGAGAGGCGATAAGCTCAAATGCACAAGTTGTCAATGGAAGTTGAGAAATTTATTTAAAGAAGCAACTCCATTTGGATTGGATTCGTTGGATGGAGATCAAACCGATAATACGATTTCGTTTGGCCGCTATTTACGCCGCGATAGCCATATTTAGATGACATAACCTTGCTTCAAGTATCACACAAATGTCAGAATCAATGTTCTGTTTTCGCTTTTTCTTTACTGTTAATTCTACTTATTAGCACACTTGTGCAAGCAATTAGATTTTTTATTTTTTATTTGGGGATTTATATAGTGTTGTATTGCGACTTACAGTTTTTTGGGCCTTCATTGTGTTAGTGGAGAGAGATGGAACTCAAATGGATATTGTTCGGTTCTTTGTTTTCTACCTTGATTGTACTCTTAAATTATGGAGCCTTTTCTTTTGGATTAACAAAAGCACAATCAGCCACTTTGAATGTAGATGTGTCATCTCAATCGGCTCGGGTCATGCCTGATAATTTATTTGGCATCTTTTTTGAGGTAAAAATTTGAAATGAAGTTGGATCCTTCTAGATTTTCGTCTCCATGTGCTCTTATAGTTATGAATAGAGACATAATAAGGCTGACTACATCTCTTTATAACATGCTGATGATGCTCTAATGTGTGTCCAGTTTTACAATTATTACTAAAATTGGTCAATTTATCATGTTCAACCCTGAAAAATTATAAACAAAGAAAATATGTTCTTGCTACCCACCCTCCTATTTAATTTCAAATAGGTTTCAAAGTAACCATACACGTCACATTAGTATATTCTCTACAATTTAGCACACGTGTTGCACAGCTCTCATCTGTCTGATCTCATTGTGATTTGATCTGGTCACAAAGAGATCGGATAGGTGACGGCTGCAGAATATAAGGTGCTGTGCTGCGGGGGATAATGATTCACTCCACTAATAGTTCTGCATAGTGACAAAGAAAAGAGGGGCAATTCAGGTACTTTACAGAATTAGGTAAGGAGGGGATAATGTGGTTGTTTTACCATTGTCCGAAGAGTTACCAAAATTAATCGCTTACAAAATGAGTCACGCGTAGAGCCCCCGTATAAGCATTCCTTTACTGGAAACAAAATAAATTTCTGTTTTATATATTCTAATGAAATTGTAGGAGATTAATCATGCGGGAGCTGGTGGCTTGTGGGCTGAGCTCGTCAGAAATAGAGGTATTGTACTTTTAAATTTTTTTTTTTAAGTTTTTTAGTTTAAAATAAAAACAAGAACAGAAAACTACAAGGAAATTCAATCTTTTTTTGTTTTTCAGGTTTTGAAGCAGGTGGTAAAAATACTCCATCAATTTTTGATCCATGGGTTCAAATTGGGAATGACTCGAACATAATTCTGTCGACCGACCGAACTTCAACTTTTGAAATGAACGAGGTTGCACTAAAAATGGAAGTGCTTTGCGATAATAATGACAATTCAAATCCATGTCCATCTCAAGGTGTCGGTGTTTATAATCCTGGCTTCTGGGGCATGGTATTTATCTGTTTCCTTGCAAAACATCAAAATATCAAGTATATCATGCAAAAGGAGGGATATAATGCTACCTTTCAAAATCAGTAGATAATAAGTATCCAATGAACCGATCTGTCTCCCATGTTTTCCAAAGATGCCCTGATGTACCATTTCTTCACTCTTGATCCGTATTGCAGATGAGGAAGAAAAAAAAGGGTAATTTGAGTATGTCCTAAGAATTGTAGAGTGGGGATACATGTGTAATATTTGCATGTTTTAAAGGGCCATATGAGATATTAGGGTTAGACATGAAATTTTTCCTTTCCATTAATTTTTGATCACTGACTATTGTTTGTTTTTCTATTTTGATGTTTCAGAATATTGAGGATGGACAGGTGTACAACGTTGCATTGTATATAATGTCAGTAGACTCAGTAGATTTATCAGTTTCTCTGACAAGTTCTGATGGTTCACAAAATCTAGCTCAGCATACCATAGAGTAAGCATTGCTTATTACTGTAATATGAAAGAAAAAATAACAGCAATTATATAACCTTTCGATTGTTTAATTTCATTATTGTTTTATGTAGAGCTGATGAGCAGGAATTCTCGACCTGGACCAAGGTGGAATTTGAGTTACAAGCCACAGGTACAAATTCCAACTCCCGACTTCAGATCACGACCAGTAAAGGTGGAACTATCTGGCTCGATCAAGTATCAGTCATGCCATCAGATACCTTTATGGTAAGCTGTTATGACAACACGTAAAAGAACTGCAGTAATGTTATCGAGCAATTTTATGTGCATCCTGTCAACTGCCAATATAGTGCACTCTTTAAAGCAAGAATTTACCTTGCATACCCTTATTATTATACATTATACCCTAGAAATGTTATAAAGAGTGCCAAAATACCTTTTTTTTCCCTCAGTGCTGTCAAAAGAGAAAAACAATGAATGGGAGGGATATATGTATTTTCATTCTTTAGAGGGTTTATAAGAAATTCCTTGTTTCACAATGGTGTGCTGTGTGCATTATATTTGATGTTCCGTAAGGGATACTTTATTTTCCTAAACTATTTGGTTGTCATATTTTAGGGACATGGTTTTAGGAAAGATCTGGCTTCCATGCTCGCTGATCTAAAACCTCGATTTCTCAGATTTCCAGGTAAATTTGATTTCTTTTTTCTTATATCTTATATTCTGATTAAAAAAGAAATGAGAAAATAAGAATTGTGCTTACATTTTGTTCTAGGTGGATCATATTCACAAGGGGGAAGGCTAATGAATGCATTTAGGTGGAAAAGTACCGTCGGCCCTTGGGAACAGCGACCTGGTCATTTCAATGATGTATGGAACTATTGGACTGACGACGGCCTTGGATTTTTTGAATTCCTTCAAGTCTGTATTTTCCAGTTTCTCTAACTTGATTTGTTTATTTAAAAATATCCTCAGTTATTTCATTTAGAGTGGTATCCATTATTTATTACTTATAATTGCTAAAGTAGATGTTTTTTTTACTCTCTTTCCTGCAGCTGGCAGAGGATCTTGGTGCTTTACCTGTGTGGGTAATCCATAATGGTAGCTATATTTTTATCTCAATAAAATAATAGGTATTTGGTATTACTCAAATCACTGTTGTTAATTGCAATAATTGTATTCTTTCTGGCAGGAATTAGCCTGAATGAACAAATTAATCCTTCTAGTCTACCGTCTTTTGTTGAGGCATGCCATTGCACCCTTGTTTACTAATGTTCTTACCCTTATTTTGTGCATTTTATTTTTTTTAAAGTCACTGTTATAAAATTGCAGGATATTCTTCATGGTATCGAGTTTGCAAGGGGAGATTCTGACTCCACCTGGGGTTCAGTTCGGGCTGAGATGGGTCATCCTGATCAGTTTGAGCTAACATTCATTGCCATAGGAAATCAAGAATGCGGGAACAGCAACTACAAAGGTGTATATGTCCATAAGACTTGTCAATATTTTTTAGCATTGCATAGAAGAGTCCAAAGGCTAACTTGATACTCTATTTATTAACAGCCAATTACCTAAAATTCTACACTGCTATAAAAGCAGCATATCCTGACATAAAAGTGATTACAAATTGTGACGGATCAAATGGGCAGTTAGATCATCCTGCTGATTTTTACGATATTCATGTGAGAATCTGAACTGTTTGATAACATCATGCTTCCCATTTTCGTTTATCAAAATTTTAATTTTTTTTTCTTGTGTAGGTTTATACTTCTGTATCTGATATGTTCTCCAAAGCACACTTATTTGATAAAACATCACGAAATGGACAGAAGGTCATTTTTCTTCAAGCCTACTGAATCGTTATCTATTTATTATTTACCCCAACATTGTACATCTTTGCAGAAAGACACCTAACATTACTCGTATTAGCACCTCTCACATGATATCTGGTTAGCTATAGAGCTAGAAATTTTCTAGGGTTTTTCAACAATACTCTAAGGCAATATTTTTTTTTTCTTTTGGTAAAATACAGATCAAGTGTAGTTTATTTTTCCTTGCATCAAAGAATTTAGGCTTTCAACTGCATAAAATGACAGACCTTTTTAGGGTGCCGTGTTTTGGTGAACCTAAAGAAACACAATTAAAAGAACTCATTATTACAATATGCAAGGATATATTGAGAACTACTTCTATGGACGCAATTAACATCCTAGAAATCATGTGCATTTTTTGCATATATATATCAAAATCGTCATTTTAGTCAAATATTATAACTATTGGGTGCTTTCTACAAATGATGCCAGGCCTTTGTTAGTGAATATGCGGTAACTGGAAATGACGCGGGAAAAGGGACATTAGTTGCTGCATTAGCAGAAGCTGGCTTCCTTATGGGATTAGAAAAAAATAGGTACATCTTTTCTAATCGAATGTATTTGACTTTTCTATCTCTTTTTCTTTGTTATTAGTGAAGGTTTCATTTTGGCAAAAGACACCCAAATTTTCTGTGTTGGCATAAAACTTTTAGAGTTTTATAGTAAAAGGAGCTTTATTGAATATTCTACTTAATTGCCGGGTCTATCTTGGACAAATTTGCCTCTTTCAAAAAATTCTGTATAGAAGTCCTATATTAATTTTTGTCTCATTTTTTGCAACACGAGTAGACAGAAAGTAATAAGAAAAAAGAGTTTTAGCTACATCTTTTATTGATGAATTGCAGTTCTATCGTGTTTGACATTTATGACTTGTCTAAATCTTCAATGCTTGATTACTATCAAGATTCTCGATTTGTCTGTGTGTGCGTGCAGGGTGGGGGTGGGGGGGGGGGGGGGGTATGAATACCATAATAACCATAAATTGTGTTTTCTTTGCAAATAAAGATTAGAGACTACATATTTTTGTCCTGTTTGCCAAAGGAAGATAATTATTTTTAGTACTATGAGGGGGGGGGTAGGAAAAGAAGTTCATTCTGGGTGCTTTTGCCATTTATTATTCAACATCATTGAAATAACAAATAGGAAAAATAAACTCATGCTTTCTAACTTTATATTTCTGCACAGTGATATTGTAGAGATGGCAAGCTGTGCCCCACTTTTTGTAAACGACAATGATCGCAGGTACAAGTTTGTTATTCCTTTAGCATGAATTAAAAGGTAAAAAATCAAATCACGCCCTGGGTGGCTTGCATTGGGTTTTTAACCTGTGTCTCCTACAGGGAGAGTGATGCCTTATACCAACTGTCCTGGGCCTAATTCAGCAATTTGGTCATTTTATTTGTTAAAAAGTTGATTGTAGTTTTTTAAGCCTTGGTATTCTAATACTAGGACTCTTTTTCCTGTTATGTGATGAAGATTTAACCCAGATGCTATAGTTTTCAACTCAAACATGCAATTTGGGACACCTAGCTACTGGATGCAGCATTTCTTTAAGTATTCCAGTAGTGCAACGTACCATCCTTCCACCATCCAAGCAAGCAGCTACCCTTTTTTGCTTTCATCTGCACTTACATGGGAAAATGCAGAGAGCAATAGGAAGTGCCTTAAACTAAAGGTATTTTGCAGGAAATTTATTGTATCACTATCCAGAATTTCCAATTCAAGGGCTCTGACCAGACAAGCTTTGTTCAGGTACTAAATTATGGGAGTCAAGTTGTGAGTTTGAAGATGTCTATATCTGGATTAGAAACGGAGATTTCTTCTTGTGGTGGAATAAAGACTGTTCTTACATCAAGCAAATTGTCAGATGAGAATTCCTTTCAAGAACCAAACAAGGTTTTGTTTAAAATTCTTTTTTTCATGCCTGCACTCATAACCCTACATTACTTTCATGCAAGACCCAAGCACAGACTTTTCCCTAACGAAAGTACAAGCAAAAGAAATTAAGTAAACCTGTCAGTACTAATTCCTAAAAGTGGACTGCAGGGACCTGTATATACTGTCACCATTTTCTTTCTTTCTTCCTTTTTTTTTGTGCTGGAAGTTGGTATATGCTGGAACTTAAATTTGAGACACTGATTATTGGACAATTGTTAATATAAAAATTTGGTTGCTGAATGGTCTAGGTAGTACCAGTGGCGACTGACATCTCCAACACAGGGGCAAAGATGTCAGTTGAGATCTCACCGTATTCCCTCACCTCATTTGACCTCCTGCTCGACAGCCAAGATTTAATGTCTTTTATTTGAATAACAGAAGATCAAAAACTCATTTGAAGTCTGCCGAAATATAATGGAGTGCAGATGAAATATGTACATAGCATAGCAGAATGTATCATTAGATTCTCTTTTACATGTAAATAATATATCTGTATGTCACAGACATTAATTATATAGGGAGCCAGATATGATCATTCTAGTAAACTTCTATGAAATTGAAGTAACATGACAAAACTATATGAAGCTTCATTATCCACGTGAATGGTTGGGAAGAGGTGATGTAAATAGTATAACAGAATCCAGGAATACAAATATAGCTAATTTATTTTACGATGTGACTTTGTCTTATTATTATGGTCAAAACTACAAAGCAGGGTATGAACAAATATATTAACTCGATATTTTTCGAGAAAGTAAAACGCTGAATGAAATATTCATTCCCACCATGCTTATATCTGGTCAAGTTTCTTGTGTTCCATGTGGGACCTCAGAATATCACGGATACTCCTACAGAGCTGGCTAATATCGTCAATACCTTAATTTAAGTTTTAAAAGATAGTATATTTTTCACAAAATCAATCTTTGATTTAATGGCTAAGGGTAACACTCCCTGAATAGAGAACGTTCATTCAAAATCCGATTAGAGATTCTTTGTAGATAAATGAAATTGGCAGATTTAACCTCCATTTTTATCTTAAGAAATAAATATCAGTCACCCTCAATCCTTTTGTAGATAAGCTACACTGCATCCAACTGCTACAATCATGTTACCTAGATCTTTACGTAAGCTGTGCATGGTAGATCGATCATCCATTTGTTTGCATTTATGATTATTGTAGCCCGATAGATAACGTGGTCAATCAGAAAAAATTAATGGGAAAGCAAGGGCCAGGACAACAATGGGGAATTTCTCCACTCAAGAACTGTAAACAAAATGAATCACCTGTGCACTGCAAAGAAACATGGTAAAATATGCAAGTACAGTGGATAATTAGGTTAATTCTGATGATGAACGCGCAAGTTTGTGCCATTGTTGAAACTGTGTCATCTCCATCAGTCATCATGGAGCTCTTGGGATCTATTAACTTATAAGTTTACAGTATAGATTAATAGATAGTCAAAAAGAATGTAATGGAAATGCAACTGTGATTGTTTCATAATGAAACAGAGCTTAGCTGGTTTTTTTTTTATAAAGAAAAAGAAAGCAGATGGAGAAAATAAAGCGGTCTTAATACAGACACTCAATATATTTTTTTCTTTTTGAAAACTTGCTTTGATAAAGAGTTTTTATGTTCTGTACGGCACAAATCTGTAATTACCATTTCTGAATTAAAAAAAATATATTAATAACCAGTGTTCATTTCAGGACTGAGATTAAGAGCATGAACCGGGAAATATTCAATAACCAATTCTCAACATACACATAGATTGTTTTATCCGGAGTTGCTACGAAGGATCCCGTTTCACCATTTTATTGTGATTTTAGTACATACAATAATATGAGAATTAGTACTGGAAGCATGGTTTATGTATTGTGGTTATTCAGGATTTCTTCTTCTTATTTTTTGAGCCTTTTCCTCCACCTTATTATAGATCAGTTACCGTTTCATATAATGCATGATATTGAACCACTATGCTACCAGTTTATTATCATAATATATATGTGCATGAATGACAACTGGAATAATACACTCAATAAATGTGCATGAAGAAGATATCCCAGTTGATGCACTAATTTATTACTTTCCATGATTGTTCTTTTCATATTTAATTGTTTCAGTGTCTCTGAATCAGAGATGAGGTAACATCACCTAATTTGAATAAACTCCTATCATCCTATGACCTAGGCCTATAAGTTGTGGGATTAATTTACATTGCTAAAAAAAATCAGTCTCCTTCCCCAATTCAAAACCAGATTATGAGATAATCTTTGGCAAGAAGATCAATTTTCACCTTATTTGTGTATGTACTAACCAGTACTTTACATGCCATAAATATAGCCAAAACTGTAAAAAAGGCACCATCTGAGGAGAGTCACATCTGTGATCTCTCTCTCTCTCTTCATCACTATACGAGGTATATTGGTAAAACCGTGTAAGTGTTTACCGTATTATTATCAGATTAGAAGTGTACAGATCAACAGAAAAGCTATGCAAATTTTCTTATATTAGGTAGTTTTCAAGATTGTTGAAATTTAATCTAAAAACCAGGACATGACACTTCTGAATTCTCCTACTGATCATATTCGTATAAGAAAATAGTCATTGGAGAAATTAGTAAGATTTTACATTTGCTCAAGAGCATATGTAGAGCAAATGGCATTAAATACAACTGTGTGTTTCGTTTGCGTGATTCTTGGACATCTCATATATATGTGTGCAATCAGTACAAGAAAGGTAAACAAAAAAGCCATGTAAAAGGACAGGTAATAAGTAAATGTGTGCTGCTATTAAGGTGCATCGACGTGCTACGCAATCGGCATTTGTGCTAACTCTAGTCACATATTTAATTTGCGAGGTTCTCATAACATCTCATCAGAAAATAAGAGTGCACCAAAGAAGAAAATTCAAGATTTCTCACACCAGTAAGCACCTTATATAAATTTATTAGATAGATTCATAAAAGAATAGATCTATTCCAAAAGGAGCAGATACATTCTTGCTTTATTGTACTCAATACATCTTACTAGCACTCCTATCTCCACGCCCATCTCCAGCACCTTAATCTGAAAAAAATTGTCAGACTTAAATTTTGCATTCAGGCACATGAAAATTCCAAGCAATTATTGAACATAAAATCTCAAATTTACCATTTACCGCCCCCGGCATAACGTGGGCGCTTAGAAGAGGAAGCAAGATCGCAACCCACATTATTTCTCATCCATCTCAACGCCATATATACTGCCATTTCTTCTTTCCCTAGATCGTCCCATTCTCCCAACTCCCTCACGTCGTCTTCGTAAATTGATTTGTAGATTGTATAAAGGGTGATAAAAAGAAAACCTGCTGTCCTTGCCTTTTCAATTGGAGTCATGGCTATATATGCTAATGGAAGTTCTTTCAATGGTTATGTTTGAGAGCCGGCACTGCCGTTAGCAACTTATATAGCCAGAGTGGAACTCTCTAGAAGTGATTTTTTGCGGCTATATATGATGTGACATTGTTCTACTGACAATCACAGAATTAAATAAGTATAAAAAGGGAGAAACTAATTAATGACAATGAAATAATGGTATTGAGCTCCACATTCAGTAACTAAATTGCTTCATACAGCAGTTGTCATATTTTTTTACATGCTACAAAAGATCCAAAGTTAATTGCTACCAACCCTAGATAATATTGACAAACAATATTATCATGATAAACATCAGTAAATTTTTCTGAATACGCCACTGCTAAAATCTTAATTGAAACTTCTCTTGACCATATCTTTTGGCTACCAACAAAAATTCTGGCATTATATAGGAGGGGTGGTACAGTGTTGTAGTTTTGCACTTTTCTAGAAACAGTAAAGAAACGAGTCGAGCTTAAATTTTCTTACCTCATTATATATCCGTTACTTGCAGATACAATGCAACCACATTACTTATCATGAGTTATTGTGGCCTTATCTTTTGTTATCGGTTGTCTCTAATGGTAAAAAAAGGCAGATAATTAATTTTTCTTTGAATTATCAACTCATAAATATTGAGGAAAGAAGAAAAAAAAATCTAGATTGATGCTTGCAAAAAAGCTCCACAATTCAAAGTAGGACTTTTCTTAGCCAATTAGTAAATTTAAGTCAAAATTTAAAAAAAAACTAACTGAAATATAAGTGTTGAATAATAAAAGGCACACAAAGTTCGGCCAACCTATTTCTTAAAATTGTAATAATAGATCCCACCGTAAGAACTTTCTTGTCCTCTTATTCTCTTTCATTATATATACGAAATAGAGTATCATATATCTGGAAAAAAAAAATACACAGAATCAACCAAAACTCAGATGGAATCAGTTCAAGAATCAGATTAACTCGAACCAGAGGTAGGCACTACATTGGACCAAGGGGTAGGCACTACATCAGTTCAATTAGTATTGGATCAAAATAAAAAATTCAAATCCAGAAGTTGGCAAGTGCACTTGCCTACCCCAATTTATATATGGGCCCGCCAATGGGTGTGTCATCTCTGTGACTTGAATAATCTTAGTCTGTTGTCATTTATCATGCATGTAATTTCAGCTCTAACATTGGATGTAGTTTTGTCCTTCTTATCAACTTTAGAAGCAAAAAAAAAAAAAAAAAAATCCAGCAAATAATTTGAACCCTGTTTTCACATCTTTTGACTCAGTAATTGTTATAGTTACCTCAAATTATCTGTTTTGCTTATTTGTAAGAGTCTACATATTGCAAGTTATTTCTAGTTTCTATGTGAAAGCTAAAAACTTTTAAATATTTCAGTATCACAAATGCTGTTGTGATTTTGAAGATAAGAAACAAGGCTTAACATTTATTGTGAGCAAATTGACGCAAATGATTGCCGGCCCTCTGGCAAAGAACTATTAGCAACAACATTGGAGCGTATTTCGTTGATATTTTAGTGGAAACAAAAATATTATAATACTGATCAGGAATTTAAATTGGAATCAGGTAAGAAAAGATTGAACTTTCATGTTTTACATTCTACATTATTTGATGTTTATATTCTTCATGAACACTTTTGCTGAGTTGAGGTAACTGTTGACTCTCACATAATGTAAATGTGTAATCATTCAAATCAGTTGCTATACCTACTTACTCCTTGCATAATTCGTGAAATGCCTTTTATCATAATCTTGTTTTAGTAATGGGAATATCATGCATGTTTTATGTACAGGCTTCACAAATGATACATTAGAAGTCTCATTATGTGTGAAGCTATAGTTTATAAAGGTCCAATCAATTTATTTATACTAATTAATATATTGCAATAATGAATAGCATGCGCAGAAATTGTTCTAATGATATCTTGGAGGAAACTGATATTTACACCAATACCAACGGTCAATTGGAAATATTGAAAATTAGCTAAATAAGAAAAATGTCAATAATTGAGATAATTAGAATTGTTTTTTAAATCGATGTTTATGGATAAGAGATTCTCAAAATTTAATAATGGAATATCTTCTAGAATTAATATGATACCTGAAATTTAATATCCCTCACATAGGTGGTTCATGTACCATCCCAAATTTTGCAATTCTCTCAGTGTTTCTTCTGTTTTGAAAACTCAACCAATTAATGACATTTTATTATTAATGTCGTGACTAACCAAGTCGCTCTAATAATTTTAATAATTGCTCGAGTATGAACTCAATCAAAAGCTCGGATGCATGACTCGATTGTTATAAACCAGCTGGCTGCATGACTCAATAGAAAGCTTAGTTGCATGACTCAAGTGGACCAGATTGATTGTTGGTTGGTAGCCATCCCCTGTACTGTGGAAATTTGGTGCCAAATGGGAAATGGATCGATGATAATATTAATGTAATATTATTACCAAGCTGTAACAAAAGTAAAATAAAATTAACTAGCATTGTAACGGTTGTTTTTATATTGTGAAAGTTTATAAAAAAAAAATGCATTTAAGCTCTGTATCTAGATGACCTTAAAAAAAAAGTTCAATGCAAGATGGATTTATGTTTTGCATGGAGTACAGGTGCAGAAGTAATTTTCATGAAGATGTATATTTTCCCTCTTGTATTAAATAAAAAGACTTCTTCAATAAACAAAAAGTTTTGACAATTTTGAAAACTTTTTGTTTATGTTTAACTCTAGCTGTCTTTTGGTTTCAATATTTTTTTTTTCTAGTCGTTATTAATTAATTAGATCCTATTAATTGCAATTCAAATGCTTGTGTTCGAATTTTTTATGACAGTTGAAATTTTGGACAAAAAGCACAAAACTTTTAATATAGCTACGCATATATTTGGAAAAAAAACAAAAATAATACATCTTTTGCTCCGAAAAAATAATATATATTCAAAAGAGAGAGTTCAAATGCCTCCATTTTTAAAACTACAATAACTTAAAATTTAAAACTTAAATGTCAAAATAAAATCATTAGATATGATCTATATCATTTTCTCTATAACACGTAAAAGACCACGGCATTTTGATTTTGTTTTGATTAGTATCAAGAGCTTGTAAAAAATACCGATCAATGCGGATAAATTCTAGATATTGATTTTTCAACTTATTAATTCATATAATAGCAAAATTGAAAAATGATAATTTTGTATGTGTATGTAGAGAAAATAATATAGATAACATCTCACGGTTATATTTTTACGTATATATTTTAGAATTTTTGTTATTAAAAAATTAAAAAGTGATGGTATGATGCAGGCACAAAAAACTTTTACAAATATAATTTTTATACAAGAATCTTATATTAAATTTTTTGGATAATTTTTTTTTTTTAACTCTAAAATTTTATATAATAAAAAATAACACAATTTACAGCGGAAATGAACACCCTTTAAGATTCGTACTAGCGAACGGGTCGAATTCATGACTCAAACGGTGAGTTACCTTAGGTGATATGAATTCGATAAATTCAGTCTGTAGCCGAGAGAAGTCACATAACTGAACTATCATACTTGCTTCATGTAGAGGCTTCACAAACAAATGATGCATTAACAGACCCATAATGTGTGAAGTTATTAGTGTTTAAAAAGAGCACTACTTGTTACAATTAATTCACCTCTTTGTATTAATAATCATTTGCAATGCTACCAGTCATCTTGAATAAATATCCAGAAAATACTATTTTCATGATATGTTAGAGAAAACTGATGTCTAAATAAGAAGTCCTAGGAAACCAGATAATTTGAGCAAGTTGGAGTCTTTTTAGTTACACAGTAGAGATTTGCTTCCATACGTTTTAAGCTCTAATGCTCTTCAAGTGTGTTAGGATAATTATGTGCAATGTAATGTGCTAGTGAACTTCCAATAAAATGCAATAGAGAAGCTTTTAGAAAATTTTAAATTAAGCTTGATTATTAATAATATAACCTATAATACTCTAGTAATGAAAAATCTAAAAAAAAAAACTATTTTGATTTGCGTAATATCTTATTCGCAATATATAATTACGTGTTCAACTTAATTCATGAAAATAATTACATGCATATGTCTATACTTCTCCAATATTCCAATTAACAAGTGAGTTTATATAAATTGTGATTGTTGCAACTAATTATGAGATTTGTTTTAGAAATGAACTGGTTTTAATATATATTAAAGGAATGAGTTGCATGTCATAATATTGAAATTGCTCTATACGATATATACTAAGATGAACTGGTTTTAAGATAGTTGAGTTAGTATTATTAAAGACCATGAAATACTTGCTCGATAGTCTTTTATCATTGAACCATGTATGTTAACACACTAAGCTTTACAATATATAATGTAATTGTTACATATTCAAAATATATAATTAATGTTCCAAAATCCACTCAAATCCCCTCGAGAGACGAGAAAATTAATACCATCGTTGACTGTACCTTCTCCTCTATATTTTGGTACCTTTCTCTGTCTAAGGCAAATAGAGAGAAAACAAAAAAAAGGGGAAGCTGTTCCCAGCCTAAGAAAAAAAACATCGACATATTATAAAATCATGCTAATATCCCACAAGAACACCAGAAAAGAAAACATTGCGCACAACTAAATATATTTTGCTAGGCCAGAATTGACACCTTATGTTCCGATTTTTTTTTTATTAATATCCAACATTAAATAAAAAAATTCAAATATACCTAGCTTAGCTGGGTATTTATAAAAATGCTCAGACCGGCCAAAAACTGACTAGTTTCCATTTTTTTCTCAACCGGCTATTTTTTAACTAGTCGAGAACCTTTTTTTAGAAAATATCAAAATATTATGATTGTTTATTTTTTGTATTGAAATATTAGAAATATTTTTTACATTTAAAAAAAAAAGATAGAATGCTATGTAATTTAATTTATTAGAAGGACTGCAACAAATAACCCGGATCAATATTTTTCAGGTCAGATTTTTCGAGACTGTTAGAAAAATTAAAATATTTCTTTGTGTTATTGGAAAAAAATAAAAATACTTTGAATCTGAGTTATTAATCCCGGTTCAAAAGTCACTTCTGGATAAATACATAAAATATTGGCATCCTTCTAAATTTTTAAGATTTGATTCCATTTTGAAAAAAAAAAAATACTAATGATGATTTTGTCACAATTTTTTTTTTCAAAATAGATACAAAATCTTAGAAATTAAATGTACTACAAGAATCGCAATATTTTCTGTAATTACCTAGAAGTAACTTTTGAACCAGGATCAATAACTTACATTCAAAGCATATTATTTTTTTTTTCCAATAACACACAGAAATATTTTAATTTTTCTTACAGTCTCAAAAAACCAGGCCTGAAAAATATTGATCCAGGTTATTTGTTGTAGTCTTTCTAATAAATCAAATTATATAGTATTATATCTATTTTTAAAGAAATATAAAAAATATTTCTAATATTTCAATACAAAAAATAAATAGATGATAATATTTTCTAAAAAAAAGTTCTCAACCAGCCATTTTTTTTTGCTGGTCTGAGCATTTTTATAAATACCCAGCTAACCTGGGCACATTTGGTATTTTTTATTTAATTATGGATATTAATAAAAAATCAGCCTTATGTTGCTTCAGGTGGCACCACACAGGTATCATGATACTATCGAATCCGTATCGTCCTAGGTACCTGATTGAGTACAATATAACGTTACTCAATATAACGTGGCAAATTTTCAGCTGAGCGGTTAGAATTCGATGTCTATTTAGATATAGTGATTATATTTTTTTTTTATATTTGTACTACAGTTAAAGAATGATCAGGATTTAGTAATTGTACGTGCGGTATCGGAGAAGACCCGAATTCTATCATTTGTAATTTATTATTATTTATTAAAATAAAATAAAATTAGTCAACCAAAATAATATATTTTTTTTATTTATACAGAAGTGACTTTTGAACCATGATCAATAACTCAGATTCAAAATATATATTTTTTTCAGTAGCACACAAATAAATATTTTAATTTTTCTTACAGTCATAGAAATCCGGTCTGAAAAATATTAATTCGGATTATTTGTTGCAGTCTTTCTAATAAATAAAATTATATAGTATTTCATCTATTTTATAAAATATATATAAAATATTTCTAATATTTCATTACAAAAATAATAACATTTTTCTAATTAAATAAAAAAACTATAAATCCATAACATTTTTTTTTGACAAAAACCGAAGAAACCAAGCTTTTCGGCGGTCTAATTTTTTTTTGAGCTGCCCGGTCTGGACATTTTTTAAATTCTTATTTTGAGTATTTGTATTATTAATTTTTATTTAATATTAGATATTAAAATAATCGGCCACCACCATATTCTCATCAGGTTAATAAAAATATATTTATTTGTTCTGTTTCGTTTTCCAGAAGATAAAAGTCCTAAAAAATAATTTAAGTCAATATCCAATCATGCTTAGTCCAAACAAAAATACAGAATGCGTATTTCTCTGAGAATTTGAATTAACTGTACCAAATAAAAGAGGAAAAAGAATGACAAATTTAACCTAATTCAAAAGAAGAAGGAAGAAAAAAGAAACACCTACAAAAAAAAAACCTACTGGACTCGAGACCTTCCCTGATATTGCTACGCATCTCCATGATCCATCCTCTCACAGACTCACACCCTAAAACTAAAACCCTAATTAGTTGCTAAGCTAAGCATCTCCATCTATCCTCTCATGACGAATAAAGCTTTATTCTTGAACTTGGACTATATTGTCGGGCTCTGAAGTAATTCTAATAACTTTCTCCTCTCTATCCTCCTGTGGCATCTGGTACCTACACAATGGGCACGATAGGTGTTTCTTTAACCATTTCTCTATGCACTTGCCATGATATCTGTGCTCACATGGCGTCTCCTTCACCACCACCTCTTTGTTTTCTTTACCAAATAGCTTATCCATACAAATGGCGCACTCTTCTTCCAGCTTCTCTTCTTCTCCGCTTTTAACAATTTTTAGCGACTGAATTGATGCCTTGGAGGCCAAAGCAGATGCTCCAATGGCAGGTCTGGCCATAGGAATATTGTTCAACTCCAAGTCGGAGCTGTATAAATGCATGAGGTCAGCAAAACTTAAACGTGCCATTGATAAATTTCCCGTAGATGTAGATGAGACTCGAAAAAGAGCAATCCTTTGCTTCTTCTTCTTCTTCTTCTTCTTCGTCTTAATTATATTTTATGATTGTTTAAGCCGAAGAGGAAGAGAACTCAGATATATATATAGGCTGTTCGGTTTATTTAGGGGTGTACGAGCCGGGCAGAGTTATTTTTATACTTGTAATTACTTAAATTAGTTTTAATTCGTATTTTATTTTTATCCATATTTTATTTTTATTCATATTTTATTTTTATTCATGAAGATAACGAATAATAAAACAAACAACAGTAATTAGCTAACAAATTAATAGCATATATAATTTAATTTTAAAATATAATAAATATATATTAAATACAGTATCTAATATCATAAAATATATAGAATAAAATATTTTTTATTTCATTTGTAATTTTGTATTACATTATTTTAAAAATACTAATTATTAATTAAATAATTATATAAAATGCTGAATAAAATAATCCTATCATAAATTATTAATTAGAAAATTATATATAATTTAATATAAATCAATCTAATTATATAGTTATATGTAAAAATAAAAATAATTATCATATATAATTTTATATTTATCAATTATCCTATAAAGTAACAAGTTCGAAATAGTTCTTACTCATACCTTTATTCAACAAGCCAACACAATTTTATTTTTACCCATATCAATACTCGATAAGTTAATGGAGAATTTTTTTTACTCATATCTGTATTATTGAATACGGTACAGTTACGATAAACGGTTAAAAAGATATATCATATATTGACACCCCCAGTGATAACTAACGAAACTCTATCTAATAAGGAAAGCTCTAACTCATAATTCTATTACCAGAGAGCTACCATCAAATCGGATGCTTTGGATTAATGCAAATACTGAAAGCTATAAGTTGTAATTAATTGTATTAACAATAAACAAGCACAGCTAACAGCTACCATAAAATCCGATTGTTTGGTCTAGATTATGGTAATGTAAATAAGGAAATTTCTTTTATTTGAGTGGGTTTGATTTCGAGTTAACTTTCTGTAATACAAATTTAGTAAAAGACCAGATAGTGTCCTTTTGGTGGTCTAAGCTACAAGAATGAAACAGTATCCACAACTGCAAGGGTAAAAAGTGATTATCTGTGATGGTATATCAACAGAAAAGTGTTATTTTTTAGCGTGTTGGTATTACCGACAGGAGTAATCCACGACGATACCTTTGCAAATATTCTGGCAGTTGCTGTCCATTCTTGTAGATATTAAGCATTTTAAAATTGAAATGGCTTGTTCTAATTAATAGGCATTCTAAACAAGATTTCATGCATACATGTAAAATTATTTAAGTCACAATCAAAATTGCACGTCAATATACACAGTTATAAAAATATATATATATATTGAACATAAGAATTATAATATCATTCTTGATACCAAATTACACCGAAACAAATGAAGAGCGAAATTTCTAATTTTTAATTACAGTTCAAAAGTAATATAGACATCTATATATATTAATTGGCAAATGGCAATTGGTTTCGTACGCGTGCAGAAGTGGATGACTAATTTTGTATGCACAAGTATGCAAGATCTATTTTCATATATAGAGTAGGCACAATTAATTTTCTATCACTTCTATTTTCTTATTTTTAATTTAGAGAGAAATGATAAATCAGTCAATTTACAAACTTATATTAGGTTATATGAAATGAAGTGGATAAAAGAAAGAATGTAAATTTAAATGGAAAAATAATATATTTCCATATTTTGACTGAGAAATTAAAATTTTCTAAGATTATGGTCCACAGAATACTTGAATACAAATCCACGGAACCGAAAAATAACATTAATTAATTCATCTAATTGTGCCCTGCCCCTCCTAATTAAAGACAGAATATTAATAAGCAAACAACTGAAAGTAGGGTCAGCACTGTTATTATAAGATATTTTCTATTCCTACAGTTCCAGTAATATTTTGTTTCTAAATATAAGATTTGTTAATTATTTAATTATTATTTTTATTATTTGCACATTTTGCATAATCAGTGTTATTTTTTCTTGCCGGGTTAGTTAATTTGGATCTTTGAATAAAAAATGCAACAATTAATGCTGAGTGTGCTCAAAATAGATCAAGTTAATATCCTGCAAAGTAAAACTATCAATGAATTCAAATGGATTATGCTCAAGTGTTTAACTAACTATATATGATGAAACCATATCTTTCGCTGGTTTAATAATTTATTGTAATATTATAATTTTTATTTTGACAAAAGTGGGTTAAAACCCACCAGTTTTATTAGAAATCAGAAGTGTTCACAGAAAATGGTACCGAAATTGTACTAATTCACTTAAAGTACAAGTAAACTACCACTTAGCCAAACAACATTACAAGTCAAAGAACATAAACCTATTACAAAACTACACATCATAAGAAGTAAGTTTTTGAACTCAAAACAACAGACAGACTTAAAACTAGATCAAAAAACCAGTATCATTTTGATGCTCTAAACCACTTACTCCAATTACTCTCTCCTTCTGCAATAAAAAAATATCAAAGAAAACAGACATTTGCATCACATCAGTAGGTAGAACTAAGAATAATGTAAGAAGAGTACCTCTTTCTTTGGATCTCATCCAAAATTGTGTTAAAGAAATAATTTGAGATCATAAGGATCTATGTAATATTATAATATAAAAATGAGAAATAAAAAGAACGGAATTTTAACAGCATATATATATTTAAAAGTCCAAAGTTTGTATTTATTATAACAAGTTTTTATTCTCATTCATATAAAAAAAATATAAAAATAATTTTGTTGTAATGAATCATTTTAGTGAATATTTTTTGTTCGATCAGATGATTAAAATTTACTATTCAAAATTTCTCTCATAAATATAGTTTATTCTTAATATACATTTTCAAATTCTACTGCACTTTCATGCTTTGTTTTGAACTTTTATTTGAAGGTGTTGTATAACCATAAACAATTGCACTTTAAGAAAAACTTTACCACAGAGAACATGCAGAAATTACCAACTGCCAACGCAAAATAACATGAGATAACTGATGAGCACTATAGTTTCGAACATTCGATAGTTATTATTAAATGGGCCTCCAATATTATAAAAAAGAAATGCTCTTTTAGATAAGAACTTCGGCCCACTGGGCTCAAGTCTTATTTCTTTTCTTCTAGTCAATAATTATAGGTACGATTTCATCTCCGAGTAGAACTAGAACGCAAGAAGGGCGAACGAGCTCCATAAACCCTAGTTACTCGTTGAAATAGGAGGTGAATTTCGAATACTATTAACAATTTGCTTTGTATGTATTATTTCTTTTTTTCTTTTTCATAAATAAGCTTTCGTTATTTTCTCCCTAGGGTTTATTTGTTTAATACAGCTGTTGCTTGATTGATCTCAGAACAGAAGTACACAGCACATCTAAATTTTGGTGGGTAGGAATTAAGAAAGGGCACCTCGGTTTGAGTGAGAATTCTTGCAATTCTTGCAATCCATTTTCTAACAAATGTTTTCTCTGGAATGTTGTGTAAAATAAAATAAAAAAATCTTCTGACTAGCCCAATTTCGAGCTGTAATTGCCATCCCTTGAAATTTTGGATTAAATTTGCCTCTAGGTTCTCTCTGTCAGAAAAGTATCTGGGAATGGCTGCCAGATACTAATACTGGAACACAGCTTCAGTGTGGCACAGAGTTTGAGTTTCATATTTTGGGATACAAAAGGCACTGTCATCTGGTAAATGATCGAAATCCTAAGGTTGGCCCCTGGAGGCTATTTTGAACAAGATTTCATCGAGCTATTTTGGTTTAAAATTAGTGTAAAAGGACTATTTTGCAAAGTTTCTTTTTTTTTTGGTAGCCCCCTCTTAACCTTATCATGCCCGAACAATTTCCCATTGACAAGCAAATACTTCTTGTCTGTTAGGGTTGTATATGTACTAATGTGATGTCCTGAAAGGGCAGATGCGTTTAAATGGGGGACATATACGAATTTGTTCTTGTTTTCTTTTGGGGAAAGTCAGCATTTTCTTCTCTTCTGGAAATTAGTTTGCTCATTCAGTATTATGCTGTTATTTTACTTCACTGTTCAAAAATTAATTTTGCTAGAACACCAATTTCATGCTCTATTGATAAATGCTAATTTGTTTCTGTATATTTGTCCACCATCCTATTTTTGGTTACCAAGTATGTAATATTGGTTTTCTATACTGTCCCATTCAAGTTGTCTCATCTACTTTCTTTTGTGTTCAGTATGGGAAATTTTGGGAAAATGTAATTTGTGAAATTTAAGTACATAACTAACATATATCATGTTTTTTAGCGTTACAGATACAAAATCACAGAGCATAAACATTGCAATCATCCCAATTTGCATTTATTAAATTTTATTTCCTTACTCCAATTAAACTTGCGATATTGTAATTGAGCCCACATCTCCTATCCAGGTAAGAAATTTTTACCAGGATAACCCTGATAAATCCCCAACTTGCATGATGGACGGCATCTGGTGGTCTCTCCTCGGAGCTGCTGTACCAGCCTTGCTTGCAGGACAAGCAATTCGTGTAAAGAGAAGGAGAGATGAAGAAAACCGTCTGAAAGCTGCAAGAGGCCGTGAAAAGAACTCAGACGAAGTCTTCGTGTGTGAGCGGGTCTGCACATCTAAGCGGATGTTGAAAAAAGTCGGGGCATTCTCTAAAGACCCAATACCCGATACCTGTGTAACAGTCTGTGGGGTGTCTGAACTGGATGCATGTGCAGATGCATGCGCACGAACAGTATGCGTGCATCAGCACCAGGTGCCGAACTGGAACGATATATGTCTCAAACGTTGCCAGAGCGAGTGCCTGAAGCTATCCTCCAATTTGAATTAGTTGGATTTTAAGTAAATAATTGTTTTATTTTTTTGTGATTCTTCTGTTGTTTTTTGTTTTGCCTGCAGCCTTGTACTGAGCTGTCCAATGCATGTAGTTTTGAGAAGTTCATCAAATTATGTAGAGGATTTGACAGCCCCTGGTTTTGTAGGAAAAATAATAATAATATGCTAACCTAAAGTATGAGCAATTTCTTAGCGCTGATGGTTGTAACAGTTTCAAAGTATACAAACCTTTTATCAACCAAAAAAAATATGAGAAAAAGGTACAGGAACCTCAATTTATCTATGTTTCCATTTGATGTGAGAATATTGCACCCGTTGCATTTTTATATACACAGGAAAGTTAAGTTAGTTGCTTGTTGCAATGCAAATCAATGGTCTCTTGCAATTGCATTATGCACTAATTCCCTGCATGCAATTTGAGACATATATTATAGTCATGTAATTAATCTAGATCTGAGTGCAAAATTGTTTGATTTTGACTTCTGCAAATGTGGGTAATACAGAGAAAGGATTCTGCTAAGCATTATGAGTTGTAGATTGAAATTGAGGATGCTGCTATTGTACGTAGTCTGGAGCTTTAGTGTCAAATCGACCTTGTATTCATTAGTTGTAGATTATTATACCGGCTCATTAAAAGGCCGATTCAAAGGGACTATTTTTGGATCTAAGATATGCCGGTAAGGTCCGGCCCATAAAATATGACCCCTTAATAATCCAAACCCACAGATAAAAGTGCTATTTCCTATGGGCACTTTGATCTGCTCCGTGCCACTGTGACAGCCAATGTGTAATCCGTAGAGCTACTCAGAGCTCTCCACGTGTCCTCTCTTCAAGCCACTATTTTTTCTTTGGAAATAAATCTGTTCTTTTTTACATCAAATACAACCACTATTCATCTCCCACAACACACCATAATTCTCTACTTCACGAGATTCTCTTCCACCTGTCATCACCTGATTTGAACCCTTGGATTTCCACCGGATGACACTCCCAATCGCCAAAACGAGATACAAATAAGCTCCTTAATATACCCCTGCTCTTCTTTATCCATTACAATATCACTCTCTCTCTCTCTCTCTCTCTGTACTCTTTCTCGGCCTAGAAACAAGCAAATTAAAAATGGCGGCAACTGAGCTGTCTCTTGTAAAACCCATCTCTCCCATTCAAAAGCTCAACCGACCAGTGTTGAAATTCTCTACAGTCCGACTCCTCAACCCGTCTCAATTCAGAGTCATGGCCACTGCCACTACCAATACCAGCACCACCCCAAAGAAGAAATTTAGTAAAACCGAGATAAAGGAATCCCTGCTAACCCCGCGGTTTTACACAACTGATTTCGATGAAATGGAGCAGCTTTTCAACACAGAGATAAACAAAAACTTGAACCAAGCAGAGTTCGAGGCATTGCTAAATGAATTCAAGACGGATTATAACCAGACCCATTTCGTGCGCAACAAGGAGTTCAAAGAAGCAGCTGATAAGATGCAAGGCCCACTTCGTCAGATTTTTGTGGAATTTCTGGAGAGATCTTGCACTGCTGAGTTTTCAGGGTTTTTGCTTTACAAGGAGCTTGGAAGGAGACTCAAGGTTAATTTTATTGTTATCATGTTACTTAGCTGTTTGATGAATTGCCTCAGTGAGACAAAATCTCTTATGAAAAATGTTCATGGATTTATGAATTATAGCGTGTGGCCATATTCACTGACTAAATTACTAATCCTCATTTTAAATTTTTCATGACAGAAAACAAATCCAGTGGTAGCAGAGATTTTCTCTCTCATGTCCCGGGACGAAGCCAGACATGCTGGGTATGCAAACAAAATATCAACACATTTTAAATATGTTTTTTTTTCTTTCAACATCCAATTTTTTAAACTTCAAAACATTTTCAGGTTTCTGAACAAGGGGCTCTCTGACTTTAACTTGGCATTGGATTTGGGTTTCCTGACCAAAGCCCGAAAGTACACCTTCTTCAAGCCAAAATTCATATTCTACGCCACCTACCTGTCAGAGAAGATCGGGTACTGGCGGTACATCACCATTTTTCGGCATCTGAAGGCAAACCCGGAATACCAGGTCTACCCTATTTTCAAGTACTTTGAGAACTGGTGCCAGGATGAGAACCGGCATGGCGACTTCTTCTCGGCTCTGATGAAAGCTCAGCCACAGTTTTTGAATGACTGGAAGGCTAAGTTGTGGTCCCGCTTCTTCTGCCTTTCAGTACGATTCATTGACCCGACTAAATTTTAAAAGATGCTTTTTAAATTATACAAACTTTTGACTTCACTCAAATTTTTCTTAAGAAGTTTCTCTTAGTTGACACTACTGATAAAAAATCTTGGCTCTGCCATTCTGGTATATGGTTGTATTAACATGCATTGATGTGATTTTTATTCTATGACAGGTGTACGTGACAATGTACTTGAACGATTGTCAGAGAACCGAATTCTATGAAGGCATTGGGTTGAACACCAAGGAGTTTGACATGCACGTTATTATTGAGGTATGTTAATATATTTGATTTATGATGACCTAATCAAGGATTATCCTGCTGCATGCCAATTACTGGTATTCAATCCAGCTAATACATCTGGTATTGATGGTTTCAATAATAAGATTTATCATGCTATATGTCAGTACTTATAGAAAGCAAAAATAAATAAATCAATCAATGGATAAATAAAAATAATAAAATAAGAGAGGTAAAAAATATAATTGAAGGCTGATTCCCTTACCTAGTGGTACCATCTGTTATTGTTCTGCCAATATGGTATTGAAAAAACCCTCCAGCAGAAATTAGCAATGCAGTACTCTAATTCTTGACTTTAATAAACATATTTTCAGACCAACCGCACAACTGCAAGAATTTTCCCGGCAGTTTTGGATGTAGAGAACCCAGAGTTTAAGAGGAAACTCGACAGAATGGTGGAAATAAATGAGCAATTACTTGCCGTCGGCCAATCTAAAGACATGCCTCTTGTGAAGAACCTTAAGAAAATTCCTCTTATTTCGGCTTTGGTGTCAGAGCTGATAGCTGCCTATCTCATGCCCCCAATTGAGTCGGGATCAGTTGATCTTGCTGAATTTGAGCCACAGCTTGTTTACTAAGTCGGGTTTGGATTTAATGAGGCATTGTCTCAAATTAATCATCTGAGATTCGAATTGAGAGATATTTCTTGGGATCGTTCTAAACTGTTTTGTAAAGTAATTTGGACAAATTAGCACACTTTATTTGTATTTTTTTTTTTTTGGTACTGAGAGGAGAAGATGAAATACTGGAGTTGAAACTTGACGCCCCACCTTCTTATCTTAATACAATTTATGAAAATTTTGTTTTTGTATTCTCAAATTGCAAATCCATTGTCTAGGTAGTAATGTACTAATTCCACTCTAGGAATAATGCCTTGCAAATTTTTGAACGGCAAATGCAAAAATATGTTCTCTAGCAATGATTTATGTTTAAAGTTTTCCCGTTGTGAGAAATTTAATGTATTTAGTAAATCCTGACTGTTGGGGGATTTTGCAACTGTTATCGAGAAAGTCCTAGAGGCAATATCGATTGACAGAAGTATACTAGTATTGTGCCCGTGCGTTGCAATAGGACATATTATAAGATTTAACATTAAGATTGAATTGAAAGACAAATAATAAATAACAATTAAAAAAATATTTTAATTCAACAACATTTTTTACAATTAAATGGAAAAATGCTCTTCTCAATCATTGCATTAATATTCAATTAAATTAAATGTGGAAATTTGTCAAGAAATAAAGCAATAATATGTTTTTTTTTTGTTCTCTTCCAAAAATGAATAAGAGGTAGGCAATTTAGAAATGAGATATGCTATCTGCTAAAATCAGAAATTAATCTCTATGCGTTAATTAAAGTAGGAGAGAGATATGGTAATACAAATTTAATGCTAATTTTATTTCTCAATTCTTGGCATTAGTGTGGCAATACGTGTGATGAGTACATCTCTAATTAAATTTAAACTTCTACACATAAAAACGATGCATTCAATCGAAAGAATTAAATTTGATTGGAGGAATAATATTCAATCTGAAAATTAATCTTTTAATCGCAGCTGTTGGCAGATAAGGACATCTACGTGCTTAATATAAGAATGGAAATATTCAATAAAAGGTTTAGAAAACTTAAAATTTATGAAAAGACCAGCAAACTAGAAATTAATGAAAACAAACTAACTTTTAATTCTAATAACTCTGCATTTTTAATTTACTTTCTTCATTCGTCAGTAATCTTTATGTCAAAAAATTGTAATCTAACATTTCAAGAAAAAAAACATTTCTCTAAACATTAGTAGTCGCAAAATTGATATTTACAAAATATTTTGAAGAAATTTACACAAATTGAAAATTGAAAATTGGAACAAATTATACAACAAAGAGAAACTAAGCGAAAATATGCACACAAAAAGAAGCAAATTTACAACCATTTGAGTTTTGCTTCGATTTTTTTCCTGTCCAAACATCCACTGCAACTCTAGTTCATAGTTGTCACATAACTCAAATTTAATGTAATGAAATGGAAATTCTTGTGATGCAGAGGACTTCTAATGCCAATTTCAATCGACTTTCCTTTTTCTTCTTCCATGTTCCTTACAAATCATTTTATTCCAAAATTAAAATATTGACGTATAGGAAATGAGAAGTGTCTCTGCAGTTTACTGGTAGAAGAGCGTCAAACAATTCTGCCTTTGAGTTTGAGCTGCATGGTCATAACTCATAATGCACCATAACTTACACTTGATGACTTAAACACTAAAAGATACTGGTAACAGAGAAATCTAGACATTTATATAACTAATATATGTCAAAATTAGTGAATCAGTACCCACCACACGGGCGCGCCTAAAAGTTCTATAAATTTGCATCCAAATGAGTCGATTATTAACAAAAACATGCATACAGATAGCAAGTATATATAGTTATTAAATACTTAAAAACGAAGACATTGTAATAACATATCATCAGATGTTTCCAGTGATGCTGCTAATATACCACAATTCCACAAACATATCAGAGACCAAGGCGATTACAAGATGTGTTTAGAAGTTTTTTTTTTATTGTTAGTGATAAACCACTACGAAACTTTTTTAATATAAGAAAAGTAATTACAATCCCGATGCTAAAGCCAACTGGCTTTTAGTAACGGTGTCTAATTCTAAAGTCTATTTACCTGTCTCACTTAAATATGTACAAAATGTGTTTAGAAGTTAGTTAGGCTCTGGTTAGTTAGAGAAAACAAAGTCAGTAAGCTGTTTGTAATTAGTTAGACCATTATTGTAACAGAAACAGAGATGTAAAAGGGAGATTGTTCTCTTATAAATAGTCTATGTACTTGTAATTACAAAACTTTGAGATGAATAAAATCCATTTGGAATTCCCAATCTTTTCCTTCTAGCTTAAAGCTTTTCACATTGATGTCAAATATTTAAAAAATCTGAATAAGAAAGAAAATTAAGCACAGTACTCGTATCATCTTACATCTTTTTTAAAATAAAAATTCTGATTTGTTCTGACCAATTTTTTTTTTTTTTTTCATTTTAGACGTCTCTTGAGGGCCGTCACGGCGTCGCCTGTCCGTTCGACCTGTAGTAACCCGTGTAACAATATAACTTCTATATTATTGCGATTATTGTTTCGTGAGTTTTCATTTTGGAAGGGGCAACAGCCAACTAATGAGAAAAACATTTTAAGAGTTAATTAACAGATGAGTTGGAACTGGAGAAAATTATTCTAATTATTTTCGTGCACCAAATCACTTTACCCCACACCCGTCTCGATCTTCTGTGTTACTTTATATATAAACTTTCTATCCGAGATAAACAAAAGGTCCGTCTGACATAATAACATCAACTCCGACTCCGAGTCCTTTGTCCGATCGTGAGACCGTGACCCGTTACAAATTTTATGTAGATAATCGTTTACATGGCGCCAGTATCTGTGATTACTTTTCTCTCCACTTGTCCACTTGGCATCCACCAGGCGCCAAATTCCCTCCCTCGTTCTTTCACATAAAAATAAGAAGACCCCGTCTGAATTTATTCTCTTCCGGTCTTTCCCCCATCAAAAACCATCTCTTCTAAAAAAATTCTAGTTGCGTAAATCGATGGGTCGAGCGAGGTTAGTGGTGGCAGACTTGGTGCTGTCCTTTCTCTGGGTGTGGGCCGGGTCGCTGGTCAAGCTCTTCGTCTACCGTACGGTGGCCCCGGGGACCCCACACGAAGCCGAGCTCCTCAAAGTCGCTCTCTCCATCGCTTACATGTTCTTCTTTGCCTGGCTTGATAAGCTCACTGGTGGGGGCTCCTACAACCCGCTCACCGTTCTGATTTACACCGTGGCAGGAAATGGAGGGTACCTGTTCGCCGCATTCTGTCGGATTCCTGCTCAGGTTTATTTATATTTTTTATCACCCTTTTAATAATGTTACTTGCTATTTGCATGATTTCAAATGGGATCTGGGATAGACATCTTATGTTATAATTGGGGAATTAAGAGTCAAATTCTGTATTATATTTGTAGGGTAGAACTTTAGGATACCTTGTAAAATGATTACTTCCTGCTTGCAGAGTTGCAGGGATCACAATATATTACTGCTAGGTTATTAGTTTGATAATTAGAAATTAATATATTACTGCTCTCATGATTCTGGGGAATTGCAGTTTCTGGATAATTATCTGTCCTTGTAGTTGGAGAATTAAGAGTTAGTTTCTGGCAGTTATTTTACTAAATTGTGATCCATAAATACAGAATTCATTTGCTATAGCTGCAAATACAAAGTAAATAAATTTACTTGATGTTTGAGAAAAATCGACCGTTGAGCTTAATGAAATTTTTGCACTTGCTTGTTATGGTAATTAACTGTAGTGAAACTGCTTTAGTACATGATGTGTGATTCACAATATGCTTAGATGAACTTTCTGGCATAGGTTTTGTTTCTAATTAGAGAATTTGAGGGAAATCATTTCTGCACTGTATAGCTCAGTTTTCGTTTCTTGCAGCTTATGGCTGAGACTTACTTTTCTCTTTGGCCCTTTTGAGCTGAGAATTTGTAATACCTTTTGTTTTTAATTTAAAAGTGACTTATAAGTGATCTTTTCTCTTATTCAAAATAATAATATCGTAGCAATTGGAGCATGACTGAAAATTTGTCAGATGAGTAGTTAGATTGGTTGAAACATTCTTTTGCTCATAAAGTTGATTTTCTCGATATCTGCTGT
Organism: Carex cristatella; assembly: GCA_024447775.1. Classification (NCBI taxonomy): domain Eukaryota; kingdom Viridiplantae; phylum Streptophyta; class Magnoliopsida; order Poales; family Cyperaceae; genus Carex; species Carex cristatella. The sequence continues at coordinate 2,598,905 of JAJHPF010000024.1, read as the reverse complement.
ACTTCCTGAATCATCATCAAGTAGTTTGTCTCTTCATAATTTTGATTTTGATCATTTAGTGTAGGCCACTGAGAAATAAGTGCTTGTTATTAGTCACAATTTGCCTCTGACTCTGAGTCCTGATCATTACTTACTCTATGACCAGCTTTAATTTCATTAACAATTTGAAAACAAACATCTTTTTACTGTTTATTTTAATATTTTGCAATGTGTTTTTATAACAGAAGCAAAATACAATTTATTGTTTTGTGCAGGCCACCTAACATTTACAGTTGGTCTCTTTGTACAATTACATGTCCTTAAGGAATAAAAACTGTTGTGGGGGCTATTTTGGTATTAAATACAAATTGCTTTCTTTTCCCCCAAATTAGGATAGTTTCCTTTCTAGACTGATGCTACTGGCTCATAAAAGCCCTTTCTTTAATGCAATTGCAGAGCTTGTTTCCCCACTACAATGGTTTTATCTATGATCTGCTTATGGTCCTTTAATTAGATCAGGATCAGTGCTGATAATTCATAATTTTGCATACATTCCTTAATGGTAAGGTACTGCTAATGCAAACAGATCAAATACGGATCAGATATCCGTATCCGTTTTTGATTTTCGGATACGGATCGGATATTAAACGGATTAGAAAACAAAAATAACATAAAAGACGGAGATAATTTGAATATTCGATCATTATGGTGAACAAAATAATTTTTCTCATGTTAAACTTGTGCCGTTATAAAACATATATCTCATTAACAAAAATTAATCACCACCATAACCATATTTTTAAATCAAAAGATTCCAACAAAAATATATTCTTCTCTCTAAACATATATGATTATAAAACAAATGGATAATTTATCATTATTCATATCCGTATCCGCAGAAACAAATATCCGATAAATTAAAAACTACAGTATCCATAACCACTTCCAAAACTAAAACCGTGTCCGTATCCATGTCCGAATTATGTGTATTCGTATCCGAATATCCAAATCTGCAAAAATTCAAATACGAATCCAAATATGGACGGATAATATCTGATCCATTTACACCTACTGCTATGTCAATCAAGAGGTCATGAGTCTGAATCTGTTCTTGGTTTTAAATTAATCCATTGCTTGCTATCACAGCTGTTGTTGAACCCGAGGTGTGCTTGTGTTAGCTGGAATTCAACAGGCTGCTTTTGTCTTGTCTGATACTATTCAGTTGTGATTCATGTAATCCCTAAATTACATAATTATTTGCTTGTTGAAAGAATAACCGAAATGATTAGTGCTATGCATGGACCTGTAATTCCTTTTTGTCCACAATGAATGATTTGAAATATTGCTTAATTCCCAGAAACAATGTATGCCAGACCAATTAGAAGCAATTACTACTTGTTGGCTAAATTTTGTTCAGATTTCATCCATGATTTTTTTATTTTAATTGTCTATTTCTTATTACTGCATTGCAAATGTCAATGCTTCTGCAAAACCACACTCATAAATTTGTCGACTCTTCCTAGGGTGCACATTGTAAATGATGGGAAAGTTACACACACACACACACATTACAAGTATAAGCTGTCATTAAGGTGGTGTTTTTCTCATGCACTATCAAATTTATCTTGCTTTAATTAAATAAGGAACAAAAATGATCTAGTAAATGACTGTCAAGTTTTCCAATTTTACGTGGTATCTAATTATTAAACTTTGTTAACAGATGCTGGGTTCTGTCGCTGGTGTGTGGCTTCTCAAAGAAGCATTCCCACAAGTGGGTCATGGGCCCCGCGTCAATGGTGACATTCACCATGGTGCATTGGTCGAAGGCCTTGCCACATTTGCAGTTGTGATGGTTTCTCTAATATTAAAGCACAAAGAAGTGAACAGCTTCTTCATGAAAACTTGGATTTCAAGTATTTCCAAAATGACACTTCACATCCTTAGTTCTGACCTGACTGGAGGCATCATGAATCCTGCTTCTGTAAGAACATTTTAAATATTTTTCTGGGAAGAATTTTAATGAGTGCCCCTGAATTGATTCCAAACATATAGAATTCCTGCAAAACATAGTATTCCCCCTCTAACTATTCGATCCATAGTATGTTTATATTTTCATTCTGTTCCTCTTCCTCTTCCTCTCTCCCTTTCCCCTTCCTCTACAGTAAGGTTTGGAGTCTTGAGAATTATTAATTTTGGAAAGTAGAAACAAATAAATGTACAACAATGTTCCCAAAAGATATATTCAATTAGTTACTGGAAGTAGCCTGCTAGCAAATAAATGTAGAGGAATATTTATGTTTGTTGGTGTAAACATGGTGTCTTAAATTTTCCAGGGGTTTGGTTTTAAGGTTGTACATGTGTGCATGAAATTTTGCCTTTATTTACAATCCTTTGTGATACAAGTGTATGGTTTAATGAATTCAGGGCTTGTAAATAACTTCACATGGGATTAATACTAGTAAATACACACTCAATACCAATGGTAATCAATCAAATTTATTGTACCAACTTTGTACCATTAGGGCCTGTTCAGCTGCCATCCCGAACAGGAAAATGCTCTTTCCATTGGTACAGTAGTCCTTGTATGAAATTGCCCATGTTCTTACAAACTGAAAATTTTATTTGGATATAAAGTAGAAAGTAAAGACAAGATTCTTTAATGAGGGAAATTGCTGTTCTTAATCATGCCCAAAATATTAGCTTGGTCCCTTGTCTTTTGAAAATTTGTATTTTTTTTTTTTCTGAAATTTGTTATTATTTCTCTATGTAGGCATTTGGTTGGGCCTTTGCAAGAGGGGACCACATAACTCTAGAGCATGTGCTTGTTTACTGGGTGGCCCCAATCCAAGCTGCTCTGTTTGGAGTTTGGGGTGCGAAACAATTTATGAAGCCCAAATCCACTGGGGCCCAAAAATCTGACGAAACCAAATCCACTGAGGCCCAAAACTCTGACGAAACCAAGTCCAAGTCGGACTGAGAAGATTATTTGGGGATGTGTTTCAAGTAGGATCCACGTTCAACCATGTGGTAAATTTTACAGCATAATTTTATACTTGTGTACTAATTGGGGAAAGATGTGGTACTTTGTACCATATTTTCAAGGGGAAAAAATTAGGAATATGTTCTTGTGATGATTTAACATTATAAGAACATCCACTTATTTAAATTATTTTGGTTGACAACTTGTACAAAAATTAGTCTATTATTTTATCTTTTGCTAGTTTAGCTTGAGGTTGGGGACTTTATGTTTGATCTATGGGGTTGTATGTATCAAATTATTAGGTGAAGCAACCCTGAAGTGATAAGAACACAAATTTGTACCGGATAGGTCAGTACCAGTTTGAAGACGTGTCAAATTTTGCAGTAGTGTTAGGTAAGGAGAAATTGTTCATGCTTGAGTAATTGTACCAGGAAATGCAAGGTCGGCAACTAATTAATTAGTAGAAAATCTTCTACAGTTATTTAATAAATTTAAAATTACATGGACCCCCCTTGTGATAAAAAAAACATTGATATGCACTAGCACAACCAATTTGCAGACTGTTCATTTCAATAGGCATCTCCATCTTCGAAACACAAAAAATTAATGGTTTATAATTTCTTTTAATGAATGGTGTTTGTTCTGTTTTCAGTCCCTTTCAGATGCAATTAAATATCCCTCGCCTGGTTGCCATTGCACCATGTTGCTACATTCAAGTCTTTTCGATTCAATCTTTTTTTCTTTATGTCTGATTTGAATGCGATTAGACCTGATTTTTCTCTTTATATCAATCAATGACTGCATCGTCTTTGATTGCACTTGGAACGTCTATCAGAATTTATTTTAAACATATTCTAAATAAATAAAACATTGGTGGTTGTCCTCATAAAATGTACTACCATGGGTGGGGCCGCATTCAATAAAATTTGAAGTACCAGAATTTAGGATCCGACTCTGCTGCTTTTTATAAGAAAAGCAAAGTTCTTTTCCAATCTCAACCATTCAAAATTTTTTATTCATGTGTTTCAATAAAGAAATTTTTTCGTACACAAATCTCAACGAATTTAAATAGTTGAGATCGGAAAAGCAGATCCTGTTTTTCTCTAAGAAAAGCAGCTAGCTGAGTCCGATTCCAGAATTTAATAGTGCGTACCACAACAGCCAACAGGAGTTAATTACATGAAAATTGATAATTATTATAGTGTGTGCCAGAATTTAATAAAATTTGGAGTGCCAGAATTTACTAGTGTGTACTACAACAGCCAACAGGAGTCAATTACATGTATTAAATGAAAATTACTGATGTGTCCTCATAAAATGGATCTACTGGTTTGGGCCATGTGAAAGTGAAAATTGATAATTATTAAATGAAAATAAAAATCTAAATTGATTACCCTGCAAGCAATTTTTGCTAAAAGATCCTTGCAATATTCATATTATGCAAGGAGCCTTAGCAAACAATCCCATACATTGCTACAGGGAAATTTGTAAGGAACAATTTTCAATGGTTAGCTTTTTTAACAAGTATGACACGAGTCACACGACATAATAGTAAGATAGTTTTAATTAGTTGTTTTATTGCGAAATGGTAAACTAATTGGGATTTTATGTAGGCGTTATTGCAATATGAGAAAATATACAGATGGGCAGAGTTCAATGTCTTCATATTTTGCTCTGTCGTGGTTCCACTTTTTAAGATTTAATAATTAAAACAGTAAAAACTCATTTACAAAACAACATTATCAAGTTCCCTCACTTTTTAAGAAATATCAAGAACAATACAGAAAAAGGACGTTATATAAATTGCACATGTCAGCAAAATTTTGACAAATCATTATGATGCCTACAATGATTCAAACAAAATTAAATGTCACACAAAATTAAATGTCACAGTATCTAGATGCATGTAACAAAACTTATTTCGATCAAATTTGACAGCTATATTTATTATTTGAGTTCTGGATTTCAATTTTTTTTAAAATATCACTTTTAACATCATTGGTTAAGTTTAAGCTAAACTGAAGTCACAAATTCAAACATCAATTATTATTACATTGAGAGTGACTTCATATTTTCCCTCTCATACTCATCTCCTACTTGAAAATATATATATAGAGAGAGAGATAGAGAGATGGACTTGGCTAAATTATGGTGTAAAATGCGTTTGTACTCCATCCCATATCTTAATTTCCAAAGTTCAAATAGCCGATCCGAACCACCCAAAATGTTCTCCATATTGAAATGTGTTTGGAGACCAAATTTTACATTTTTTTGGAATTTTTTACTGTTTATTAAGCCACTTTAAAATCGCTAGTCCACTGTGAACTGTAAAAATTTCTGGACCATCGGATCAGCGATTTTCAAAGTGGCTTAATAAATAGTAAAAAAATTCCAAAAAAATGTAAAATTTGGTCTCCAAGAACATTTCAATATGGAGATCATGTTGAGCGGTTCGGATCAGTTGTTTGAATTTTTAAAATGGAGATATTGTGTCATGGCTCACCAAATGTATTTACACCATGGTTTAGCCAAATTCATCTATATATATATATATAATTACTTTCTAAAATAATGTATGCATAATGAAATGCAAAATTGAAACTTATGTCATTCCAATTATAATCTCAGTTGTAATTACTTAATTTTAGCATTTTTATAATAAAATAAGAATTGTAAATGCAAAAGACTAAGCAAAAGATACGAACTTTTGTTCTTTTCAGCAACATGAATACTAAGGTTAAATAAAAAGAAATAAAATATTGATTAACAGTGGCGGATCTACTTAGATCTAATAGAGGTCAATTGTTTCTCATTTAATTTTTTTTTATTTATGTTTTATTTTCTATATAATTAAGTACAAAATATCATAGTATGATAACATTGACTTTCATTTTTTGCATAATTTTTTTATATAATTAATTCTCATAGTTCGAAAAATTTTATATAATTGATTCCATATGTGTTAGATTCTCATTGTTCAAAAGTTTTACTCTGCCCTTGTCGATTAACAAAATGAATACTAAGACAAATACAATGAACCGTAAAACAATGATGTTTAATTTTCTGATAAAGTAAATTATTTTTTGTCTTTTGTGCTTCTTATTTGGCGAAGTTACATATATTATTTTCTGATGAAGTAAATTTTGCTTAAATGAAAAATATGGATCATCAGAACATCGACCGAGTAAAAGATACGAACTTTGTTCTTTTCAGTATCGTGTGTGCAGGTGCATTTTTCAAACGTTGGTAACGCATGATTATGAACTGCTTTATAATTTATGGATAACGCAAATGACTGGACCTGTGGTCATGGCACGTTTAAGAGATAGTCCGTCAAATAGATACTAAAATTTCTGTTGAACGCTTGAAAGAGATTCTCTGACAGGTAAAGGCGACCAACAAAAATAAAGTCGTTTCAATTGCTAATGGCGGCTAGTAGGTGTATACGGTAACGTTTTTGGATTAACGGTAGCAAGTCAAATTGGAAGATGACCAGGCTGGAAAAGACTCCTCCTAAGTCCTAAATATTCCTATTTGGCAACTCTGATGATCTGATCAGCTGTGAGTTATGATAAGTGATAACAGAAAAATAGTTGTCAATTTTGAATTTTCAATTAGATAATCTGTTATTTTAGTAATTTGGTAGAATAATAGATTGATGATTTATGGAATAACAAGTATTATTGTTAATTTAAGCCATTCAGTTGTTATCATTCTTATTATTATTATAATAATACTGGAGATGGGCTACCAATCTACTCTGTTTTGGAAAACTATTTTTTTTTTCTTACTATCCTAAAATATCGGAATTAAAACAATACTATCTGGATCTTTTTTTATCAAAAAATACTACTCTTGCCGATTGAATCTACGCACCAAATAATTCAGATGCACGTACTAAATAGACGCACCAATCTACTCTGCTTTGGAAAACCATTTTTTTTTCTCACTATCCTAAAAAATCGGAATTAAATCAATACTATCCAAATCCGTTTTTGTCACAAAATACTATTTTCGCCGATTGAATCTACACACCAAATAATTCAAATGCACGTACTAAATAGTTCAAATGCACATACTAAATAGGCACAACTAGTTTGCATATTGAACTGATGCATCTGAATTCGCGGATTGGATTGGTACATCCAGCTGATGCGCACATTGAACTGGCGCATCCAGCTAAAACATTTCAAATTAAAAAGATATTTCAAATTATTTACGCCAGGAGATTCTGCACCATGCGAAATGGATGAGAAGTTTTGATCTCCAGTAATCATAAAAATGCATCAAAACGTGTAACAAGTCAATTGATAAGTTATTATTGATCTCTTTTGGAAGTAACTATCCAGGATCGATATAAAGAATCAATTGTAAGAGGGTGTTGTTATATTTAGAGATTATAAAAATCGACTAGTCAGTGAAAACGAGCCAATTCAATCTGCGAATTTGCGCCAGCTCAATATACGCGTGTGCTGGTGCACCTATTCAGTACGTGCATCTAGATTATTTGATGTGCGAATCCAATCGGTTTGGAAAATAAAACTAGCGGTTAACTTTATGTCTATATTTTGTAATTTCATAGTTTAAATAATTAATTTGAATTATTCAACATAATTTTCATATTAAATTGCACTTGGTGATCAAATTTTCTATTTTTTTAATTATTATTTTTTATAGTCTATAATAGACTAAAAAAGACATTGATTTTTGAAATTTCTTAAGAAATACTAAAAAGTTTCAATGTAAATTTTGATTTCCAACAGTATTTTAATATAGAGATCATGTTAAACAGTTTATAATTTTAAATTAATTGTTTCAATTTTAAAAATAAAGATATAGATAAAATAGTTTCTTTACTTTCCAAAGCACCATATGTTATTGATATCATTCATAATAATTTATTATTTTTTTATTGCTTGTATTATTATTGTTAGTAATACTATTATTATTAATATTGTTGTTAAATAATCCATTATTTTTATTTATTCTAACTAATATTTTATCAAACTACATTTTCACCCTTCTTTATAATGCAAGAATAACATATATGTATTATTATAATTCTTGTCATGTCAAAGGATGAAAATATGAAATAGTAAGATTAGAACTCAAACTAATCAAAGATCGCAAATTCAACACTAACTCAATATTTTATTGTAATAGCTATAGCCGCTAATTCAAGAGAGATTTTGTACACAAAATAGAGAATCCGAGTTAGCCCTAACTCAAAAATAGATAACTCAAAAATAGAGCCATTTTGAACCATCCAAATGCGATAAATATGCCTAATCTAGCACTATTCATTGATTTGAACAATCTTGGATGCCCCACGAATAAGATCAACTTCAGCAATCTTAGGTGGCACGCAAACAAATTCAACCTCAAGAAATTAACTTAAAATAGTTCTAGTTTGATTTCTTTACAAAACGATCAATCTTGGACGGCATACAAACAAGTTCAACTTCAGCAAATTAACTTTAATTAATTAGTTCAAATTTGATTTATTTACAAGTCGAATTGAATCAACTTTGATATAAAGATTTAACTGTCGAGTTTGAATTAATTTAAATAAAACATACAATATTAAGTTATTAATAGTATCCTTTTTAGGTTACTATTATTTACTTACCGATATTACATAGATCTCACATTAAAAAAAAAATTAGAATCAGTTTTTGATCTAATGACAAAGACAATGTCCTCTGTATAAGAGATCTTATAATCGAAATCTGAATGGGAGCATTATTTGTGGATATTAAATAGTTTGGTAACTTGACCTCCAACTTTTACTTAAAAAAACATTAAAATTTTATAAAAACTAAAGTTTTTTTTCGTGTCACAAAAAAACTTTAGATTTGAATATAACAAAGTACTGAAGATTGGAGTGAAAACAAAGTGGATAGTGGTAAAATCATATCTATATCTCTTTTTTATTTTTTGAATACGGATCCAGATCGGTTCAAATATTTATTAAAATAATATAAAAAAATTAAAATATACTAAAGTTCAATAATATTTATCTAATTATAATGGTGAATAACATAATTTTTCATAATATATATAAAAATATATGATATATATCTACTATTCAGATAATTAAAATGTAAAATTATATCAGTGTCCTTATCCATAAAAAATATTTAAATATCAAATATCCACATTTAATTTTTCAAATACAAATAAAATATTATTGATACTGATACTGTTTTCACCTCTAACTGAATATGCTAGATATGCATTAAAATGTCAATATCTCTATACATTGATTATAAAAACCCAACCCAAATGACGCCTGACTCTGTGGATCTTTGACTAAAGCACTAGAGAATAAAATGGAATTTCAAAAAATACAAAAGTGGAAAATCATTGTGTATTATGTTCTTTCTTTCTCCTTCGAGTTTGATGTAACACCTCCGTGATTAAACATTCTTACTCCTTTTTTAAAGATTAATTTGAACTTGATCTAGGATCTAAATTGTCTGTCTCTGTTTCACTGGAGACGACCAGTCTCTGTTTTTTTTTATCATTTTTATCGTTCCATTGTTACTGTTTTCTTCGAGACATAAATATCTAAGATGCTATAAATATCTAGATGTTGTACATTAGAATTAGAATCCGACTCTGCTCTTATTCAAATGAAACAACAGGATTATGTAACTGTTGAATTTTTTTATGTGCAAATTTCAATACAGATAAACAGTTAGATTTAGAATAATATAATCTCATTATCCCATTTGAATAACAGCAGAGTCAGATCCGTACATTAGTGACGGAGCTATGAAAATTAAACAATTGAGTTAATATATAAAATGTCATATTGTAACTAGAGTTTATAAAAAAAAATTACTGTAAACAAGATAGAAAATAAAGAATAAGTATAGAAAAAATATTTTACTCTAAATTATATAGAAAATAAAATACAAATATAAAATATTTAAAAATAAATATTAATCAATTAACTCCCTACTTTACATATAACAATATTGTTATGTCCTTCGCTGCATACTACATGACTTAAAATAAGACAGAATTTGTTTGACTTTGTGCAACACATTAATTATATTTTATTTTGTTTTGACTATGTTATTTGTAGGTTGAATGAAATCAAATCAACTTTTTTATCCGTATCTTTATCCGTTACATATATGAATATCACAAGATCGGTCTTATATAATATTAAATGTCTATCCTAAAAATATAAAAAACACATATATATTTAGTCCAACAAATTTCCAATACTATAGTTCGAGTAGTGCTTTTGTTCGGAATTTGTTCATTCATTTCATTACCGGAGATGATTCTGAAGATTTTCGAGTCCAGAGCGAGAAAAAAAAAATTGACTCTTTATATATACAATTTTTTTATTGATATGTCAATTGATTATACATATTTATACAATAATTTGGATCTTTTATATATACAGAGTTTGAGTCTTAATATTTTATTTATTTTTTGATATATACAGATTAACTGTTTTTAACATATACAAACTAAATTTTTTTTTTGGACCTCCTTGAATCTTAGGATTCAGAACTATCGTCCTGGTGCCCTGCACCAGGACCAGGCATATTCATTAATATATATATATATATATATATATATATATATATATATATATATGAGTAGATCTAGAGTGTGACGTGCTCACCAAGAGAGTTTGGTGAGCACAACTCTAAAAATACATCGGATCGGTTTCAAATGACGAATTCAAACCGTTGAAATTCATGTACTTCGTGAGTGATACATGTACATATAAAATTTTGGAAGTTTCGAAATCATTTGCTACGAGGTCAAACGGTCAAAATAATGAATATTTTAATAAGTTATTCTATTAGTTGTTTTATATATTCATTTTTCATCATTGCTTTGACCGCTTGACCTTGTAGCAAATGAATTCGAAACTTCGAAAATTTTACATGTACATGCATCACTCATGAAGTACATGGATTTCAACGGTTTGGTTCGTCATTTGAAGCTGATCCGATGTATTTTTGGAGTTGTGCTCACCAAACCTTCTTGGTGAGCACGTCACACCCTAGATTTACTCTCTATATATATATAAATTTGATATTATACATAAAAGGCGGACCGTCTGCTAACAAAAAAATTCATAACTCATGGTTATGAAGAAAATTTGTTTGGAAATTTTTTGTTATTTGTTCGTTTGATTTTGGTTCGGTTCATTATTAATTAGCGAATTTAAATTTGTCCTAACTCAACTTGGGTTGGCTCGTTAAGATGAAACTATTTGGTGACTCTTTTACTACTTTTTTTTGTATTCATCATGAGAAAATAAACCTCGTTGAAAAAAAAAAAAAGATAAAATTATTTTTTGGCTAGTGATTTATGAGCTACTCACATCTTTTAATCGACAAAAATCATTAGTTTATGCACAGTTCACAGCACAAACGAGCTGGCTCATAATTAGCTTGTTTTGATCGAATCAAGTTCAAGCTTTGCTTTAACTCGACTCAACTCGGCTCATTGACAGCCCTAACTGTCTCTAATCTCATTAGTTAATTATAATTCTAACGGTACAAAATTGGACAACAAACCCTGCTCTCTATGCATGCAAAGAGCAACAGAAACTGGTCCCAAAATGACGCTCAAAATCAGATCTCAACTTGGTCTTTTACCCAACTAATTAATTCGGACCTACCAAATAAAAAACAATTGCATGAAGAAATCGTTGTCAAATTGCCACAGTTTCAAATGAAAACACTACTAATAATTTAATTCATGAAGAAAATCCCAAGGATGGCGCTTTTGGATAACCTTTAAAGAAAGTGTTGCTATTTGCTTGTGTTTTTTAGCGACTTTTCGGTAGCAATGGAGTCGGAGTCGCTTATTCTTTGATAGGCAATAACGGCTTATATTTTGATGTACATATCTTATAATGATTGGACACCCCCCCCCCACCCCAAAATTTATTATTTGAAACAAAATTATTACTAAACAGTGGCATAATTTAATTAGTACTGATAACCTCAAGGATCCAGCTCAGTGGGTTCAGTTTACTGTGTAGGAGCTGAGTTTATATACAATATATTAATTTAACAATTTTAATAATTATTTTAAATTAAATTATAGAGTAGGGTTAAAATGTACCATTGGTTTTGTACTCCATTCATAGTCCACATCTTGATCTCTGTTTTTAAAGTTCGAATAATTGATCTGAACAGCTCAACATGATTTTAACATTAAAATATGGTTAGAGACCAAATTTTATATTTTTTTTGGAATTTTTTTACTACTTTCTTAGATAAGTGCAAAATCACTATTTCTGGACCATTCAAAAACAGTTATTTTGTATCTACCTAAAAAAGAGTAAAAAAAATAAAAAAAATATTAAATTTGATCTCTAAGCGCATTTTTAATATGGATATCATGTTGAAAGGTTCGGATTGATTGTTTGAACTTTAAAAAATAGAAAAAGAAATATGAGGTATGCTTGTGATACAAAACTATGGTGCATTTTAACCTACTTTAAATTATATAATTTAAAATAGAAAAAATATGTAGACATATCTTAATCATATTGATAGTCATTTAATTTTTTACTCTTTTGTATGTTATATGATATTCTATTCAAAATTGTTGAATATAAAACTTTACGATTTCAAGGTTTTGAGTAAAGAAAGTGCTCAATAAATATATATTTTTTTTTCACATGCCCTAGCTGGTGCTGGATTTTAAATGGGGGAATTTCCTCAAAAACTTCAAAATTACATATTTTTCCCTCTAAATTTTAAAATTACGTATTTCCCCCTCTAAACTTCAAAAACTCACATATTTACCCATTTTATTGTATTTTATATTAAAACACATTTTAAATTCATAAAATACCCATTTTACCCTTTTATTAAAAAAACATAAATCATCCATTTCACTCCAATTTAAATCTGAAAGGTTACTCTACCGTCCGAATTACTTTAAGATCCGTGTGTGCTAGGTCAGCACGAATCTTGAAGCGAACACACACGAATATTGAAGCAACGGGCACAGATCTTAATGCGATGCACTCAGATCAAATTGCTTTAAAATCCGTGCACACTAGATCAGCACGAATCTTGAAGCGAATAAGCACAGGTTTTATTGCGATGCGTGCGAATCAGACGGTAGAGGAACCCTTCAGATTCAAATTTGAGTTCGATGGGGTGTTTTATAATTTTAATAAAGGGTAAAATACGTATTTTATAAATTTAGAATGAGTTTTATTACAAAAGACAATAAAATGAGTAAATATGTGAGTTATTGAAGTTTAGAGGGGGAAATATGTAATTTTAAAATTTAGAGGGGGAAATACGTAATTTTGAAGTTTTTGAGGGGTATACATGAAATTCCCCCATTTTAGGAATAGGCAGTCTCTCACACTGTATATTTTCTTAGCCATATTAGCAAGATTCATGAACATTTACAGACTATTTATTTTCAGCAATTTTACAAATACATACACAAATTTAACAAATTAATGAATTACTAAAAAAAAATTCTCGTGAATTTTACTATTTATTCACGAATTATTCAGACAAAAAAATTCTGTAAAAACCTTTATGATTTTAGTATATATGTATGCATTATAAGAAAACGAAATTTCTTACATTATTCTCTTATATCACCCAATCAAGAATTTTACATCTTCTCAAATTAAATTTTAGATCTCGAATGTATCACTGTGACCTTAACCACTCATCCTAGGCATGCTTCTCGTTGAAATTTTAAGTTATCTGATAAAATTAAAACTCATATCAACTTTTATCATTCTCATGTACATCGTATACATATAATTTAAATTTTACTTCAAATGTAATATTTTTTAAGATTAAGATTTTTATTTTCAATGGCTCATGCAGTCATGCACATAATGGTAAATTCAAGTGAATCCCTACAAAAAAATTAATGGAGCAATCTTAGGTGGCACACAAACAAGTTCAACCTCAGAAAATTAACTTAAAATAGTTGTAATTTTATTTCTTTACAAAACGATCAATCTTGGGCAGTCTACAAACAAGTTCCACTTCAGCAAATTAAATCAAATTTGATTTATTTACAAGTCGAATTGAATCAACTTTGATATAAAGATTTAACTGTCGAGTTTAAATTAATTTACATAAAACGTACAATATTTAGTTATTAACAGTATTTTTTTAGGTCACTATTAGTTACTTACCGATATTACATAGATCTCACTTTAATTTTTTTTTAAATCAGGTTTTAGTCCAATGACAAAGACAATGTCTTCTGTGTAAGATATCGCAGACTCAAAATCTAAATGGGAAGATTCTTTGTGGATATTAAATAGTTAAATTACTGAACATTCAATTTTTACTTAAAAAACCATTAAAATTTTATGAAAACATAAGTTTTTTTTTTCGTGTCACAAAAAAACTTTAGATTTAAATATAACAAAGTTTTGAAGATGCACAATCTAGATAAGTGTTAAAATGTCAATATCTCTATACATTGATTACAAAAACCCAACCCAAATGACACCTGACTCTTGGATCTTTGACTAAAGCACTAGAGACTAAAAATGAATTTCATGAAGTACAGAAGTGGAAATTCATTGTGTATTACATTCTTTCATGTTCCTTTCTGATCCTTTGAATTTATGACTGGTCGTTTATATCATTGGAGACAACTAGTCACTTGTTTATTGTCATTTTTATCATTCCATTGTTACTGTTTTCAATTCGTTAACACATAAATATCTAAGATGCTATAAATATCTAAGATGCTTTAGTACCTTATTAGTTGTTTATCTGACTCGTATCGAATTTGATAAGGCAAGTATGGATAAGATTTTTTTTAACTTTTTGAGTATAGGTATGGGTATGGATAAGATTTTTTTTTTCATTAACTAAATAGTAAAAATAAGGCTAATGACTAATTCGTACTCATTACCTATAGAGTAAATATAAAATTTAAAATTGTTTATATTGAATTCAATTTCCTGTGAATCCAGATTTAGTCTTCCATTTTAGTGTCCTAAATTGCACTTTTCTATTCCAGCGCACCAACTCTATATCTTTGATATATTTTTTCTTCTCTCTTCGTTTTCTTGCTTTTTTACTCAATCATAAGAATGTAATGTAAATTATGTAAGAATATGACTCACCTAGTCACATTTTCACTTTAATTTTTACGGTGGCTATGACTCAATTTTGTTTTCAAATTAATTTCAAATTTTGCAATAAAAAATTATAATGAGTTTTGATTTTTTTATTTGTAAAATATAATAAAATTAATTATTATATTAGTATTATCCGTTATCCATCCACTACTATTTTGTTACCCGATAATATTAACGGGTAAGGGTTGAGTATAGTAAGATTAATTCTTAATGGGTAAAGCTAAAATATAGGTAAGAAAACTCAGGAGGGGAGGATAAGAAGGAAAGCAGAAGTGAGACACAGTTGGTTTTTAACAGAAGTAAGACCGTAAGACTGAATTAATGGCGAGTCCCTTTAATTTCTGAATTTTATTTGATCAATGTCTTCTACCAACATATAACTTGTAAGGACTGAACTATTGAAGGTCTTATCCATGAGATTGAAAATTATAAGAAAAAAGAGATAGCACATTTGATTAGAAAAATAAATTTAAAAACTGTTGGTTATTTAAAAGTTGAGAATTTAATTCCCTCTCACTATTTTATTACCATAAGTTCATAAACTCGGTGACACGCCGAATCAAATTCTCATATCTTTCTTAAGTCAGCATGAATTCATATTCTAAAAACAAAATTCCAAACATGATATCGATTTCAGAAATTTCAAAGCGTGCCCAGTGGCCAGCATGAATTCAGACTTTAAATAATAGATAAATGAAAACTTTTTTACATCTAAGTCCCTCTTATAAATTAAATCTATAGCGTGGTCCCTGAAAACGTATAAAAAGTGCCTTGACAGTATAAAAATCCTTCTAAACAAACCCTTGGCCCCAATATTCATTCCAAACCCCATTAAATGGCCAAATTACAATTCTAGGCCCTTAAATATTCACAAATAAGTCCCTGAAGGCATAACATCTTCACAAAAAAGCCCTTTTAACTATAATTTCTTCATTTCAAGTCCAAATCAACTCAAACCAACTTCAAATGAACTCAAATTAAATTCTCTACACTTCTAAATTAAATCCAAATATGGTCAAGCTTCAGCAAAGATCTGAAATGACCAAAATACCCTTCTTAGCAAATTAAACCTAATTTTAATCAAATTTCCAATCATCATGTATTAAATTAAATTCTAATCAAGTCTAGTATGTTTCTAAGCTATAACTAAACACAAAATTCTGACTTTTAACCAGTGCTCTGAAAATTACCAAAATACCCCTCTTGTGACAATGAGCTTAATTTTAAATCAAATATCGAGTTGTTTTACACCAAATTAAATCTTGTGTCTTTCTAAATGATAATTAAATGTGTTCTAATTCTTAGCCAATCTTTTAAAATGGCTAAAATACACTTCTTCTCAAAATTTTCACGAAAGATATATGAAATAACAATGAATATATTTTTCATAAAAATCAAGTCATGTCTCAAACAAGCAATTAATAAAAAAGGGTCATCATTATTAAATTTGCATTATGGCATACACATACAAATACACATGTCGAAGCAATGAGAGCCAACCAATGACCAAAGAAACATTGCATGAGCTCCTATTTAGTCCCTTTATCTAGTTTACATAAAAATAGATCTAAATTCTGGAATGAACGAGTTATTCAGTTTGACTAGAAAAGTCTGCTGATGTAATTAACATTAGGAGTTTGCGCCCGTCGAGAGTTAAACGTCCTCACAATCAAACAATAAAATCCCGATACACTGATCATGCAGTAGGTCCATGAGAGTGAACCCAAAGGAATGCAGAGAGAGATAGCAATGTCTCAAGTTCGATGCTCTCGTGATTAAAGAGTATTGAACCCTGAAACATTCAAACTCCCGCACTCTGACTCTAATCAGCATGTGCAACTTTATGCGCCCTACACCATGTTATTCTGATCTCAGCCATTGATCTTAATTTATGGAGATTCGCACCTGAAAAAATAATTTCATTGCGATTCGTGAGTGGAAAACTTTGAATAGTTGTGATAAAAATAAGAAATAACAGATCCTTAATCCCTTTGGAATAACAGCAGATTTATTTCCTCAAACTTATGATTCCGTTCCTTTCATGAAATCGAATTCTTTTTTCATCTTTCTCTTTTCTGACAAAATATTTATTATGTTCTAAAAATAAAGAACTCTGTCTACAGCGACTTCTCGTAAAATCTAATCCTCAATTTATTACGGGTTATAACATAATTTGCTCATCAAATCAAATCAAATCATTACGTTTTTCGTTCTAAGATGACATCAAATCAAATCAAATCAAATCATTAGTATTTTCGTGCTAAGATGAACATTATTGAAAACGACAAAACTTACATAAGCCTAACCGTACAAACATGCTAAAGATAGCTTAACCACGTAATAATCTTTAATAAAATTAAAATTAAAGTGCCATTTAATTTACCAGCCATAAACAGTGGTACTGGTATCTGTTAAATCTGTGGGGGCATAGTGACTGCTAATTGGCGCCGAATATCCGAATGGATCTACATCTACTGTGTAAATCTATTCAGAGAGTAACATGGGGCTGATATTTGATATTTGGCGCCATAAATTTGAAGCATCAACCTCAAACAAATGCATCTGTCTTTCTCTTGTTGTCATTTGAAGGTAGACAAAAACTTGTAACAACTAGGAAGCTTCCTTTCAAGTTCCTTTGGACTGAGACCCTTATTTTTTTTTTTTCTTGTTTAGATCTGAATTCTCTGATACATCGGCTGAGTGCGGCCGCAAATTTAATGCAAAACATGTCTATTGTTGTCAAGTTAGGTAACAGGTAATGGCATGTATCAACTTGTACCTGTAATGTACCAACAATGCACCCCTTGCTTGAATACATGTGTTGATCATACATCAATTGTTTCGACGAATGCTGGGGGCAAGGCAATGACAGCAATGATTATAATAATGTTATTCAAGTAATGCGACTTAATTTACCAACTAATATCAGGGGACCATGTATGTTTTCATAGAAACTCCATTTTTGCCTATAAAAAACACACCCATCGAACTATTAATTGTAATAAATAGTCTCATCAACCAAGTTATTTCGTTCTGTGGGCAAAGATATTGATCGAACCATTTTGATACCGCGCAGCCGCACAATTAACCGTGTTTTCATAACCTCACTAGTCGCTATACTTAATTTTTGCCAATAAAACACACACCTATTGAACTTTTAATTGTAAGGATAGTTTTCTAAACTAGTGGTTTTTGTGAGTAAAGATATTGATAAAGTTATTTAATTTTACGTAACGCACTTAATATAATATATATATATATATAGAGAGAGAGAGAGGAGGGATCAAGTTACAACAATTTTGAGTTACCACAAAGTTACAACAACGGTTATTTTCATTTTCAAAGTCCAAATCGTCGATTCAAATTGTTCAACACGATTATCTAAATAAAATATGTTTCCAGATCAAATTTTACATTTTTTTGAATTTTTTTTTACTATTTATTAAGTTGGGTACAAAATTCATATATATTTATTATATATATAACAAGAGGAGGAATTAAGTTACAACAAAATTACAACAACGATTTTTTTTCATTTTCAAAGTCCAAATCGTCAGTCCAAACCGTTCAACATAATTATCTAAATAAAATGTGCTTCCAGATCAAATTTTATATATTTTTTAATTTGTTTACTATTTATTAAGATGTGTACAAAATTCAATGGTCTAAATTTGACTAGTTTTTGTAAAATACTTAATAAATAGTAAACAAATTCAAAAAAATATAAAATTTGATCCGGAAGCATATTTTATTTAGATAATCATGTTGAACAATTTGGATCAACGATTTGGACTTCAAAAATGAAAAAAAAAAAAAATCGTTGTTGTAACTTGATTCCTCTTCATATAACAAATGTGTTGCATAAAATAATATACTAAACTAATATGACGGATGGAACGGGACCATGCTTTCATACCTTGCTAAACTTAATTTTCACAATTAAAAACACAGCTATCAAACTTTTAATTGTAGGAAATAATCTCTTAAACTAGTGACTTTTGTGACATCAAACTCCACACAATTTGTTTTTTATATAGTTCCCGTTTGTCACCTTAGCACCTTAGTTTGATATAAAATGATGAAGACACCTCTTTAATAGTTACGTTTCAAGCTTTATTTCAAATTTAGGAGTAATTAATATAGTATTTAAGTAAATGTACTTATTTAATTCAAGAAGTAAAAATGCACTGCACCGATGTTTGTTTGCTTAGTAAACTAGAGTAGAATCAGGATGTACTTCATTAATTTCATCAAGTCTCTTTGTGAATTTAATTTTAAAATTTATCGGATTGACTTCAAACGACAATCCAATCTATTGAAACTCATCTACTTTACGGGTGATGTGTCTACATGCGAAAATTTTAAAATTTTGAATTAATTTTGTATAGAGTTAAACAGTCAAAATTATAAAGTTTCTATTTTATTTAATTCATTCATTTTTTACATTTTATTATCATTTAACTCTATACAAAACTAATTAGAAAATCTAAATTTTTTACTGTAACTCTAGTACCATATAACTCACTTGCGAGCGAGATAGCGGAGAGTTAATCAAAATGAAATATAAGCAAGTAGGGTCTCAAATGAATTTATAGCATTAACGACAAAAACTTTCCCAGATCGGAATTGAGTTGGCGGAAACCCGAGAAAGAAACACTTTTTCTCTCTCTTCACACACAAAAATATATAGCAACAATATAACATTCATAAGGAGTAGTGGATTAGCATATTAGCCACTATTCCGTAGAGTAAAAAAAATATTGTTTGAATGCCCATAATTATTCCGAATAGTAGTTATTTTGAGATTAACTACTATTCTTCTCAATCCAAATATAATATATTAATTTTTATGTAACTTAAATATAATTTGATATTCCATTTAATTATGAACTGTTGCAATTTTCATATCATTTGCTAATTAAGATCAATGGAACTAACATTAATTATATTTTATTTTTATAATAATGATGTGTAAGTATGAATTACATTTCAATTATCCGATTCTAAAATTAAAATTATTTTTTAGGGTCATCAAAATTATTTATCTAATTCATTATTAATAAATTTCAGCCCAAATTTCATAGAATTCGACTATGAAGAAAAATTGTAAAGATACAAGGACAGTTTAGTCATTTTACATTGATTGATACTAATGGAAAACTCGTACGATGAGTTGATTGTTATGAAACCAAACATTCGAAAAGTTGTTTGTGATAATTATAAGTTTCCGAGGACGATTTTGTCAAACTTAAAAATTCATATTAGGCAGTACAGTAACCAAAATGTCTTATCGATGCTTAAATAATTAGAAACAATCAACCGAGAGGATATATAGTTTTATACGACACAAGCAACTAACGCTTCAAATGATAGTATTTAGATAAGGACAAAATAAAAAATAAAAAATTGGAGGTTGAAATATAAAATGATAATGTGTGATGTTGAAATCTAAATTTAATTTTCACAACGACAAAATGAAAATATAACACTAAGTTATGGAATTAAATAATATAAATAATGAGGTGGGATCCAGTTACCCCATTTTATCGTGACACACTTGACATTATATACTAACAAGTCACAGTCGATTTGAACCGTTCAATACGATTTCCATATGAAATGTGCTATGTGCTTAGAGACAAAATTTTATATTTTTTGAAATATTTTTGGTATTTATTAAGATATATACAAAATTATTGTTTTTTGACAATTATAGACTATTAAAAAACAGTTATTTTTACAAAAATTTAAAAAGTAGTAAATAAATTTAAAAAAATATAAACTTTGATTTCTAAGCATATTTTAATATGAAAATCGTGTTGAATGGTTCGGATTGACTATTTAAATTTTAAAATTGTAAAAATAACTTATATATTTTTTATGTTAAGATGTGTCATCATAAAATAGTATAAATAGTATAATTTGATCCTCCTCCTGTATAATTTAAAAAATAATAATGGAGGCGGTTAAATGCAGATCTGGATAGGAAAGATGTCCAATAAAATATAGATCGGCTGTTCTTTCTTGTTTACTTCTTCGAAAATAAAATTAAAAAATGGATATTTTACGATTATTGGAACCGCGTCGATACAGCGTATCTGCGTAGGTTGATAATTTTTTTTTTAAATTAAAAATGGATACGTACCACCACTAGAGGAATTCGTATCCTCTGCATTAACTCAAAGGGGCATCTTTTGAGTTAATACATATTCACCGTTCGATCTGCTTTAAGATCCGTACGGACAAAATCTGTACTAATATTGAAGGCCCTGTGTTAAAATTAGACGACCAGATTGATTTCGTTTAAAATCAGATGGTCGTGATGTATTAACTCAAAAGATTCTCTTTGAGCTCTTTTGAGTTAATGCAGAGGATACGTGTTCCCACTAGAGAGCGTGGCTTAAAGAACATTTAACACGTGGTTTACCTTCTTGCTTATTCTGATAACATGATAAGTACGGTAGTGCCAATAAAGTTATTGAAGGTGACATTTAGAGTCAAATTATCAAACACAAATCGAAATTTTCGACCGTGACATTTTTTTTCGTGTGTTTGCTTTGATTGCTCCTACTCTGCGATCAAGTTACGATAGTAGTTCGCAACAGAGCTAATTTTAACTTTGAGAATAGTATTTAATTTAATATTTTGTAAGAATAGAAAAATAGTGAGAAAACTCATAAAAAGACAAACAAAATTAAGTGACTATTTGCTAATTCAAACACACTCAAATGCAGAATAGTAGTTTGAAATAGAGCTAATTTAGATTAGTGACTATTCTTCACTCATTCAAATGCACTCTTATATATTTTATGAATTGATTAGGAAGCAAATACAGCTTGAAGTTATTTTTAAATAAATATTAGAGTCATTTAATTATTTAATATTTATATCTTAAATTTGTAATTTTTACACATAAAATATAATATTGTTTTTGTTATTGGACTAAAAGTTGATTTTCAATACAGATTTAAGTTGTTGGTAATATAAAAATAGTGAAATTAAGAATTAATAGGCAGAACGTCTAAGTCTGGAGTGCATAGTTATCTTCATAATTTTAAATATTTTAATCATGTGTGTGTGTATAGAGTAGAACTAGGGTGCTCCTAAGTTCATCAAACCTCTTGTGAACTTGACTCTAAAAATATATTGAATCGACTTTAAACGATGAATCCAAACAGTTGAAACTCTTCTATCTAATGAGTAATGCGTCTACATGTGAAAATTTTAAAGTTTCGAATTAATTTAATATAAAGTCAAGTGGTCAAAAGTTTAAGGTTTATAAATTAATTTTAATGCATTCATTTTTTGGATTCCTTTGACCACTTGACTCTATATTAAATTAATTCGAAACTTTAAAATTTTCACATGTAGACGCATTAATTATTAGATAGAAGGATTTCAACAGTTTGGATTTATCGTTTAAAGTCGATTCGATATATTTTAAAGTCAAATTCACAGAGGTTGGGTGAACTTAGGAGCACCCTAGATCTACTCTCTCTCTCTCTCTCTATATATATATAGTAGAACTAGGGTGCTCCTAAGTTCACCAAGCCTCTTGTGAACTTGACTCTAAAGTATATCGAATCAACTTTAAACGATGAATCCAAATCATTGAAATCCTTCTACCTAATGATTGATGTGTCTACATGTGAAAATTTTAAAGTTTCGAATTAATTTGATATAGAGTCAAGTGGTCAAAGGAGTCCAAAAAATTAATGCATTAAAATTTATTTATAAACCTTAAATTTTTGACCACTTGACTCTATATTAAATTAATTCGAAACTTTAAAATTTTCACATGTAGACGCATCACTCATTAGGTAGAAGAGTTTCAACGGCTTGGATTTATCGTTTAAAGTCGATTCGATATATTTTAGAGTCAAGTTCACAAGAGATTTAGTGAACTTAGGTGCACCCTAGTTCTACTCCTATATATATAATTGAATTTTTTCCTACTAATTTTTATATTGTTTTGTCTTCTTGTAAAATTTTGCGTATGTGTTTATAGGTTAGTGGTTAGAATTCCACTCTGATTGTAAAAATTTTAATTCAAATTATAACTAACGTTTCAACTTCTCTGATCTAAATTTTTAGAGAGGTTAACTAGGGAGTAGGGATAATTTGATTAAGAGATGTTAACAGGATTCAAATTAGTGCATTTTTAATTATAATATTTTTTGGATCATTTATTTGCACTTTGTCATACTATTTCTAATTTTAGGAGGAGGGTTCAAATATCTTTATTTTCTAACTCTATGTTTTTACTACAAAAAAAATAAGTTGCTTCGCATCAAAAGGTATTAATTATCGTAACTAGACAACAAATTGTGGCCATTACAACTATCATTATTGTAAGTTTTACAGCAATGTCATCAAAATATAAGAAATGCAACCATTTTTTTTAAGAACATGGCGGCAAATCAAGACATACAACCATTTTTCTTAAATATATTTAAGGTATTCAATTGTGAGTAACATTTACATTTAATCAATTTAAATATTTTTAAGTCATGTAACAAATATGTTTTTAGAAAATTTAATGATGAGTTTGGGAAGGCAAGTAGGCAACTAAAATTTGGAAAATCGAGTATATATTTATGTATAATTAAATTGTTATCTATTTTTAAACAATTTATAAACTGAATTAATTAATTTACGACAATCTACAATATAGTAGTACCAATAATATTTTTTTTTGTCTATTATTAATAAAAAAATTGGCTATACTCCAAATCACACACATATTGTAGTTAAACATGACATGAGTAGTTAAACATGACATGACGTTACTACAGATAACATGACTGTAATTTATTTTTTTAATCGTATCATGTCATGTAAGTAAAACATTACTAACTTCATATTACATCTTAAAATCAAATCAATTAACGTGTCATGTCATATTTTCTTATATTTTAGACGTCTTCACGTCGTGCCTCAACAGTAGGGCTGTAAATGAGCTGGCTCGAGTCGAGCTGGGCAAAAGCTCAGCTCGTTAATTCCGGACCGAGCTGTTAGCAAGTTAGCTCGCGGGCTCAAATCTCAGTTCAAACTCGTGACGAGCCAGCTCACGAGCTGGCTCGCCGAGTTTGGTTGGACCTTGTTTTAAGAAAAAAGAAAAATTTACAAGCATTTTTGGACCGAGCTGGATCGAGTTGAACCGAGCTTGTCAGTATAAAATACACACAAATTCATACAAATTCATAAATTGATGTCTAGTCGAGCTAGCTTGCGAACTGGCGAACCGAACTGGGCAAAAGCTCAGCTCGTTAATTTTGGCCCGAGCTGTTAGCGAGCCAGCTCGCTAACAGTTCGGTCCACTGTCGAACGAGCTATTACCGATCGAGCCAGATGTGAGTCGCGAGCGAGATACGAGTGTTTTGGACAGCCCTACTCAACAGAACTTTTGCTTTCTGTCGGGCCCCACGTGCATATTATCTATCTATCGCAGTCGCACGTAATAAATGTGACGTTACTGGAGCCGTAGAGCCTAGAGAGGTCTAGATCCGTGTAGAAAAAACTACCTTAGTCGTTGGATCGACATCAATCTGTGGAGGCGCTAGGATTAAGTGTCGCGATTATTCATGCAATCATGCTACAGTTTAGATTCCATAATAAGCTGCCAACGCCCACAAAAGTCAATGTATGAATTTTTGCATCATAGAATTTTTTTTTTTTTTTGAAAGCTTGACAGAAGCTGTCAAGAGTACAGTAGACTAAAAATATCTTACAAAGGCCACAGACTCTGCATTATTTTCCTATTCCTACTAGCAAAATTTGTTGCATCACAGAAATTAAAGCGCAAAGAAGACCATTGGATCAATACATATCAGTAAAAGGAACATTTGATCGACCTAAAAGGAATTAAAATTAAAATTACAGACAGCAAACTTTGTGATAATATATGCCTACGGACTTGTCCGGAAAAAAAAAGGAACATTCGATGGATGGAGATACATATAACATTGGATTACTAGATATATTAATTGTACGAGTGAGCCTATGCGCTATGGTACTATGTCACTTTGGTCAGATTCATATAAAAATGTATGTGAAGACAAAATTTTACAATTTTTTATATTCATTATGACATTCAAACGAAGAGGATAGTGGTAAAACCATTTCAATATCTTTTTTTCATTTTTCGAAAACGGATACGGAGTGGATATTAGACGGATACAGATGTGAACCCGAATCAGATTGGATACTTTTCAAAAATAATATAAAAAAATTAAAAAATACTAAAGTTCATAATATATATCTAATTATAATGGTGAATAATATATATTAAAATAGATGATATATATCTACTGTTTGGATATGGATAATTAAAACGTAAAATCATATCAGTATCCTTATCCACACAAATATTCAGATATTGAATATCCACATCTAATTTTTTGAATACAAATCGGATATTATCATATTATTTTCACCCACATCTAGAATCTTTAGATCAAGTGATTGTATATCTGTAAGCTTTGAGTTTGAGTACCTTTGTTTCATATTCATAATGTGTACAGACACACAGTAACTATCTGCTTGCTTCAATTAAACACAACAAATCATAGTATATGACAACAACTAGCATATTTTAGTTTTTTTTTTTTTATCAAACGATCGATTCACATAGAACTATAACACTTCGTTATTGTCACTTTCATGACAGAAGGATGTAAATTCTAAGTAGCCTTTAATAGCAACAAGGATAGAAAACTAACCAACTTATAATTCTTTGCGGCAATTTTAGGCAACAAAGGACCGAATTTTTAAAAGTTTTCAATTGGTCGGATTTTGGGTTAAAGATTTTAACAGAGTTTTTACTTCATGCAATACACTGACTATAAAATGAAAAAAAAAAGGTTGTATTGATTCGTGTGCTGCGTTAAGCTAAAACTGTTCTGTTAAATATTTTACCCGGATTTTGGTCGGATAGTTTTGTTTTGCTTCTATGAAATTTTGGGTTCAATTATTTTCCTTTTTTGCACCCATGGTTTAATTTATTATAATCGGTTCAAGATAGGCATCAAGATAATGATCTGTGCATGTTGTTATCATTATTAAAATTACCCTGTTATGGTCACAACTTGTCGCTTCGATCTAACCGACCCAATTAATTTTATAATAGAGATGTAATTATTTGTACTGTGATTCTATGAACTTATTTCTTTAAGTTTCCATAATCGATATGAATTACTCAACATAATTTTCATATAAATATATATTTTTAGATCAATTTTTATAATTTTTTAAATAAGTAGAAAATTACTTGATTTAAAAATTCTAATATTTTATACATATCTAAATTATAGTAAAAATTTCTAAAAACTATAAAGTTTGATCTCCAAGTAATTTTTTTTAACAGGAGCAGCTCGATATTAGATATCTCACCACCATTTTGATAGTTGTCTATTTCTCTTTGTGATTCAATGCTTAAAAATATATAAAATCGTGTTGTATTTAATTATGAATATTTTAAGAGTGATGATATGGTACTAATGTACTATGCATAAAGCATATCGGTCTGTACTATAAATTAATATTTTCGTTTTAAAAATTTAAATTGTCAATCTAAATCTTTCAATGTGATCTTGACATGATAATGAGCTTGCAT
Source organism: Carex cristatella (assembly GCA_024447775.1). Lineage (NCBI taxonomy): Eukaryota > Viridiplantae > Streptophyta > Magnoliopsida > Poales > Cyperaceae > Carex > Carex cristatella. The sequence continues at coordinate 2,572,199 of JAJHPF010000024.1, read as the reverse complement.
ACAGAATTGTATATTATTTTAATATTCTTTTACTATTTTTTAAAAAATAGGTAGAAAATAATTACTTCTGAATGGTCAAGAATTTTTAGATCAACTGATTTCTACTATCTAAAAAAATAATAATAATAGTAATAATAAAAAATGTAAAATTTTGATGTACATGTACATTTTCATATAAAGATATCATGTTAAATGGTTTCGAGTGACTTTTTGGACTTTCAAAATAGAGATATCGTTCTATAATATAGAACCATATATGTTATACATAGTACTACGGCCTCATTCATATGTGCGTATCATTTTTAAATTTTTTGCCGACTTTATTTTTGGAACAAAATTATATTTGTTGTTTTTAAGATGAATAAGACTTAGGTGCTATGAATAGAATAAGCCTATAAAGTCTTTTGTGCTATTGCCTAAAATCTATAATATAAATTTCAAACTTCAATCTAAGTTGCTTAGCAAAGTAGTTATATAATGAACTTGTAGAATACTAATTTTTACTATTTTTGAAAAAAAAAATTACTATTTTTTATGATTTATGAAAGATGGCAAAAAATGAAACATAATCATAAGTCATAAAAATAGTAAAAATTAGTATTCTACGAGTTTATTATATAACTAATTTACTGAGCTACTTACATCGGAGTTTGAAATTTATATGATAAGTTTTTTGAGGCAATAATATGCAAGGCCTTATGCTATCTATAGCACCTAAGCCTTACTCTTTTAAGATACATTTTTTTTTGTTTTATTTGGTTATTTTATAAAGAGTTTTAGAAAAAAAAAATTAGAGCATAAATCTCTCATGCTCAAGAGTTTGTTCATCTAATTGCTTCCTATTTTCTAAATTGTGTTAAAAATTATATTCAAATCTGTAGCTAACTATAAATTATCTATTTTGTTTGTATTAAAAAATCAATTTAATGTTCATAAAAACAAAATCATTTTTATTTTGCACTTTGTTGAATATTTTACGCCTTGTCTGTATTAATTATCTTTAGTTAACAAGCATTTTTCCAACTAACTAAAACACTTTTTTTTTCAATGCACCTTGCCATAAAAATATATTATAATGATATCAATGCGTCAATTTATTTGAGTTGGTAATTTATACAAAGACAAGGCAGACAATGGAACTGATGATATTACAACATCAACCAGAGTTAACCCACCACCTACTCCTAATTGATCCTTCCAATTTTGTAATTTGCTATTTGATCTTATCAATCAGAAAGCCTCATTCATCTCTGCTTATTTTTTTTTGTCATATAAAGGTAGGTCCAAGTATTTAATAGGTAAAATTAGACAATTGACACCCAAATATATCAGCTAACTGTTGATCAAATATATCACTAATTAATGTTTATAGGAATTAATTCAGTTTTTCTAAGTTGATTTTTAAATCCTGATAAAGCTTCAAATAGTATCACAGTTTATCAATTTGTTGTGTGGATGCTAAAAAAATGTTATCATGACATGACAATATACTTGTTATCTACTTAAGAGTGACAGAGGTCTCATTGTCTTACTCCTCTGTTGCAGAATGAATAGTCAATATCAGTACCATTAATATTAACACAAGTCTTTGGACTATATGTTATCTGTATCATTCAAATATTGTATAAAATTAATGAGATATATATTTCTTTAAATAAAAAAAATGTTTCCAAGTCCTGAATCAGTTCTCACTTCTCACACATCATGTTTATATAATATTTTATATTAGTCATTTTTTGTTTCATTTAAAGTTATATATGCGGATTTAACATTCATTCTTTGAAAATACTACATTGTAAAACTTTTACTAATTTATATTATTAACTAAATACAAACTTTCGTACCTAATAAATATCTAAAAGAAGGAAAAGAAAAGAGAAAAGAAAAATGAGTATCAAATTTAGGGATCAAAATATCTGCTCATTTTCTTGAGAAAATGAGCACCCTTCTATTTTTTCATCCGGATCGTTGAAAATTTATCGTACAGCTTCAATTAGATATGAATCATTTCAATAGATTAAATTGATTTGAAAATAAAAAATAATTGAAACCGTACGTAAATTTTGAATAATTCGGATGAAAAAATAGAAAGACTATCATTTTCTCAAAAAAAGAAGTGGAGTCGGTTCTCAAATTTAGAATATGAGGTGAAAATAGGCATGTGGGTACTGTCAGCCTACCTATTGTGGAGATGGAGACTTGTTTCTTTGCGTAGGTTTTATTTTCCCAATACAGCCCCACATAAAGTATCTTTCTTTTCTTCCCACTTCAATTTTCTTTGGTTGTGTACTTGTGTGAAACTGTAATTTCCAATAGCACGAAAGTAATCAGTCCTAAAACTTATTCTCAATTTTTGAGTAACCATATTTGTTTGGGAGTAAGTTTTGAAAAAAACAGCCGGTCCAAGACTGAACCGGACCAACTATGGAACCGATCAAAATAGGTAGGCTGTATGTGTATTATTGACATTCTCCTGGCTCAACCGATCAAAATTAACAGAAATAAATTGCAGCTCTATCATACAATAAATTATTTATCACGTAATTTAATGTTATTTTTTCAAAATAAAAGATACATCGATTTCGACATCATCGTTTTTTTTTTAAAGATGCATTATACGAATTGAACTTACGTATCTTTGTAAAGCAGCAAAGTCCATCATCAATGATTTAAAAATTTAGATAGTTTCATAAATATTCTGTTGGTGATCGGATAATTCTCCAATCGTGTCAAATTTAAAAAAAATGAATTATGACAAAATGATAAATATATTTTCTGATTTTATTTATATTTAAATTTTATTCTCACACTTATTACATAAAGATCTGGCTGTATGTGTATTTCTTCAGTTTTCTATTTTGCTATAATATACGATAATTATTAATTAGTTTTTTTTAAGTTACCAGTGATAATTTGTAATTAATCAGGATATATTTCAACAATTTTTTTAATTAACCAGTAAGATACGACATGCTGTTAATAATTATTTTGTTAATTTACGACAAGAAAAAACAAACGGATATAATCGATTTTTTTCGAGTAAAGATTTACTAGCCAGATCTGTAATGCTAGGGTTGATGGATTTGATTGTCAACAAAGGTTGCGTTGGTTCGCATTAGTGTGTTTCCAATAAAATAAAAATGCACATGCATTCCATGTGTTATTAAAGCGGATAATTTATGCCATTATTATTATTATTATTATTAATATTATTATTATATTTTTATTTTTTAGTACCATGCAAGTAATCTGCTAAAATCCTGGAAGGAAGTTTGATTATTATTATTATTAGAGGTATCTCATCCATGTCTCATATCTTTTATTTTCATTTTTAAAGTTCAAACAGTCGATCCGAACCGTTCAACATAATCTCCATGTTAAAATATGATTGGAGACCAAATTTTTTACTATTTTTTTAGATTTATTGAAAATTCCTGTTTTTATGGTCTATATTTGTTTGAAAAACAATGATTTTCAATAAATCTAGAAAAATAGTAAAAAATTTCAAAAAAAAAATGTAAAATTTGGTCTCCAAGCATATTTTAATATGAAGATTATGTTGAACGGTTCGGATAGACTGTTTGGATTTTAAAAACGAAGATACAGGATATGAGGCATCGAAACCCTCCTCGTTATTATTATTGTTGTTGTTGTTGTTGTTGTTGTTATTATTATTATTATTATTATTTTACTATCATATTGTTAGGATAATTTAGTGTACACTTCAGGGACCATTATGATGTATTAATTAATTATCTTTATTAATATATTAAAAAAAACTGTAGATTTTTTAGCATTTGGATATCTTACATTTAAATTTTGCAGAATTTAAAAATACTCGCTTGATCATCCATCAAACAACTTGAAAATTCTCTAGATCGCTGAATTTAATTGCATGTATAATAAAGTGTTTTGATTAATTCTAGAGTCATTTGCATCCACGGATGTAAATATATTGGATACGGATCGGATAATGATAGATTCATTATCCATCCGTATCCGTTTTTATTTTTCAGATATAAGATACGAATCAGATGGATACGAATACAGATAGAATATTAAACGGATACGAATAATATATTAGACGGATACGGGTACAAGACATATATTAAACGGATACGGCAGATGTATATAAATTATATCATGATATATATTAAACTATATAGTGCATATCTACTATTCATATACAGATGATTAAAATTTAAAATCATATCTGTATCTGTATCTATATTTGTATCTGTATCCATGTGAATATTAAGATATTAAATATATGTATCTAATTTTCATATACGGATATCTGATCTGTTTGCACCCCTATTTCCAACCCAACATGGATTGAGAATGCTCTAGCTAGTACCAAACCCGACCCGTTAAAATTTAAAGATATATTAAATATAATAAATATTATAATTAAGACACTAAGGTCCTGTTCGGCGGCTCCACTGTTCCTGCGGGAAAAAAAAAATTCAGTTGAATTTTTTTCTCACGTAAACAGTAATTTTTAGTTCAATTCTCGTGCCATGTCCATTCTCAATAGCCCGCCGAATATGCCCTAAAATGACAAAAAACGAATGAGTGGACTTCTGATTTTCATCCTAAAAACCACGGAAACAGGCTAATATGTAACGGTGATATTTTACTTCGTAACCCTTACAACTAATTATAATAATAATAATAATAATAATAATAATAATAATAATAATAATAATAATAATAATAATAATAATAATAATAATAATAATAATAATAATAATATTTTCATTAAAAATAAGAAAAATACATTAACGTTATTTCAATTGTTAAAATGGAGTCTCCTGTTTTTTGTTGTGACCGGAGCGGATATGAGTTCGTTTGGATGGATATAAAAACAAGGGGAGCCCACGGACATGTGATATGTTCTTCCAAATTTACATGGTATCCCCCTCTTGTTCTGTTTCAGAGAAATATTTCAGATAAAAAAAAAAGCGAGTTTTTACTGAATATTTTATTTAATAATATTTCAGTTCACTATTGAAATTTTTAGAAACATTTCAGAAATTTCCAAGATAATATTATACTTATCTCAAAATCCATACTCACTAGCTACTCACATAAATCATTTCGGTCAAGTTTCAAAATAAATTGTCAAGTATATATTAGTATGTATTATGTAATAGAAGAGGGATCAAGTTAAAATAATTTTGAGTTATAACAAATTACAACAACGTTTATTTATTTATTTTCAAAGTCCAAATCGTCGATCCAAACCGTTCAACATGATTATCTAAATAAAATGTGCTTCCAGATCAAATTTTACATTTTTTTTGAATTTTTTTTACTATTTATTAAGTATTTTATAAAAACTAGTCAAATTCAGACCATTGAATTTTGTACCATCTTAATAAATAGTAAAAAAAATTAAAAAAAATGTAAAATTTGATCTAGAAGCATATTTTATTTAGATAATTATGTTGGACGGTTTGGATTGACGATTTAGACTTTAAAAAAAAAAAAAACGTTGTTGTAACTTTTTTGTAACTAGATCTCTCCTGTGTGTAATATATACATATAAAATATATGAATCAAGTATATATTCTAAGGCGTGTGAAAAAATTCCCAAGAAAAACTTGTTTGATTTAACTTTTAAAATAATGATCGGAAACATCTTCCTCTGATCCGTGCACCAACATGGAAGAATAGAAAGAAAAAAAAAAAAAAAAAAAAACACTGAGTACGACCCTCAATCAAAATCTTCATTTTAGAATTGGCACCAAGTTTTTATTTTAGCTCCACAAAATATTGACATAAAAATTCACTCAATTCTAATTATTCCATATTTGTTTCATGGATTTTTATGATTAGTATACATACATATAATCTTTGTAATCTTAAAGAAGGGCACTCCATTTCTGATTTAGACATTGCAATTTATAATACACCAAATAATTTTACATCCTTTATCTTGTTTGCAACATTCGTGTCCAAGCCATACTTGAACATTTTATGTAATTCCATATGTTTGTGCCTCTCTAATCGCATTTTTTTTATATAAACATGACTATTGACATTCAAATATTATTACTTGTCTTCTTCAGTATTTGTGTAAATTCTCCACACAAAAGAGTAAGGATATTGACAACACTATTTTTGCTTCATGCAACACATAATTTATATATGTTTTCATTTACTTTATTACTAATGCGTTGTATGAAGTAAGAACAGCACTGTCAATATATGTACCGACACAAAAACTGGCATGTGCACTGTAATTTTATCCGGCATTAATTTCCATATCAGATCAAATTAAATGGTCAAATTTTTTGCATGTTCACTTGCTCCCTGTTCCTGTTAGCTTAATTGATTGAAGATTTGAAGTACGTGTGTTATATTTTCTCAACATGCAGTTATTTTAAGTGATCGTATCTAACTAAATATTTTTTTGGATTTCTTACATGCAAAAATCTTCAGGAGAGAATCATCTTCTCACTGTGAGTAAATCGTACGATCACATAATTTTTCAAATTGTTCACCATGCAATAAAACATTTTGAATTACTCTGTTTGCTGTTATTACCAATTGGAGATCAAGGATAGAGTTATTTTCTCGTTAAAACAAAAAAATGTAGATAAAGATACCAATATTGTTGTTTTGACTATTTACACAGCGCCCAAGTCAATATTTTTTTTTTTTCATTTTGATTCTATTATTTATATGCAACGTGAGCTCAAAACAACGCTCTCAATATATTTAAGAGAATAGAGAGCTTGAGAGCACAGCTGGATGGTACTTTGTAAGTTTGTTTAAGAATTAAATTGTCTTAAAGTCTTACCAAATCTGGAATCCAATTTTGTTTAATCGCCCTTCTCATTTTTAATTCTTCACATATTTAGATGGCGATCTAGGAAATCATGTGCTACATATCATATACTCATTTCCTATATATATCTATGCTTTTCACACCATAACAATATTATGAAAATCTCTTATACATGTTAGTTGCCAAGAATTGGACATGTCTTGTCATGTGTTACTTGAAGAAGTCATAACTACTCAATATATATACAGAGAGAGAGAGAAATTGTAGATCTAACAAATGATTAAGATCGAGTCTCACGTACGGTCTAACCTCTCGATCTATGAAAAAAACGGAAGTTGGATTTTCACATGAGACAACAACGAACAAAATCAATGTCAAATGTTTAATGAGCTTTTATATAAAAAAAATAGTAGAATTTAAATGATAAATTAATATATATCTACTACAAAAGAAAAAAAAAATGAATTTTCCAAGTTAGTAGATAGTATAAAATTTCTCGTATACTCATGTCAATAATGTAATTGAACAGCACATAAAAAATTCATCCTACATCCTATATTTGATCTCTTTCTTTGCAGCACATCTTTCTCCTTGTCAAATTTGTAAGTCACAATCATTCATTATTAATTATATTCTGACTGACTAAAGTGGGTGATTAAGTCATGACAACCGTTGCATTTGCTCTTTAAGAAATGCAAAACCAATTTTTATTTGTTCTACAGTCAAGTAATTACATCAATACATGAAAGGTTATTTTCTCATGTACATAAGAAGGGTTCAAATACTTCGTCATATCTCATATCTTATATTTTTGATTTTGAAGTCCAAATTGTTAATCCGAATTGTTCAATATGATATCCATATTAAAATATACTTGGAGATCGAATTTTATATATATTTTTTAAAATAGTTTATTTTTAAATAAGTACAAAATTATTGTTTTTAATGATCTATAAACAATATTTTTTTTATCTATTTAGAAAATAAAAAAAAAATTTCTAAAAATCTAAAATTAATTTTGAAACATATTTTAATATGAAAATTATATCTAGATGTGTAAATCGAATCTTTAAATCTTACAAACAGAAATATAAATATGAGATATTTAAAAAAATCTCTCTCTCTATCGATTTGCACATAATCATATCTAGTAGATATTTAATAATTGTCACTCACCGGTAAATCTCTTAAAAAAAGTTGCAAGAAAACAGGTTGTGTATAAATCACACATTTTCTACAGTTCAATCTACTCCAGTGAATTACAATTAAAATTTATAAACAGTAGCTAGTATTACAGAGATTAAAATGGATGCCCCCAGTTAGAAAACTGGAGAAGATTGTTAACTAACGGGCAAACAGGAGATGAGAAAGAGAAACAGAGACAAGAAACGAACAGAAACCAGAGGAAAGAGAAAATAAATTTTAAGTGCCATACAGTTGGGACCTTTTGTCTCTGTCTATGTGGGGTCGTCATAATCTCCATACCTCCTTGCTCTTTATATTTACCAGTTACCACCATCTCTCTCTCTCCCTCTCTATTCCTCTGTGTGTTCGCTCTCGCTCTTGCACTTCAATAGTTCGATTGCCTTTTGCTGTACCAACGTGCTTTTCTGATCCCACTCAGGGCTTTCTCTGTTCCTCTACTGGCGTTTGAGGTTTCCAAAAGGCACAGCTCAAGATCATCTGAGGTGAGAATAAAGTTACAATTTCAATTTTCGCCCCCCCCCTTTTTTTTTTTTCTCTTTTGCGAATTGTGAGTGCTTTTCTGGTTTAGTAACTCAAGATTGTACTGTTTGCTTCTCATAGCTGTCAGAGATTTCTATCTTTTGCATATATTGCTGATGTTTAGCTGGATTTTCACTTGGTTCGTTTGTAACAAGCATTGATTCCTGATAATTAGTACTAGGATCATGTATTGTTCTAGCAGTCGGTTTTTTTTCTCTCTCAAAAACAGAAATTTTTCGATGGGTATTAATTTACTCCACTGGTTTTAAAGCCAAAAACACGACAGAACAAAAGAACAAAAAGGATCGACTCAATTTTTTCAGAGTTTTTTTCTCCTGTTTATAGCGGTTATCACAGTCTAAATGCATGTCCATCTAACAGAATTTTGAAAATTATTTGCTAATTTTGGTCCGAAATGAATGCTTTGGTGGATGTCTAATTGCTATTTTTCTCTGTATTTTCTTGTTCCAAAATAATTTTTTTTTCTTTCGAAAACTGATGCTCTGATGAGGTACTATTCTATATTTTATACATAATTGATTGTTTTAAGTGGCAAAATTCAGTGCGTTGTTATAATTGTACGAAGCACACGAGGTTGTAAATCAATTCGTATTAGAAGGCGTAGCAAAGTTTCTTATCAAATGGAATATTCTAGATGCCGCGTCCATAGATTTTGACTCTAAATTTGTTTTTCTGAGAGATGTCTTTTTCCTCTAAATTTGAATAACTGGGTCTTAAATTCCCTGTATGTTAAAAAATAATTCACATGCATCATGTGGGTTTAATTGTAGCGCAAAGGAAAAAAAGAAGAAGAGGCTTTCTAGATTTTTCTCCTCGTGTGTATCACTCAATTATTATATTTTAGTAGTTGAATTTTGGTCCAATCATTGTTACCGCAATAGGTGTTTGGAAGAATTTATGGCTTGACAACATTATTAAATTATATCCCGCATCAAAGATATAAAAATTAATGTACTTCTCTTCTCTTTCCAAAATAAAATGAACAATTGCACAAATAAATAAACATATAGATAAAAGAAGTGGGAAATAAAAAAATAAGAGTAGGTGAATCCCCACTATAAATTATTTCTCTGTACAATTTATATTTTTTTGTGAGCTTAGATCCAAAACATACCAAATCTTCTGCATAAAACAAATTCAATCATTACCCCATATTATTTTAGTGAACACAAATGTATATAATTTGACTGTTAATGAATAAATTATCAGGTAGTAACAGAGATGTACCGTGCAAAACTAGTGGCAGCATCGCCAAAGAAGGTGAAACGCCAAGTTGGCAAGTATGAACTCGGCCGTACACTCGGTGAGGGTACCTTCGCTAAGGTACGTTTTGCAAGAAATGTCGAAACCGGTGAGCATGTGGCAATCAAAATATTGGAAAAAGAGAAAATCATGAAGCACAAGATGGTCGAACAGGTATGTGCTGATGTTTTAGTGAACTTTTATTGTTATCAGTTCAATACTGGCATGGGTGTAGTACCGACTGGTACGTGTTAATATATATACATCGTTCTTACTAATTTCTTGTATACATGTAATGCAGATCAAGCGGGAAATATCTATTATGAAGTTAGTGAAGCATCCTAATGTTGTTTGTTTACTAGAGGTAGGTTTTCTCGTTCTATAACAAGTATATATGAAATCGGAATCATATTACAGTTTGAATTTTGTAGAGAAGTCACTCAAAAAAGCAACATTTTTTTTTCCTAATTAGGTTATGGGTAGCAAATCAAAGATCTACATTGTTTTAGAGTATGTCACAGGAGGAGAGCTCTTTGACATCATTGTAAGTTATCCAAAACCTATATCTTTTCCTTTTTAAAATCCACCCCTCCACCCCCCCCCATAAATTTTGTAATAAGATAATGGACTGATCATATATCCTTTAATTTGGATTAAGGCCAATCATGGAAGGATGAGAGAAGACGAGGCACGCAGATACTTCCAGCAATTAATCAATGCTGTTGATTATTGTCATAGTAGAGGGGTCTATCATAGAGATTTAAAGGTATGACTTCTAAACTGTATCTTTTCAGCTTCTTTCAGTGGTACATTTTTATCAAACTGTGTATATAACTTTAATTTCTTTTTTTTGTCCAGTTGGAAAACCTATTGCTAGATGCTGAAGGAACCCTAAAAGTGTCTGATTTTGGTTTAAGTGCTTTATCACAACAAATGAAGGTATTTACTTCAATTATATTTCTAAACTGCTGCTGAATTTTCAAGCTCAAAACTGTTAAAAAGTACCTGAAATGAACCACAGCACAACATGATAAATACATTTTTCACAATTAATTGCATTAAGGAGTAAACCTGGGTAAAAGTGCACTATTGCAATTACTAGATTGCTTTGGCCATACATGACTCGATTTGATGCCAACTCCCAATAAAAACTACTTCTAGTTCGTTTACATATGCATCTCAACTTCAATATCTTAATCTAAAATATGAAAAGTGTACTTAATTTTTATTCTCTTGGCAGGGTGATGGGTTGCTACATACCAGTTGCGGGACTCCTAATTACGTTGCTCCTGAGGTACTGAACTCCTTTCTCATATCATTCTGGTTCTTAGTTATTGTGCAAACAAAAAATAACCAAACTTGGAAAGTTTGGGAATATTGAGATAAGGACCAAAATGACATGGGAATATTTCTCATATAGATATTTTACATGGAATATTCCACATGACCTCTTGAGGTTTTGTGGGTTCACGTGAACTTTTCATCGGTAAAAATATATAATTGTATTTTTGTTATTATTGCAGGTTCTAGAGGATAGAGGCTATGACGGTGCAAAGGCTGATGTGTGGTCATGTGGTGTTATCCTTTTTGTGTTACTAGCAGGATATTTACCATTTGAAGATGAGAATATAATGAGCTTGTATAAGAAGGTAATGGTCAATTTTTATTTTTGAGTATTCCATCTAATTTATTTGTTCTTTCTTTTCTTGTTAATGAAAAATTATATATTCTCCTATGCAGATCTCAGCAGCTGAATTTACTTGTCCTTCGTGGTTTTCCATTGGTGCCATGAGCCTGATAACGAGAATTCTAAATCCAGACCCTGAAAAGGTAAAGAATTGTGCATTGAACCCCCTCCATTTGTGGAATAATTAATTATTATTTGCTTCTACATTTTTAGCTAATTCGGTATAAATTAATTTTCGCAGCGTATCAGCATTTCTGAAATTCTGGAGGATAAATGGTTTAAAAAGGGATATAAACCACCGGCTTTCGAGAAGTTTGAAGGAAGCTTGGATGACATTAATGCTGCATTTGCTGAATCTGATGTAAGTTGGGAAAAAAATTATATCCTAAATTCAAAGTGGTACTAATGATTCTCTAATGCAACCTTTTAGACACAATGAACTGAAATGTACTCCATATGTTTGTCAGGATTGTTATGTGAAAGAGAAAAAAGATGAGCAACCTGCAGCCTTGAATGCTTTTGAATTGATTGCTCTGTCAAAAGGACTCAATCTTGAAAATCTGTTTGACATAGAGAAGGTAACAAATATGTGGTCCAAGACGTGAACTATGATTTATTTCTATTATTACCATTATACAATTTTAAACTCTTTTCCTTTCTAATTATGAATATATAATTTGTACTTAAAAAGGGCTCAATATATTTTTGTTTCTACAGAAATACAAGAAAGAGACAAGGTTTACTTCAAAGTGTCCCGCGAAGGAAATAGTGAAAAAGATTGAAGAAGCTGCAAAGCCTCTTGGTTTTGATATTCAAAAGAAAAACTTCAAGGTCATACATTTGCCCTTCTAAAATTTCGAACTTTTTTCAAACTACTTTCTTTGTAATATCTAACAAACAACTTTGATCCTTTCATTCTACAGATGATGCTGGAAAACTTGAAAGCAGGAAGAAAAGGAAATCTCAATGTTGCCACTGAGGTTAGTTGAAGCATTTCTTTAACACCCCAATTAATCATGTAACAAAAAGTTCCTATATGTAGTTCACTAAATTATACATATTTATTTAGATATTTCAAGTGGCGCCGACTCTGCATATGGTGGAACTGAAAAAAGCTACAGGAGATACTCTCGAGTTTCAAAAGGTATGTATTTGTTTGGCTACAAAAAACTACAGTATCTCGTACATTTTTCTAATCTGGCAAACTAAATGTAGTTCTGCCATAGTCACTCAGAACATTAAAAGCGTGTAGCTTTCAGTATGAAGAAGAGATATATATATATATATATATATTTTTGTAAATTACATTATTTGTGCTTTTTCTTTGTATACAGTTCTACAAGAATCTCTCTCTTTCACTGAAGGATGTAGTGTGGAAGACTGAAGATGACATGCAACAGGTACCGGCTGACGAGAAATAAAGAAACAAGAGCCAAAATCTCTCTTCTTCTTTAGGGAGTCAAGAGCTGCTTCACCTAAGCCAAATGCCTTCATTTAGGATTTTGCTAGAACTGTGCAGATCATGTACATATGTGTTGCAAAAAAAAAAAAAGTTGGTTCGTTGGTTTCTTAATTATTTAATTAGACTAAATCTCCTATTTTGGAGATCATCTGCATAGAGGAGCGAGACTGTGTCAATGTTGTAAATGCGGTCAAATTGCACTTTGGGTGTCATGTTGAGTTCCATGCCTTTTTAAGTTCAGTTTCAGTGTAGAAATCATTGATTATGCGTTGGAAGTTTACTTTTAAATCTCTAGTTGCATTATTGGGAGGCAAACACAGTACCCTGTAGATTTTGTTTACTTTGTGGATCTGTGTTTATTTGTGGGTTAATGGTATATGGGTTAGAATTTCGTGTATCCTGATTGAAACATCTGATTTTAAATACAACATGGGTACAATTAGGCCATGATTTGAGCCCAATTAACCAGATAAAATCAGTGCTGGTGTTTGTTGTTTTGATGGCCCATGTTCTCTCTTCTCTCTCGTCTGACAGAATTACTGATTGGGGCTTTGGTGGCTGCGCATCAACAAAAATAAACGCCTACTCTCTCTTCAGAATTGGAGAGTAAACATAAAAAGAAGAAAAAACGCCTACCCGCTCTAGAGACAAGTCTATTTTTAGGAGTCCGTATCCTCTGAGATATCTCAATTTTTGCGTGACCGACGTGTCCGGTGCCTATTCGGGATAGCGTAGGGGGCCAGTATTATTTGAGCCTTGAGATTCGTGCAGAACATATTTGAACGATTGAGATATTCCAAAAAGTCACGCAAAGTTTGAGATATCTCAGAGGATGCGAATTCTATTTTTAGTCAAGGTCAGAAAGGTAAGCTTGTTTTTTTGTTGGTTGATTCTGTGTTTAAGGACTAGTATGCCCTTGCAGATACAAATTGAAGTTCGCACTTGAAAGCTCATATGTGGTGTTTTGAGTAGGTTAGAAGATGGAGAAATGATTAATTGAAATGTGCTCAGCTTAGTCTTTAAGTATTCTCATGTTATGTATGGATGATTTGCTATAGAGATGTAGCTACACTGAATGAAGCAACAAAACTAATGAATAAAAAAAAATCGAATCAGCTTGCTGGTTAATTAATAAAACAACAATTAATAGATTCCATGCACATCATGAATAAATAGGAAGGGAGATGGATTGCTTTTCTCTCTCTGGATCTACTCATGTTATTGTTTTAGTGATATCTCATACAATTAAATCACTGTTAGATGACATGTCAGCATATTTAGGAAAAATTAATATCTCGGTGATGGAAGGGGATGATTGAAAAGAAAAATGTCCGAGTCCAGTTGAACCAAATTGGATTATACAGAGGGCAAAAACAGATTTTGTTATTTTCAAACAAGATACCAGAGATAATCTCAAATACTCCATCTTATCGGAAACAATAAATAAATTGATATTCAGCTTTCACGCTTTGACAGGCACTGTAGAAGGTCCGTCAGTGGCTTCTGTTGCAATATCTTTTGTATCTGCTAAACTTTTACCAGTAGAGGTTTGTTCGGTTCCTGATTTCTCTGCATCACATGTCGGATTGGTAATTGTATTTTGCACTATGCTTTTGGTCCATTCGGCAAGTAATTTCACCGCATTTTCATCTGTGATATATATTGTAGAAGTTAAATAAAAGAACAACCTTTTGTTATCTTTTCCCTTCTCTTCAGCTACTTTGTGGCTTAATTACATTACTGAGACTTGCTCGTGCCTTATAATTCAGGTTAAATTACAAATGTAAAAGAGAGAACCATGCATCAGTACCACTTGGTAATCTGCCAGGTTTTTAAGTTCTTGGTTTCTACCAATACAATAAATTACCAAAGTAAACTCAAGTGAAGTTACAAGATATTTTACATTAATGTAGATTAATAATTGAAATGTAAACTCTACAAGATATTTTACCGAGTCTGGGGACGGTGTGGCCTTGTGGATGCCTTAGCATGAGGGGTGAATCAAAGGTAGCTGCTAATTCCTCTGAGGGAATTTTCAACCAGTCCTTTTCTCCAATGAAATGTACCGATTTAGCCATGATCGGATCTTTGTATGCAATGTCACAGATTTTGGGGTCCCTGAATTTGCTTCCCGAGACAGAAATGAAAAACTTGATTGGTGGATGTTCTTTCAGTACCTTTCCCTGATGAATTGATTAAGAAACAAAAGTTAAGTTCAAACATTTGTAAATATCGCCTTTCAATGATTGCAACAAACTTGATGCTAATTTGCTAATGACATTAACCTGAGCTTGGTAGCCTATTAGCAATGCGGACAATGTAGCACCCTGAAAAAAAAAAAAAAAAAATATGAATAAATAGTTACTGTAGTAAAAATTGCCTGAAGCTAGAGTTACTGAGAGGAACAAAGAAAATACCTGGGAGAAACCTAGCAACCCATCAAAGGGACCATTAGTAATCATGTAATTGCACAGGTAAGAAATACATTCGTCCAAATTTGTGTATTCAGTGAAGTCCTGTTGTAGAAAGTGAATTTTCAGAACTTACAAATCAACAAATGCATAGTATTCTAGTTGACCCATCAATGAATTTGAGATTTAATGATCTTAAAAATTTGCTGAAGGCCTGTACCAGAAGCAGAGATATTGTAAAATCAGGTCTGGTTTTGAACCAAGTGGGACCCAGGCAATTTTTCTCAACCCCTCTTTTATACCCCCCCCTAATATATTAACTGTTGGTCAGGTTCATGATCCTTATGTGGCAACAGCAATAGAAATAATCAGAAATGCTTTGTCAAATTGATTATTTTAAGTGGGCAAAAGGCTTCAAATTTAGATGTTTAAATCAGTCCAACTAATTTAGTATTGTTAGTAAAAAAAAAAAACCTTGTCAAATTGAAACCACTCGAAGTATGGAGCGGGGAATATGCCCTCGATATCTGACTTTCCCCCGGCTGGAAATAAACCATCCGGAAACACCTAAACAGAGAAGAAAAGTATAAGCCAAGATTAACACTGGCTGATTTTAATAAAACATACAAGAGAAAAACTAAGCATGCAAGAGTAAAAGGAGAACCATATCAAACTCTTCAAAGATAGATGGGTCCCACTTGCTGATCTGTTTCTTCAAAAACGCCCCACTTGTACGAAATCCATGGAGGCAGAGTATCTTCATCTTCTTCTCCTTCTGTCCTTCCATCTCTTTTTTTCCTCTCTAGTGTAAGAAGGTAAGGCTCCCAAGTTTTTGTTGTTGCACGGGTGCGTTGGATTAAGTAGAGCAGGGAGAAAATGGTATTAAAAAGAGGCAGTAGGTGCATAATTTTTTAGTCTAGAGGAGGAGTCTTACCCCTTGGACTAGAGAAAAAAATGGTAATAAAAAGAGGTAGTAGGTGCATAGTTTCTTCTGTCCTGCTGGAATTAAATCTGCTGTTAGTCATGAGGATCAACAGGAATCTGTTATTCTGATCTCGGCCGATCACATTTTTCTATGCACAAATCTCAACGAAAATACTTTTTTCATGTGCGAATCTCAATCAATATCAACGGATGGGATCGGAATCACAGGTCCTGTAGGCTGTAGCAGATTTATTTTCTCTGCTACATGCTTCTTTCAAACTTGGCAATTGAATTTGGGTAGTTGCCACCTACCACTGAAGAAGCTGAACCGGTATTAGTTTAGTGTTCCCAAGATTATTTCCAACTAACCCCAATACGTTGACAAATAACTTGACACATTGCGGTTATAGACCTTTTTGTCACATCGTTTTTTACTATAGTTCAATAAGCTACAACAGATTGTGCCATGCTGCTTTCCACGCTGAAAGCTAAGCATCCATAACAACAATAGCAATAATCATGCAATCGGATGTGGACCCGATACTGAGACTGAAGACTTGGCAGATTTGTAGTGTATAGTTTTAATTGTTTTGAGGAACTTAATTATGCTTTGTTGAACATCTTCTGCTGTTGATTATGGTGTTTGTAAGGAGTAATGAACAATCAGGTTTTTTATACTTTGATTTCAATAGAAATCAGTGAGGCTTTTGCCTCACTTTGATTCCAGAAAAGAAGCTTGGTGCTTCAAAGAGTAGTGAAAGGAAGCATAATAGTGATCAGTGACAACACTTCAAGTCTTAAATCCCGGTGGTGTCAGAAGGAAATAACCCACACAGAAAAAATACTGGACCATGAATCTTAACCGACAACTAGTAAAAGTAGACACAAATCTTCATCAATTTAGCACGAAAATTTATGTAAGAGGTAAAAAGCTTGTCAATCAAGGGCATTTCAAGCAAAATAGAGACATAGCTAAAAGCTACATCAATCCCAGAGTAAGACAGACTACATTATAAGATCAAAACAAGCTCCATAAAAGTCTAAAACAGCGATCCAGGCAAAAACAGCAGATCAAGATCCAGGCACATACAAATTCAGACCAAACAAACACAATCAGTTTCTTCACTTCAATTTCGCCTCTTTCCCCTTCGCTCTCTCACCCACCCCTAAAATTAAAAACAACTACTACTGGGTACCAACAGACAATAATATGTATATTATTGTAATAGACAAACCCGAGAGGGGTTTATTACTTGGCCATCATGACCTTGACGAACTCCTCATAGTTGATCTGCCCGTCACCGTCAACATCAGCCTCACGGATCATCTCATCGACCTCCTCGTCAGTGAGCTTCTCACCAAGGTTAGTCATGACATGGCGCAGCTCAGCAGCAGAGATAAAACCGTTTTGGTCCTTGTCGAAGACACGGAAGGCCTCCTTCAGCTCCTCCTCGGAGTCGGTGTCCTTCATTTTGCGTGCCATCAGGTTCAGGAACTCAGGGAAGTCGATGGTACCGTTGCCATCAGCATCGACCTCATTGATCATGTCCTGGAGCTCAGCCTCGGTCGGGTTCTGGCCCAACGACCTCATCACTGTCCCGAGCTCCTTTGTTGTAATGCAACCTGCATACGATCACTACATCTTAGGATTCTGAAATTTCAGGATATAATCAACTCTGGGAAAGGAAAGGAATAATCTGTTAACAGTAACCAGGCTAGCATTAAAACGATATCTATTATCACATTTTTGTGTGGTTAATATGCGTGTAATATTCATATTTTAAAGGTGTCGAATGTAAATATTTATCCAACTTGAACATCAATTCGCAGAATCTGATTGCGAGAACCAAATGATTTGTCTGTGCGAGTAACTACTATATACGTTTCTAAATCAAATATAAAAAAATTAGATAGAAAAGTGGTAATAAACTAATAAAGTAATAATGCATGTACGAACAGAAGTATAATGCAAGTGCGTTCTCCTTTTCCTTTTAAGGTTTCTTAATTAACACATGCATAATATCATTAAATAGTCAAACACCATATATGCAAGTTGTTGCACAATGTCTAGCTTTATGACAAAATCAAATGTTATGTACTGTTCAAGTGTGGATGATGTAAGATAACATAGTAGTAGCAATAAGAGAGAGAGAAAGGCGATTAAAGTTTTTGCACACCCAATTATATAAGTGTGGGTGAGATAAGATAAGATGGCCAATCTGTGATTTGCTAGACAAGTCAAACATTTACTGCTAATCTTAGGCCAGATCCATGTATGTATTTAGACCAGAAATCACTTTCCAGAGTTTGACAAGTAATTCTTATCAAGATTGTTCTTATCTCGTTTGTCTATATTGTTGATATCCCTTTCACAATTTATAATTTTAAACTCAAACCACCACTGGATCTAAATCCACAAGTAAACTAGAGTGAGAAAATGCATAAATCATCTGTGTAAAAAAAAAAAAAAAAAACCACTTTTATTCCTATTATTTTTACTTTTATAACTCCAACATGTTTGAATCGATGGAGCAAAATTATCCGTATCTGTATATTTTTAACCAAATAGGAACACGGGCATAAGTAGAATACCCGCATCTATTGCTACATCCAAACAAGGAAAGAATATTACACGCAAAGAAAAAAAAAAGATATTTCGTGCTTATCAACTACGCAACGAATCTCTCGGTTACCCTAAATTTTATGACAACTATTGCATAGATCGAGCCAGATCTAATAAGGAATCCTCTAAACCAAGAGAAAACACATATACCAAGAACAAAAAGGATTTCTAAAGGATGAAACGGGAAACAAAAGGGATCATACCATCTCCATCCTTGTCGAATAAGCTAAACGCCTCCTTGAACTCGGCGATCTGGTCGTCTGTGAGCTGATCCGCCATTTCTCAGCCTCAAAATCCAATCAAACACCTCGAGAAAAAACAAGAGAGGAAGAGAGCGAGAAAGATAAATAAAGATCTGATTGGGTTGGAGGGCAGAGACAAGGAGGCACGATTTTATTTAGTAATAAAATACTCATTGCCGCTTTATACGGTGAATCGCTCGATATTCTTCATTTTTTTCGGCCGTTTCCGTTTTAAAATTGATAATTCGGAAAACACCCTTACATTTTATTCCGGTTAAAGATTTTAACAGAGTAGATTTGGCTAAATGCAGCGGACGGGCTATAGAATCAAAGCAGCGTTGCATTGTTTGTGCGCTGCATGAAGTCAAAAATACTCTGTTAAAATATTTACCTCAGTCGAAGGTTACCGTTCCATTGGATCTCTGACTGGTGGTCCCGCTTGAATTGGAAGTTATCCTTCCACCATTCCAAACGCCATACATGCACAATACATTAATACTTAATAGTACTAGAAATTTCTAGCTTTTTGATCTCGGCATTTTTTTCCATAACCAAAAAATAAATTAAAATAATATTAATAATTTATTTTTAAAACTTTTTTTACCCATAACTAAACCGCCCCCACGTGGGGCGGTCTACTGTGCAGACCAAACCCCTTGGGGCGGTCTACCCTCAGACCAAACCGCACCCCCGTGGGGCGGTCTACTATTTTTTTTTTGTATTTTGTGTATAAAATGATAATTTTGTCTCTCCTAAGTCACAATAATCCACTCACTTTTCTTCCAAACTGACTTCTGCTCTCAAACAGTACTACGAGGCGATTACGCTCAACAGTGACCGAGATATATTTTTTTAAAATTAATTTTTAGAAACATGTCGGAAATTTCAGATATAAACAAAAAATATTAGAAATTGTTTGATCCATCCTCCAAATTTAAAACCTTATTATTTTATATGTTATTTATGATGTTTGTTTTTTTAGGTGAAAACGATGAGCAAAAACACACTAAATCAATCATCCAGTGATGGAAAATTGAAATCTAAGCCCTGGTTTAGTAATTGTACTGGAAAGGACTGTATCTGTAAAAAAGATTTAGCATACCGTAGGTCAATCCCAGTCAATGACGATGATGATTTTGAGGAAAACCTTTACAAAAAACCAAACCCGTTACCTACAAAGAAAAATACTGGTAAGACGGTCTCTTCGTCTACTACGACTCGTATCGGCAATATCAAAAGAAACAAAAATGCTGGTAAGACTGTCTCTTCGTCTGCTGCGACTGAACCAGACTCAGACGATAATTTTGTTCCTTGTACCTTCGGTACTCGTTCTCAGAAGTAGTATTATTGGAAGGTCTGTAATAATTATTTAGTAATTCTAATGTATCAGTGTGTAATAATTATCAGGTTTTGTAATCGAATCGAATAGTTACAATTCATTTAAGGAAAATGGTTCACAACATAAGTTAATTGAATAAGTTACAAATATAAATACAATATTTGTTGAATTAACTCTTCCTGCGTCCGAGCATACCAAGTCTACTTCTTAGGCTTCTGAAAGTGGATGACGGCGCGACACCAGCAGTTGTAGAGCCCTGACTACTCCCTGAGTGGCTTTCCTGACTGGGTCACCTGCTTCCAGAAGGTCCCGCATCGGCAACCACTCTAGCATTCTCTCTTTCGTTGGCTTCGATTATTGCCTCTGCAATGCATTTCATTGAACATTTAGTATCAATATTTAAATTTAATTTCAAATCATTTTTAAGTTGTGTATGATCGTCTACATACCTCTAATCTGCCTGTCAGTAGTCGAACGGTGAGCCTCATGTCCCACTCGCCGACTTTGCATTCTATATCCATTACGCGCCGCTTGTGTTTCCTCCTCTCCTTCCTGATCCATTTCTTATCGGGAACCACCGTAGGCCCAAGGTAGTATGGCCACTGGTACTGGTTGGGGTAGCTGTGAAATGATGCTCCCCAGGTGTTCAGAAGGCAATCGGTATGGTAATAGTTGTCAACAAAGACGTCTTCAAGGAAATTCCGTTTTCGACAAACCGTCATAACATGAGAACACAGAATGCGAACTAACTGGGGGCCTTGGCACTTGCACGTTACTTGATTGTTCACGCCTAAAACGACTCTGTACTTGCATGCGCGTTCATGAGTTTGTATAATGCCATTTTGTCCCACCACCGGTGGAATGATCTCACTTGGAACCTGCACTTCATATTCCGTACCTGTGTTGCCATATGCTACAACGTTCATGACAGAACCTTTTCTCTGTGTTTTCTTAAGATCTCCTCCACCCTATCTGAGAATACTTGGTCCCTACTCGCTAATACAGTGGCTTTAGCACGTCTCTTAACAAACCAAGCATTTAACTTGTAGAATGTCTCCTCCACCAGTGAAACCACGGGTAACATACGGCTCTGTTTAAAGACACTGTTTAATGACTCTGACCCATTAGTGGTCATAATTCCCCATCTCTAACCTCCATCACGTGATTGAAATATCTTCTCATATGCTGACGGCTCCATCGGATAGCGCGGACGTCTCTTGCCCGCCTTCGCTAAGTAGGCATTTGCCTCTGGAAATGTCTACAAAAATAGAAATATACCTCAGTGATACAATACTCTAGCAAATGTACCTCTGGAAATGTCTAAAAAAAATGCATACATACTCTGGCAAAATCTCTGAACATCTCTTCCATCCGTCATGGTTTTTTCCTCTTGCAGCCAATTTTGAACCTGTCAGTAACCCATTCTCCGCCACTGGTATTCTTGCACAGGTTCTCTGAAATGTGTTGCATGCGGTACCTGTGCACAGACTCTCCGGTATTCGTGTTTCACCCATAGTTGAGGCTATTAAATACATGCTTGATCCCCTTGTGCTGGTCTGATATCACGCAGACGAACCTGTTCCCTATCACCTCTCTTCTCAAAAAGGACATGAAAAAATCCCAATTTGGACCATCCTCCTGTTGAACAATGGCAAAGGCTATGAGCAACAACTGGTTTTCAGCATCATATGCACATGCTACAAGCAGAGCCCTACCATACCGGCCGGACATGAAGCATGCATCGATGCTGATCACAGGTCTAACATATTGAAAGGCTTCAATACATGGACTGAAAGCCCATGCTATGCCCTTGAATTGTACCTCACCAGGTGTACCGGTTGGTACATGCCACTGTTGGAACCTGGTTTCCGGATTTGTACCTGTTATGGCCATGAGCAATGGTGCGAGGAGATTGCACGACCCCTTCCAGGTTCCGAAGCATCTGCATACTGCAAGCTCCCGACCCCTCCACAACCTATTGTAATGTGGGGTTACATGTTCATAAACCCGTCTCACCGCACGAGCGACCTCCTTAATGCTCATCGCAGGGTCCTCCTTAATGTCTTTCATAATTACATCGGCAATAATTGCTGCCGTCAGCGCACTATGATTCGTCCTTCTTGACGCACTCTTGCAAGTGTGTGGTCCTTCGACCTTCTTAATTATTCATGCCTCTCCCCTGTCTTTAGGTGCGGCAGACATTTTCCATTTGCACTTTGTATCCTTGCAAATTACAGCATACCGGTTCCTCTCCCGCCTGGCCACTGTAAACTCCCAGTTACCCTTCAAATGGAACTGCTTAACTTTGCTCGACAGTTCTTCTGTGTTGGTGTAAAGCTGGCCCGAGCTAATCTCTTCGTTGTATACAACGCGTGTCCCAAAAAAAGAAATGTATGCTTCTTCAAAAGAAGTAGTGTCATTGAATGTCCTTACCGGGTGCTTGTCTCCTCGTCCTGTGATTGGAAATCTGTCTTCAATTGGAGGAGGCATAATCTCCTCATCGTCGTCCTCTAATAATCTGTCTTTATCCCAATCCCCATCCCAATCATCACCAATATCCATTTCCTTTGTCGATATCTCATCAATACCGTCAAAATCAATGCCTGTATCATTTCGATCGATTGTGGACTGTCTTCTAGGTTCAGGGGGGCTGTAGTTAGGTAAGGGATCGATGCGATTGGTATCCAACCCGACCAAAGACATGACCGTCTTCTAGTTTCAGCCGGGGTGCAACACTGCGCTCAGGTACTTGCAAATACCTATCTCGTCTCACAGGTTCACGAGGGGGTGAGGTCACATCCTGGTTGTGATCATAATCCTGGTTGTTTTGGGTAGAAGGTCCAGCCCCAGTATCCAAGTTGTTCTGGGTAGAAGGTCCTATCCAGGCACCAACTGATTGAATCGAAACTTTTTTGCAAAATAGGTCCATTACCGGGATTAAATTGGACTCAAAAAACCCGTACATAGTTGTCCATATATCCTGCTCTGCTATAGGATATTTTACATAGTAAGGTTTGGTACCGGGCGGTTGGTTGTTAATTCAGGTACTGATTTCTACAGTAAATTGGGCACGGTCCCAACCGGTTTTTTGCAATATTGCTTCATTTACTTCATAAATTGAAGTATTGGCATTCACCTGGAAGCCGTAAGTCGCATCTTTCGAGTATTGGCATCCGAACTCCCCTTTCGTGATTTTTTCACCCATGTACAATGCAATGAACATTTTTGAGCCTTTTCTGACATTACAAAAGAAATTCGTCGTTCAATATTAGTTTTTTTGTTTATTTATGAAATTTCTAACATTTAAAAAAAAAAACCTCGGTCACTGTTGAGTGCACTGTTGATCGCAATCGCCTCTGAGCACTGTTTGAGAACAGAAGTCAGTTTGGAAGAAGAGTGAGTGGATTATTGTGACTTAGGAGAGACAAAATAATCATTTTATACACAAAATACAAAAAAATAATAATAGTAGACCGCCCCATTGGGGGGCGGTTTGGTCTGAAGGTAGACCGCCCCACGTGGGGGCGGTTTGGTTATGGGTAAAAAAAAGTTTAAAAAAAAAATTATTAATATTATTTTAATTTATTTTTTGGTTATGGAAAAAATTGCCGGGTTTTGATCCCATTTTTAGATACATCCAAAGGAAATGATACGAGTTTATTGTTTACTGTGAGGAAGGAGCATTCCATTTATTAAGAATTTAAGATTATTGATTGGATGATTTCTGGTATATATTGCGTATATTTTTTTATTAGAAATATATGTATATATTTTTAATATAATTGATTTGAAAAAATGCTATGCATATTAGAATTGATCGAGAAGAAAAGAGGAGGAAGTGAAGAGGTGAGCTATCCTCCAAATTGAGAGGAAACAATTAGATAGGAAGAGTTTAAATTTCTTTGTTTTCCTTTTTCTTCTTGTTTTTTTTTTTTTTTTTTAAATTAGATTCAATGAATAAGTGAAACTAAATTACACAAGCCAGTCACCTCTCGCTTTTCCTCTCATTTTCAATCACTTTTTAGAGTTGAATCTGAATGAATTAACCTCTTTTTGTTTTTTTATGTATAAAATGCCGTACAACTAATGTATTATTATTATACCTTTGATAGTTTGAAAAAAAATATTTAAGTTCAAATTAATAAACATAAAATTTATTTTATAGAATATATCAATTTAAATTTTTAGCTTTTAAATAGATTCTTTTTCGAAGATAAAGTTTGAAAAACAACTCTAGTTTAGATAACTTGGATCAAAATATCTTTTCGATCATTACTAGTGTATAAATATTATTAATTAATTTATTTTTATTTTAAGTGTCCTCTTCCTAGAATACACTTTTCGTATCATTAACAAGTACGTATCAAATATATACATAAATATTTTATGAAAATAAGATCCAAATTTCAGACAACTATATGCACACACATATGTATGTATGTTTAATCTTTATTGATACTGTATCAAGGGAGAATTTCAAATGATATAAATTATTTATAATTTGGCTAGAATGTTTGTGCACTTTTAGTGATATGCGGATGCTACACTCTTCAAACCTATCATATATGTTACAAATGACAAATCTAAACCATTGAAAGTTGAAACGATCTATTTTACAAGTAATGCATGTACATCAAAATCTATACATTTTCGAATTCATTTAGTATAAATTGAACACTAAAAAAATAATAAATATATTAAAATTGACTTATAAATCATTACTAAGCATACACCTAGCCAACTTTATCTTCATTGATATATATAATTAAGTGAGATGATATAAATTATTCATACTAAACTTATCAGTGAGAGCCACTTAATTTATCCATATGTGACTTAATTTTGATAAAAATAGAAAAATATAGTTTTGGAAAATGATATTTCATTTCAGTTAATTTTCTGGGGTCTTGTATCAATTCTTATCCTTGCAAATCAAAACGCCATGTGCCAGCGTGCGGATGCAACTTGGGACCGACCAGCGCATCAGTAGCGTCACCATGAGAGGGTATTCCCGTCTTTTCACAAAAATATCAGCGCAGAGGTCAAGCCGGTAATTTTCACCAAACCAAAAGACCGAAAGACAGTGAAGGCAAAAAGTAAAACAGAATAAAATTGGGGGCCCCGAATTTTCCCAGGTACCTGACAAGGGAATCTTTTACAATTAGTAAATCCAAACCGTCATTTTTAACTTTGCACGAATATCAAAGCTCAATAATACTGCCTCCTGGTGTAGCCCGAATCTCAAATCTGATGAGAGTTAATCTTAAACCGAAAAGGAGGCAAATCTTCTACGGTACCTGAGAGGATACGGATTCCGCGGAGCGGAGAAAATTTAAATATCTTATAGCCGAGAGAAAAATAAATGTCACGTCATACAACAACAGCTAACGCCGTTTTTCTTCGGATCGTTGCCGTTAGTCAAGTTACTAGAATATCCTTGTTCCGGTTTGGATTGAATTATTTGGGCCCCAAATAGGAAAACTGCTCTTTCCTTTTATACTCTCTTTATTTTGGGCCTCGTTTGAATTATGGGCTCTTATAGTTAATAGGTAGAAGTTGTCAGACTAAATTAAAGAGCAGGCTAGAACATGACCGCAAAATTAATAAGGAATTGAATTATGTATTTAGAAAAATAGTAGGTAAGGTATTAAGAGAATATTTATATTAGTTTCTTTATTTATAATTTTGTATCAATATAAATAAGTCATTGTATTCTTGTAACTCTTAAGTCAAGTTGTATACAATTCTCTTCATCATCAATTTATTATTTTGTCTCTCTATATTTCAGCCTTTGTCTCAAAATTCTAACAAAAATTTATATGTGATTGTATATATGCATATCATGCGAGTGTTATAAAAAAAATGTTTGAATTTCCATAATCCATACATCATAACCGGGTCAATCAATCATCTCGATTTACGAAACTCTTGACAATGTGAGTTATAAAATTTTAAAAGTACAGTCGTTTCCTGCATGTCCTTCTCAGCGAAACCGAGAGCTTATTGAAACAAAAATAGAGTTCCATGATCACTTCCTCTACCAAATCTCCAAATATGCCCCATTCTACCATGACCTCGATCCGCTCCAACTCCCGCCTCTCTTCCGACAAAGCCGCCTCCCATATCTCCTCAATGCTGAATGCTGTTGTGTGGCTTTTAATATCCCTGACACGCCAATCTCGCATTGTAGAGTTTGTGATTTCTTTACATGTGAAAGTTCTTGGTATTCCTTCATTTGCTAATGGATGGTGATGATGAAATCCTTCTTGCTCTGTGTTATCCTTTGCCTTCTTTGGATAGTCCCCTACAGCATACATTACCAGAAAAATATGTTAATTGCAACTCAAAACGATTAGTTACCAGCTGGAATTTGCTGTTCTTGTGTCAAACTAGACTTAATTAGTTCTCAATGAAAAGGCAACGTCAATGAAAAACACGTTAGAAGGAACTGAAATAAAAATAACAGTAGTAACAGTAGTCTCTAATTGAAAAGTTTGACATTGCCAGTACCCAGTAGTGACAGTTCCAAGAGATACTATTTAAGTGATTCAAACACATAACACAATTAGTCTATGTCACTGTAGATATTACTATACTGTTGTCTTAACTACTATGTTAGACATAAGTCATGAAGGCATGAATTGATTGATTGTCGTGCAACGATCCATGTAATGTAAGCACAGGATTAAACAGAGGTGCACATAGGAAAAAGGGAACCTCGGTTGGTGGTGTGGTATTGATTATTAAATGCTGGTCAGTACTGGATCAAGAAAAACTCAGAGCTTTGGAAAATTGGATAATTAATCTTTTGAACTTCAAGAAAAATATGCTCTCTATAGTACTCACGGGCACCTTGATTTCCGTTTAATAAGTTCAAATCAAACCTTTTTGAAAAGCGTCCAAATTTTAGCTGATTATATATGATTTCCATTGAAAATAAATAAAAATAATATACACTAACCAAAGATCACACCCATTCTAGAAGGCTTCACTATCTTTAATCCAGCTGCAACATTAGAACTTTGGCTTTCTGCATGAAAATTAACATTATAACATTAATTTGTTAGAAGATTATTAATTAATCAAGATATATTTTGGTTTTTTGTAAAGAAATAACCATTGCATGATAAAAGAGAAAAGTCTAAATTAGCAGCCTTTAACTTCTTTAAAAAGGTAAGAAATGAAAAAATCTATGTAGAATTAAATTTTTGCATTATTTTTAAGCAAATTCTTTTGCTCACCATTTATCTCAGATCTTTTGGATCGAAACCGAGGTGAGTATATTGCATCAAGCACTGAATTCGGGCTCTGGTGCTCCATCTCCACCTCCTTCCTCAACTCTGCACCTTCCATCCCTTTCAAACCAATCGATCCAACGGTCTCTGACGCCTTTATTTTCACCTCAGCCAATCTCACTGCTTCGATTATCCTCCTCAAAGCCTTTAAATCCTCATCGCACTTCTCCAATGCGCCAAGTAGCCTTCTCCGCTTTTCTGTGGCCGATTCTGGAGGCGGCATTTGTGGTGCGGCCATGTCTAGACCCATTAGACGCGCTACTGCTACTGATGGCCGGCGCGGGCTCTCTGACGAGCCTTCCGAGAACCGGCGCAACTCTAGTGGGATTGTGGGGCTTCTTGGAACCTCACAAGAGCTCCGTCTCGGAAATGGATCCGCAATTTTTATCGGTTCAGTTGCTTGTAAGATTGGTGCTTTTGATGAAGGGTTGAGAGGGATGTCTTTCTTTGGAGCTGGATGTTGTGAACAAAAAATCATAGTAAGAATAAATGGCACATGGAGGCTATCATAGAAACATATGTGGAAACACATGAAGTAAAATGATTAGTTAAAATGGAAGACAAGAAAAGATCAGAGGAAGTAGGCACAATTACTTAAGAAACACAAGGGAATTTTCTTTTTGCTAAATTAGAATACAACTCAAATAAAAAGATAATTAACAACAAAAACTGAGAATAAATTGTGTAATTTTTTTTTACAAAATATAATTATTGTCCTTTTGTTATGTACCATGGATTATATATATATCATGTCAGGTCAATTTTAATATTTATGTCTTTTTGAAATATGTAATGCAATTTCTGAAGAGTACCAGGAGAGAGGCGCTTGCGAGAGCGGTGGTGGTGGTGGGTAAGAAGGTGAAGAATGCCAGACATGCAACCAATGCTACGTTTCTGCGACGAATGCCGGCCGCTGCCTCGGCAAGACGAGCATCCCTGGATCGTCTCTGCGCTTCCCATTTGTGTTACTTTAATTCAGTGGTACTGTATTCTTTCAATTCCTACAAATAATTGCTCCCTCTCCTTCCTTTGGAGAGAAGAGATCCAAGAGGAGGAGAGGAGCCTGGAGTCAGATGGACTGATTAAAAGCACGTAGAGGTGTATAATTACTAAAATACCCTCCTAGTTGAAGGGAGCGGAGAGATCTTCCGGTCCAAGTTCAACAGAGTGTGGGTTCCTATGTAGAATTGGACCACATGAAATGCTTATGGACTCATGGAGGATGTTACGTACTAATATTGTCTATGTATCGTATAATCAATGTATTGAAAGTTGTGTCCTTATATTTCAAGTATTTCGTTATGATAAAACAACTTATTGTTGTATACGTTTGTAATTTTGTATATAGATGGTACGAAGAATCGTACTTCATAACTATAGTGAAAAAATTGTATAATATATAAATCATGTGCTATTTTCACTTTGTATTAGAAAAAAATATATACTGATAGCACATTTATTTATTTGATAATTGTGATGAATGATGAAAAAATAATCAAAATTAGCAGATAAAATATAGACATATTTCTACAATTTAGATGTACTGTGTATATGATTTAGTGAAATTTGGGAATACAGAAAGAGCTTTGAACAAATTAAATTTTATTCAAAATTGAACCTAAACCATCATATGTATCAAAATTTACATGGATGGTTTACAACTACAAGATTGTTTAAATTTGCTTAAGTTTAAATTATTCAAATCTCGACTGAAATCAAACAGTTTGAATTCTACTTTAGATAAAATTTGTTCAAATTTCTTTAAACAAAACTATTTTTTTTTTTTTAATCTTTCACAGAGGTTGCAAAGTCATGAGAAGGAATTCAAACTCTAGATCTTTGGATAATCAATAATTTTAAAATCTGTATAGTCGTCAGGGGCGGACCCAGTGTATTCCAGGGGAGGCAACCGCCCGCCCCGGGATTTTGAGTTTTAGTGGAGATTTATCGGTTCCGACTGGCTTTGCCCCCCCCTCCCCCCCGAAATTTTTTTTGCCCCCCTCTGAATGTTTAATTGGTAATTCGGGTTAAATTTATAATTAAAATTAAAATAAATTTCTTGAAATATGATTGATAATTATAATTATAAGTCAGAATATCATAAATTACAAGTTAGAGTATTATAAAATATAAGTTAAAGCATTATTTTTTATCAAATACTTAATTAGTTGATGAGTTTAAATCCAATTAGCTATTTAAACCCGATTCGATATTTTTTTGCCCCCTCCTTACCCCCCGACGAAAATCCTGATTCCGCCCCTAATAGTCGTGTATAGTCGTGAGGAGGAGAATTGAACTCTCCACAATAATCCAAGTTCAACAGAATGTGGGTTCCTATGTAGAATTGGACCACATGAAATGCTTATGGACTCATGGAGGATGTTACGTACTAATATTGTCTATGTATCGTATAATCAATGTATTGAAAGTTGTGTCCTTATATTTCAAGTATTTCGTTATGATAAAACAACTTATTGTTGTATACGTTTGTAATTTTGTATATAGATGGTACGAAGAATCGTACTTCATAACTATAGTGAAAAAATTGTATAATATATAAATCATGTGCTATTTTCACTTTGTATTAGAAAAAAAAAATATACTGATAGCACATTTATTTATTTGATAATTGTGATGAATGATGAAAAAATAATCAAAATTAGCAGATAAAATATAGACATATTTCTACAATTTAG
Source organism: Carex cristatella (assembly GCA_024447775.1). Taxonomy (NCBI): domain Eukaryota; kingdom Viridiplantae; phylum Streptophyta; class Magnoliopsida; order Poales; family Cyperaceae; genus Carex; species Carex cristatella. Next base: position 2,541,736 of record JAJHPF010000024.1, on the reverse strand, counting down.
AGGTACTGTGTATATGATTTAGTGAAATTTGGGAATACAGAAAGAGCTTTGAACAAATTAAATTTTATTTAAAATTGAACCTAAACCAGCATGTATATGTATCAAAATTTACATGGACAGTTTACAATTACAGAATTGTTTAAATTTGCCAAGTTTAAATTATTCAAATCTCAACTAAAATTAAACAGTTTGAATCCTACTTTAGATAAAATTTGTCCAAATTTCTTTAAACAAAACTCTCTCTTTTTTTAAATCTTTCACAGAGATTGCAAAGTCACGAGAGGAAATTCAAACTCTGAATCTTTGAATAATCAACAATCTTAAAATCTGTACAGTTGTGTATAGTCCTAGATAGAATTGAACTCTCCACAATAATCCCACACTGGACCTGTTCTACGCATTAAATTATGTTCGTCATTTAAGTAGACCAGTGAAAAACGAATTCGCATCCTCTGAGATATCTCAAACTTTGCGTGACTTTTTGGAATATCTTAATCGTTCAAATACATTCTGCACGAATCTCAAAGCTTAAATAATAATGGCCCCCTACGGTTCTCCGAATAGGCACCGGACACGTCGGTCATGCAAAAATTGAGATATCTCAGAGGATACGTACCCGTGAAAAACTGATATGACGGACACTGGTGTAAACTAATTACGGCAGAGAGAAGAGAAGGACAACTTCAGAAACAAAGCACTAAATCCTGTTAACGGGTCGGATTTGTATAATTTGTCGCTTCTGACTAGATCCTATTAAAGAGAAAAAAGGAAACAAAGGTTGAAAAAGTGTTCAGACGGAGACAGGAAAGGAAAGAAGTGTAGACTAGCATCCTAAGCTCAAAAGCTCTAGAGCAAAAGCAAACACTCCACGTGGCAGTATCCCGTTTTTTTTGCACTTTGTGTCAGCTAGTGATCTGGCGTTTAGACTGATTAGATCATTAGCATGTAAGGTTTAGTCTACCCGTTTGTCTAGGATTAAGATTTGATTCCTCATCCAAGTGCATCATGCACTGCCCCACTCTCCCATATGTTCTGGATGTGCAAGAATTAGTGTAAAAGAAATTAGGATTATTAGATGAGAATGGAGAAAAATTATTGACTTCCGATTAGTAAAATTATTATCTGGATTGTATATTTGAAATGTTGAATAGTTGTAACTGAAAAAGAATAATGTTAAATGTTGTACTAATTAAGAGAATGATAGGAAATTTGATCTCAAATGAATTGTTACGATGTGGGAATGACAAAAGTGGTGTCAATTTTGTTATTTTGAGACTGTGTTAGTAGAAAATTCGAGAAAGAATCATTTTTTCTCTCTTTGCACACAAAAATAGTAGCTATTTTAATATTTAAAAAAATAGAGAATTAGCATTGTTTTAGGTTATTCCAAAAATATTATTTGAATACACATTATTATTTTGAATAATTGTTATGCTTAAATTGTAACAAACACACATATAATTAAATTGAATAGCAGGTAAAAAGAGACTAGTATATAAGATTGTTATATGAGGAGGGATCCGTTTATACTATTTTTTAGTGACACAAAATTACACCATCTATTTTTAAAGTTCTTAAAGTTCAAACAGTTGATCCAAACTATTCAATATGATTTCTATATTAAAATGTGCTTAGAGACCAAATTTTATATTTTTTTAATTTTTTTTACTATTTATTAAGTATTTTATAAAATCATTATTTTCAGATCAATGAATTTTTGTACCTATCTTAATAAATAGTAAAAAAATTCAAAAAAAATGTAAAATTTGATATGCAAGTACATTTTAATATATCCAACAAGTTGAGCGGTTTGAATCGACTTTTTAAACTTTAAAAATAGATGGTGTAATTCGCTGTTACCAAAAATAGCATGAGTGGATCCCTCCTCTTGTTATATTTAATTATTTATGCAATGTCAAATGCCTCACATTATTCGTCGACAAAGATACATTGGAGACAATTCAGCAATCAGCAATGCCATTTTGCAGTCCCTAACAATTCCGTTAAATAAAATGATGGGTTTTCAAAGTTGGTGTTTTTGGAGATTACAACTTGTTAGTTTTCTAATAGGGTCCAAAGGATAAAACAGAGATTTTCATAGGAGGTAAGAACTGAGTATTTGTTAACTTTATCTTCTCTGGAACTGCTTTGAAATGAGTAGCCTTTTTGTTTTTTGTAGTTCTTAATTCTATTAGTTAACGGTCACATTAATTCACATGCGAAACTTATTTTGCACTTCCCTCCAAAATTATACGAAAAGGGTTTTCATGCAATTCCCTGCCCAAGACCAAGAGAACAAAAATTCTCAAAATTTTAATAAACTTATGTCACCAAATAGGTGTTTTTATAGGAAACATTCTAATATGTATTATTTAATACTAGGTTATTAATTATGAAAATAAATCTACAACAATTCCAAAACCAATGAACAATAACTTTGAAATATCTGCAATCCAAATTCAGTTGTCGAATTTTTCGAGAATACAACTCGAAACAGCTGGTTTTTCTTTCCATGCATCTCGAAACAGTTTGATAACTGGATTCGAATTGCAGGAATTTCAGAATTACTATTCATTGGTCTTGGATTTCAGCAGATTCGGATTAATTAATTATTGACCCAAAAAATATCATCAGATCTGAAGCAAACCCAGAGATGCAACACTTTTTACAGAGTAGAAGCACTTGAGAGTGAACCATTAAAAGTTGGTATAAAATAAAGATAAAAAAAAAGAAAAAAAGATGAGAAGATGGCGTCAGTGAATAATAAATAGATGGATAAGTGAGGTGAAAAAAGCACATTCACATCACGCGGTTAGTTTCACTTTTTATGAAGGAATGGGGATGATATGATGCGAGGTAAAAGAAAATTGAAACAGATCAAGGGAAGTGATGAGTAGTAGCATAGTGTAAGTCTAAAGCAAGAACACTTGCTCTTTTGCTTTTCTAGGGTTCTGTGTCATGAGAGCTATACAAGGGAATGTGAAATTATTGCTTCTACCAGAATACAATGGGAGAAATTTATGTATTTTTCCTAGAATATTTAAAATTATGTATTTTTTTTCTTTGAAAATTTATAATATTATTTTATCACTTCTAAATTTTAAAAACTCACAAAATTATCCAATTTATTCCCTCTTCTATTACTATTTATTTGAAACTTATAAAAATATGTAGTCTTGTGTAAGAAAAAATATTTAATTAATTATTTTTTGAGGACATGATTTTTTTAGGGGTATACGTGATGCACATAAAGTATTGTGTTGAAGGTTTTTTTTTTTTGTTAAGAAGAATGCTAGTGTTAATCAATTAATCTTAGTCTTATGAATATTTGGTGATGCATCTAAACTACAATAACAAAATAACTCATAGAAAAATGCAAATCAAATATATGTCGCATATTTTTCCTTACGGACCAACAATTTTATCGTACCCAGGCAACAAATACCAAACTTTCCAAAATAAAATATGCAGTTAAAACAAAAAAAAAAAAATTGACACCATAGGTTTTTTGTGGCAAGCTCCCACTAATTAATTTATATCACAAAATTTCATGAGAAATTACTGGATTGGGTTGGAAAACTTTGATCATGAGATGCTCAAACTAGATACAAAAGGCACTGCATCTGCCTTCGTTTTATTACAATCGAAGCACTTGAAAACTGAAGGGCGTGTTCGGCCGCTCCACTGTTTTCGTGGTTTAATTGAATTTTTTCTTCAAGTGAATAGTAATTTTTAGTTCAATTTATGTGTCCATGTCCATTACCAATAGTCCCGCCAAACAAGTCCGAAAAGAATCAATTAATTTGAGAAACTACAGTTTGTTGACCTTGACTCTCCCAAAAACTATTAAAATTGATTTCAAATGAGATAATTATTAATGAAATATTAATATAATAATGTAGATTAACTTTATGATTTTTAATTTTTAATTCAAAATAATGAATTTTACGTTACGGATTTGTGATATCTAATACCACCCAAAAACATTGACATTAATTTTTCTTTTCATCTAGGCAGGAGCAAGCTATACAGTCCTAGCTTATACAGGTTTAATTTCTAAAATAATTATTTCACTCTAGTTTTTCATTTTTTTTATCTAAATAAATTAAATTTGGAACGGAAGACTTGGTTGTTGTTGTTGTTGTCTAAATAAATTAAATGTAAGCTACAAAACTGTTTGGATTTCAATGTACAATAACTAAAAAAAGAAGATAATTTTCCTTATAATTTGACGAAGTTAATGTTTTATGCGAATTTTATGTTTTTTTTTTTGAATGAAAGTGAGGATACCACCAGCTTCATTACGAAACTCAATGCGAATTTTATGCTATTGTCTATAAACTAGAAATATCATTGTTTCTATGTATAATATGATGAAGACCGGCTGGTAACCAACTATTACGAATAGAACTAGGGTGCATTTAAGCTCACCAAGCCCTTTGACGAGTTGAACTGCAGAATATGTCATAATGACTTCAATCTAAACTATTAACTATTAAAAACCAATCTCTTTCACAAGTGATGCGTTTTCATATCGAAATTTAACTTTTTGACATAATTAAGTATAAAATCAAGCTGTTAATTTTTTTTTTGCATAATGTTACAAACAATGAACACACAGGAGGCAACACCTGACCTAGCCTCATTAACTTGAAGGAGGTGTTGAAGGCGTGAAGGGGGGCATAATTAGTGCATGGACATAGACACATTGCACCAGCAAGAGAGCTTAGAGAGGTGTCAAAGTGCCAATGCCAGGACCTGGGCAGTGGGCTGAGTTGGTAAATTGTGGGGGCCATTGACTTTTACGGTTTAAAATACATCACCATCCACATGTTTTACCTCAGTGAAAACAGAGGAACATGTAGTCATGTTCATGTACCCATTTTTTATGACATTAAAAAAATAAATTAAATTGAATGTAAGCATAACATGTGTTTAATTTTAATATTAGTACAAATGATGATGTTGTAGGCTGAAATAAGAACGTTAATGTTTGTGTCTAATTTTTAAACTAGCAATGTCAAGTTGTCTATTTGTGTTGTTTGAAATGAATGTTGGTATTGTTAGCATTTTGTATTTTATTTATTTTAATATCATAATAATAAAAATAAAAGATAATAAGTGTATTGTACCATACATTCAAAGTTCAAGCACGATGAAAATTTTGGTGGAGTTTTATACATTATTTTATTAGAAAAAAAAATAGAAATGCTTTTCTAGTAAGGTAAAAAATAATAAAAAAGGGCAAACGAAGTAGCAGGCCTTCTTCCATAAAATCTGATTAATTCACACACTACACGGATTTTGATTTGTGCTGTGAATTAATATTTTCATCTATGTTTTTTAATTTATTTCTCATGAAATTTTTTAATTGCAAGTTAAAAGGTGCAACAAAAACTATGTGACCAAATATTTTTTTTTTCACGACTGAATTCCATCTGTTTTTTCACAGAATGTCATTAATTGAATTGACAAAGGAAAATTCAAACATATATTCCATACTTAAACAGTATAAATATACTCTTCATTATGCAACAAGACCAATAATAAATTAAGAAAATAAAAATTAAACGCATTACGTTATATGTAAAATAATGTTTTATCTTCATAAATTTCATCATTTCGACAATTTGAATTTTTTTTTCAGAATTTCATTTTTTATATAATTAAAAAATAATATTTATACACTTTTATGAACCTTATAATATATTTAATTTTGATTCTAATAAATTCAGTGTCAATTCAAATTTTCTTAATTGTAGCATCCTTTTAGATTATTTTAGTATGTTAAAGCAAAAAGGGCAGCTTCACTTTTAAGTAATTTCCCGTCATAATTCTCACATTACATCCAAACATTTTTTTTTAAGTTTTTCCATATATTATATATTTTACTCCTACGATTCCACAATTCCGTAATCGAATTTTTTATTCTATATAATCTTATGACTTCTAAATCACCTTGAACCGTAAATGATTTTTTTTTTTTTTATAAAAGACATAGAGCCTGTTTCAAGAAACATAATATTCGAGTACAAAACAAAAATGGAGAATGTAAGTAAAAAAAACTGCCCTCCAGTACTGAGACAAAAACCACATGTCATACTAAAGCAAGCCGGATCTTCTTGTTCATATAACAGCTAAATATATTACAGTAACTAAATACTCAAAATAACTAAATCAACAAGGTTTCTAGAGGCTAGAATCAGATAAGTCCTCATCGTCATCTCTGGGCTGATAAATAACCATCTGCAGCTCTAGTTCGGAGATGACACATCTGGAGCCCACATCTTCAGGGGAATCACCTGCGTGTCTTCCGGCATCCAGCCAGCAATCATAATATCCCGAATTGGTTGTTTGATAACACCGGACCAATGAGAAATCAAAGAAACAATGAGTAAAACAATGGTACAAAATGTTTTATGTGCATTCGGCTGTTGTAATTTTCATAATATCCAACTTAATGCACTAAAAACAATCAAGAAATCTGTGATATCCTTTTAGAGAACCGTAAATCAAATGTTTTGTACAATCAAATGTTCTGTCATATGTTTTGTACAATCAATCATATCAATGTCAAAAGCATTACACAACTTGTCGCGAGTCACGACTACCATTCAGCTTTCAGCACAGTAAAACACATGCTTAGGGCTTTAAGGAATCCATATCCTCCTGCTCTAAGGTAACATAATATTTTTGTTCAGATTCGGACGATTCAATTAAAATCCGCACGAATATTAAAGGAAAATGTGCATTTCACATCGGGCCGGATTGATCCAGACTCTGATCGGAGGGTCTGGATATAGATAGAAATATTCTGTTAACTCAGAGGATATGGACTCGGGCTTCCACAGTTCCAATGGCAAAAAGTTTTCATATACGTACAGAAGTAGATACTTAGCAGGGCTTTGAGCAAATTGACAAACAATAAATTAAGTCATTAACTAAGAATTTGTTAGATCTTTGAATGTTGCTATTAATATTTATTGGCTTTTTATTGGAAGGCACTGTAAGTTTGAAACTAACAACTTTAGTTAAAATGCTGAGCCACATTGCTACACCAGTAGATACATTACGAATCGGCACACTGACCTGAAATTGAAGAGAGGGAACATTAATTAATCTGCCTATGGCTCTGGAAGAGAATCGGCAGTCAGTGATCATAGTCACAGTAACTTAAAGAGCTCTGCATTCAAGTGCTTGGCGTCCAGTGAATCTCAGTTAAACCGGAAGAAATAATGGCCATTTAATGTCTGGATTCTTCTGTTTCAGGGGGAAGTACAAAAAATAAAAAAAATAAAACGCGTTGCAATTAGGGGTGCAAACAGATCGGATACGGATCAGGCAGTGATATTATCATATCTGTATCTTTTTTAATTTTTCGGATACATATATGGATTGAATATTAAACGGATATGTACGGATACGGATCGGATATCAGACATCCGTAGATATATATATAAATATTTTCATAATATATATTAAACTATTTGAATATGGATAATTTAAATTCAAAATCATATCCGCATCCGTATCCGCATAGATATTCAGATATCGGATATCTGTATCTAATTCAGATACGAATCTGGATACGGTCGGATATTATCCAATCCATTTGCACCCCTAACTGCAATCGTGCCCAGTGTAATGATTGCTTAAAATACGGTATTTTCCAGTGATGAATGATTGTTTATAATTTTTACCGCAGAAAATAAATCGAGCTGTAGTAATATTATTGTTGAAGAAAATACAAAGAATTCAATAAATGTACGTGTTCTATTTACCGCATCATAAACAGCATTTATCAGAAAGGAACAGCGAACCTAAATTACACCGCCTCTAATTTCCCATGCGCTTCATACTAAAGACTTCCATAATCCATAAAGCAAAACTACGTTCTTACGTTCTTTGATCTTTCAGATCTTTTTAGCCCAGTAAAAAAGAAAGAAAAAGAAAACTAAAAAGAAATGACAGAAAATACAGTATAAGGACCCATTGACCCAACAAGCAGCATATACAACGCATAATCCCAACTCAATTCCCCCATTTCCCTCTACTTTTAAAAATAAAATTAGGAGCAAAATTTGATATTGCTCATCTCTCTACAGGCTTGTATAAAACCACAGTAACATATTTGGACTGGAACCTGTGAGTTAGACCAAGGGCAACAATCGGCTGTGCAACTAAGCCTCTCTCAATGAAGAGGTGGTTGAGTACTATGTGCTGAGGCCTGGGGAAGTCTTCTTCATCCGAGTTGTGGGACCCCAAGAAGCCGTTTGGAAGCTGAGGTGGCACTATTGGAGGGTCTTTTGACATATCTTTGTCGTCAGGCATGACCCACCCATAGCTGGCAGGTGGTGATGAGGGCGGATCAAATTCTGAGACGCGTTCTGTGTTTTCAGGCACATAATCCTGCATAACAAAGAAGTGTTTGGTAAATTTACACAAAATAACCAGAAAATTCTACTTCTGCTCCTAATTGTTTTAGTCATTCTATGTGCACATGTATTTACATGTATTTGTGTGTGAGTGCTTGCGCTTTTATTTGTTTTCTCAAATGTCCTGCAGCTAGGCCTTAGGACTGTTTATAACCTTGTGATACCCATTTGGATAACCATTAGAGATGTATTGGGGCAATTTTTTGGTAACTTACAAAAAATGGCATAATGATCATTTTCTTTGTGCAATGAAATTAACAATATGTGGCAGTTGCATTAAGAAAATTAGGCTCGCATATCTATTCGCTGTAGCGTGGCCCTATTTGACAGCATAGTATCGGTTGGAGATATGAAATTTCAAAGAAGTTTCAACTTGATGTATAACGAATTCTATTAATATATTAAGAAAACCCTGATTCAGCCACACAACACCAACAGAAATCAATTAAACTATATCCAAGAAAGAATCCATATTCCCAATGCACCTAGGATGATTCTGCAATTTGATCATGCCTGAGTTGTACAAATACACCCACACCTAACAAGGAACCTAAAGAGAGACTAAAAATGCTTACATGGACATCAAGAAGATTGACAACATGGCCCGATTCGTCAGTAATGTTAGGTAGGTCAGTTATACACCTCCTCTCTCCGTCAACAACGTACCTGTACCGGTACACACCTGATGGGAGGGCCAACAGTATTGAAAAGTCCTTACCAGACTTCTGCAATGATTTCCTGTTGCATGAATGTTTATCCTGTAAGATAAATTTAACAGAAGGGTATGTTGCAGTACATTTCTGGTCTTTGATAGAATACCTGACAATTTTTTGTTTTTTTTTAATTAAATAAAATGCCAGGGAAAGATGATTTAAATGATATTTATCCAGCTTTCTTTCTCCTTTTGACATCAAAAGAAACCTTACCTTCTATCAAACATTGATAAATTTACTCCCATCATTGAACAAAAATAAGTTGGAAGCTACCTGGGCATGGGCTGTCAAGCTTGCATAAATTCAATAATTTTCTAATGGTCTATTTGTTTTATTCGGGATGTTCAAATGGTCAGTTCGGTTAAAACCGAATCAAATAGTCAAACCAAAATTTTATTCGGTTTTCAAAAAATCTAATCGAACCAACCGACTTAAACTGGTCAACCGAATAACAACCAAACCAAAAAAACTGAAGTAAATTTCGGTTTGTTAGGTTGAACCAAAATAAGGGAGATTAATTTTCAAAAGGTCAAAACTCAATACATACACAAATACAAAACAAACATCAAGTAAATTTTTGTTTGTTTGGTTGAACCGAAATAAGAGAGATTAAACCGAGCCAAATATAAAAAACCAACGTAATTTAAAATTCAACTGAACTTGAACCATTTAAACAAAATTCCGAACCATTTAATCCAACATTTGTCTGTTTGGTTGGAAACCAAACAAACCAGATCCAATGAACATCCCTAGTAATAATTAAGCCATTTTTTGTATGACTTCACTATGATTTACGGCTCAGTCTTGCTATTAAATAAAAAATAGAGAGCAGCATTCAACAATGGAAAAATCCTAAAAAAAAGTTACCAAATTGACTAACTCCACAACTAAATAATTCACAAATCCAGCTAACACCAATTAAAGCACAACATCCTCAAACAAAAGGAAGAAGAAATAAGTACCTAGTTTTCCAATGGTCCCATGAGCCTTCAACAGAGACATTCTTTCCTCCAAAGGTCCATACCAATAAAACTGGTATTTCTTTTTCATGTGGGTAGTCAAAAAATTCATCTCGATCCTCCTTCATCAGTACTTGGTTGAAAATGGGGTCCGCCGGCTTCAGCAAAGGCGATACAGGTGTCTGAAATTTTTTTTGTTTTTTGAGTCAATGTGCTTTTCCTTCAGAACAATGGTAAATTGTCTTCATTTCCAATTAAAATCCAGCATTAGCTAAAAAATATCTCCATTGCTAGTTGTTGTATACTCAATTGACTTCAGTTAAATATGAATTATAAAAATACAAAACTTAACAAAAGGGCCAAACTTGTCCCCATGTAACAGAATATTCCCTTGTTACCGCATGAAACTAACTTTTGGGTGAGTGAGGCTATGCTACATGCATAGCGCATAGCCGCATATTGGCCTGTACTATTGATCAATATCTCCATTTTCAAAGTTTACACAGTCGATCTGAACAACATTCAACATGATCTAAAATATACTTAAGAGGACTAAATTTTACATTTTTTTAGAATTTATTTACCATTTTTTTTAGTATTATTACTATTATTATTGGTACCATTATTACTATTAGTATTACTACTATTATTATTGTTGTTGTTGTTGTTGTTGTTGTTATTACTATTATTTTCATTACTATCTACTTGGTTTTGTGACTCCGGTTGGGTTTCATTTCTAGCCTACTCCAACTTGTTTGGGACTAAAGGCTTAGTTGCTGTTGTAGAACATCACTGATCTATAGATTCTACACCATTCAAAAATAATTATTTTCTACCTATCTAAAAAGATAGTAAATATTGTATGAAAAAAAATGTAAAATCAGCAAGTACATTTTCATATGGAGATCATGTTAACGTTTCAGATCGACGGTTTAGACTTTCAAAATGAAGATATTAATCCATAGTACGGCCAATATACACTATGCATAGTACCATAGCCTCACTCCTGTTTGGTACAGATAGGAAAATATACCAAACAGTTTGGTTGTCACATATAAATTTGAATGTTCAGTACAATGCTCTAAAGACTATTAGTTTTATTTGCAAATAAAGGGAAGACCAACAGGAAAACAAAGAAAATTATGCTTAATATGAATATTACTTTAACCAAAAAGAATGAAGAAATAAAAGTAAAAAACATTTGAACCAACCAACTGGTGCAGTAATAAAGTACTAACAAAAAATTAGGTACCAAAGTATAATACGTCATTGATATATATACTAAGCTAACAACCAGTAACAGTTGGCTGTTGGTACATGTACCATGTATAGAAACCTTTATAGACAACTTATATAAAGAACTTCTGTAGAAAACAAAAAAAGTGCCTCTCTGACTGTGACATTTAACTGATTTTATTAAAAATGATGCAAGTTAATCAATCTAATAAAAATAAAATACCCAACACTCGCATATTTCGATCACATATCATGCAAATTTGGTTCTGGTTATTGGTAATCTATCATTCTCTCATCTCATAAAAGCAACAAACAACCAAGATAAAATGGCAAGCAACTCTTCTTGGAACAGTTTTTCGAATGAAAACAACAGCATTCTAAATTAAATCATCCAAATTCATCACCAAGATATGTAAACAGATGATACTTTTACATTAGGTTATGCAACAAATACCGCCTTTAATTATAAGAGATGAATTAATTTATACTGCAGCAATATGATTGTAAAAGGCTGATGAGTTTCCAGGAAAACATGCATCTCTGGCTAACTTGATTCTTTAGTACTTTACCTCAAACCCAATATCCAATTTTCTTTCTGTGGGGAACTTTTAACATATAATTTAAAAGAAGCAAAGTTAGGATAACTTAAATTAATTTATTCATGAAACCAACTCTAGCTATTCAAAACAAATAAGCTTTGAAACTTTAAAAGGGACAATAGAAATACTTGCTGTTCTTATCAAAGAAGGACATCCTGACCTACATAATTTACAAGTTTCGTTCAAGTTTTGACTTCTTTGATAGAAACACAAATGATTTAAAATTCATTTCTTTTGTATCTAAAGTGGATTTGAAGCAAATTTTCCAGTTGCTTTCCTTCAACAAAATTCTGAAACAGTCCACTTAAATTAAACTGCACCTTAATTCAAGATCAACTAGGTCAAGGATGCGCATTTCTCCAAACATAATTTCCTCATGAGACGTTGATTGAAATCTAATTACTCTCTAACTACATCAAATTCGGATTATTGGATAGTTTCAGAACAGCATTACAAAACCTTTATTATATAATTCAGGTCAAATTAATTATCTTTTTCTAAAAAGTAAGTCGGAAAAACGATAACAATGTGTTAGCTAAAAACTGACACATATGGATCCACAAATTTAATCTCTCCATTGTTCTTGTACCCGGAGTGCAGATTTCCTTGTATGATCTCCTTTCATATTAAAAAGAAATACGTTCAAGTCAAATGGATAAAAAGTTCGGGACCAAAAACAAATAAATTGCATCTACTGGATCAATCAATCAAGGTCAAAACCTCAACAACACCTCAATTTTCCATCAAAACCCAAAAGATCAAAACGAATGCAATACAGAGAGTAACTAAACCAACAAAAATATACCTGTGGCACAAACATGCGAGGAGATCGGGATTGACCAGGGCTGGCCGGCGGCGAGCCACCTGAGCGCGTACGGCTCACGTGACCTGGCAGAGGCGGCGCAAACCCACGCTGGGATGACATCACTGACCCCTCGTCCTCGTCCAGTTCGCTCTCGTCCAGTTCTCCATTCTCATCAGGCTCATCCTTGCCGCTCACGTTCCCCATTATGACCTTTACCCAAATGCCCTTTGATCGAGGATTATTTACACAAAACTGACACTCGAAGAGAAGAAAGAGAGAACTCAGAGGAGTTTGGCAGAGTTCTGGGAGTGAATAAAACTCGGTTCTTAAGTTATTTACGAACAGTGCCACTGGTGTATCGCCGGAGGGCGAATTTGTTGGCGAGGGGCGAGGGGAGCGGAGAGATTTGTTCTCCAGAGAGAGTAGAGAGAGAAAGCGAGCAGAGGTGAAAATTTCGCTTGCACTTGGACCAAATAAAATATTGCTCGTGTGAATAACAACGGGACCCATCTAGGCAATAATTATTTATTTGTTACAGTTCGTGGGACCCACAGTTTGTTGAATTGGTTGCTGAAACACGGAGAAGATAATCTGCGCCGAGCGCAAGGAAAAGCAGGGGATAGACATGTTGACGTGGCGAACAGTCATGAGATGGTTCAGTAGAGGATATCCGCGATTTACTGTCTAGTCTAGGAATTTTGTGTCTCGGCTGATCTCTTTATCCTATGGACCCCATTGTTCAGTGTTAATATTTGAATTTGGGTGTAAGAGGTTAGTGGAAAGCTTGGTTTATGTGAAAATAGAACTGAAGATCTTGGGACTGGGTCGTAGCTCGCACGTTAAAAATGAGAGATGGAATCATGATGAGAGAATGATAATTGGATCGGGCGATATTCTTTCTACGATTCAGATCCGATTTATGTCGTTTTCTGAAACCCTTGTCCGTGGCTGCTAAGTATAAACAAGGGTTACCGGTGAAGAAGGAAATACGTGACACGCTGTGACGTGACGTGACAAACACGCTGTGATTTAGTTATGTGACGTGATGTGACGTGATCAATTTTTTTTTTCATGTGACGTGACGTGACGTGATTAAAATAGTGGCGGATAGTTACGTCACGGTCACGTCACGCGTAACTATACGTGACGTGATCACACGCGACGTGACGTAAATTAGTCACATCATTTTTTTTTTATATTTTAATTATTGAAAATTTAGAAAAAAAAATATAAAAACTATGAAAATTTCTAAAATAAGTAAATAATATTGTAAATATATTTTTTTAAGAAAGTCTGTTGGGCATCTGACATTACTTTAAAATTTTTTAATTACAAACATTCATTAGTTTAAACTAGAAAAAATAAAAATCAGTACTACATGAGTACTGGTATCACTGAACCTATACTAAAAGAAAAATCTGAATACTCTATACATACTAAAAAAATTGGATATTTTATGTTTTATACCGTGACGTGACGTGACGTGACGTGACGTGACGTGTAATTTTCGCTTGAATGCGGTCACGTCACGCGTCACGCGAATGATCACGTCACGCGTCACGCGAATCACGTTACGTAATCGACATACGTGACGTGACATGACGTGATGTAAGTAGACACTCCGTGACAAATTTTCTTCTTCTCTGGATTATAGGTCAAAAGTTGTGTTACAATTTTTATTTATTTATTATATTTTAAAATTCAAACTTCGACAGTTGATTTGGTATATTTTTATGAAAGACGTAGTCACAAAAAAGAAATTATCATTTAGAGTTTATTTTACCTGTATTTAATTATGATAGATTAACATCGATATGTGTCTTTTTAATATCTTGATTTTGTATAATAAACACTACAACTTATAAAATTTATGTGAACAATTGAACGTATCTCAGCAATTGAAATTCGACATAAAATATCATAAAAGAGGAGGGATCCCCTTACACTATTTTTTACTGTCACCCAATTATACCCTATATTTTTAAAGTTCAAACAATCGATCCAAACTGTTCAATATGTTGGATAAATTAAAACGTGCTTGCAAATCAAATTTGACATTTTTTTTGAATTTCTTTACTATTTATTAAGATGGGTACAAAAATTTAATGGTCTGAAATAACGATTTTGTAAAATACTTAATATATAGTAAACAAAAATTCAAAAAAAAAAATTTGGTCTCCAAGTACATTTTAATATGGAGATCATGTTGAATGGTTTGGATCGATTGGACTTTGAAAACTTTAAAAATGAATGGTTTGGTGTCACCAAAAAATGGTGTAAGTGGATCTCTCCTCATCATAAAATTATTAAACATATATGAAACAAAATATAACAATATTTTGTTATACAATACACAATTTTTCATATAATTTAGAGTAAAATGCTACGAGTACTCTAAGATAGACTTCATTGGCATGTATGAAAATTTTATATGATTGACAATATTTACATTTGGTCCTCATAGTCAAAATATCTAGCTCTATTTCTGATTTTATCCTTCATCAACCATGAATTTGTATCAGGTAACAAAATATTTCTATTTGGAGCTGAAACGTCCAATCAGAATCTCCATGACTATTAAAGTAGCTATGTGCATTTCATTTCGGATCAAATTAGTCTGAATTCTTATGGAACAACTGTAATTCAAACAAAAATATTTTACCTCAGAAGTTATGGATTTCAATCCTCGTACAACATACAAAATAATACTCCACCAGTTCTCCTCCGATTTTACTTATCAAGTAATGAAGTTCTCTCTTTCTTTCCCTTAAGCACAAATTGCATATTAAATTTAATACAATTTAATGATGATTTTATAATACTATCAAATATCATTAAAGTTATAAACACTACAAAACTAAAATTCTTTCAAATAAAGTACAAAATATATATATCAAATTTCAACATTTTGATATGTATGATAAGAGAACGGAGTGGATCCGATGCCCATCGGACCTACTTTTAGGTTCAACGAGCTGCATGAACGTTCGATTCAACTTAAGATCTGTGCGCACGAAAATCAAAGCACAACCACACGAAAATTAAAGATTTCACACGAATCTTAAAGCATATTGAACGGTGATTGAACCCGTCAAACTAAAGTAGGTCCGATACCCACCGGACCTACTCTCAAGTGGTATGATAATACAAATATTTTCATATCTAACATTTTTTGAATGATGATGATGATTATTATTATTATTATTTTGAGTGATGGAAAAGACTCACAAGTTTTATATCATATTTTGTGTGGACAGTTTGATTAATTTTGTTCACCATGGACACCTTCTACCTACCATTTGGAGTAATATTTCTTAGACGGTATTTCAGAACGAGGCGTATATTTAAAAAAACAAAAAAGAGTAAGGCAGTTAGGGCAGGGGAAAGTCACTTCCATTATACCTTGATTTTGGAGTGAGAATTAGAGCATTTTCAACGGAGAAATTGAATACAAATTTATGTCATCTATAAAGCACAATATAGAAATGAAATAAATCTTAATTTCTAAATCTCTGCAACTATGAAACTAGAGTTTTGAGAAGAGAGACGTGAAAAAAAGGGGTTATTTTGAGTGATGCTTCTATGGATATAAGGACCTATTTGTAAAATGAACATATTTTTATTTTCAAAGTTCAAACAGTCGATCCGAACCGTTCATCTTGTTCTCCATATTAATATGTGCTTGGAGACCAAATTTTACATTTTTCTGAATTTTTTACTATTTATTAAGATGGGTACAAAATTCAATGGTCAGAATTTGATATTTTTGTACCCATCTTAATAAATAGTAAAAATATTCAGAAAAATGTAAAATTTGGTATCCAAGCACATATTAATATGGAGAACAAGATGAACGGTTCGGATTGACTGTTTGAACTTTGAAAATAAAAATATGTTCATTTTACAAATATATCCTTGCGTCCATAGAAGCATTTGCCATTTTTTAATAGCTAATAATTTTATTTCATTCTGCCATGTCTAAAAAGAAAGTATTTTCTTTATAAGAAAATTTGTTTTATTAGAAATTGATTCACATCCCAACAATTTAAATAACATTTGCCACATCGGATCAGCAACTGCAAAACAATTACCGATGCAGATGTTCTTCGTGAGAAAAATTGTTCAAATTTTACGGTGATTAAACCTCCACTCCCTCCCATTTCTATCCACTCAACTCTCCTTCTGATGTCATGGTTGTGGAGCGAGTAATCGAGCACACACCGAATATGATCAAGTCGGTCTCCCGTCGCGCTTCCTCTTCTTCCCCTCGTGTCACCCCTTTTTGAGCCGAATCCAAATCCAGTAATGTAACTCAATTTTTGGGTTTTAAATCAGAACCATCCGATTCGAGATGAGCGCGCGAGATGAAACGCTGAATTCGAGATGGAGCACACATCCCAAAATAAATCGTGCAAGATGGAACGTTGAATTATAATCAGACGGTGTCGATCCAAAACCCAAAAATTGAGTTACATTAGGGGATCCGGACCCTTTTTGAGCTGAGTATTAGCTAGCTACTCGGAGGACAATGAACATTTAAGTCACGAAACATTGAGATAGAATTTTTGAAAGATTATTATAGGAAGTTATGCTTGCGCAGAATATTTGAGAGGAATAAAATTATAACAGTACAAATCATTTTCACGTGACTGAATTTTACATGTTTGTGTTAAAAATAATTTTCATTTGCTTACAAGCAAGTTCAACTTCGATATTATTATAAGACAATGATATATATATAAGATGTTGAAATATTTATTCAAAGATGAAATTTTCTCCTAGTAATAAATTAATCAAGTAATCTTAATTGAATTAAGTTCTAGCATTAATGAACGGAAAGGCACAAAAACATATATAGCTAATTAAATTTATGAGCAACTACAATTATTTTCGATTTTTTTTTATTTAAAATCCGTAGGTATTTTCATTAATCAGGACAAACCAATTACACATAGTTTTGTACAAGTACATACATCATTTGTACCAGTACATAAAATATTACAACTTAACCCTTTACAAAAATAGACAAGAAAATCAGAAAATAAAAACAGAATCAAACGTTTCTGCGCTCAGATCGGTAGATATGTATTGAGCCTGCATGATTTTCTGTACTCGTGCTCAGATTGATAGATTGTGAGCCTGCATAATTTCTTGTCGTTAGCACAAAACAGTGCTGTTGTAATCAATGCGAGACAGGAGTATCCGGGGGAGCCTTCGTGCTCAGATAAGGTTTGTGCCTGAATTATTTAAAGAGAAGACAAGAAAGGAGGTAGGAAGAAGAAAGGAGAAGAAGAAAGGGAGGAGGAAGAGGAAAGGGTCATTATCAACGCACAATCTTCATCATTAACCATAAACATACCTTATTCATATATAGTTATATTAGGTGCTACGGTGGATGAAGCGAATTTATAGCACCCTTAGTCGAATCCGGATAGTCGAGACGGATCGAAGAGCGTGACAAGATCCGTTGGATGAAAGCACTTGCTCGGACGAAGTGAGACAGAGCATTGAACGGCAACATAATCATCCGCTCAAAAGAAGCGAATCGAGATAGGCCGAACAGACGAGAGGAGGCAGGTGGCGGGCGGAGAAACGAAGCGGACGGACGACTCTCAAAACTTCGTCTTCAAAATCTTCTCAACACTGTGTCTCAGCTGATTTCTGGGGGTTTGATCGCCTTCAGTATCGCCCGGGCGATATTACCGAAGGAAAGCTTGCGTAGTTTTAATTATTTTCGATTTGAACATTCTTTCTGTAATATATGTGGGGTGCACTACCATATATGAAGTTAATTCCAAGCACAGTTATGGAAAAAAAATTTGCTGTTTGGCTGCCAAATTTAACACCGAAAGACCATACTTCCGGCGGTGCAAAACCATGTAATTCATCTCCAATTTTGCATGAAAAGTTCAAACTGTTTTGCCAAATAAATAATTCTTATATATTATATGTTCATAATCCGGTGCGATCGTAAGACGGGGCCAGATCTGTGATTCCGTGCTTATTAGAATAAAAACTGGAGATGCGTTTTGTATTGTTGGTGTGATACCTAATTAAGACGGGCCGGGTCTGGTCTATGATTTAAGGCCGTGTTAATTAATTTGGCCCGTGTCTGTTTCCGCATTTAAATTGGAAAGAAAAGGATAAAAAAAAAACGCTAGAAGGAGGGCTTGAACCTCCGACCTTGTGGTTAACAGCCACACGCTCTAACCAACTGAGCTATTCCAGCTTTTTGTTAACACATGATCAAACTAAATTTATAACATATTATATTTTCGCCTCCCTCACGAGTCCGGATCCCCTAATGTAACCCAATCTTTGAGTTTTGGATTAAGACCGTTCGATTTGAATCCGTCGCTCAGAACCGTCTCGGGAGTCGAATTCGTTCTCGGAATGCGTGCACTTCAGATCCGGATGGATTGTCTCGGATTCGAATCGGACGGTTCCGATTTAAAACCCAATATTAGGTTACTTCACTGGATCTGAATTCCTCCCTCACGGGGAGCTTGCGCTATCACAAAAGCGCCTTTGAACATCAACAAATAAAATATGTTGTTATGAATGGAAGCATGAATATTGTAAAGAAGCAATCAGATATGTTTCTTTTCTCTGTGAACTTGCTAAAGAATACATATATATTCTAAAGGTAATTACAGGAAAATTTATATAACATAATATATAAACATGTGTTTCTATATGTCCCAGAATAATTTTTGCACATGCTTAATTACTTTGATCCTTGATTAATATAATACATATCAAATATGCATTATGTAAAAATACAGATGCAATTGCTTCTGTTCTTATACACCCTCATAGTAATCAAGACTACATCATATACAGACATGCATGGGTCTATAACCTAAGAGACTCACAGCATATCGACGATAAATCGCCAAACATATCATACTCATTTGCAAAACCTTCGTAGAGATAACCTTCCAAAGATGCACTAACATCAGGCCCACATGAAGTTCGATCAATAGAAGTTTCCATGTTGGTCGATCCACCCGCAATTCCAGTTGTCAGAGACCCCGTCGCCTCTGCCACATCGACTATGTTTGATTGCCAACCGGTGAGTTGTTGTACGACAGCACGAAATTCATCAGGGGTGGCTACAAACTTCATTGGGTTTGAGATGTATACTACTTTTAGAGGCTTTCTCTTGGTGTCTGTGGAGCGTTTTGTGTGTTTTTGCTGCATAACTGGTCTCTCCATGGATAGATACTATATATGACAGACTTATAATTTGATCACTTTAAAATGGAGGTGTTGGTCCTGTTGGATTTGTGGGGTGCTTTTGCTCCTTTTATAATAGAGTTTGGTTTCTTCTATGGAAATTAATTCAAAGATCTAGCTAGCTAGGTTCCCGGAACTGGGAGCAGGATTTTTTTACTGGAAGTACAAGTTATTTCTCTGCAATCGTCCTCTGCAATCCTTTGACGTTTAAACCAGTGTTGTAAAAAACGGGAAAAACGGCCGATTAAACGGCCGTTTAATCGGAAACGGTGGCCAAACCGTTCCGAATACGCTTAACGGATGCCTGTTGGCGGGAAAAAAACGATTAATCGGCAATTTTTCCAATTAATTGGCCGTTTTCCATTTAATCGGCCATTTATTCCCGTTTATTCCCATTTATTCTCATTTATTCCCGTTTATTCCCGTTTATTCTCGCTTATTCCCGTTTTTTTTCCGTTTATTCCAGTGAAGTTTTTTTTTTATTTTTTTTTCTATAATAGTGTGTGATAATAAAGTTTATAAATCATGTATTGTAGTTTTATTTATGCTTGTATATTCATCCAATATTTTTTATATATGTTTTTTTTTCTTCTTATTTACTTTGAAATTGATTAATTTTTTTATTATTTATATGCCATATTTTTTTTTTACTTACTGATGTAATTTTTTCAATTAGTACGACTTGTTTATTGATGAAATTATGATATTATCATAAATTAAATTTAGTGATTTTATGTTGGAATGTTTTATTTCTTTCAAATAATATGCTATTAGTATTTGAAAAAGCTTAATTCTCAAATTTATTTTTCATTAAATAAATGTGTTACTTAACATGCAAAATGGTTATGTATTACGAAGAAATAAGCACAGTGTCATGTTATAATAATAAGACTAACTTAAATTAAGTTTATTTGATAAGTTTAATGAGTTATAAATAATTTTTAATAAATTATGATATATATACATAAATTTAATAAAAATGTTAAATTGTCCGCATAATTCTGATTAATCGGCCGCATACCGATTAATCGTTTGGCGGTACCCCATCCGTCCGACGACCGCATACCGTTATTCACAACACTGGTTTAAACTAAAAGATATTCTACAACCCAACTGTTAGTCTGAGAAGGATATTTCTTATAGGCTCACGTTCACTGTCATGAAAAAGTATTGTTCATCAAGGAATCTTGTTTCATTATGTGATAACTGTTATAAATTGTATTGCAGTATGAAAAATATAACAATTTATATTTTAGAACGTTAAATCATATTATATAATGCACCAAAAATCACTATAAAAATATATTTTAACAGTGAGAAATTTAATGGATGTACCTTAATTTGTTCGTGGAATACACAAAATTAGATTTTTGGTGTTAGTAACTCATGCGTGAAGCTAGCCTTGCGTTTAGGAATAATAAAAATTGTATTAGATTTTACTAATGAAAATTCTAGAGTGTCAACCACATAAGATAATTATCTTATGCATTAAACCACGTAAGATAATTAATTAATGTACCTTCCCCAGAGAAAGATAAGACCAATAAACCTTGGCAATGAAGGCAGTCATAGTCAACCTACGTGATTTAATGCATCTCTCTCAGTGCAACAATAGGTCCGGTATCATTAAATGCAATTGTATTATAATATTATCTAGCCACCGTTTGTTTGTAGAGATAGGAGCAGGTCCGATGTGCATCGGACCTACTTTTAGGTTCAATTAGCTCTAACACCATACGATTATCATTAAGATTTGTGCGCACGGAAAATGAAAATACCTGCACGGATTTTAATGAGTTCGCACGAATCTTAATGCAGATCTGATGGTCATTTCACCCATCGAAAAAGCTAGGTCCGATGCCCATTGGACGTACTCTCAATTCTTGTTTGTAAATCATATGGCCTATTAGTTTACATTAAAAAGAAGAGGATTATTTACTTACGTTGTATTAGCATCTACAACCAATGATAATTAAAATTCATATATTAATGTAAGCTATAACATTATTATTGTATTTGCATGTATTTTTAAGTGTTAAGATCTCTTGACAATTGAATTGGACTAAGTATATTCTACTAACAAAAATCATGTGGCGTCCAATTTATAAATTACATATTTATTATGTGAAAGAAGTATCAAACCTTAATTCAAAGTATAAAAATATTGTGGGTTTGTAAATTTTGAAATGGAAATAAACCACAAATAATCATAAATTCAAAGTGCCACAGTAGATCAAATTTTGATTGGAAAAGAAGTAGGGGAAAATCCGCCACGTGGCACCATATCTAAGGCACGATGACGTAAATGCGGAGCTCTACATATAGGTCATCATATAGTCGTTGGCTCACTTAATGCCTCGGCTCGGCTTAATTAGCCGCTAAGCCGTAGAGCAGGTGGATCGTTCCCTTCATAATCCAACGGTTGATCCTGAGGCCTGAAGCAGACGTCCAGACCGTGTGGTAAATTACTAAATTACTAAATCAATGTATAGAACACTGATTTGTCACATTGTGTATCAAGGCTTAGTGATTATTTTATTTTCAGAATAGTTCAAAGGCAGTCGATTTTTTTGCATTTAAATCCAAATTCAACCCTATACTAAATCAGTCATATCACTTGTTGTCTGCGCTTAGTCAAGTATTTTATCAGGTATGTAAAATTATTCGCTTACTATTAGTTGGTTGCAGACTACTGTAAAATAGTTAATTTAGATTGTGAGGTGTTCAGTGATAATTTTTTTTTTAAAATGCGTAATAATCCAATTATACATAAATCTAAATCCGGTTTTCAAAATTCATAAATATACAATTTCTTACTCTTGATTTAATATGGCTTCGTCACTGCTTTTTATGTTACATATTATGATGAGTAATATTGTATGAATTTAAACTGTTTAGGTCCTTTACAAATAATATTGAGTAAAACTAGAGTGCTCTTGAATTTAACTTTAAAATCTATCGGATTGATTTCAAATGACGAATTCAAATTGTTGAAACTCTTATATCTTACGAGTGATGCGTCTACATGCAAAAAATTTAAAATTTTGAATTAATTATGTATAGAGTCAAGCGGTCAAAAGTTCTTCAAAAAATAAATGCATTAAAAATAATTTATAAACCTTCTACTTTTGACCGCTTGATTTAATACTAAATTAATTCGAAAGTTAAAATTTTTAGCATGTAGATATATCACTCATAAGGTAAAATAACTTCAACGGTGCAGATTCGTCATTTAAAGTCAATCCGATATGTTTTAGAGTCGAGTTCACAAATAGACTTGGTGAACTTAAGAGCACCCTAGTTCTACTCAATAATATATATAAATGCAAAACTTACAATTTTTTTTAATTCGCTTGGTCCAAAACAAAACACAGAAATAAATTATACTAATGTCCATCTATTGTAAGGAGAGCAATCATTTAAGAATTATTTATTTTCATAATATTCACAATAGTTACCTTAGTAATAATTAGTTCAGATAGATTATCCCCATTTATTATTGAATCTCACGCTTTTAAAATATAAATATTAATATAAAATAGATAACGTCACTACTTACGGTGAAAACAAGTTATGTTACGGAATACTCTTTTATTTATTATAAAAGTCAGCATAGTTCACCGATTCTATTATTAGAATCAACAAATTCAGAAGTCGGTACCAAACCACTAGTACCGAATCTGTTATTACAACCAGGAAACAAAATAAAAGGCATCCATCTAGTACGTACCCTAACATAAGAGCGAAACACAAAACATAATATACAACCACAACACCAATCTAATAAACCGAATCATAAAACTATCCAAAATCAAACTACTCAAATGAATGCTACACTAAATTTTCTAGTCCACTTTGGTGCATGGTTGGGGCGGATCCACTTATAGGCAGCAGCCCCCTGATTACTCCGTCCTGCCCAATCTGTCTCTCCTACAATATAAAATTCACAGAATATTCTACAATTTAATCAATATCATTAGGTAACAATAAATATAATTTCTACAACGAACCAGAACCCTTATTCTTCATCCAATAATGTGCCAACGCTATAATTTGAGCCCCTACGAACTTAAAATTTGTTTTAATCCCTTGAAAACACAACTTATTCCTACATATCCAAACAAACCACAGAACAGCCCCTCTAAGTGAATACTCTTTTATTTAATTCTTGTTGTCTTCAAGGCAGCTATTAAAGCGTTATTTTAATTAATTATTATTCATTCGCTGTTGTCTTAAAAATAAGAGGAGACACCAGAGCCAAAATAATAGGCAAAAAAAGATGTCCAACAATAGGTTGAAAAAAAAAATGCTCAAAAGTACTCGAGTCAAAATAAGATTACCTTTATAAATGTTATCAATTGTACTAAGTCATACATTCGATTTTCTTAAAAGATAGGTAGAGAAAGTGGAACACTTGCCCTTCTTGATCCAAAATATTTTTTTAAAGTGTATGTATGTACTCTTATGTACTGATATTTGTATTGATTGGAACTCATATGTTAGGTTTGTCCTGAGTAATGAAAATATGTCTACGGGTTTTTAATCAAAAATAATTATTTCTAAGAAATAAATAAAACTAATCCAAAATAATTTTTATTTTGAAAAATAATATATAATTATATTTGATTTTCTTCCTATTGTAGTCACTGTATTTCGCTTTGCTCTTGTAGTTATTACTTTTATACGTTTGATTTCATGATCTTGGAAAAAAATACTAAATTAGTTTCATATAACCTAAGTAAACATAATTAGATTAGATAACTGATAATTGAAATTTTAAAGCTTTATATTTGTCTGAATTTTCTTATTGTACGACAAATAAAAGTAAAAATATTCTGAATGCATTGCATAGAATACAATAGCCTACAATACGTCTTAAAAAGAATATGTCCTGAATTTAAATTTGAATCATACAAGATGAAATCCAATTGAAAATAAAGTAAATTACTCTGAGTAAAATCAAAATTAAATTATTAAATAAAGAATTAATTTAAGTGCCTGTGCAAGAAATTAACCCTAGCTATTTTATTCATTGCTATGCTGCTAAAGAGAGCCGCTGAGTCTGAGAGTCTCTGTTCTTGTCTAGTAGTAAGCTGAGTCAAGAAGACTCAAAACCAAGAAAAAATCACAAGAAAACCTTGCGTTAGTTAATTTATGTCCAGGCTGTCACCAGCTCACAGAGACAAATTAGGTATCTATCAATTCTTGCCTTCTTGGTGAAGATATTGCCAGAAAAATTTGTACTTCACGCAGCACACGAGCCATATGCAGTGCTGCTGTTTAGATTCTGGTGTTCTTGCAATGCAAGTATTAATAACTGTTCTGTCATTATTATCTTTACCCTAATCTTTCTATGCAAGTCTCTACAGTCTACAGGACTTTTGTATCGTATAAGTAGACGTAGCACGTAGGTATATACTGAATTCAGGACCTTTTTCATTTGCATGGTAGTTTGGTGTACGTAGATATAACTTAAATAAAATTAAAATATATGGTTTCGTAGGGAATTTGTATGATAGGCCGTCTACTTGTCAATATCAGGTTGATCAAGTTTGATAAGTTTGAATTTATGAATTCTGATTTCTATGCATTTATTAAATGCGGTATATAAAAAAGAGTAACCCTTTTTACACGGGAGTTCATGGTACTATTTTTAAATTGATTACATTAGTATATAAAAAATGGGAGGCGTTATTTTGAGGGCAACAATTAAGTTATTGAGAGCAACGAGCTAGAAATCTTTTCTTCTAAATACAATTTTGCCCTTCTTTAATACTTTCTTATTTTTGCTTTCAATAAAATACTGCTATAAATTAGGAAATTAAATAGACCACGTAATTCTCATATAAGCATTGTAGCATAAAAGGAACATTTTAATATTTTTGATAGGGTAGTATTGATTATATATTTGGAAATTGTTTGAACTTTTGTGAGTGTCGTTAATTCAATTTGATAACTTTTGTTGGCCTTGCTATGAAAAAGAAAGAGAATTATGTCCTCATTTGATTGGTTGTTGGCTACAAGAATTTTGTAACACTCTAAATATAACATAGAAAAAAGAGTGAGTATATGGAAATAATTCAAGTACAATTCGAAAATGATTCGGAATTATCCGGATCGGAGATTTCAGTTCCATAAAGGAGCAAACAAAAAAAATTCACGAATAATTCGTAAAATTTGCGAATAATTCAATCAAAGTTTGTTCTTCCTTAGAAAAAGTAACATTAGATTCTAAAATCAGAATAAAATAGAGCAAAAAAAAGGGGACATTAGATATAAAAATAAATAAATAATCAAATTTCTGTTTTCAAGCCTATGGACTTCAAATAAAAATAAAATAAAATTCTGTTTTTAATGTCTAGCTATTTCTTTCTACTTTTAACAGGTTATCAACTTTTTTAATTATAATAGATTTTAATTAGAAGCAAAAAATAGAAAATAGAAAATAGAAAGGTTTTTAAGAAGGACAAAAGTGGTACATAGAAGAAAAAAAATTCTCTCAGCCCTCAACAGTTGAATTTCTGCGCTCAAGATAGCAGCCCCCCTAAAAAATAGTAACCCTTCTTACATGGGAGTTCATGGTAGCAGCCCCTATAAAAAATAGTAACCCTTCTTACATGGGAGTTGATGATACTATTTTTAAATTGTTTACATCACTAATGACGTTGATTAATTTTCTATGAATAAGACTCCACACTAAGACATACCTGCTCCGGGTAGGGGTGCAAACGGATCGGATAGTGCTTAATTCATATCCGTATCTGAATTTTTTTTTGGATACCGATACGGATCGGATATTAATCGGGTATGGATACGGATCGGATATTAAACGAATACAGATACAGATCGGATATTTTCGGATACGAATACAGATACGGATATAATTCGGATTTCTAATTCAAAATATATATCAAATTAACTTGTTCCGCTATTACAAAATATATATAAAGTCATTATGGTCTAACTTATAGTTCAAAAAAAATTCACATTAACTAGTATTGGAGAAGTAAAAAAAATTAATTATAAAAAATTATTTAAAAAATTAATTATAAAAATTTATTTAAAAAATTAATTATAAAAATTTATTTAAAAAATTAATTATAAAAATTTATTTAATGATTTAGAAAGATTTAATTTTAAATAAATATTTTTCAATTTAATGATATATAATATAAAAAGAATTAATGTAACACTTTAATCAAAAGAGATTGAATTATTTGAAAAATAATAAAACAAGTTGACCAAAATTTTATATTGTCTGGGAGCGGGAGCGGCCCAAATTACGTCCTCTTCAGTATTGCACAAGGAATCTTTTACAGTTAGTGAATCCGGACCTTTCTTTTTAACTTCGCACGAATCTCAGAGCCCAATAATACAGCCCCTACACTAGCTCCAATCCTAAAGCGGTGAGATTCCTCAAACTGTAAAGTGAGTCCATCCTCTACAATGTTGGAGAGGAGTTGCATTTCTGGAATTCTCAATCCCAAAGCAATGCTTTTGTATTTTGGGCCATGACAAAGAGTTATGCGGATATCCGAAAAATAAAAATATACGGATACGGATAATTATCCGTATCTGTATCAGTATCCGATACCGAAATCCAACCCGTATCCGTATTCGAATCCGCATAAAAGATATCCGTATCCGTATCCGTATCCGTATCCGAATCCGTAACTATCCGTATCCGAATATCCGAATCCGCAAAAATTCGGATACGGATCCAGATTTTTACGGATAGTATCCGACCCGTTTGCACCCCTAGCTCCAGAAAGAGCTTTCCTTCATACACAGATGCATGCAGAAAATTTTACTAGAATAGGATAAGAAATTATCGAATCAGATACAAATAGCTGATTGAGATAAAACACATTAGATAAGGTCGGATTTAAAATTTCAAATTCTAATTTGCAATTCCAAATTCAACCGGATTTAAAAAAAATGTTCCAAAGTATTCATTATTTAATCCGAAAATATTTTCTTCTTTATTTTAAGTATTATTCTATTGGATATTGAGTGATGTGCAAGAAATAGGGGGTGCAAAGGTGTTGGATAATATCCAACTATATCCGAATTTGTATCCGAAAATTAGATACACATATTCGATATCTGTATATCCGTGCGGATACGGATACGTCTACGGATAAAGTTTTAAATTTTAATTATTCATATCCGAATAGTAAATATATAATATATGTTATGAAAAAAATTATGTTATTCACTATTAAAAAAAGCATATATATGTATTCGTATCCGTTTAATATCATATATATATCCGTTTAATATCCGATATGTATGTATTTGTATCCAGAAAATAAAAATAGATACGGATATGATTTTACTACTATATGATCCGTGTTCAATCCGTTTACACTCTAGCAAGAAAGTTCTAGGAGACGGTGATTGACGTACGTACGGTATAAAAAACGACCAATTCCATTCCGTGAATTTGGAAAAGATTTTAGTTGTAGATAAATGACTACAATTATTTGAAATCTAAAAGCATTAATTATTTGTTGACCACATCCTAAAACAATGCGGTGGTCAATAAAACAAAAGAAATAATCCGGTTAAACGACACTAATTAAATAGGGCTTTTCTCTAGGGAATTGAACACGGTCCATAAGATTAAAGTTAGGGTGTAAATATCTGACAGGATTCGAATCTGTATCTGACAATTATATATATGAATATTTGATATTTGAATTTCCGTAAAAATATAGGTAGGAATATGATTTTAAATTTTAATTATCTATATTTGAATAAAAAATATATTATGACAATAAAAATAAAAATTAGTTCACTATTTAAAAAAGCGGTTATCCATCTCTGTATTCATTTAATATCTGATCCGTATTTATATATGTCTAATTTCCGATCCATATTCGTATTCAGAAAATAAAAACGATGCGGATATAATTTTATCACTATCTGATCCGTTTGCATTCCTACTTAAAGTAGATTTGTTATCCGGTTGAAATCGTTCAATCTGCATTAAAATTTATGCAAAAGATTTATACTAATTAAGAATTCATCAATTAAAGTGCGAATCAAACAGATTTAATGGAACATCAAACTGAATTTAATCCAATTTCCATCAGATCCCAACTCATTTCTGGAGAGCTGACTGAATATGCAAATCATAGCTCTCAAAGTGTTGTCAGTATTTGACAAATATTTTTGTAACGGACCCATTATTTAAATTTATTTATATGCATGCGAATATATGTCCGTTATTATTTTGTTCAAAGTACATACGATGGAAATTGGATTAAATTCAGTTTGATGTGGCTTAATAGAAACTCAAAAATTAATTTCAGAAATGTGAGAGTTAGAAACTTCAGAGATCTAAATTTCTAAAAAGTAGTTAATAGTTATTTAGGAACTCATTTGAGTTGCAAGAATGTAAATGCTCGCATCTATTTGAAAATATACTTGGAGCCCATTTTTTACTATTTATATAAATAGATAGAAAATTATTATTTTTAGATGATACAGCCAAGTAATTTAAAAAAAATAGTAAAATAACTTAAAAATATATAAAAAATTTGACTTCCAGATATATTTTTATAAATATTTTTATATAAAGATCAAATTAAATAATGATTTAGATCTCGATTGTTTATATTTTGAAAAAAAAAAATTATAGTACAAGACTAATGTGCACTTCGCATAATACCGTAGCCTCATTCAGGATATTTTATACCAAAACCATTACTTCAAGTAACTTCTTTTTCTTGTTGGATCTGTCAAGAATTTCATTCGTTTTACGTGTATAGCACGAGTTTACACCTTGCACAGATTTAACTGGTATTGTATGTTGAGTACAACTAGGGTGCTCCTAAGTTCACTCAACTTTTTGTGAACTTGATTCTAAAATGTATCGAATCGACTTTAAACAATGAATCCAAACTGTTGTAATCTTTCTATCTAATGATTGATGCGTCTACATGTGAAAATTTTAAAATTTTGAATTAATTTAATATATAGTCAAGTTGTCAAAAGAGTCCAAAAAATGAATGCATTAAAATTAATTCATAACCTTAAACTTTTGACCACTTGACTCTATATTAAATTAATTCGAAACTTTAAAATTTTCACATGTAGACACATCACTCATTAGATAGAAGGGTTTCAATGGTTTGGATTCATCGTTTAAAGTCGATTCAATATATTTTAGAGTCAAGTTCACAAGAGGTTGGGTGAACTTAGAAGCACCCTAGTTCTACTCTTATATGTTATATATATATGACTAGTTTTTTTATGTATATAGCACGACTCTTTTATATGGGCACACTAGAAGTTTTTCTTATGTTTAAAAAAAAATTTGTCTGTTAATATTAAGAATTTCCACATATTGTTTACAATCTAGTAATTTCAGCGTACATCTAACTTTTATATATGATCACCTGACTAATTTTACAGTGTGTTTATTATTTAAATTTAAAACTTAAAATTATAGATGTATTTTATTAGATAGGGTCTGTATAGAATTTAGTTCGATTTGAAAGATATTTAGCTTTCCATCAAATAATGTAATATTTTTTACAGTAGATTTAATGACTTTCTGATAAATAACCAGTCAAAGTTTAAATTGACTCAAATTTGTATACGTGTCCTATTAAATAATTGATAATACATATATAATTTATATATTTTAATCTTCATTTCTTTAAAATAAATATACCAAATAGTCCGAAGTACCATAAAATTGGATATACGTACTTAGAATTACTTTTTTAATCTTCATTTCTTTAATAAATATATTTTAATCTTCATTTCTTTAAAATAAATATACCAAATAGTCCGAAGTACCATCAAACTTGTTAGCACCTCCATTGATTGACGTACTTAGGATAATATCATTATAATTAATTTTTAGAAAAATTTATCGGTTATTATTTCATACTTAGCCTTTCGATGAACAAATTCAGGATGAAATTATCCTATAATTAATTATATTATCAATAAGAGAAAGATTATTTCATTTTCATAATTTATTTTATCAACAAGAAAAGAATTGAACTTTTCAAATTAAAAAAATCTGCTTTTTTTGACCGGAGACAGTGGAATAGACTAATTAAGGCTGTACTAATAATCATTGGTTACATTGGTAGATGGTAAGTCATGCCATCTACATCAATCCATCAAATGAAAGTTAAATTGTTTTTTTTATAAAAAATTATCACTTTTCGTATTGTTTTTTTTATTTGCCTTCATTATTATTTTACAATGACAGTATCCAAATAAACAGAAACAAAAATATTTGAACAGCACATGTATTCTGTGGCAAATTTTGAAGATAATATCAGAAGAAGGCGAACTATATATATATAATGCCAATTTTTTATATCACCTATATATATAGGTTTTACATTCATTGTATTAATTATAGATTTTACATTCATTGTATTAATTATAGATTTTACATTCATTGTATTAATTATAGATTTTACATTCATTGTAAGAGGCTAGTCATTTTCTTAACCTCAACTTATCCTCTTGCCATTAGAGCATGGGAGCTGGTCCAATGGACATCAAACTAACTTTAAAGCAATGGTATACGAATCCGCTGAAGCAAGAGAGAGTCAGAGAGGGAAATGCTTGCTATGCGAACCCCCAAAACGTTCTATTTCATTTCAATGGAAGAAACAAACGAAATCATGAGATGCAAAATTCAAGTTTCAAACTTTGAAGGACTCATACTAATAGTTAGTAATTAACTATTAATAAAACAGAAAATACTCAAATAGTGTTAAGAAGAGTACCCTTGAATAAACTTATTTAATTCGATGTCTGATCATAATTGTTCGATTCGTATTAAGATTTGTGTGCACTTGATCCGCACAAAAACTTTAAAGTTGTCGCGTCAATCTTAATGTGAATCGAACGTTTTTAACAAGACATCAGATAGAATTTGATCCGATGCCCATAGAACCACTCCCGATTCCTTTGTCATTTGTCATTGAACACGTCCATTGCTAAAAAAAATTCTAGGTGCTATACCATTTATGATATGAACTGTCAGAAATTAATTTTTCTCCAACTAGAAAACTGTATAAATAGTTAGGAATTAATATATATACATGCATAACGAAAGAAAAGTATCATCAGAGCATAATAATTATTGGTTAGCCAGTTAGCCTTATGCTTAGTTTTCTGATCAGTTAACAATTTGCATGTGTGTGTACACAAAATGTACAGATATCTCAGTCAAATAACGTCAAAAATATCAAAATCACAAAAAAGAAGACAGCTCATATCACAAAATTATTTACAGTATGCGCACAGATACAATTTCAACCTAAGACAAAATCTTAACTAAAATTCATACTGGTAAGCGCATAATCCCAATCAAAACCGGTCCTCTAACTCATACCTTGCTTAGACCAAGACCAGAATCAGCATAGCTGTCGAACAGAGTAGAATCGTAACTCACAAACAACTCGGGTGCTGTTTTCTCTCCGAACATCTCCAATACTGCCTCAAAATCACCAAATGAAGAGCCACTTGCAGGGTCGTGGCACCGATCAAGCATACTCATTGGATGTTCAATCTCAGAATTTGCGGTTATCATCGATCTATCCCCAGTTTCTTTCACCGTCGAAAAGTCACTAACATCGTCATATGCACCCGACTGATCGACAATAGTAGAGTGCCTTCCAGTGAGTTCTTGCACCACGGCACGGAATTGGTCGGGGCTAGCGGTGAATTTTACAGGGTTGGAGATGTATACTATCTTGAATGGCTTCTTCTTGTTGGTTTTTGAGCATTTTGGGCTTTTTTGCTTCACACTTAAAAACTCCATGAATTTGTCAGTCATAGGCTAGCTTTAGTCAAGGAAATGGTACCTTAATTAGTTGTTCAGAATTTGGAAATCTGATATGCCTTACGAGTTTAGAGAATGGGTTATTTATAGAGGGGAGATCATTATTATTATTATTATTATTTTCAAACACGTGTTTCAGTTCCTTTATGCTGGTTTGTACGTCGTTTCTCGGAAGGTGAAAGAGGCATTGGAAAATTTATGTGATTTTGGAGACAGTGAAAAGGATGGGCTGTGGAAATTTTACAATATTTTGGAGACAGCAAAAGAGATTGCCCGTGAGCATTTTTTTTAGTTTAATTTCTTTCGCATTATTTCAGGGCCTACATGTACGTACGGCTATTAATTATTGAGGCAGGTAATTCAAAATTTCACGTATTTTTCCTCTTAAAAATTGCTAATTAACGGCAGGAAAATTATGACGCAATTAAGTAACACTCGTTCAGATGATGAACGATGATATCCCGTATTACGTAATAACCTACGTACGTACGTTGAAGCCATCGTACGATTACTAATGTGCCACGTAGAATTGACCTGGATAATTTATTTATTTATGTGTCGAAAAAGATGAATATTTACTATTTAGTACGGTGAGATGATTATTAGTACTATACTTGTATAGTTGTATTGCAAGTTTGTAACTAGCTAATGAATGCCTCACACGAATAATATTGACAATGGCATCATATAATTATTAGTACAATACTTGTATTTACTATTTACCGAAAAGTTCATATAATTATGCATAGCATTATATAAAGACAAGGGATCGGATTACACCCTTTTTGTTACACCCTTTTTGTTGACACATTTTGACACATACTATTTTCAAAATTCAAATAGTTGATCCAAACCGTTCAACATGATTGATATATTAAAATGTGTTTGGAGATAAAATTTTACATTTTTTTGAATTTTTTTACTATTTATTAAGATGGTTACAAAATCGTTGTTTTCGGACTATTGAAAAACAGTAATTTTGTAACCATCTTAATAAATAGTAAAAAAATTCCAAAAAATGTAAAATTTGGTCTCCAAGCACATTTCAATATGGAGAATACATCTAACGGTTCGGATCGACTGTTTGAATTTTTAATTTACAAAATTGACCTATAAAAAAAACAGTGTTAAGATGTGTCAAAAAAAAATGGTGTAATTGGATCCCTCCTCTTATATAAATTAAATTGATAATAGTATTGATGTTTGTATCATCATAAAAGTAATCTAATATATGATGAATCAGAAATTGGTTATTTCAAAGCTTTATTCATTCAAATGGAATATATAATTGAATAAGGTACCACTTCCTCGAGCCGAATTATTTCGGATTCTGACCGGACAGTCCGAATCTAAACAGATATTATATTACCTCAAGGATGTTATATTGGATAGCATGGCACTGGAAATTATATTGGATCTTATGAGGACATGAGTCGAATTAGAGAGTGAGAAGAAAGAAATGAACGGGTGTATTAAACAATTGTGTTGTATTAAAGTTATCCGGTCAATGTCATATGATATAGCTTGAGTATCATTATTTAATAGTTAAAAAATTGGATTGATATTACGAGAAGGGTTGAAATCCACAATTTTTTATTGGGCTCTAATATGCTCCAATACACATTTATCTCTGTTTTTAAAGTCCGAACGGTCAATCCGAACCACTCAATATGATCTTCTTCACAATAAAATATGCTTGGAGACCAAATTATATATTTTTTAGAATTTTTTTACTATTTTTTTTCATAGGTACAACATTATTGTTTTAAAAAGATTCTGGACCATCCGATAAAGTGATATTGTACCTATGAAAAAAATAGTAAAAAAATTCTAAAAAAAATATATAATTTGGCCTCCAAATATATTTTATTATGAAGATCATGTTGAGTAGTTCGGATCGACCGTTTGGACTTTGAAAATAAAGATAAATGATATGGAGTATATTGGAGCACCATCTTCATTTGAACCCTCTCATTGTAATATTAGAAACTATACATTTGATAATTAATACGCAATAATTGCTCTTTATTGAAGATAATGGATTCTACTTCTTCTTTTTTAAATATTTTCTTATCATTTTATGCCTATTAAAAAGGAGGCGACACGTATTTTTTTCAAGTAATTTGTTTGCCTTAAAGTTATTATATTATTTGGAAGATTATAATTTTGGCACAAAAATCAGCACTTTAATAGTTAATTTGACAATTAAAAATATAAAAAAAAATTGGTTGAGGGGTCATAATAGTTATTTTGACATCAATTTTTTTAAGAAAAAATTAATAAAGTTTAAAATTGAAAAATAAATTAATAGGTACTATAGCCTACCAATCAGAATGAATATTTAAGTATTATTTACTGATGCAACATGGATGGCTAATTTGTTGAAATTTCAAAAAACTTTATGCAGATGAAACATGCATTAAATTTTATTAATTTTGTATATATATGATATGTGAATAATATGAGCAGTAATATAGCTCATATCTATAAAATTGAATTTAAAATTTAAAGTTTACTTTTAAAAAATTATTAAAATAAAATATTGTAAAGTAATCCTTTTTATTCTTTTAAAATATGCATTGTTACATTTTGAGAAATGACCTTCTACAATACGAAACCTTAATGCCAAAAATATTAACCACGGTTAATTTATAGGTCAATGTGGAAGATTTGAGCAAAGAGTACAAGTTTCAATTTCTCTTAATAAATTGATGGTAACGTCACTTTCTAAAAGTCATTTTATTAACCAATCAAATTGAATTACCATTTAGTTTTGTGAAGAAACGGATAGGCTGACATACATGTGTATGTCACCTATTCAACCTCTCCGTTTCAAAAAGAAACGGCCAAATTTAGTTTTCAGTCAAAATAAATTGGAGTTTAACTAAAAAATACAGGACGCTAAATTTTAAGAATATCCAGTGTACAATTAATCCACCATCAACATCATCGAAATGGCTCTCTAATTATTAATACTTATAAAAAATTTATAGCACTAATATTGATTAAGTAATTGTTCATCTGTTTTATTATCGAAACTGCACAACAAAGATATCAAATTATTTTATTTACGACATTTTGAAAAAAAAAAATATATATTCGAAAATGGCATGTAGTTTTTTAAATCTCAAAAACTGGCATATATGTAGACTAAGCCTATGCATCTCTAAAAAAAACTGAGCTATCCTACTTGCCAACTCTTCAAGTTTTTGGAAATGTCATGCAAAAGAGAAATATAGACTGCAGTTTTTAAGTACTGGAGAGGAGTAGAGACCATCTCCTGTTTGCCGAGTAATTGAGTACGTCAGCATGACTATGCGTTTGGCTCTGTGCAGTCTTCGGTCTCATTGACCGTTCAAGTTCAGCTGTTCAAATGTTCAATTCAACGGATTAATTTGCATCTTCGAGTAATGCTGATTTAATAATCCCAACTGGACGGACAATATCAGATTTAAGATTTATTATAGATATAGTTCCACCACAAATATAGGAAGAGAGGTCATTTTCGTTCTTCCTTCAAGTTTCCACTTTTAGTCAAAGTGATAGCTCTTTTAATTTTTTTTATAAATATTCTAAGTACTTTGCAATCTGTTTCCTTGACCCCACCTCTCTTTCCTCGCTGTATCTTTCTATTTTTTTTTTTCTAATTTATTTATAATGTGTTAATAAGCTTCTCTTAAGAACAATATCTTTATTCAAGCAAAAATGTGAACGCCCGTAAGGATAATAAATTATGAAAGCTAATTCCTTTCCTTTATGCTATATACAGTGTGTTGTGTAGAAAATGCTACTTCAGTTTTTTTTTTTTTTTTTTTGCCAGTGTCAAAGTTCAAAAAATCAACTCCATTATATTATATTTTGTGGTGATATTTTAGTGCCTATGTGTGCATGTTACTAATGTCAGCAAGAAAAACATGTTACTGAAGTTATAAAGATTTTTCAATTATCTGTGTAAAAAGTAACAAGTTCGAAATCCGATTGAAAATTCATTGTATAAAATTGAGAATCTTAATTGTATATTTCTTTAAAAGAAAATATCTAATAAAAAATTATGACTAATATATGAGATATAGTTACTTACAAAATTGCAATTATTAAGGTGCGTTTGAGGATAGTAAGGAATTGACATGAATAACAATCAAAGCATTGATAGTTGTCACATCAATAGTCTTTATCTTTGTGAATTATTACAGCATTAATGAATATTATGTTCATATAAATATGTAGCTATATTTTGTGAATATACTTAGCTAGCTAGTCCATTTAACAATTAACTATTTACTTGTAAATAGATGATTATCACATAGATTGAGATGGGCTTCTCTCAGCATTATATTATCAAATAGAGGAAGATCCAATTACACCATTTTATGCATGGTGGCACATCTTGACACCATATATTTGTACATTATTTTTTGCGATTTTAAAATTTAAACAGTTGATCCGAACAGTTCAATATAATATTCATATTAAAATATACTTGAAGACCAAATTTTACAATTTTTAGAAATTGTTTACTATTCTTTTAAAAGAATTGAAAATTGTTATTTTTTAATGACCTATAATTGTCTGAAAACAACAATTTTGTAGACATCTTAATAAATAAATAGTAAAAAAATTCAACAAATATAAAATTTGGTCTTCAAGTGCATTTTAATATGGAGATAATGTTAAATAGTTCGAATCGACTGTTTGAAATTTAAAATCGAAAAAATGCCTTATAAGTATATGGTGTCAATATGTGTCACCTTATAATAGTGCAATTTAATCCCTCCTCTATCAAATATATTATTTTATAAATACCTAGCTATTTTCAAAAGTTAAATTTGTCAAATATTTTCCACAATTTTCTATATAATTTTATAATTACTGAACAAAAACTTCGGCCCATTTCTCCTCTCTCTCTCTCGTGTATATTATTCTCCCATCAATGTCACCTATTCCTCAATTATCTTTCAGAGGACTCTACCTCATCAGATCTATCATACTTGTATTTAATTTGAGCTTGAGAAACAATCAAAAACACTACAACGAAGTTGTCAAAGCGTATGAAAGGTGGATTTCAATTTAAAATTCATATACATTTTTTTAATCGTCCTCGTTACTAGGTTTCAAAATTGAGGTATTATCCGATTATTGAATTCTAGCGGTGCTGTTCGGCTAGAGAGGATTAAGCCTTCTTAAGACTTAATTCACTTTCTTTAACTTCCTTAGCAACTTAATCCTGCCGAACACCGATTCCTTAACGCGGATTAAGATTACCTCCTTTAGCCTCCTTTTGCCCGGATCTTAATCCTCTGCCCGAACTTTAAGGCATCCCTCCCCCTTCCTTAAGCGCTTAATCTTTCACCCACGGATTAAGACAACGAAACATCGATTCCTTAGCGCTCCTTAAGCTCTTAATCCTTTGTTGCCAAACGATCCCGCTTGCAAGATAAGAACCAATTCAGTCTTAAATCATTTAATTTAACATCGGTTTTAAAATAAATTGAAGTCATTTGGGAATTTCTTTTGTGGTTTTAGACTCAATCTTCGGTCAAATCGCCTAACTGTTTATTTTTTATCAGGACCACCTTCTAGAAAGTTGCATCGACTGTTTAAACTTAAACTAAAAAAAAGGTCGCATCCAAAAGATGTGATTTTCGACCTATCTAAAAAATAATAAAAAATCTAAAAA
Organism: Carex cristatella; assembly: GCA_024447775.1. Taxonomy (NCBI): domain Eukaryota; kingdom Viridiplantae; phylum Streptophyta; class Magnoliopsida; order Poales; family Cyperaceae; genus Carex; species Carex cristatella. Next base: position 2,503,247 of record JAJHPF010000024.1, on the reverse strand, counting down.
ATAAAATAAAATATGATCCCCAACTACATTACATATGGACAACATGTTGAATGGTTTAAATCGACTGCTTGAACTTAAAAAATTAGATATGAATTTATAGTATGGGTCAATTTGTGTTTTGCTAAGTACTATACAAGGGCAGATCTATGTATAGCCTAGGGGGGTGCACAACCACCTCATGATTTTAAAAATTTTAATCATTTATATTGAAATTTAATTTTTTTTTTTTTAAGTTTTTATATAGTTCAGTCTCTCTCATAAATTATTACATGCGTATTTGTATAGCCAAATAGTTAGAGTTTTAATTTATTATTGAGCAAACTTGAATTTAAACCTAAGTCATGCGTTATGTATTTCAAATTTTACTCTTTTATCTAAATTTTCTAATTCTACCTCTCATACCATAGCCTCCCTCATGATAATATACATACATTAAATTCAATCTAGATGGACAATTTTTTATCATGTGTCCGTGTCCGATCCAAAGTGGCTCATCGACCACCTTAAATCGAACAGACTCAACGACAAGCTGGATCGATCCAGACAGACATGACAAAATACAAATTTTATTACCACAAGAAAGTTTTAACTATTTCTAAGAATTACACACAACACAAACAAGATTCTTACAGTGGATAATTTAAACAAGCGCGGATAGAGCCTGACGAATAGATATATCATGTGCAAGATGCAATTTGAATCAATATCTCACTTATTTAATGAGTGTATACAGACCAAGCTGTTGTACAGAACAATAGAAATCAAGATGAACGTTAAGATACCGGGAGGATTATAACACGAAGATGAAGACACAATAATTTTTTTTGAAGGAATTGAAGTTTGGAAAGAAAGAGAGATCAATCTTGATAATCACACAATTTATTATTTGGAAATAAAGATGCATCAAAATCTTCAGAAAAGAAGCATGCAATCTGATGTAATTAGCAGAGCAGGTAGAAAGACAGTGGAGATACTACTCAATACTTAAGAAAAATTGAAAGTTTACAAATAATAAACCTAATAAGTCTGTTGGTTTCTTTTATATTTCTATCTTTAATTTTTTTGTTTTTTTATGCTCAAATATTTTGAGCAGAATTGTATTTTTAATTTTAGTTACAAGCCTCTTGGAACTACAAAATAATTAATGAAAAAAGACTAGACCCTGTTTACTTTGTCAAAAAAAAAGGCTCCTTTATTTTTATTTACCTGGCGTAACAATTCAAATATAAATTATGAAGTTGTTCAATATAAAATCTTTCAGGAAGATGCCATTTTTTTTAATAAATCTCATAATATTATTTTTTCTTGTCTATGTCTGTGTAATTACCGGCATTTTTTTCCATAACCAAAAAAATAAATAATATAATATTAATAACCAAATTTTAAAAAAAAAATTTATCCATAACCAGACCGCCCAAATGTGGGGCGGTCCAGTGTCCAGGCCAAACCGCCCCCCCGTGGGGCGGTCTGAATTTTTTTTTTTTTTTTTTTTGAAATTTGAATTTTCAATCTAAATAATGAATGTATTTTGTTTGAAATTATAAATATGAAATAAATGGGTAACTTGACTAATCTAGGCCGTCGGCAAAATGATTTTCATGCATAATTGACTTCTCAGAAATAATTTTCTCCGGACTGAACTGAGCGGTGCTTTGAAAACTCAGAAATAATTTTAATGCGATGATGGATACATAACAATATATGCCCAAGTCCGCAATTTCTAAGTAAAATGGTTCACAACATAAGTTAATTAAATAACTTACAAATATAAATACAATATTTATTGAATTAACTCTTCCTGCGTCCGAACAGACCAAGTCTACTTCTTAGGGTTCTGGAAGTGGATGACGGCGCGACACTAGCAGTTGTAGAGCCCTGACTACTCCCTGAGTGGCTTCTCTGACTGGGTCGCCTGCTTCCAGAAGGTCCCGCATCGGCAACCACTCTAGCATTCTCTCTTTCGTTGGCTTCGTTTATTGCCTCTGCAATGCATTTCATTGAACATTAAGTATCAATATTTAAATTTAATTTCAAATCATTTTTAAGTTGTGTACGGTCATCTACATACCTCTAATCTGCCTCTCAGTAGTCGAACGGTGAGCCTCATGTCCCACTCGCCGACCTTGCATCCTGTCCATTTCCATTACGCGCCGCTTGTGTTTCCTCCTCCCCTTCCTGATCCATTTCTTATCAGGAACCACCGTAGGTCCAAGGTAGTATGGCCACTGGTACTGGTTGGGGTAGCTGTGAAATGATGCTCCCCAGGTGTTCAGAAGGCAATCGGTACGGTAATAGTTGTCAACAAAGACGTCTTCAAGGAAATTCCGTTTTCGACAAACCGCCATAACATGAGAACACGGAATGCGAACTAACTGGGGGCCTTGACACTCGCACGTTACTTGATTGTTCGCGCCTAAAACGACTCTGTATTTGCATGCGCGTTCATGAGTTTGTATAATGCCACTTTGTCCCACCACCGGTGGAATGATCTCACTTGGAACCTGCACTTTATATTCCGTACCTGTGCTGCCATATGCTACAACCTGCATGACAGAACCTTTTTCTCTGTGTTTTCTTAATTTCTCCTCTACTCTATCTGAGAACAGTTGGTCCCTACTCGCTAATACAGTGGCTTTAGCATGCCTCTCAACAAACCAAGCATTTAACTTGTAAAATGTATCCTCCACCAGTGAAACTACGGGTAACATACGACTCTGTTTGAAGACATTGTTTAACGACTCTGACCCATTAGTGGTCATAATTCCCCTTCTCCAACCTCCATCACATGATTGAAATATCTTCTCATATGCTGACGGCTCCATCGGATCGCGCGGACGTCTCTTGCCCGCCTTCGCTAAGTAGGCATTTGCCTCTGGAAATGTCTACAAAAAATAGAAATATACCTCAGTGATACAAGTCGTGCAAATGTAAAAAACAAAAAATAATGCATACATACTCGGCAAAATCTCTTGAACATCTCTTCCATTCGTCGTGGTTTTTTCCTCTTGCAGCCAATTTTGAACCTGTCAGCAACCCATTCTCCGCCGCCGGTATTTTTGCACAGGTTCTTTGAAATGTGTTGCATGCAGTACCTGTGCACAGACTCTCCCGTATTCGTGTTCCACCCATAGTTGAGGCTATCAAATACATGCTTGATGCCCTTGTGCTGGTCTGATATCACGCAGACGAACCTGTTCCCTATCACCTCTCTTCTCAGGAATGACATGACAAAACCCCAATTTGGACCATCCTCCTGTTGAACAATGGCAAAAGCTATGGGTAGCAGCTGGTTTTCAGCATCATATGCACATGCTATAAGCAGAGCCCCACCATACCGGCCGGACATGAAGCATGCATCGATGCTGATCACAGGTCTAACATATTGAAATGCTTCAATACATGGACCGAAAGCCCATGCTATGCCCTTGAATTATACCTCCCGGGTGTATCGGTTGGTACATGCCATTGCTCGAACCTCGGTTCCCGATTTGTACTTGTTATGGCCATCAAGCAAATGGTGCGAGGAGATTGTACGACCCCTTCCAGGTTCCGAAGCATCTGCATACTGCAAGTTCCCGACCCCTCCACAACCTATTGTAATGTGGGACTACATGTTTATAGACTCGTCTCACCGCACGAGCGACCTCCTTAATGCTCATCGCAGGGTCCTCCTTAATGTCTGTCATAATTACATTGGCAATAAGTGCTGCCGTCAACGCACTATGATCTGATCTTCTTGACGCACTCTTGCAAGTGTGTGGTCCTTCGACCTTCTTAATTATCCATGCCTCTCCCTTGCCTTTAGGCGCGGCAGACATTTTCCATTTGCACTTTGTATCCTTGCAAATTACAACATACCGATTCCTCTCCCGCCTGGCCACTGTAAACTCCCAATTACCCTTCAAATGGAACTGCTTAACTTTGGTCGACAGTTCTTCTATGTTGGTGTAAAGCTGGCCCGGGCTAATCTCTTCGTTCTATACAACGCGTCTCCCAAAAAAAGAAATGTCTGCTTCTTCAAAAGAAGTAGTGTCATTGAATGTCCTTACCGGGTGCTTGTCTCCTCGTCCCCTGATCGGAAATCTGTCTTCAATTGGAGGAGGCATAATCTCCTCATCGTCGCCCTCCGATAATGCATGCGAACCCCAATCCCCATCCCAATCATCACCAGTATCAATTTCCTTTGTCGGTATCTTATCAATATCATCAAAATCAATGCCTCTATCATTTCGATCGACTGTGGACTGTCTTCTAGGTTCGGGGGGCTGTAGTTAGGTAATGGATCAGGTACTGATTGGTATCCAACCCGACCAACACATGACCGTCTTCTAGTTTCAGCCCGGGGTGCAACACTATACTCAGGTACTTGCAAATATCTATCTCGTCTCATAGGCTCACGAGGGGGTGAGTTCACATCCTGGTTGTGATCATAATCCTGGTTGTGATCATAATCCAGGTTGTGATCATAATCCAGGTTGTTTTGGGTAGAAGGTCCAGCCCCAGTATCCAGGTTGTTCTGGGTAGAAGGTCCAGCTCCAGTATCCATGTTGTTCTGGGTAGAAGGTTCTCTCGGGACACCAACTGGTTGAATCGAAACTTTTTTGCAAAATAGGTCCATTACCGGGATTAAATTGGACTCAAAAAATCCGTACATAGCTTTCCATATATCCTCCTCTTCTATAGGATATTTTATATAGTAAGGTTTGGCACCGGGGGGTTGATTGTTAATTCGGGTATTGATTTGTACGGTAAATTGGACACGGTTCCAACCGGTTTGTTGCATTATTATTTCCTTTACTTCATAAATTGAAGTATTGGCATTCACCTGGAAGCCGTAAGTCGCATCTTTCGAGTATTGGCATCCGAACTCTCCTTTCGTGATTTTTCCACCCAAGTACAATGCAATGAACATTTTTGAGTTTTTTTTCTGACATTAGAAAACAAATTTGTTGTTCAAAATTAGTTATTTTGTTTATTTATGAAATTTTTAACATTTAAAAAAAAATTAAAAAAACCTCGGTCACTGTTGAGCGCACTGTTGATCGCAATCGCCTCGGGAATCGCCTAAAAAATCGCCTCGCAACACCGTGTTTGAGAGCGAAGTCGATTTGGAAGAAGAGTGAGTGGATTATTGTGACTCTGGAGAGAGAAAATAATCATTTTATACACAAAATACAAAAAAAAAAAAAATTAATCAGACCGCCCCCTCACCCGGCGGTCTGATAGGGGTCTGGACCGCCCAGTAGGGGGGCGGTCTGATAGGGTTCTGGACCGCCCCACATTTGGGCGGTCTGGTTATGGATAAATTTTTTTTTAAAATTTGATTATTAATATTATATTATTTATTTTTTTGGTTATGGAAAAAAATGCCGGGTGTAATTATGTTGATTGGAGAAACTGTTTGTACTGTTGTACATTAGATAAATAATAAATTGCACAACTGTACAGCATCATGACATAGTACTTGCTCCATTGGTCGGTGTTGACTGTTGACAACACAAAAAATATTATCATTTCAATTTCTTTGGTCAAAATAACCCAATTAACGAATCATCAATCATTTGATACTATCAATTTATGCAAGTACACGTCTTTTCATAATACAGAGGTGTTATGTTTTTTTCTAAAGAAAACAAACAAACTAGCTACCTCTTTCTATTAATCACAAAATTGACTCATTTGGTTTAATTCCTGCGAAGACCGGATCACAGATGCAAGAGATCTATATCTCTGAGGAGAGAGGGGGTCACCGATGCCTATCGGATCAAAACAGTGTTCGATGGGTGTCTGATACCGTCCGATATACTTCAAAATCTGTGTGCTTGTATATTAAAGCAAACATCACAGATATTAAAATGATACGCACAGATCTTGAAGTGAATTGGACGGTATCGGACACCCATCGAACAGACTCTTGTCCGATGGGCATCGGACACACTCCTCTCCCATCTCTGAGATGTACTATGAAAGTTTTTAATTCAGTTTTAAAAATATGAAAGAGTTTTTTTTATTTATAAACTATGTAGAAAAAACAATTATTAAGAAACTGTTTATAAACTCTATACTGACTAAATAATTGGCTCAACTTATTTTTCGTTTTTAATTTATTACTGATATGGCTTAATAGAAACTCTAAAATTAATTTTAGAGATGTGAGAGTTAAAAAACTTTAGAGACTTTAATTTCTAAAAATTAATTAATAGTTATTTAGAAACTTATTTGAGTTGTTAGTTCGCAGATGCTCCAATTTTCTTTCCACATTTATTAATTCATTTAAGAACTTTGTAATTTAAGCAATCTTATCAGACACCGTTGACACACTAAATTAATTAGAATTGCCTTCCAACTTCGTCCCGAAAGAAAAGTTTGTGTTGAAAAAAAAAACTGAACTGAGATTTAAAAACCTGAATTGCAATTATGTATTGATTCTTTTCTTAATATATCAACAGACTGAAATTTAAAACTTCTAATTTAACTACGTTGAACACATTACACTAAATTCATGCTTACAATATAGTGTTGGTTTTACTTTGTAGGTTTTTCTAATTACTTTAAATCCTAACCAAGATCTACTCCTTTGTAAGAAATTAAACTTAATGCACAGCGGAACTTACTTTCCATCTTCAAAGGCCTCCGTATGCTATCAATCAGACAGCTTCCAAGGCTCTGGGTTGATACGCTCCTGGTCTTGACTTGAGTTGTTGGCTCTCGAGTCCTTCCAAGAACTTGCAATCTTTTTCTCTTGCTATCCTAAATATTATGACAGAGTATCTTGTCTTCAATGGAGCAGACAATTGTGATGGATTGATCGCAAGCCTTGGAGACTCAGCCCTTTTATAGCAGTCCAAAACCCTAACCCTAGGGCAGCCGAAAATTGGCTAATACTTGAAAAACAAGTTTGCCAAGAAATCTTGATTTCGGATTTCAAAGATCTGGAAATCAGGATCCTCTAGAAAAACCGAAATAAATCAGAATAAATTCTGATTTCCTTATTTCGCCTATATTTATTACTACTATTATTTTAATCAACTATAATCGGTCCATTAACAATTATATTGATTAATATTGTTCTATATGTATTCGTATCCAAAACCTTATATATAAATACGTATAATGCCATGACTTAATTAATCACATTATTTGGCATATTTTAATTATTACATAAATGTAATCTTGCGACAGTATTTGATATCATAATCATAATGCACGTATGTCCAACTTAATTATTGTAATTAGACGTCTCTAAATCCAACATATAGAAGAGGCCAACATTGCATGCTACGACTTTTTATAGACTAATTCTCTTTTTCTAATTGTTAGCACAGAAGCTATTCATGGACTAATTCTACATTAATAATTAACTGTCTCTGTAGTCTATAGTCTATGACACAGTAACAAATGAATAGTTCAGATTCAATTCGGCAAGGTCAAAAGTTTGTGATCGATTTAGAAATAATTCGGATATAATTCAGGAATTATTAGAAAAAAAAATCCTTAAAAAATTTGCGTTTTATTCTCTAATAATTCGTGATTAGTATTTTATACCTGTTTAATTCGTGAATAAAACGTATTATATGTTTTATTTTGCATTTTATTCAGTGTTCAGTTTGAAAATGTCGAAAAAACAAATTAAACACAAAGAATTCGCGAATTAATCGCAAATCTGATTACTATGTCTATGGTACATTAAATAGTCCACATATGCATACAAAATTTAATAAATTCATGTGCATTTAGTCTTTTCCTCTTAGGCACATCATTTTGATGCTTCAAACAATAATGGCCGCACAAAAAATAACAATTGCTGCTGCCGCAAAATATTTTCTTTTACTGCAGAAATATTATGAAAAACTGATAAGAATGTGAACGACCGATTAATGCTTGACAATTTCTCTAAAATAAGAATATTATTTAAAAAATGAACGGAAGGGAGATAAGGAGAGAGGAGGTGAGTTAGCCATGAAAATTAAGTAAAATTTTAGTTATTTTGTCACCTTTAATTTGAGGTGCAGAAGAGTTGAACAGAATGTCTAATTGTATGTTTTCCTCCATTATTTTTTTGTTTTTTTCCTTTAATGAGCTATTAAAGCAAGCACACCCTTAGGTCCTGTTCGGCATTTTACTGTTCAAGTGGGAAACAAAAAATTAATTCAATTCAAACATGTTCCTGTATCTATACCCATTCCCCAGCAGAGGTCGAACAAACCCTTAGTATATTCTATACATCCGTGATTAGTGACGAAGTTATATTAAATTATAATATTGGTCTTTTCCTCAAAAAAATTATAATATTGGTCTATGTATAATTGGATTGTTATCTACTCCTAATTAGGGCTGCAAACGAATAAAACCAAATCGAACTTTGGTAGGTTTGAATTCGAGTTCGTTTAAGTTCGAATCGAACTGGTTCGAAATGAAGATCCAGTTTCGAACTGAAGACGCTGGTTTGAAATTGATTCGGTTCAGTTAGAACTAAATTCGATTCGATTCGTTAAAGCTCGATGGAGAAGAGAGGAGAGCGAGGTGATCAGAGCAGCAGAGAGGAGAGCAACGAGGCAGGAGACGAGAGCAAGAGAGAAAGAGAGCTTTGCATTCGTATCCATGGCATGAATGGCGTGATGGAGAAAGAGAGCTTTGCAGAGATAAATTCGTATCCTTTGCATTAATTCAAAAGGAATCTTTTGAGTTAATATATCTGGATCATTTGATTTTCTTTAAGATCCGTGCAAATTAAATTATCACCAATATTAAAGAGTCTATTGTTCGCACACAGAAGCGGACTCCCAAGTTTTAGTACAGCAAGTTGTACCTTTTAAAACTCGAGTTCTACCTCTGGTCGACTGCAAGTGCACAGTCCCTACCGTTGGTATAGTCGGGTATCGTATCCACAGGGACGGAATAAAAGGACCGGACTCTACTTAAATATACTAAAATTCTAGAAGTGAAGAAAAGTTGGTTTGTTGGTTTCTAACAATTCTACTGATTGAAATGATGATTAAAACAATGAAAAGAAGATTAAAAGTTTGTTTTTAGATTATAAAAAGGGTTTCCAGGGTTTCATACTTCGTATCTGTCTGGCCCCAGGGTATACGGCCCGTATAGGCCCCCGAGTGAATACTGCAGCTACTGTTTCTGTGTTGATGCTTTTGCCTATGGTTCCTATCGACCAGGTCTAAGTTCTTCACCTCAGCGTTCGCAATTTTGGCTTAGAACCCGATTTACTGGACTCAACTACTCCCCTCTTAGATGCGTTAACCCTCAACTTTCGTAATTTTGGACTAAGTTATCTAAGTCACTTGTTGATTTACTAAAGATATCCAAGGACTTTCGCTCGAGAAAAGTTTCCCTTTCAGTACTCCTTGATCCGTAGATCTACCTCATATACTTGGTTCAGTTGGATTAAGTATCATAGACTTGGCTCCTAACAATTAGACGTGCGCATTCATCTAACGGGATGACTAATCAAACTCAAGCAAGCAAAAATCAAGCAATTAAAATACTACACAACAAGATGAAAACTAAGCATTCAACACATAATCGAGTAGCATACAAGTAAAACCAAACGTCAACTACATCTTAACCCTAGAAACAGTAAAATTAGCTACTCATGTTCTCAAAAGAAAGCACAATAAAAGTTATGAAAGAGTTCATAGAAAAACTATAGAAAATTCAAAGATCCGTTGCAAAACTTCTTCTTCTTCTTCTCCAAGTTGTTTCTTTTCTCCCAAGCACCAAGAATGAATGAAAGATAGCCTTCTGATCTGGAATCCCCTCTTTTAATGCCCAAAATCCCATATTAAAGTCTTCCTATTCGGTCTCCACAGCTGGCGCCTGTTGCCAATTCCAGCCTGTTTTTTCGAATTTGCTCTGTACGGCCCGTACAGGAATCCATACGGACCGTATACCCATGCCTTTGTGAGGGAGAGAGGTAGCCTCCTATGTGGAACTTTCTGTGTGGTTGGGCAGATCTTGTACGGGCCGTACAGAAATCCATACGGGCCGTATAGAAAGGTGTTAGCTCCAGAATTTCGCCCGTTTCCTGCAAAATAATAACAAAACATAGCAGTACCACATTCTATAGATATTTAAGTAAAATGTTCACACTTTTAGGCTTTTAGGCACAGGTTTTGGGTGTAAATCGGTGTCAGAATATAGGCAAAATAGGGAGATATCAAATTCCCCCAAGATTGAACTTTGCTTGTCCTCAAGCAAAAATTCTAACTTAGGTGTGGTTCTGGTACTTGGATTTACCTAAATGCAAGTTAAACTACTAAGGGAAAAATTTGCATGATCTTACGTTCGTTAGAAACCTAAAAGAGTCATTTTGGATAGTGAATTGGTTTTCCTTTGGTCAATTTTGATTCACCCCACAATTCAATCAATTAAACCTCATATTCAAGAAAGCCTTGTTATTTGCAAGAACTAATCAACCAAACGTACTAATAGCTCATTTTTCTACTAAACATGTGCTCTCATTTGTGGTGATTTGTTTTCTTTTGAGTCCCCCCCAAGCTTGGAACAAGCTTAGGTCAAGAAAGTTGTAGACCTCGTGTGTTGGTATCATGCAAAGTTTGTTTTTGATTGTTGCTTATTTGACACTTTGAATCTTTATCCTTAGTACAAGTTCGGCTAGCTATAAGTGGTGAACCATATCCAACCGATTTAATTCAAAAGCGCATTTGTGTGCTCTTTGTTCGACCTTTCCATGACACGAGCTCACACTTTTGATGTAAACTCGGCCACTTTATCAGGTGAACTAGAGGAGCAGAGTGTCAAAGACTCATTGCCATAAGTACGTCATAACGCCGTAACATAGGCAAGCGGAGTCCTGTATTTTTCACAATTTTCAATTTTACCCATTTTTCAACTGTTTTTGCTACGATACCATGATTACACACATTCAAAGGTATTCATTCATACCAGTGAATATCCCAATCTTTCTTTTTGTTTCAAATCCCATTTCCCTATTTAAAAGGGCACAGTTCAGTTCCATACGGCCCGCATAGATACCCATACGGTCGCATAGGGTTCCAAATGCTTTTCTTGGTGCAATTCAATTTTTCAGTTCCACAAAGTCCCAAACCAATCTATCATATGTGGTTCTTTTAGTCAAATATGGGGTTATATCTAATTTCACAAATTCATCCAAAACACAACCAAAAATTTTTAAATTGGTCCCTCATTCTCGCAATCACACAAATTTATCCACAAAACACATGAAAAGTAAAAATAAACATGCACATGCAAACAACTAATCACCCCCCCCGCTTAGTCTGAGCATTGTCCTCAATGCTTCAAGACGTAAAAGTAAGATAAAAGCTGGGGTAGTGGAAACAAACCTGATCAGTAGTCGGTAGAGGGGTCAGTGGGGTCTTGTAAAAGGGAGAGGACGACTGAAGGGACGTGACCCTTCAAATCACGCCTGTTGGTTTTTTTGTACGGTCCGTGTGGCAATGTGTGCGGACCGTATTCAAATGTGTGCAGACCGTATGACCTCCAGAAACATGTATTCCTCCTATCTGATCAAAACTAAAATACAAAATGAAAATTGAAAACTTAGATTAACTAAAATAAAACCTAAATATGCAAAACAAATAATGTTTTAAAATTGAAAGAAAAATTAAAAAGTGCTTGGGTTGCCTCCCAAGAAGCGCTCGTTTTAGGTCTTGAGCTCGACCACCTTTTGTTTACGTCTTGAAGATCCCACTTTCTCTGTTGCCAATGTCGAATGTGCCGAAGGGATACACCACTCTTTTCTCAAATGGGTACGACCATCTTTTCTTTTCATCGCACCAAGGGACAAAATGCACAGACCGGACTGCTTGCATATGACCCGTATGCTAGTATGCACGGGCTGTATACTTGTGATCATCTGCTGGTAAGGTCATGTGAATGAATGTGGCTGGGTCCGTGCCAGTCAGCTTCTCGATCAGGTCATCAATCACATTTTGCTGAGTTTTCAAATTCTCCAAGAATCTAGCGGTGCGATTTGGGTCGAAGTTGGCCGTGAAAGGTTTGAGTTTGTGTTTGGCCTGCTCTGGCTAGGCTTGCATACCGGCTGTGTGCATGGGTGTACAGGCCGCATACATGGGTGTACGGGCCGTGTGCTGGGAATTCGGTCCGTGTGCTGGTTCTGCTTGGTTGTTTGTCAACACTTCTGCTGCACATGCCTTCTCTTGAGAATCTTTCTTCTCCTGCAATTCAGACAAAAAATCAGGATAATTTTCAAATGAGTTGCTGTATTGCTCACGAAGTTGTCCTTTAGCCAATTGATCAACCACATCGACCGCGCAGCATGTTTCTGGTTCAGATGGGTACTTCATAGCTTTGTTGAGATTAAACTGAACTTTCTCATCACCAATCCGTAGGGTTAGAGTCCCCTCCTTCACATCCATCAGTGCCCCTGCTGTTATGAGGAATGGCCGTCCTAGTATGATTGGTACTTCTTTGTCCTCTTTCATTTCCATCACCACAAAGTCCACTGGAACAAAGAATTTACCGAGTCATGCGTGTGGGTTTAAGCTCGCCAATACCGATGCGGTCATAGACTGTACGTGGCATGAGACTCACGCTAGCGCCCAAATCACATAAGGCTTTCTTGATGCTAGCTTTTCCGATTGTGCAAGGTATGGAGAACTTGCCAGGATCATCCAACTTTGGTGGAAGCTCATTCTTCAATATGGCACTGCACTGCTCGGTGAGCCTCACTGTCTCCTTTCCCTCCAAGCTTCGCTTATTTGAGAGGATGTCTTTGAGAAACTTGGCATAGGTTGGCATTTGGGTCAAGGCTTCGGTGAACGGAATGGTGATGTGCAACTGCTTGAGGACTTGAGTGAACTTGGCAAATTGCTCATTGACTCTGTGTTCAACTAGCCTCTAGGGAAATGGCACAGGCGGTCGGTAGGGCGGTGGTTTCTCAGTCACCTTTCTTTTCTGTTTCTCAGCCTCCTTTTGTACGGGCCGTACAGAATTTGTACGGTCCGTATGGTCAACCTTCTCAGTTACAATCTCAGGTTGCTCAGAATTCACAAGTGGTGGGATCTGTACGGGCCGTACAGAGTCTGTACGGACCGTATGCTCGATTTCTGGTTCAGCAGGCATTGCTGGTCCTTGGTAATGAGTCCTGCTCCGCAATGTTATTGATTTGACCTCTCCTCTGGGATTGATTTCTGGTTGGCTGGGCAGCCTTCCAGGTTGTGGTTGGCTAGAGGTGGCTTGGTTACTCATTTGCATCTCCATCATCTTGTTTTGAGCAGCTAAACCGGCCAACTGAGCACTAATCGCTTTCATCTGCTCGAATATCATCTGGTTCATCATCCCTTGCTAGTGCATGAAATCGCTCCCAGCGGGAGCAATATACGGCTTGGGTGGGGCATGTTGTGGCTCGCGGTTGTTCGAGTTGTTGAATGCGGCATGGTTGTTGTAGGGTGCGGGGTTCCCGTTCTTCCACCTCCAAGCCGTTGATCATTATGGTCCTTGGAATAGGACCGGTTGAAGGGAGGTTTCGGAAAGTAGGATGGCTCATTGTTTAGAGAGTTGACTTGGTCAGGTTCCTCATCCATTTGCGCATGTGGATAGTGCTCGTACAAGTGCCCCTCATCCCCACACATAACGCAAGATTTCGGCTGTTGATCGCCAAGTGCCTTGACAGCCATCTTGTCGAAAGCCTTCTGCATGGCATCCAACTTAGCAGTTAGAGCAGTGATCTGATCAACCTCAAGTCGGCCGCCTCCAGTTGCGCGAGTACTTTCTCGGCCTAACCACTGTTGGTTGGTCGCTATGCTGTCGATCAAGTTGATTGCATCAGTAGTGTCTCGGTCCAAGAGAGCTCCACCTGCAACTGCATCAACAGAAGTACGAGAACTATCAGTCAAACCAGCATAAAAAGACTGAATAAGTAACCAATCGGGAATACCATGATGTGGACAAGAGTATTGCAATTCCCTAAATCGTTCCCATGCCTCATTTAACATTTCATCAGACCTTTGTTTAAAACTGGTCAATTGGGTCCTAACCTTGGCGGTTCTTTTGTGAGGGAAAAATCTGGTCAAAAACAGTTTGGACAGTTCCCTCCAAGTGGTAATTGAATCCCTTGGTAATGACCCTAACCATTTCTTTGCCTTATCCCTAAGAGTGAAAGAAAATAAAGCAAGTCTAATATAATCATTTGTTGCGCCATTAATTTTAATGGTTGCACAACACTCGAGAAAAGTCTGAACATGGGCATGTGGATCCTCATGATCCATGCCATGGAACGTGTTCTACTGGACAATGTTGACAACGCCCGGATTGAAGTAGGGTTGGTTGCCGACAACCCTTGGCAGTCGGATTGCCCCTCTGACATCTCCAGCTCTTGGGACATTGAACTCTCGCAATGTCTTTGGCACAAAGTCTCCCCCTTCATCATCTGAGGGTTGCTCATGGACCTACGGTCCTTGTTCGTTTTCGTTTTGAGCCATGGTGCCTGTTTCTGGATCTGCCTCTCTGTTGTCGGGTTGTACGGTCCGTATGAATCTTGTACGGGCCGTACACAGAGGTGACAGATGTGGTGGTGCTGGAACAACTGTGGTGGAAGTCTGCCCCTTGCTTCTGAGATTGTAGTGGTTCTTGGGCTGTGGACCTTCCAGTATGTTCCTGAGAAGATGAAAAAAAGAAAAATTAAAATTAAAATCTAGAATTAAGTAAAAATAAGAAAAAGTCTAGCAATTTTAATTGCCGTCCCCGGCAACGGCGCCAAAAACTTGTTCGCACACAGAAGCGGACTCCCAAGTTTCAGTACAGCGAGCTGTACCTTTTAAAACTCGAGTTCTACCTCTAGTCGGGACTGCAAGTGCACAGTCCCTACCGTTGGTATAGTCGGGTATCGTATCCACAGGGACGGAATAAAAGGACCGGACTCTACTTAAATATACTAAAATTCTAGAAGTGAAGAAAAGTTGGTTTGTTGGTTTCTAACAATTCTACTGGTTGAAATGATGATTAAAACAATGAAAAGAAGATTAAAAATTTGTTTTTAGATTATAAAAAGGGTTTCCAGGATTTCATACTTCGTATCTGTCTGGCCCCAGGGTATACGGCCCGTATAGAATCCTATACGGTCCGTATAGGCCCCCGAGTGAATACTGCAGCTACTGTTTCTGTGTTGGTGCTTTTGCCTAGGGTTCCTATCGACCAGGTCTAAGTTCTTCACCTCAGCGTTCGCAATTTTAGCTTAGAACCCGATTTACCGGACTCAACTACTCCCCTCTTAGATGCGTTAACCCTCAACTTTCGTAATTTTGGACTAAGTTATCTAAGTCACTTGTTGATTTACTAAAGATATCCAAGGACTTTCGCCTCGAGGAAAGTTTCCCTTTCAGTACTCCTTGATCCGTAGATCTACCTCATATACTTGGTTCAGTTGGATTAAGTATCATAGACTTGGCTCCTAACAATTAGACGTGCGCATTCATCTAACGGGATGACTAATCAAACTCAAGCAAGCAAAAACCAAGCAATTAAAATACTACACAACAAGATAAAAACTAAGCATTCAACACATAATCAAGTAGCATACAAGTAAAACCAAATGTCAACTACATCTTAACCCTAGAAACAGTAAAATTAGCTACTCATGTTCTCAAAAGAAAGCACAATAAAAGTTATGAAAGAGTTCATAGAAAAACTATAGAAAATTCAAAGATCCGTTGCAAAACTTCTTCTTCTTCTTCTCCAAGTTGTTTCTTTTCTCCCAAGCACCAAGAATGAATGAAAGATAGCCTTCTGATCTGGAATCCCCTCTTTTAATGCCCAAAATCCCATATTAAAGTCTTCCTATT
The DNA here is from genome assembly GCA_024447775.1 of Carex cristatella. Taxonomy (NCBI): domain Eukaryota; kingdom Viridiplantae; phylum Streptophyta; class Magnoliopsida; order Poales; family Cyperaceae; genus Carex; species Carex cristatella. The sequence continues at coordinate 2,487,429 of JAJHPF010000024.1, read as the reverse complement.
CGGTCTCCACAGCTGGCGCCTGTTGCCAATTCCAGCCTGTTTTTTCGAATTTGCTCTGTACGGCCCGTACAGGAATCCATACGGACCGTATACCCATGCCTTTGTGAGGGAGAGAGGTAGCCTCCTATGTGGAACTTTCTGTGTGGTTGGGCAGATCTTGTACGGGCCGTACAGAAATCCATACGGGTTGTATAGAAAGGTGTTAGCTCCAGAATTTCGCCCGTTTCCTGCAAAATAAGAACAAAACATAGCAGTACCACATTCTATAGATATTTAAGTAAAATGTTCACACTTTTAGGCTTTTAGGCACGGGTTTTGGGTGTAAATCGGTGTCAGAATATAGGCAAAATAGGGAGATATCATCTATGTTAAAATCAGACAATTGAATTGACTCTATTTAAAATCTGATGATCGAGATGCATTAACTCAGTCATTCAAATATGTTCTCGAGAGGATGCGTGTTCGGTAAAGATATCTCAAACTTTGTGCTTATCTTTTGAAATGGAGTCAGAGTCTGAGAGAGAGAAAAAGAGATATCACAAACTTTGTGTAACTTTTTGAAGTTCTTAATCTCAATCTCAATCGTTCAAATATATTCTCCACCAATTTCAAAGCTCAAACTTTGGGTGACCTTTTAATTGGGCCCGTTCAAATACATTCTCCACGAATCTCAAAGCTTAAGGACCTGTTCGTTTGTCACGGGATTATACGGAATGGAATTTGACGGGGATGAGAACCACTTTTTAAAAAGTGGGAACCCACGGATATGGGTATGTATGGATTGATTACGGAAACATATTGAATTGAGTGTTCGGTTGTACCGTGGGATTAATTGTGGGATGTCTTAATTTAAATTATCACATTTTGTTTATTCTTTATAAATTTGTATTCTTTTTTTTTTTTTCAAATACAGTATGTTATATAAATTTATATAACATATACTGTTAAGAGAAGTTTAATCAGTATATAAATTTATATAACATATATTGTATTTATAGTGGATGTTTAATCAGTATATAAATTTATACTTTGATTTGTATACTATTAATCATCAAAGTGTAACTATTAATCAGTATATAAATTTGTCTACTTAACTTTTTCTTTTATTTCAATCATCCATATCTTAATCTAAATCATCTCATTTGTCATTAAAATATATTGTATTTTTATACTGGATTTGATCATTAAAATATATTGTATTTTTATACTTGATTTTATAAAGAATACAAAAAAATGTCCGGATTAGATATTTTTAGTCCCACAAGAGAATGTAAGTGGAGGAGAGAGCTCCTGATATATAGCATTTCTCATATGTATGTAAGCAAAGTTGGTGTAAAGAGAAAATTGTGACTCCCACTTTGAGAAAGAGAGAGAGAGTGGAGGAGAGAGAAGGATGGGAAAAGAAAAATGAAGCCTGAGTCAATATTTTTTATCCCATCAAATTACATTGAAAACAAGAAAAGTTCCTATACCCGTAAGGGAACATGAGGAAAGAAACTGCCGTCATTTTTATCCATGCCCATCAAATCTTACATTTCGCCAACTCTGCCCATCAAACTCAAATTTTATTAAAAATGTCCAAACCGGCGGCTATACTGCCGGTTCCTAATAAAAATTAGAAACCGGCGGCTATACCGCCGGTTTCTAATAGAAATTAATTTTTTTTTTTTTTGGAAATCTGGACAGTTGTTATATAATTTTTGAGTAATTTGTAAGTATCAAATTTGATCTGAATATTTGAAATATAATTTTGATATTATAGGTTATGAATCGTTTGAAATTATCATTTTTAAGACGACGAATTAACAAAATTAGTTGATTGATTTATTTCAATTAAATTTATTATGACTTTAACGAGAAAAACGAGACGTAAATGACAAACATAACAGATCCAAATGACAAACGATAGAGCTAATAAACAGATTGAAACATAACAAATGACAAACAGATCAAAACATAAATAATCGCAATAAAATTATTACATCACAATCGCAATAAAATTATTACATCATAATCGCAAAAAGTACTATATAAATTGTTGGTAATAAAAGGTACATCACAATCGCAAAATAATTATTACAGACATTGAAATAATACTACTTCTCAGAACGAGTACGGAATGTACAAGGAATAAAATCATCGTCTGAGTCTGGTTCAGTCACAGCAGACGAAGAGACAGTCTTACCAGCATCAGCATTTTTCTTTCTTTTGACATCACCGGTACGAGTAGCACCAGGCGAAGAGATAGTCTTACTAGTATTTTTCTTTGGATTAATCGGGTTTGGTTTTTTTGTAAAGGCTTTCCTCAAAATCATCATCGTCATTGACTAGGATTTCTTTTTTCCAATGCTGAGATTTTTTTTTCCACCACCAGACGATTGATTTGGTGTGTTTTTGCTCATCGTTCTCGTCTAAAAAAAACTAATATCATAAGCCAAAAATAATATAAATGAAGTCATACAAAGTATATAAGTATATAAGTAAATAACAAATAAATAAAATGAAGTTCACACAAATTACAAGTTCATATAATAAGTTCTCAAAACATACAAAACAATATTTCACAATTACTATTATGTTCAACTTTTTTTCTTGAAACGAAATCCCTTGAACAATTTAGACCCAAATGATGGCTTATTTGATGCCTTTGGTTGCGTATCAGATGGCGCTGCCTGGCTACTAGATGCCCTTGGCTGCCTAAAAGGCGAGTTCCTTGTTTGTTGTACAGGAGCACTACTTGGCTCTACCTGCGCTCCAGATGGTGCTGCTTGGCTAACAGACGCTCTTTCTATCATGAGAGATGGTCGCCTTGGTTGCTCTACATACGCACCAAAAGATGCTCTTGACAGCCTCGAGAGATGACCTTCTTAGTTGAGTAACGGACGGCTCTGCATGGCTACCACTGGCCTCTCCTAGCACTGAGAAGACCTCTCCCATTGCCTCAGCATACATAATGGATGCATCCAAGGAACTTGTGGCTGTGCTACGCCTTGACATAGATGACCCCCCTGAACCTGTAAGAATTCGCTCATTTTCTTCCGCAGCTGCTGCATTTATTGCCTCTACATTTCATATATGTCAGTTAAATCATGAAATTGTAATGATATATAAGATTTTGTGAGTGCTATGTACCTCTCTTACGTCGGTCGGTAGTTGAACGGCGAGCAGTATGCCCCTTTGGGCGACCACTCAACTCATCCATATTCATTTTGAGTCGAGTGTGTTTTCTTCTGCCCTTTCTAATCCATTTCTTGTTAGGTATTATCTAGGTCCATCGTAAAATGGTCATTCATCTGCATTTCCAAAAGGGCGAAACATACCATTCCAAGTACTGAGAAGATAGTTGACACTATACCAATCAGCAATAAACTGGTTCTCGTCCCAATTTCGTTTTCGACAAACTGCTAACACATGAACACACGGAATAGATGTTAATTGGATACCTCTGCATGTGCACTCCATATTTCTACCGGGCCCACGAGTCACAGTGTACTGGAACTCCCTATGAATAATGTCCATGGTGCCATCAGGGCGCTTACAGACCGGAACATACTCATTAGGAGAGGAGACTTGGTAAACTCCTTCACCCTGCGTATACGGGACCAAAGTCATCTTTGTAGCTTTCTCCCATATTTTTGTGAGCTTTTTTTCCACCCGTTCAGACCATTGTTGTTTTGCATCGGCTAGTGCCATGGCTCGGGCCCGCCTCTGTACGAACCAGGCATTGCATTTGTAAAATGTTTCCTCAACAATCGCAGCTACGGGCAGTCTTCGGCACTTCTGGAATACATGGTTCAATAACTCCGATCCGTTAGTTGTCATGATTTCGAAACGGAAACCTCCATCACATATTTGGAAGATCTTCTCATAATTGGATGACTCCATCGGGTCATTAGGATCTTTCTTGCCATACTTTTTCAAATAAATATTGCACTTTGGATTTAGCTGCACAACATTAGGTAAATTATTAAAGAAATACACGATAAATTATTAAAGAATTATGTAAGAAAATTTATAAAATGTACTTACCACAGCGAATTCTTCGAACATCTCCATCAAACTCCTTGGCTTCTTCTTCTTGGCTCCTCGTCTGAACCTCTGGCCGTACCACTTGTCTCCTCCACAATTCTGGACCAAGTTGGCTACAATATGCTGTGAACAGAATCTGTGTTTAAAAAGTTCTTCCGACCATCCGTATTCTGGAGTAAGCGCAGCTCTAATTCCTAAGTGTTGATCCGATAGAACACATACAAACGTGTTAACTCCAATCACTTCCTTCCGTAGCCACTGTAAAAAAAAACCCCATGTTGGGCCCGACTCCTTCTCCACAATTGCAAATGCCAGAGGCAGCAACTGGTTCTCGGCGTCATATGCGCAAGCTATCAGAAGCCTCCCTTCATAACGCCCAGACATGAAACATGCATCTATACTGATCACTGGTCTCAAGTATCGAAATGCTGCAATACATGGACCAAATGCCCAGGCTACTGCAATTAAGTGTTGAACACCTTGCATAATTGCACCTGTGCTTTCTCGGATTGGACTGGTCAGAAACTGGTACTTTGAGCCGGGATTCTTATCGCATATACCTCTTAGTAATTTTGGCAAGAAGCTATATGAACCCTCTTAACTCCCGAATTGTCATGCTATTGCAAGCTCACGACCTCTCCACAGTTGGTTGTATCTCGGTTCACAGTTGTTGTATTTAACCCTCACACAGTTTGCGACTGATTGGATGCTCATAGCCGGGTCTTTTTTAATAGAATCCTCAATGATATCAGCAATAATGGACGCTGTAAGCATTGCATTGTCTGTCCTTGTCGAATCAGTCCTGCATGTGTGAGGATTGTCTTGCTCTGTGATAATCCATGCATTCCCCTCACTCGTTGCTTGAGCTCTGAGTTTGAAACTGCACCCTTTAGCCTTACAAACCACAACCATTCGACTCGTGTCACTTTTTTTCCTTTGAACCTCCTGATTCTTATCAACGTGGTACTCGTTTATCTTCTTATTCAGCTCAGCTTTGTTTTTAAAATATAGCCTGGCTGCCAGCTCACTACTGTACTCTATCCGGTTACCGAAAAATCCGATATCAGTTTCTTCAAAGCCAGATGTATCATTGAAGCACTCGAACAGGTGCGTGCTGGCTAGTCCATTGAATGGGTTAATACGAACTGATCCTTCTCCACCCCCCGAAGCACCATCTTCACGTAAACCCTCAAAGTGATCCGAATCCCATTCTCCTTCATATTCATCCGCCGTTTCCAGTGTATATTCTGGAATTTCATTCATGTTTTCAAAATCCGACCCGGCATGCTCATCTGCTGGTACTGGTAACGGTCTAGGGTAAGGTGGTGATTTTATTAGTGGTGATTGAGGTAGTGGCAATGGAATTGTGTTATGGATTGGTGGTTCGGGGGTTGGCTCGAAATATGGACCAACGGGGTTGTATGGGTCCCTGTCTGGTGATGGGTCCATAACTGGGGCTGGGTGTGGTTGTAAACTTGGACCAGCGGTAGTGTATTGTTCTATGACTCGTTCTTGTCCATAGTTTGGCGTCACCGAATTTTGTCCCGAACTACTCCCACCTTCGTCTTTTTTAATTCTTTTCACGTACAGTTCCATAAAAGAAAACCCCTGTTCCTTAAACTTGTTGCACAATTGACTCCAAAATAGATCACAATCTATCGGAACTTGGATATACATTGATCCGTTCATGGCTCGGGTTGCCAGCTTTAAGTCACATCGATTCGGGTTAAAACCCACACAATCATAAATTTGAGACTTCAAGGCCAAAAGTGAGGTACCCTCTTGAACCATAAAAGAATGTGATGGCGGTTTGGAGTAATAAGCTCCTTCTGGACCTTGCAGAAACTTTCCATTATAATGTAATGTAACAAACAGCGCCATTACCGACAAACTACATTGTGGTAAATGACAAAACATCTATCAAGTAATCCATTTTTTAGAGCACTGTACAAAAATACTGTAGAACAATGTACAAAAATACTGCAGATCACTGTAGCAAAATACTGTACAAACTGTAGCAAAATAATGTCGAAAAATACGGTACGTACTGTTTAAAAATACTGTAGACCACTATAGTTTCGCTTCGTCACGTCGTCTCTCCTCTTTTTCTCTTCCTCTCTCTTCTCTTCCTCTTCTCTCTTTCTCTTCTCTTCCTCTTTTCTCTTTTCTCTCCTCTCTTCCTCGAGATATAATGTCTGCTTGAATAAAACCCTAAAACCGGCGACTTAATAGCCGGTTTCTAATTTTTATTAGGAACCGGCGGTATAGCCACCGGTTTGGGCATTTTTAATAAAATTTGAGTTTGATGGGCAGAGTTGGCGAAATGTAAGGTTTGATGGGCATGGATAAAAATGACGGAAGAAACTGGACATCCGAACAGACATGGAGTAAGAATAGGAAATTTAGCTCAATCCCACTTAAATCCCACCAATTCTCTTGCATCCGAACAGGCTCTAAATATGTAAGTTGCCGAACTCATTTCGAACTTCCAAACGAACTTGCCTGGGTTCGAATTCGGTCCGTTCCAGTTCGAATCAAACTGGTTTGAATCTAATTTCGAATTGAATTATTTTTTTTTTTCGAATCAAACTCGAATCGAATTACGAACCACGAATATTTTGTGCAGCCCTACTTAAAGAAAAAATTATTTATTATTAAATAATTTTTTTTATCAATCTCCGATAAAAATCTCACCTAAGCCCATCTATGATTATTTAGTCTTCACAAAAATCTGTTCATACGTCCAAAAGATCATGTTTTTCTCCTATATAGTAATGCCAGTACATTTAATGTACTGAATTTTCTAAAAAAATTCTTTCTTACATGTGCAAACAGCTGCAAATGAAAAGTCAGATTATGGCATCCGTCAATCAGCTTAAATCATTAGAAAGGAAGTGATCAAACGGACAATAATTCAAATGACGTAGCATGAAGGAGAAGCTTAAAAACTTAAACAACCTTTCTACTATATAGATTTGTATGAGAGCGTGACTCTTAATTGTTTCTCAAAGTAAACTATATAGATTTGGACAAACTGGTTAGAAGTTGGAACATTTAAAAGTTTTTATTAGAAAGAGAATCCAATTAACGCTTCAATAAAATATATTAATTGTTGTCTAGTCCAGGTGCGGATGCACTGACACTATATAAGAGTCAATTGACATTTAAACATTTTTTATGTTTAAATGTTTGCACTGACACTATATAAGAGTCAATTGACATATATTAGAAAGAGAATCCAACCTTTCTATACATGTTTTTCTATTTAGAAAAAGAATCTAATCAACGCTTCAACAAAATATATGGTTGTCTAGTTTATATATGGTGCACTGACATCATATATATTAGAGTCAATTGACATTAAATTTATTTTAAATGTTTGAGTTTATATATAATTTTCTATATAGTTTATCGTAAAATGTATTGTAAAATCGATTTTTATTTTCACCATGAAAATTTTATAGAATTGATTATTATTCATGTTTAATCGCATAACTTGAAAATCTGATTTGCTCCTAAGCAAAAGGATTTTCAAAACTTACCAACGTAATGAAAAGTACATCTAGAATTTTAATTATAGTAATCAATGTACAATAAGAGATGGATATAAAGAAACTTTATTAAATTTACACTTGTGATTACTTTCAAAATTTTCAAATGATTTTTTTAAATAAAGATAAAGTAAGCCATCAACTTGAAATTTTTATAAAAAAAAAAATTCTCAACTGAGTTTTAATCTTGCGGTCTCCGTTTAATCTATATTTTTTAAATTTTGGTGAACACAAAAAATGCATGGCAAGGATGATTTTTAAGCGCACATGCTTCCACAAAAGGCTAAGCTTAGTCAAGTACAAGGGGACAAGTGTGCTGAATGTAATAAAGATGTTAGGCCATCCTGAGATTTTACGGGGAGCGCATCCTCTGTGAAGTTTTTACCTGCGGAGCTGTGCGGTTCTTATAATCTGGGCCGTTCGTTTTGATCGGACGGTCAATATTTAATCTCCAGCCAGTGAGTACTCGAGATGATGGAGGGGACAGTATTAATTTTGTTTTGAGATTCGTGCTATAATCTTATTTGATCTGTCTGATCAAAATGAACGGTCCAGATTAAAAGAACCGCACAGCTCCGCAGGTAAAAACTCCGCAGAACATGCGATTCCAGATTTTATGATCCACAAAAAACGGTATGCGCAGCAATTGAATGACATTTATGATATAAGGACTATATGCTATTATCTACGTCATAAATAATTTTATTGGTTAAATTGGGTAATTAGACCTTTTTCCATGGAGGTATAGGGAGTGGGAGAAGGGGGTGTCCAATGCCCATCGGACCAGAGTCTGTTCGATAGGTAGTTTCTATCGTCCGATTCATTTCAAGATGTACAGATATTAAAGTAATGCACACAGATCTTGAAATGAATCGGACGGTAGAAATCACTTATCGAACATACTCTAGTCCGGCATCGGACACCCCCTCTCCCATAGTGAGTCGTGCAATTATAATAGTTTTGTTATATGAGATGTTCCACACGCAATTATTAATTGTCTTCTTTCCATAAATCAAAGCTTTCACGCATATATGACCTTCTTTTTCTACTGATATCAAAAGATAATTGATGATGTGAAATTGTGAATTATGACATTAACACAATAACACAATATTTGTAATAGTGTAATTGATTTTTTTTTTAATGAAAGTTAGAAGTCAAGTCATCCAACTAATGTGGGGCTTGACCCCTCTTGTTTCCTCAAAAAAAAAAAAAAAGTCATCCAACTAATTAATATTGAAATTCTTCAATTTGAGTTTCAAACCTGCAAAGTGCAATCTCCTACACGGAAGGCAGATCAAAGACTAGTTCTCAATGTATTTAAATTTTAGTCATCTGTTCTCAAGATTTACATTTAGAAGGTAGGATATAGATAGGTGTGGATCTACTGCCAGTTCAGAGGGTGCTTAGCCATCTTTATGGTTTTTTTTTTAATTATGCATATTGATAATTTAATTGATTTTATATATTAAGTATTTATACAGTTCAATCTCATCATAAAATATTAAATGATAAATTGTAGAAACTTGAGTTCAAATTTTCACACTAATATTTTATGTGTCTTTACAATTTTTGCGAAACTTTCAAAGAAAAGATATTTTACATGCCAATACTGCAATCTAAATTTTCTAGTTTTGTCTCTAAACAAAGAGAGAAATACTTTCAACTCTGAACTAGCAATCACTATGAGCCATTAGACAATTTTTTTTTTTTAATTTTCAAAGTTGAAAACCTTGTGACTTACTTTTCTGAGGGTCAAAGCGAAGCCCGTGGGCCAGGATTGCATTCCTGCTTCTGACTTCTGAGCACGTGCAAGGCTAATCTGAAGACTCTGAACTTAGCAATAAATAGCAAAGAAAAACTTGAGAAAAAAGAAATATGAAATGGAATTATGAAAGGGGACCTGTGGTGCTAGTTGAGTGAGCAGTTTCAATGGTGATGTATATAGTTCTTGGAAAATAATTTTAGATTGATACCGAGATACAGGGACATATAGATGTTCCAATTAAGAGAATGCACATGAGACATGACAAAAGAAGGTTCATGAGTCTTTCTCAAAAACAAAAACAAAACAAAAAAACAAAAACACAAAAAAGAAGGTTCACGAGCAGTTTCTTTAGTATTTGATGAATTGATGGTATCTACTTTAACTGTAACTTGCTTTAAATCTGAAGATAGAAACTCCCCGGCATAATTATAACGCTGTTTCTTTAGTGATTATCTGCTCTTAAAATTAATCATGATTGATAATATATTCGTTTTATCAGCTTTGATTGTTTAGCAAATGTCAGATAACATGACGTTATTGGAGCTAGTTAACATATATGGCATGACCGGTTTAATGTTGCTACAGGAACCAATGTTTTTTTCAGAGAGAGAGGAGAACATGATTCTGTTTTTTTTTTTTTTTTTTTTTTTTTTTAAATGATTTCGAATGAACGGTTAGTCGGTTATTTGTGAATATTAATTAAAGTGGGGTAATTTGAAAAGCAAAATTGTCAGAGATATATTACGGTTAAAATATTAAGTTGTAATACGGAAGTTTAATAAAAGCCATATGGTACTTCAAATTTTATGATAATAGATACATTGAAATATTTAAAAATTCCAACCATATAAAAAGAGAATAATAAAAAATTCCGCTTTAGAAATTTCTATGATATATATGGACTGATATTTAAAGAATGGGGCAATTAATCCTAATTTATTTTTAAACAAAATATATTTATATTGTTATACATAAATGTTTATATAGTTATGAATAAAATGTTATCGATACTGTAAATTTGATCTACATTCACAGTGTAAATATTTTATATAATTTATAACATTTCATTTTTTACTCCAATAATTTGAAATTCTGAAAATTTAGATTGCGGTATTTATATTGCTAAGTTCAGAAAATTTAGATTGCGGTATTTATATTCCAAAACATCTATTCCAATTTTTTTTTCTACACTGTAATAGATGTTGCACGTGAATTTGACTTCTAACATCTATTCCAAAACATCTATTTAGAAAAAAAATTGGAATAGATGTTTTGGAATCAATTCATAGTCTACAGTGTAGACTAAAGAATTGGCCCGTTGGAATAGATGTTTTGATAATGAAAATTTGAATAGAGAATTTTAGAGCCCTTCTTCATTTGATTTAGAATGTTCTTTTTTCAGGTCGTTATATATTATCACCTTGTTGGCTTGTTAGCAAATTGTTTGTTTTGATTAAATTTCTAGACAATTAATGATGCGCCAACAAGTGTGAAAATTCCCCAAAATCTATTTCAACGGTGGATGATTTAGCAGTAACATTTTAGTTTTAAAAAAATAAGGATGAGAAATGACAAATAAGAAAGGGTTTTGAAATTTAATGACCGTTTGGAGGTGAATAATGAATTTACGGTAACACTTAAGTTAAAGATAAATTAGAAAAGGGATGAGAAACAGCAAATAAGATATAGTTTTGAAATCTAGTGACCGTGCTGAAAGTAGTTTAAGTACTTTTATTTTAACTAGTCAAGTACTCACGCGTTGCTGTGGACATTGAGAGTCTGTTTTGATCACTTTCTTAATGTGATTAATTTAAAAATTGATTGTATAATTATGTATTAGTCAATAATAAGAGTAAATGAGAACCTTATGTTTGCCTCTATGCTGAGATGAAAATAAAGATAACATGTTACAAGTTATGAACTTTTCACTTCGAGACTGAGACGGATTCATTCACATAGTATGGGGGTCAATTGACCTCCATTTTTTTTTTTTTTTGTATTTATATATAATTTTTTATTTTTTTTGTATTTATATATAATTTTTAGTATGATTTAGTAAAATATTGTGATCATGTAAAATTACACTCATTCACCACAGAAAAATTTAATATGTTTGACCTCCATAGTTCGAAAGCCTGACTCCACCCCTACTTCACTTCCTCTTTTTTGAAAACTATCTTTTCCTCTTTCTTCAGTTTCTTTGTTTCGAAACCCTTTCATTTATAAGTACCCATGATGTGTCTAAATTAAAAAAGTCAAATTATTTGAAAGTACAATAAATAGAATTTTTTTTTTTATAAAACATGGATATTGCATTGTAAAATTGACTGAAAAAAAAAATAGTTGTCCCTCTGTTCAACGTATTAACAAACACACACAAAATTGCAAATAAAAAACTACCATTATTTTCACACAAAAAAATTTATTTAATAAATTATTCAACTCAATTAATTAAATATGTTAATCCAAGCTGAAGTAAACAATGAGAAATAAGCTAAGCTGGTGTATGCATGGGTTTGTACCTCCTCACTTCCCACTTTCCTGTTTCAGTGATCCCGAGCAAACAATGTCTTGATATCCATGAAATATCTTTTAGCACAATATACTCGTTGCAAAACTGAGAGATACATTTGAAAATCCATGAAGTGTCACATTACAAACCCTTTCTAACACTGTCAGCCCATTTTTTTTTTTTACTAAAGACACTGAGTACAATGCAATGTGAAAATAATCAGAACTAAGAATAATGAAGGATCCATTTTATAAAATTTTCTGATACGACTATTTTTCCCTCATATGGCAGAATAACTTGGGATCCATTTTATTACTAAGAACTAAGATAATTTGTGGGTTTAATTTGTATTTTATCTAATAGGACTATTTTTCCCTCATATGGCTTCAATGTAGCTCAAACACAATATTGCTGGTACAAAGCTAGTTTTGGCTTGGTAAAGACCGGTACAGAGGGAGATGCTGTACCTGGAGCTTCTCGTCAACTTTGGCTATTATAATAGAAAAGCTTTTATAATAGAATAGAAAAACTTTTGATAAAGATCAGTACATAGCTATTATATAAATTCAGAATTCAGTATAGCTTTTATAATAGAAAAGCTTACAGGTAGAAACTGGAACAACCCAACCCTTTCATAATTACACACATTCAGTTCAATTATGTAGTTGTAAACAGCTAGTATACCAACATTGCATACCAGTACTGCTCGCAAGGCTGGAAAAAAAGAGAGATCCTTATTTGTTGGATTTGACAGTCAAGTGTATTGAGCAAACATAACCAACTTGATCCATGCATGATAATACATAGTAAATTATATAGAACTTGCATATTTTTCTTCATTGGAACGTGTTGTTTGTTTACACAAGTCAGTCAGCTTTGCCCAAGTATACAACAAATACCAGAAAACAAAGACTATTTACAAAGACCTGAGAAACCATATATTAAGAACTATTTACATATGACTATTTTACACAAAAATGAAGTGTAGATTAAATAACACTACAAAAAGAAAAGAAAAGAAAAAAGAACTCTTCAATTAAACTTTGTCCATAAATGATATACGAAGTCTAAGTGTAGAAACAAGTGTAGATTAAATACACTTACAGAATAACAAGTGTAGAAATAAATGATATACGAAGTCCAATGTCATAGTTATTAGCGTCATATAGATATCCTTAAAATTAATCTTAAATAACTATTTTAAGCTATGAGACAACAAAATTGATTGAACATTTTGCATATATTATGTTATACATAGTTTATGAAGTTTGACATAAACTTAAACTCTGCGATAAAGAAAACTAAACTCCGTAATTAAACCTCTTGTAAATGGAAGTTTAGGTGGCCAACTGCCACAACTACTTATTGAACTAAAGAATATGAATAGTAACTCAGTTGCTATTCGAGGCATCTAAGTACTGGTGCTAAAATTCACTCGTAGAACAGGCAAAAAAGCTTTCTTTTACTCATGAAAGCACATGCATATCTATCATTTAGGGTTCAAGACATTAAACGACTGAGCAAAAATCAAAGGAAGAAATAAATCAAAAAATCAAATAAGAAACTTTTGATGGAACCAGCAGCAATACACTGAGACACTGATGAAGGTTGAATTCCATGATGTTTGATCTCTCACCTAAAAAAATAAGATGCAATTCTTACATTGGTTGCTATCTGTGTGCTGGCAACAGAACCAGAAGAAGCTGTTCGACTCACCTCTTGCCTTGATATATTCAACAATTCCTCCCTAGTCTCTACCCCAATTATATTCATCTTTGGAGATGCCCCGCCCAACCCTTCATTAGATGTTGATGTGGCACTCAGTCTCTCAGCATAGCTGAACATAACAGATAAGGATACAAACAAATAAGAAAATTTTGATAGGCTTAAATCAAGATGTAAATAATGGTATTACTTTTTCACATTCTAGTAAAGGAAAAAGAAACAAACAAAAAGAGAAAAATTATAAAAAAAAATATATTATTTATTGTAATTTATAGAACCCCCAAGATGAATGTCAAGCCTTTCTCCACTGAAGAAGTTAACATTGAAGCCTTTATTCTACGTTAATATTGAAGCCTTTATTATAATTTCTACGTTTTTTTCTTGGTAGCTGCTTCAACATAAGAGAAGCATTGAGTGAAATTGTGCTTGTCCTTACTCAATTTACATAGACATCACTTGTTAGGCATCTCAGCTACCTACCTAGATTGTTAACAATTGACGGTGGCCATCAATAGGAGTCCATAGGGTTTGAAGGTACCTGAGGTGCAATTTATATAAACGAACAACCCAGATTAATCCCAGCCAGGCCAAACTCAATCTGGTGCCTACGGAAACTATAGATGGACTTTTTTGAGATTCGTGCCAAGTTAAAAAATGGTCCAGATTTAAAAATTGCACAACAGGTACCTGGGGGATTCGAATTCCATAGTTAGTCAATCACAACAGCAACAATCTCTTATTAGTCTATCCTAAGTTGAAAACTAATGTTGAATCTATCAAATTCCAGATGCTTTTCATATAACTTGTAACACAATGATCAAAGATATTTTCAAATCAGTTCTGGCACTCACAGTTCTAGTTAGTATTTTAATCTTCATCACATGGAAATCCACATCAGAAAATAAATTGGAACTTAATTTAACAGAAAATGACCAAAATTACTGCCAATGCCATGTCTTGGAAGTGCTTGAACACAGCAAGAGATGCAAAGCAATTCCTGCTGGTACAACATATGTCCAAAAATAGTCACAATGAAATAAAAATGGTGAACCTAGCTACAGGTTATGGAATCCTTTGATATCGCATACACACTTAGAACATGACCTGACAAGTGCTCCTGTAACAATTTTTCCATTTTTACAAACTTTTAATGATTTTAAATCAATTGTTGAATCTCAGCTGAAAGAAATAAAAAAAAAACTGGGTGAAATACATAATTAGACATTCTATTACAGCAAAGAAGTATCAATACATAATTAAAAAAAAAAAGACCAACAACATAACAGTAAAGAAGTTCATAGGATAAAACTTGAGAACGAGATTGCTCGGAGAATTCAAACATAGTGTATCTATGCAAGAAGATAGCCTTATAATTAAATTATGACTTACTGTGAAAAGGAATATGAAAAATCTGAGGTATATTGCTTGAGGCAGCCAAAGAGCTTCTTGCATATTGTGTAAGCAATAATAAGTGAATAATTGAACTTTGATGCATCTAATAGAATAATAACTACTAAAATTATGTAATTATGTAAGAAACCAAAAACATTAAACCCCAATAACAATATTATGACACAATATTATACCTTCATATAGAAAATTCTACCATTACTGTTTAAGAAATATATATTATCATACTGTAGATTAGATTATTTCATAAAAGTAAAATTTTGGAGTTGTTAGAAGTAATCAGCAAGGGATTTTGAACAGTACCAGTGTTTTTGAGTGAACATGGGAAAATATGGGAGATTGTGCAATTGCAAATCGCACAAAAATCTTAAGCAATAGACAAATGAGTCCGAGTGCAATTATAGATTTAGTTTCATTGATCTACTTTAGTCATTAAAAGATGCTTTACTGGAAAATGAATCTGAGAAGGGTAAATCATGAGGAATAAACAAAGTTGCATGTAGATCTCTATGAATATTTATTTTACACAACAAGGAATTTCCTTTTGTAAACTTAGCATCACAATGCCATTTTCAAAAATGATGAAGTTAGGATGGGCATATATATAATTGATTGAGTTAGGATGGGATATATATAAAATTCTCTAAAATTAATATCACTATAACCTTAAGGCTGACAGGAGGAAGAGAAGCTTTGTTGGAAGTAACTGACCTGATTAAAATCTCCAGTATGGTACAGTATGTTGAATGTTGTCACCTGAACAACCCGCAAAGAAAAGGCGGTATTTTATCCGGTCTCTTGCTTGTTCAAGCAATTTCTTATGCATCAACACATCTTCAGCCCTTTCAACATTTACATCAATCGCATACCTATTTTAAAAATTCAAAATAAAAAAAGTTAAGTCAAGCTAAAATTGTAAAATTCACAACGAATACGATCCGAAACGAGAAGAAGGACACAAACCGAGTTGTCCCACTCTTGAAGTGGGCCCAAAACTTGTCCTTGAAGGACGGATAGAAGGTCTCGGGCTCTCAGCCACGTGACTCTCCCTCAGGCATCGCAAAATCTCGTTGAACACCTCCAGTTTGTGCCAGCTCTGCTGCACCTGCTTGCGAGAATTGTAGCTTTTCATTGACAAGCGGTTGTCGCAACTCTCCGCTAAATCCTCTTTCATCACCATTAACACTCTGATCGGAACAAGAAGATAGGGAGAACTCAGTTGATTTCAATAGAAAAGAGAAGAAATGACATGATTGTGAATTGAATTTGCTGATCAAAATAATAGAAAAGGAGAATACCAGTATCAGACAATTAAAAAAAAACTTGAAAGTTAATTTACCAATAATGACATTCAACCCTAAAAATTAGCCTATATATGGTCCTGTAGCTTATATATTTTCAATCATATGACTATTGTGCCCTTATATTTTCAGTCCTTATCTACCTAAAATGAGATTATGCTTTGATGATTATAAATGCTATATGCGACTCTTACCAGTCTTCATTTTTAAACTTGATTCAATTAAATTTGGTGTATACTCATAATTATGTGGTACCAGCTATTGGTACTGTCAGAGCAATTGAAGGAGAGGAAACCAACAAGAACTGCACTCAAAATATTATTTGTAGATAGAGAAGAAGATTAGTGTATTCCTAAAATAGTCGGATGCATAGTTAGTTGAAGATTAAAAAAATGAAATATATTGAAAAGGAAAAGTTAGAAAAAAAACCAGCAGTACAAAACTATACTGGTACAAAACTACAAAACCAGCAATTACACAAAATAAAAAAAACAAAAAATTTCTTCTCATCTCACTTCAGTCGATATTATAAATAAAAAAAATTGTATCACTTTGCTTAGCACAAATCAAGACGGTGCATGTACAGGATTTTGCAAACATTAATTTGGCATATCAAAACTCGGTACCAGTATTTTGTAAAAAACTTATCCATAGATGTATCATATCCTAGTCACATACTATCTTACTCTTCAATTTTGATATTTCTAAACATCTGCAACCCAAGAATAAACCATATATCAAAGAATCAAAGAAATCATATATTAAAGAAAGAAGCTGTACTGGAGCCCTAAATCTAGCATTTGGATAGCATATAAAGCTTCTCTAATATTTTGCTGACAACCTGCACCTTTCTCCCCACTTAAACTATTTCATTTAGTATATATGCCTTCTATGTCATTGAATAGTATAAAAAATACTCTAATAAGAAGCATAAACAAGTCAGTCCCTGAAATTGAAAAGAAACTGACAATGAAGGTATACAAAAGTTACAAGTCAGTCCCTAAAATTTTTGTTAACTTACAAGCAAGGCCCTCAAAAATCCAAAATCAGATACCGGTAAGATCAACCGGTGAAGATGTGATCCAACTCCAGATTCATTATCTAATTAATCATTTGAAATATACATTGTATCATTGAGCCAAAGCATAAAGTCTGATAGAAAATAATGAAAGTCATTCTTCATTGATTCATCTGGCACATGATCCGAACAGCATGGTGTTGTTGGCATACAACAACCAGATTCTTGCAAAGAAATGAATGATGGTTTGGCAAACAAAATGGGAAATGGGGTAATTTCATTTTAGCGAAACCTGTTTTTGACCTATGGAACTATGTCGATGAAGCAATATGAAAGAAATTAAAATAACTATTAAAGGCCCTCATTATTTTCCAGAAATTCAGAAGTTTAACTATTTCTACAAAATCAAACTATAATTCAGATGCCAAAGGAACTCTACCAGAAGCCAAGGATGCTATAAGGAGCTCACCTTTTGAGGGTATAATTGTCCAAAAAACAAGCTAAGGAGTCCCCAAGGAAGCTGATCGTCTGGATTAAGTGAGATTAATACCAAAGGAGGCATAAAAAAGTATCACCGAACATGTACTTAGTGCTTTGAAACAGTGGTTGCCAAGCAAGCGAAGAAATAACTGGCCAAGCAAAGAAATTTCTAGACAAAGAGAGAGAACACTATAAAGAAGTGTATACCACTAACTGCCAATCAATTGCTAAAATGCATGAAGCTCGTGTCTTCCAAAAACTTGAAAGTTAATTTACCAATAATGACATTCAACCCTAAAAATTAGGGCTTGACAATAGAACCATTTCGAATCAGAAAAAGCTAAAAAAAAATGAGTACAAACCTTTCTTTCTCTTCTCGATCAGTAGCCAGAATTTTAACCTCTTCCTGTTTTCTCCTTCACTGCGCAATAGAGAGAGCATGCTTCGGTTCTAAGTCTTGAAGAGGAAGACAGTGAGAGAGAGCGCGCTCAATCATGCGTTGAGGGAGAGTACGAATTCGCTAGGGTTTTCTTGCGCGAGAGACTAAAGCGAACAGAGGAGGAAGAGAGTCGGTTCTAAGGCGCGTCGGGAAAAGGAAAAAGAAGCATCGTGTAAAGGAGAAAGAGAGCACGCGTGTGGGAATGGAGTTCGGGAAGCACACTAACAGACAGAGAATTTTTTTTTAAAAAGTTGTGGCAGAAATCGGGAACTCATTTTTACAGAGCAGTTTTTAGTGTGTACAGGTTCGAATTTTTGATGGACCAAAATATTTCCTACATCAGAGACAGAAGATTTATTCTATAAAATTCGAACGCTGATGAGTAGAGGTATTTTGGTCCATCAAAAATTCGAACTCTGTACGCACTAAAAACTGCTCTGTAAAAATGGGTTCCCCAGAAATCAATGACTGATATAATGTTTTGTATTTAAATGGGTAAAGTTTTAACTATTTTTTTACTTCTACACGTAATACTCCATGAAAACAGATACATAGAATCATAATGTGTTCAATGGCTGAGATTGATTGAACGTGATGCTATGATCTTCTCTGAGAAGATAGCCTCTTCATCTCTTTAAAAATTTAAGGAGGTTTTCTTAGGAGTACTGATTTTATGATAGAAAACAAAAATGGATTTCTCTAATTATAACAAAAACGCTAATTACATTTGAAAAATTGAGTTTACAATGATCGAATTAATATAACTTTGAAAGATTTTATTTAGTAGTAAAAGACAATATTTTTCGTTTAAGAGATTGTAGATTTAAAATTCAAATGAAAAGTTTTTTATGAATATTAGAGACGGATTTACTTCCCAACATCGAATAAAAGAAAGAAAAAAAAAACAGAAAAAGTTCCCTCTAATTTACTTTTTGTCATGCGGAAATATTGTAGGTAAATTTAATGTTTTAACTCAACTAATTTGTACCTCTGATGAATTAAAAATTGAAAAATGTAGATAAGTTTTAGTGTTTTCATGTTTGTTCGCCATCTATTACTTCTTATAATTGTAGTGCGCTGAACAGGTCAACATGCACAGCTGTTTGATCAAGCCAAGCACGTAATTGAGATGTTCAAGAGAAAAACCGATCAAAAGAAATGAAAACAAATATTATAGGTGCGCTAATTTTATTTCATTTGTTGAATTTTTGTGTCCAGAGTGGATTAAGGAATTTTTTATTAAAAAAAGAGTCTAAAAAGTCCATTTTATTGCTGAAATAGAATAATTACAGTACCAGTTTAGTCAGGGAACCTGTACTTGTTTTGTTCTAATGGATAGTAAAGAATGAAGGGTCCTTTTTACTCCTTGTAGTTTCTTAATTCTACCAAACAACATCTCTTTTAGTTTGAATTAAGTTTTGCTTTTTCTGTTCGGAATAAACTTTCTTACCTCCTTTTGTATGGATTCTAAGGCGTCAATTATATTGAATTAAGCATCTTTATTATCTTTTCTTGTCTCCTTTGTGCATTTTCTTAATTCGACTCTACTGAACAAGTGCTCGTTAGCCCTGCTCGTTAGCCCTACTTAAAATTTAATTCCACGTGTAACGCAGAACATTCTCCTACTTCATGTTTGGTTGTGGCCTAAAGGGTGGAATAAGGGGTTTAGGCCTCGTTATTCCACCAAACGAGCATTAATTGAGCCGGACTAAGATGGAATAAGCCGATCTTTAGGCCGGCCTAAATTAAGCCACCTCACATGGTGGTTTAATTTTATTCCACATCGTGGCCTAACTCTATTGATTATAATAATATATTATTAGTATATAATTAGTTATATTATTAATTATTATTATTAGTATATAATTATTTAATTAATAACTTTTATTGTTAATATATCAAATAATTATTATAATAATATTATATAAATAGTATTTTTTATTAATAATAATTATTTATTTATAATTATATAATTAATATATTCTATTATTAATATATTAAATAATTATTATAATAATATTATAATATATGTATTTATTATTAATATATTAATATATTAATATTATATAATTAGTATCTTATTATCCATAACTATTATTCATATATCATTACAAAATTAATATCTTATATTTTTAATATATTAAATATTTTCTATGATATTATTATATAATTAGTATATTTTTATTAATAATTTTTATTAATATATTATTATATAAGTAATATGTTATATTGATAATATATTAAATAATAATTATAATAATATTATAATATATTATAGTTATTATTAATATATAATATATAATTAATATGTTATATTTTAATATATTAAATAATTATTATAATAATATTAGAATATAGTATAGTTATTAATATATTATTATTATATAATTAATATCTTATTATCATTATTATTAATATATAATTATATAATTAATGTCGTATATTGTTAACATATTAAATAATTATTATAATAAAATTAATATATTACAGTTATTAATAATATATTAATATTATATAATTAGTTTCTTATTATTAATTGATAATTATATAATTGATATCTTATATTTTTAATATAAATAGTAATTATAATATATTATAGTTATTATTAATACTTTAATATTATCTAATCATTAATAATTAATTAATTTAGGTTTCTAAAACTTTAGTCCACCAATTCTAACCAAAAAAGGAATTAACTTAAGCCATGATCTAACTTTAGACCTCAACCAAACATGAATAATTTAGACCGGTCTAAGTTGGAATAATCAATTTAGGCCTCCTTAGCTTTAGTCCACAACCAAACATGGGGTTAGAGCTTAAACTCCGCTAAAGAGTTTGTCTTCTGCAAATAAAAAATATTAAGATTGTAGTATGTATTTAAAAAATATATACGAAAGTGAAAGATTATATGATCCTCATGTTGTTGTTAAAAAATATAATTGATGAATCAAATTGTGTTATGATTTTAATTAAATACATTTCATTGAAGTAAACTGTATTAACTTATATAATAAATGAATTAGAACAATCAATATTTAAATAAATCAAACTCTTGTTGCAGTAAGTGTTCACTCTACCGAAGAACAAGACAGTAGATAAAAAAAAAAAAAAAAAAAGTCCTTAAAGAGGTTATTTTTGGGTCCTTGGCTGTTCGCAAATATGGATTAAGCTTCCTTAAGGTTTAATCCTCTTCTTTTAGTTTCCTTAATTACTTAATTCTGTCGAACACCAATTTCTTAGCTCATATTAAAAACACCTTTATTAGCCTCCTTTTGTCCGGATCTTAATCTCTTGTCCGGACCTTAAGACACCTATATCTCCTCCTTAAGCGCTTAATCCTTCATCCACGGATTAAGACAACCAAACATCAATTCCTTAGCACTCCTTAAGCTCTTAATCTTTCACTCTTAATCCTTTGTCGACGAACAGCCCCGACAACAAGAGTTTGATTTACTTAATATGTTAATCCTTCGAAAGATTAACATAAATTAAGAGGTCAAGAAAACTTAGATTCCTCTCCTGAACAAATACAAAAGCGTATAGAAAACAATAACAAGATATGATCCATCAACTAAGATATGATGATATTTTATTCTCGATTTTTATAAGTAAGACACAGGAGGCCCAGAAGTGATAAGAGTCTAAACCTCATATTTAAATGGGCTTTTGATTCACCTATTTTAAATGGGCTTCACATGTCACCGATTTCACTGATCACCCATCGAGTCTATCCCTCAATCCTTCCATTTTTATTTCTTGTTATTTTTTCTTGCTTGCTCTTAAAAGAGAACAAGGTTCGTTCTTCTTCTCGTTGCTTCACAGCAAACTACATTTTCCCCTGATTATGACACGATTAAGCCCCAAATCTCTCTCTTCTCCTTCAATTTTACTTTCCAATCTGAGAGCACAATCCGTCCCCTTGTTTCGCTCTCGTGTTGTTTCATCTCTCTCAAAGCCTCCAGCTTTCAGACCCATGGTTTCAAATCGACTCAATTCATTGCTACCTTCTTCTCCTACTCTTATGTGGGGCCCATCTATGGAGAACCACAGAAGGCCCCTTGGTAGAGGTAGAGTTTCTCTATTATATTTTAACTATGTTATGCAGAGTAAGCTTATGTATGTATGCCTTTTTCAGTTATATTATCTAAATGAAGCGAGAAAAGGGTAATGAAATCAAGTTAAATAGGATTAACTGGTACCGACCTAATTGTTAGCCTTTATGGACCAAATTTTACCCCATCCAATCATTTCATCCTTCAATTGGGTTATATGTTGACGGAAAAAAAACTCGTCTTCTATCATTTGTTTTGAGGAAAAAAAAAAAGAGTGAAGAGTGTTTTTCGAGGGTCAATAATAGAGAAGATTAATGGTTAGATTGAGAAGAAAATAATTAAATCCAAAATTAGTTACACAAGCATCATACCGTCATGTGTGCTGACATTTTCTTTTACTTTTACAACTTTTCTTTCGAATAGTATCCTTCAGTTCTGAAAGAAGTGTGAGAGAGAACAAGGAGGTATTAGTTCAGCATCTATTAGTCAATGAAAGTGATCTCAAGCTTTTAATTGAATTGCAAGAGAAAATTGCAAGAGGTTTTTTTTCTGCTCTTAACTTCTTTTGATGTTTGTCAGATTTTTGTTTGAAAATAAATGCAGTATTGTGTGTTTTATCAAACCTGCATGTGTGATATGCAGAACAAGCACCCAACTTTATTGGAATCCATATCCTCTGAGGTAACAGAATATTTTTGTTTGGGTCACGGCCGTCTGATCGGAATCCGGGCCAATCCGGCCTGAGGTGGAATGCACGCCACTTTAATAGTCGTGCGGATTCTGATTAGATGGTCCAGATCCAAACAGAAATATTCTGTTACCTTAGGTGACACAAATTCACTTTTTTGGAGTACTGTAATTGTAAATGATGTTAAATGTTGACAACATGACCTTAGCTTTACTACCTTACAACCCCCACCGCTTCCATACACATGCACTTGTTATCAGTATCATCGATTAAGTTAATCTGAAACTGTAGCTGCAGAGCCTTCTTTTTTATTGAAATATTTTATCAGTTCTTCTTTATATAGTTGACACAAATATCATTCTGTTTCTATACTTTTTCAGGAGTTGATTTGAGCGACTTGGCTCTAGAGCATTCAATCTGTCCATCAAAAGAAAATGGTGGGATGCTAGGCTGGATCCGAAGAGGCCAAACTGTGGGTTTTCTCTTCTGATCTGTTTTTTTTTCTTTTATTTTTCTATTTTTCTTGTTTTAGACGTATTTTATATTTCTGAAAATTTGTTCAGGTAGCAGAATTTGAGGAGGCAGCATTTACAGCTCCTCTAGAGGAGGTGGTGCGGTGCAAGACCAAATTTGGATGGCATCTTTTGCAAGTGCTTTCTGAAAGGTAATTTTACAGATTAATTAATTACCTTACTATACTTTTATTAAATACATATATATCTTTTTATTGTAGGGATGAGTGTGTGCTTGAAGAAATTGCACCGGAGAAGCTTCATGCTAAATTGCAAGACCCTGGATTTCTGGAAGAGGCTCAATTGATTGATGTGAGAGAACCTGAGGAAGTGTAAGCTCTATTAATAGTCTGAATTGATTCATATTTCCCAACCTAAATTCTCTGATATTGGCTTAAAACCTAGTATTTCTCAGATTTGCAAATGATACCTATTTCTAGATTTATTCTATTGTACTTTTAGATATCCTGTTAAATAATGATATTTGTTATTTATTTATTTCTTCTTTGAGAACTATTTTATTAACATTTTATGATTTGTTTTTAAGAGACCAAGCCTCTCTGCCTGGTTTTAAGATCTTACCTCTCAGACAGTTCGGTACATGGGGGCCTGTTATAACTGATGAGTTTGATCCTGAGAAGGATACATATGTTTTGGTTAGTACTCGTTACAAAATTAATACAAGCAAGTTTTCCTTTATTGCTCAATTTTGATGACAGTGTCACTAATTTTGTATTTTTGTAGTGCCACCATGGCGTGAGGTCAATGCAAGTGGCCAATTGGTTGCAGTCACAGGTAGAATTCTTTTCCAACATTATGATATTTACTATTTAGGTTGGAACTATGCCGTTTAACATTCAAATATGTTCTTCTTAGAAGATTGGTCTGATGAGGTAATTTTTTTGTTGTCGTTTGTTTCAGGGATTCAAGAGAGTTTTCAATCTAACAGGAGGGATTCATGCATACTCTCTCAAGGCTGACTCTTCTGTACCTACGTACTGAAAGATCTTACATTAGGTTGACAGAGAAAGGGAGAGGTGCTTTTTTTTTTTTAACCGTGACGGGTTCATGCACTTGGAGAATTTTGTAACTTTGTTTCTGTTGTGTGTCGAGAATTTTTAGTTATTGCTCTTTTTAACAGTAATTTGCTCTTTTTATACATGAGCACTGTAATAATATAAACATGGAGTGGCAGAGAAGGATGAGCAATACAATCTTCAGGAAAATTATTGTTTATAACTTTATTGGATTGTGCTAGATATAAACTGAAAGCGTAATATGTGGAAGGTTTTGTGGTTAAAATTCGGTTAACAAGTTACATAGATATTAAATTTGAATGGCACGACACCTTTGTCCTAAAAAGCAAACTATAAAGCACGCTTAAATTCTATGATAATTAGTTAGATCTTAGATCTACAAGTTTCTACTGCTGTTGTTGCGTCCTCGATGTTTTTAGTTTAAAACGAAATAAGAGGAACAAGGAGAATCTTGTAACAAAGTAAAAGGAACGACCAACCAAACGAATGAATCATATTATCAAATAAGGCGAATCTTGTTTCCATTGCTGCTGCTGTGTCCTCGATGTTTTAAAACGAAATAAAATGAAAATGGAGGTGCGGGGAATCGAACCCCGTGCCTCTCGCATGCGAAGCGAGCGCTCTACCATATGAGCTACACCCCCGTTGATATTATCAATTTAGATAAATAAATAAGACCCATAAAATGTATGGACAACTTTCCATTCAACATCAACATGTCACACCGGAACCGTCGAGATTCGATCTTGGACATTACCAACAATTATCCCAGACCAAAGGGTAATCTGGCCCTTAAGCGACAAGATGTAATCATTGACACGAATGAACAACAATAGACAACAACCAAATGACAGAAGAACAATATAACAAAATTAATCCACTAGACACTACTAGGGTTGTAAATGAGCTGGTTCGGGCCGAGTTGGGTCTTAGCTCAGCTCGTTAATTTTGGACCGAACAAGCTGGACTTAGGACTTTTGAGCTAAAACCTCAATTCAAACTCATGATGAGCCAGTTCGAACTAGCTCGCGAGCTGACAAGCTGGCTCACTGGGTTTGGCTGGACGTTGTTTTAAAAAGAAAATAAATTTTACAAACCTTTTTTGACCGAGTTGAATAGAGCTGCACCGAGCTGGACCGAGTTTGACAGTATAAAATGCACACAAATTCATACAAATTCACAAATTGATGCTTAGCCAAGCTAGCTCGCAAGCTGAAGAGCAAGCTAGGTCCCAGCTCAAACTCATTAATTCTGGACCGAGCTAGTAGCGAGCTGGCTCATTAACAGCTCGGTCCAATAATGAGAGAGCCACGATCGAGCCACAAGCTACGAGTTTTTTTGCCACCCTTGACCACTACTAGAATGAGCACTTGGTTAATTACAATTAAAAACAAACATTAGAGCACACCAGTGTTGTAAATAACGGTATGCGGTCGTCGGACGGACGGGGTGCCGCCAAGCGATTAATCGGTTTGCGGCCGATTAATCGGAATTATGCGGACAATTTAACGTTTTTATTAAATTTATGTGTGTATATATATATATCATAATTTATTAAAAATAATTTATTTAACTCATTAAACTTATCAAATAAACTTAATTTAAGTTAGTTTTATTATTATAACATTACACTATTCTTATTTCTTCGTAACACATAAGCATTTTGCATGTGTAAGTAACACATTTATTTAATGAAAAATAAATTTGAGAATTAAGCCTTTTCAAATACTAATAACATATTATTTAAAAGAAAGAAAACATTCCAACATAAAATCACTAAATTTAATTTATGATAATAACATAATTTCATATATAAACATGTTGTACTAATTGAAAAAATTACATCAGTAAATAAAAAATATATATGATATATAAATAATAGAAGAATTAATCAATTTCAAAGTAAGTAAGAAGAAAAATATATATTTACCTATATTATATATATATATATATATATAAAATATTGGATGTATATCCAAGTACAAATAAAACTACAATATATGATTTATAAATCTTATTATCACACACTATTATAGAAAAAAAAAAAAAACAATGTGAAAAATAAATTTTCACTGGAATAAACAGAAAAAAACGGGAATAAATGGAAAACGGCCGATTAAACGTTCGAAACCGCAAATAAGCGTCCGTTAACAATGTGTGTAACGGTGTGGCCACCGTTTCCGTTTAAACGACCGTTAACAGTGTTTTTTACAACACTAGAGCACACAAACTCCTCCACCCCACCCTCAGGGTCCGGATCTCCTAAAGCTGTGCTCTACAAATATGAGGGGAACCGTCATTAATAGAAGAAAAAAAAAAAAAAAAAAAGGACCCGCCAATTTCACCTCGTCTCCACTCCAATTTGGAGTGAAGGATTTCGCCAAAACTTCATAGTGTATTCTCCACACTGTAGCAATTTCCTTCGCTCTTCTATTTCACCTCTTCTGAAACAAGGTGAACCCACGGACACGGTGAAATTTCCCCTTGGTCTGTATTTCTCCCTTCCCTTCGCTTTAGTTCCACCCGCCTGGAGCACGCCCTAAAGTAACTCAATTTTTTGGTTTCGGATCGAGACCGTCCAATTCGAATCCATTGCTTTGGATTCATTTCGGAATTCAAATTCATTCTCGGAATGTGCATGCTTCAGATCCAAATGAATTGTCTCGGATTCAAATCGAACGGTCTCGAAATTGAGTTACTTCACGGGATCTGAGTCTAGAGCATGTAAATCGAATTCCGGTGAGTTGATCATAGCTCTACAATTAATAATTTTTTATTTATCAATCACAAGCTGGACTTATTGAATTATCAAGGTTGAACCTATTCAAACTACTCAAGTAGTCAAGCCAAACTCGAACTCAATTTATTAGATTTTATGTGATTTTTTATTTTTTAAATAATTAAAATTAAAACGTACTAATATTTTTGTGAATACGTGTAAAAACTTCAAGTTTGAAATAAGGATGAGAATTTTTTCGTGAATATTAAAGGATTTGGTCACTTGATCTCCAACTTATATTGCATGAATACGGATATGGATATCGTATCAGGTATGATACGGAACACGACAATACGGTAATTTTAAACACGATATGGGCAGTGGCGGACTCAAGAAGGATCAAGGCTAGGCAAGTGCGTACCTCTGGATTCGAATTTTTTTTAGACCCAGTGGTATTTTATATTTGTGCCTACCTCTGAATTTAATTCATGGCCCAATAGAAGAAAATTACATGCAAAAGAAAGTCAGCCCTGACTGATTTGCATAAAGAAAGAAAGAAAGAAAAAGACGTTGTCCGGTTCGCTGCTCCACTTAGAAGAATTATTGATTTGTTAGGAGAAAAAAGAGGTCATCTATTAACAATATAAATATGTACCATGTCATAACTAATCATTCTGTAACTTGGATCACGTGTCATGTCGTGAGCAAATTTGGAAGGATGGTCATGACACGTCAATTGTTTTTTTTTTTTTTTTTGATAAAAGTGGGATTACTCCCACCGATTTCTATTGAAGAAACCAAAGAACAAGGAACTAGTACCAAACAAGTGGTACCTATCCTTAATGTTTGTCAAATACCAACAATCTGAAAATAAAATAAAATAACTAGATATTCACGCCGTAATCACACGTGACGTGTCCAAACGCGATCGGTCGCGTTTAACTTTTTTTTTCGTAATTTAGCTTAGTTTATTTAAGATTCACTGTTCCAAACATAACGGTCATAATTATACGTGACTATGTGTCGTGACCAAATCTTTTATGTGGCATGTCTTGTCATGCCAAATTTTAGAAAGATAGTTACGGTATGTAATCGGCACACGTGCCGTGATATATTCGGTTATGCCGTGACTTTTTAGATTCCTATTCACTACTCAACTTCGATTTGTTAGAAAAAAAAAATATACTCTTGTCAATATTTTATGCCTATGATCGAAATCTTGAATCTGTCCTGAATACAGATATCGAGTGATACGATACGGATATCTATACAGAATACGATACATATCAAATACGGATACAGGATGATATATGAAGTATCGGTAACACAGGCTCCAACTTAATTATTACTAAAGCAAAATATATGCGTATGCTGAATATAAATTAAAAGGAATAAAATATGCAATCTGCTTATGCTTGGATGAGGTCGGCCTAGTGTTGACCAAACGGTCCGGTCCGGTCCAAATTCGGCCGGTTCACGGTTCCGCACGGGTCACGGTTCTCACGGTTCAAGGTTCTACACGGTTCGGTTCCGACGGTTCTAACTTGAAATAGTTGGCTCAAAACCTTGCTAGAACCATGGTCCAAATTCATACGGTTCGATCCGGTTCCGGTCCGGTCCAATTAGGTCTACATTTTTTTTCTTTTCTTAATATCTTGGTAAGAAACAAATTTTACAATACCGAATTGTGCAATTTATTTTACAGTATAAAAATAATTTGATCCTTTCATGATTTGAAGTATACTCAGCGCAAGCTGTGTAACAATGCTACGCATTCATATTTTAATCTAAAAAATTTTGTTTGGTCGAATAGATTTATTTAATGTGATCTACTATCATCGTTTTATCTGAATGTACAAAATAGTTAGAATTTTTTTCTAAGAAAAACATATAATATAATTTTACAACAATATTTTAATTAACTTTTTTTTATCATCCATATATCCAATCAGAACTTCAAATTGAAATTAAGAGTTCTTGTACAGGCAATCAAGAATATGCTAGCAATGTAGCCTGAATATAAACTGATTAAATGAACTATCATCTGGACAATTTATCTAAACAAATATATTGACATATTTTAATAAAGATAGACCAATGAAAGAATATTTATTTAGTATAAAAAGAGTTTGGGCTATCATCTGGACAATATATTGACGGATTAGGTCCTGTCTGGTCCGGTTTTCACGGTTCACCGATCTAGTAGGGTCCGGTTTAGTTCGGTTCTAGTCCAAAATATTAGCTAAAAATATTTCTAGAACCTTAAATTGAATCGGTCCAGTCTGGTCCGGTTTTGAACCTCGGTCCGGTTTTGAACCTCGGTCCGGTTCTTGAACCCCCAGTTTTTTTCAAAACACTAGGTCGGCCGGCCGGGTAAGGTACTTCTTTTCCGTGAGGGGGTGTCCGATACTCATCGGACCAAACTCGGTTCGATAGGTGTTTTTACCGTCCGATTCACTTCAAAATCGGTGCACACATATATTAAAGGAAACAACACGGATATTAAAATGACCCGCACAGATCTTGAAGTGAATTGGACGGTAGAAACTACCCATTGAACCGAGTTTGGTCCGAGGAGCATCGGACACCCCCTCTCCCACTTCTTTTTTACCTTTTCTTTTCTTCTCATTTTTTTTTAGTTCGTTTCGACTTTCCTGTCTTGCTGACACCTTTAAATTTTCATTCCAGGTTTTCAAGCCCTGGATTATAAAATTATAATAACGTATGTAGTGTTATTGGTTGGTCATTGGGGTGACGTTATGGCTATAGTGTCGTTACTGAAACTTTCTGTCAACGAAAATTGGTAAGATCTTGCCACTGCTGCCTTCCTTTTTAAAACAAAAAAAAAAAGACGGAAGGATAAACACGCACCTCATATATCAAAGTTTCTTTGTACCGCCTCTTGTGTTGCTAACGGTGTAGTATAGTCTCACAGCATGACAGAGTCAATAATTAGCATAATAACAACATAGTGACGGCGAACTATTCGCAGATAATTAATTCCCGAATTATTCGGTTTTTTGGTGATGCCGAACTGAACGACAAATTATTCGGTTGACTGAACTTGGACCGCATAATTCACAAATTTTACGATTTTTTTCCGAATTTTTCACAGAATTTTATTTTTTGATTATTTTTTTGTTTTTGCTCCCTTACAAAACTAAGATCTCTGATCCGAATAATACCGAATTATTCCCGTATCACGAATTTTTAACCTCGCTAAACCAAACCTAAATAATTGATTTGTCACTATGAATAACAATATACGCGAATAATTCACGTTTTATTCATTTTTATGACGTTTTCGAGCTGAACTCGGAATAATTGCAAAAAAAATGTATAAGACGTTTTATTCACGAATAAAACGCAAATCACGAATTATTCGCGAGAAAAATGTGAAAAAACGAGATTTTTTTTTTTGGGGTATTTTGGTTTTTTCTTTTTTTGCTTCCTTGTAAGAGATCATTCTCGAATTATATCTGAATCATAAGTTTTTATTTCCGCTGAATTGAACCTGAATTATTTGTTTGATACTATGATAATTAGAGGAACCGTTACTCAAGAAGCGCCATAGGAAACTCTGATCCTAGTCATCATTACTTCATCAACTATATAAAACACTTATCCCTGCCAATAAAATATTTTTAGGCATTTTTACTAGAAGAGAACCGCAGGACCAGCCTTTTGAACAGACTGATCTACTCAGTACGCAAATGAAAAAAAAAATTTATTAATACATATGTTATGGCATAACTTATAACTGGCTTCTGGTGTTGAGTTTTAGGTTTTTTTCAATGTCAGCATGAGATCTATGAAAAGTGATGATGTCAAAAAAAAAAAAAAATGTCAACGAAGCTACTTTTCGGAAAAAAAAAAATGGCAACCGGCTAACAAGGGATCTATTAACGATGTTCAAGGATCTTTTATTATGAACTGGTCATCAATAAAAATAATTATTATGAGTAGAAGTAGGTGTTTTTAAATTCAAGTTTTTTTTTTTGTGAATTCAATTTTAAAATTTATCGGATTGACTTCAAACGACAAATTCAAATTGTGGAAATCTTTCTATCTTATGAGTAATGCGTCTACATGCGAAAATTTTAAAATTTACAATTAATTTTGTAATAGAGTCAAGTGATCAAAAGGTGTCAAAAAAAAAAAGAATGTATTGAAATTAATTTATAAACTTTTTTAATTTTGACCACTTGGTTTTATACTAAATTAATTCAAAACTTTAAAGTTTTCACATGCAGACACATCACTCATAAAGTAGAAGAATTTCAACAGTTTGAAATTTGGATTCGTCATTTGAAACCAATTCGATAGATTTTAGATAGATTTTAGAGTTGGGTTCACGTAGATTTTATCTAAAAAAATAGGAATAATTATTCTCTACGTTGCTGGAATTTTCTTGGTTTTTTTATTTGTAGCATTAAAACAATAAATAAATAAAACAGCATGGAAATTCAGATTCTAGCTCAAATGTAGACTTAATTTGCGCTTCACTCGTGATAAAATCTTTCACGGTAGAACATCGAGATTTTTCCATAGACTTAAGTCTCCATTTATGTTGGAATCCAAATTTTTTTCTGACTGCGTACTTTTTTTTCAATTATTTTTTATATACTACAAATAAAAAAATCGAGAAATTTTCAGCATGGATAGGGTTTGGTTGGAGATCCGCACGAATTTTGTATCGTAGGATAAAATTTGCGCTGCAAATTTTCAGTGCGGCAAAGATTAATTCACCAATAAAATTCTATCATCTATATGAAATTCGTATAAGATAGATATAAACTATGTTTACAAAATTAAACATTCTTCATATTTATCTGAATATTTTACACAAATTTTGCATACGTGATGTAACTGTTGATTTTTTTTCGATACAGAGATAAACTTTGGTTACGTTTTGAGTCACATTGAGGGATGACACTAATTCATGTTAGCGATCAGTTATTTCAAACCATATTCCATATTTAAATGGATGATTGGTTGTTTAATTTGCTGCTAAGCCCCGTCGGAAAATTTTTTTTCTAACATCCGGAAAAAATTAAATTAATTCAATGACCCGGAAAAAATTAAATTAATTAAATGACACCCGGATTAACTTTTCTAATAAAATACCACTTCCGCAAGCTGGTTTTGCACACCAATCCTTCCGGATGCGCAAAATGGTCTGGCGCACCACGGTGCGCAAGCTGGTTTGGCGAACCAGTCTGGTGCGCAATCTGGTTTGGCGAGCCAGCCAGGTGCGCAAGTTGGTTTGGTGGACCGACCTCTGCTGCTATTAAAACCGATTTTTTATCACTGTTTTTCATTCCACAACCATCAACGAAGACAACAAGTTTGACTGTAAGTTTTATCACTGTAAATTTTTTTCTCTTTAGTCCCTTATTTTTAAAATTATTATTTTATATTCTTTTTAAATTAACTGTAAATTTATCAATTGATAGGTTTGTTCCTTAATTCAACCAATTATGATTGTAATTGTTTGTTATTTTGGTGGTGAAGTTTTAAACGGGCCAAATGGTGTTTATTACAGTATCCAACCTTCGAAAATATTCAATATAAGTCCAGATTTAGATTTTAGAGGTATAACTAAAGAAGTGTATCTGCAAGTTGGTATTGATCTCAATTATTATGAACTGGTAATTTCTGCAAGGATCAATATTGGTCAAGGCAACCAGACCTGGTTCCAACAGCTACCGGTACAAGACGATAATAGTTGAGGTTTGTATACCTAAATGACAATGAATTTGACCACTTCTTTCAAGTTCCTAGAGTTATATGTTATAACTAACCCTAGACAGAACCCCAGACGTAACCCAAACCAGAACACCAGAGATAACACAAGAGTTAACCCCAAACAGAACACCAGAACTATGCCACAAATGACCCAGGGTCGGGTTCGTGAGCAATCTATGACGGGTCCTATCCGGACCCTAGCTTTAGGAAGTACTAATCGGTCCTCATCTGTAGGGGCTGGACCTAGTTGTTCCCAAACCAACTTGCGCACATGGCTGGTTCCCCAAACCAGATTGCGCACCAGACTGGTTCGCCAAACCAGCTTGCGCACCGTGGTGCGCCAGACCATTTTGCACATCCGGAAGGTTTGGTGCACAAAACCAGCTTGCGGAAGTGGTATTTTATTAGAAAAGTTAATCCGGGTGTCATTTAATTAATTTAATTTTTTCCGGGTATTAGAAAAAAAATTTAGCCTATATGTTAAGTTATTTCAATTAAAATTTGAATTAGCTGCTATTCTAAACAATTAAGTTAACTGTTAATCTCGCAAACGTTGTTCTTGGTTCAAACAAAAATGGATCCTATACAAGAAATGCTTTATTGTGAGAAAGAAAATTGGCACCTTATTTTGTATTGGAATAACTTTTTTTTATCAAATTGTATTGGAATATATTACATGTATCTCTATTATTATATTAAGCATGTAGATGTCCTAATTCGTCAATGGTTGTGATTAAAAGATGAAATTTTAAATTGAATATCGGCCCTCCAATCAAATAGTATGTCTTTTTTTTATTCTATGCATTTTTTTTTATGAGAAAATGTAATATCCCCCAAGTCTAGTCCTTGGAAAATCCCCGAACCAGTTCCCACACGCTTTCAACTATCATTAACAGCAGCAGTCCCCTCATGCAGTCCTCCAACACCAATCAAGTGTCTATAAACATCTTACATTAATTATTTAAACTTCAATACTTAATTATGTAAACTCTCAGTTTAACTAACTGCTTTGACCAGGACCACTCGTAGTACTTTGACCAGGACTACTCGCAGTACTTTGACCAGGACCACTGGGACCGCTTGTCGAAGTTCTCTAATGACTTTTCCAAATTAAAAACTAAACCAGAATCAGTTTAAATCTTGCAAACTATTTCTTTGAATCCTGTAAAGTGTAAACTATTTCTTTGAGTACTATAAACATAACAAACATTAAGTTTACAGAGTTATTTGATAAGATTTACATAATTCAAAATTTTGAAAGAAGCATCTAGATGCAAAATTTAAAAAAATTGAAAACTAAAATAAAATTTTGAAAAAAAATAAAATTTTGAATTTTTTTTTATCGATTTATAGTATTCAACGAAACTGTGTACAGAGTTATGTGATTTACAGAAATCAAAATAATTAGATGAGGTATCTAGATGTAGATTTGAAAAAAATATTATATGTATTTGTTTATAGAATTTTAAAGTGGTCTTGGTTAGTTACTGGTTTTTAAAAGTTGTCATTTCTTCTAGAATTTACTAAAAAAAATTATAGGGCCATCTTTTTCATAGTCAGGATGTCATCTTTCTACTAATTTCAACTTAAAACGTTAAAATATGAGACTTTTTTTGTGACTTTTTTTAACATATGTATGAACTTTGATAGCATTTTTGTTGTGCTTTGGCTTGAAAAAGTGTGTTAGGAATTGTGCTCGTCAAAAAGTTACTGGATTATATGGTTGGAAAGTTACTTCTGAAGAAGAAACACAGCCATTGTTACTAATCGATACAATGATTAGTTTTCATTTTTCGTAAATTGCGAGTCTTATCCAAATTACAGCAACAGTTTTGAGTGACAGTATGGGCAGTGAAATAATTCTTCAATTTGTTTAGTTGATAATAAATGCTGTCGAATACGGAATTTGGATCACACACAAGTATTAAGTTAATAAACGGATAAAAAAATGTCAAACATTTGCCAGATTTTGGGGTCAACATAATGATATCGTAATCATTTAAGATGTGGAATTCCATCCATCTTTTTAACGAAAATAAAAGTCAGGATTAATTTGGTATGAACTAAAAAATTAAGAAACAAATTGAGAATTTAATATTTTAAGAATCAAAATGACAAAAGAATGTATTGAACGATGCATTTTACACTTTGGAGTAGAACTAATGTGTTCTTAATTTTATCAAGTTATTTTGTGAGCTCAACTCTAAAATTTATTAAATTAATTTTAAATTTTGACCATTTAATTTTATACTAAATTAATTTAAAATTTTAAAATTTTCACATAAAGTAATAGATTTTAAGATTATTTGAATATAATCTAATAAACTTCAGAATTAAGTCTACAAAATTTCTCGATAAACCTATGAACACCTGGTTCTTCTCTACACTTTGCATTATTACAGAAGAAGTGCTTGAAACAGTTTGAAATGGTTCGAGCCTGAAGTCATAAAATACTGCTGTTTTATTGATACATGAACTTTCTAGAAAAAAAGTCAACTTTGTACGAAGATACTCCCGGTGTATCCAAATAGAAGTTCAGAAAGGACGCAAAGTCGTGGCAGGAGACTAGAGCAAGTCTTGTACGTCTGTAACGCATCATCTATCAACAATACAGCGACGGATAACTAGTCCAAGTTGACCCAAACTATTCTCATAACAGTGACCTTCTACAAATATGACTACAGAGATATAGTTGCAGATGAACTGAAGTGGATTCTCGGTGCTGACCACTGACCAGAGTCGAGGCCGCCTCCATTTCTTCTCCTTCACTTCTCTCTTTTCTTCCAATCGCACCAAACCTCCTAGAAATTTCGTCACCTCCGCTCTCCCAACCCGCCCAAAAATTCTAGGGTTTGATTTTTGCTACAGGATCAAGTAGCTAGCGTACGGCGCAAGTGTGAGAGAGGGAGTAGTGTCTTGTTTGATTTCTTTATCTGCTCTGTTCTTTTTTGTGGGAAAAAACAAAGTTTCACCTTTCAGGTTCTAGGAAATTGTATTGGAGGGCCAACAAGAGAGCGTTTTATTTGGTTCTGTAGAAATTTTGAGAATAATCTGAAATTGGAGGTGAAATATTTCCCGTGGTTGGTGTATGGGGCGGGATGCCGAGCTTTCCTTCTTCGCTGGATCGAACTCAGTAAGGCTCAAAATTTTCCGTCTTTTTTCCCATCCGTTGTTTTTGATTGATTGTTATTTTTTAGAGGTTTAGTTTGAAGGTCGTGAATCTCGAGGTTTAGCGAGTCAAAAAAACTGTTAGATATTGTAGTACGTCTCTTTTAGCTTGTATAGTACACTACTTGCTGGTAAAAAGAAAATATTATGATCTTTTGGAACGAACAAATCTGCTGTAGTATGTTATAAAAAAAAAGGTTGATCTTTTGGGACGGACAAGCCTCTTGTACTATCTTATTAAAGATAATTTGCTTGATAGTTGAATGGTAACATAACGCATATATTTTTAAAATTGATAGTTCTCCATGTTAATCGATTATTTTCATCAAAAGAGTGAAACTACATGACCGAACTTCAAGGATCATGAAGTATGATCTTCATTGGTTAATAGTGTCTCGGTTTGTCTATTTGTTGATTTAAAATTTGAGAACATACATTTACATCATTTCTCCATATAGTAAGTTTTTCCTTTTTGTTCATTCAAATGAGGTGGCAAACTATCTGTAAATATAGTAAGTTGTATTTATCTTAGTTTTGATTCATGCTTGTTGTAATCTGTCTCCAGGGGCACAGATGGTACTAGCATGCAAAACCCTAGAATAGCTGAACTTCAAGCATTTGGTCAATCTATTGGTTTTCAAATTGATAGTTCTGCTGACATCAGTCCAAGCACAGGTACTTGGGTCATTTTCTTTTTACTTTAGAAAACCAAATTTCAATTAGTTATACAAAAATGTTGTTATCTAAAATTCAAATTGTTTCAACTTTAGGTAACAAATTCAACACAAATTTAAGTGGTCAGGCTAGTACTGCCAATCTCCCTCTTCTGTCCAAGTTTGAATCACTTCGCAAGGTATCATTTGTTTGCTTGTTAAATGATTGACTTTATCTTCTGGGAGAAAAATCTAAATTCTCTATTGTTGAACTTTTTTTTGTGCCACTTGACAGGTTCTGACAACACCTGATTTAACAAACTCTGAAATATTGAACCAAGAGAAGTCTCCAATGGCAGATACTAGCCCTAGAACTGACACCTCAACGGTTGATACAGACGACAAGCGGGTTAGCCCCTCTCCCTCCACAGTTATTCTTTTGTTAGTAGTTCTAGCACAAGTTGAATACTAATATAAATAAATATGCAGTTGGAGGGAGGAAGCGGCGGTATGACGCTGTCAAATTCAAGTGGATCGAAAGAAAAAAATCTCGACCAGAAGGTACAGTTTGCTAGTATTACCTGCGATGTTTTATTTATTTATTTCTTTTTGCATATTTGTAAAGCATGGATTTTGTGTTGGAAATGTGTTCTGTAGCAGACACTTCGGCGGCTTGCTCAAAATCGTGAGGCTGCAAGAAAGAGCCGCTTGAGAAAAAAGGTACTAACAAACTTCTAGTTATATTCTATGAGGAGGGATCCACTTGCAACATTTTGGATCTTACAACATGTTACAACATTCGATTTTGCGATTTTCAAAGTCCAAACAGTCGATCCAAACCATTCAACATGATTCTAAATTAAAATGTGCTTTGAGATCAAATTTTACAATTTTTTGAATTTTTTTACTATTTATTAAGTATTTTACAAAACTGCTGTTTTTCAGTGTCCAGAATTGTCTAAAAACAGCAGTTTTGTAAAATACTTAATAAATAGTTAAAAAATTCAGAAAAATGTAAATTTGGTCTCAAAGCACATTTTAATATAGAGATCATGTTGAACGGCTTGGATCGATTGTTTGGACTTTGAAAATCACAAAAACCGAATATTGTAACATGTTGTAACTTTCAAATATTGTAAGTGGATCCCCCCTCATTCTATATATAGTGCTGTTTGCTCACCAAGTAAGATTGCATGAGCCAACAGGGGTAAATATATTTCTAATATAACAATGCATTATTCTTTTTTCAAAGGCATATGTGCAACAATTAGAAAGTAGCAAGCTTAAATTGGCTCAGCTAGAGCAGGAGCTTCAACGGGCCCGCCAACAGGTATGGTTGTGTGGTCTCATTATCTTCCTTTTATATTCTTGATTTAAATTTGTTGATCAAACAAGGAGTTTTTTTTTGCAGGGTATTTTTATTTCAGGTTCCTCTGATCAGTCTCATTCCATGGGTGGAAATGGTGAGTACATTGTCTCCTTGTTTTGTTTGATGCTTGGTCTATTTGTCACCTGAGAAATGTTGCATACTGAAAGGTTCGACCCTTTTATTTAAATGTGTTTAATTGAAGAGAAACATATGGAAGAAGGGGAACTTTTTTTTTTGGCACTGCATACTTAATAATTTGTACCGATGGGAACAGGTATCAGTAACACATGCAACTCTTATTATTGGGCAGTTTAGAGATGCTCGAACAACACTCACAAGCAAAACATAAATATTTCTGTAGGGGCGATGACTTTCGACATAGAATATGCACGTTGGTTGGAGGAGCACAACAAGCAAATAAACGAGTTGAGAGCTGCTGTAAATGCTCACGCCGGTGATACCGATCTGCGCAGCATTGTTGACGGCATAATGGCGCATTATGACGAGATTTTTAGACTGAAGGGGATAGCTGCAAAAGCGGATGTGTTTCACATTCTTTCTGGTATGTGGAAGACTCCAGCTGAGCGCTGCTTCCTCTGGCTCGGTGGATTCCGTTCATCTGAGCTACTAAAGGTAAATAAATGAATAAAATCTTGAGTATTTTGATCTGTATTTACCAGGTCCATTTAGGACCAACATGAGTATTGGAAGTTTAATATTTTACATGAGATTAGAAGTGATTGAATTTTTCAGTTGTGTTGGAGAGTGATTGACAGCTTGAAATTCAATTTATTTTTTATTACGGAAGTTAGAATAAAAGAATTCTTTTATGCCTAAGTTGAGACTCAGTTTGCCTTTATTGACCCAATTCAGCCACCAAAATCCAAAAAACGCAAATTGAAATTTGAAGAAAGAAAATCTCATTGTGCCCTAGTTTATTGGATACATATACCTGACTATTATTTTTACTAATATTGCTTGAATACAAAAAAAATTGCAGCTGTTGACAACCCAACTGGAGCCGCTGACGGAGCAGCAACTGCTGAATCTAAGCAACCTGCAGCAATCCTCTCAGCAAGCCGAAGATGCTCTCTCGCAAGGCATGGAGGCATTGCAACAATCACTAGCGGAGACCCTGGCAGCGTCACTCGGCCCCTCTGGATCCTCGGGCATTGTGGCCAACTATATGGGGCAGATGGCCATGGCCATGGGCAAACTCGGCACCCTTGAAAGCTTCCTTCGTGAGGTACACAAGCACTGCCACATAAAAATCATCATCATCCCTTTCCATAAATGGTTTTTGGACCTTTTAGTACTGGATTTTGGATTAGTATATTATCCTTTATAGGAGGCTACAGTACTATGCATAGTGCATATTGGTCGATCTGAATTGTTGAACATGATTTCCATATGAAAATGTAAATTTGGTCTGTGGCCTTGTAAAGTTAACAGTAATGGATGATCGTCAAATCCCTTTTCCAGAAAATTTTATCTAGAAGGATTATATTTCTGTATATGATGGTTATTTTTATGTTTAAAGTCTGTATTTCTGTCTTTTAGGCTGACAACTTGAGGCAACAGACGTTGCAACAGATGATACGGAGACTGACAACCCGTCAGTCAGCACGTGCGCTTCTTTCAATACATGACTACTTCTCGCGGTTGCGTGCTCTTAGCTCGCTATGGCTAGCTCGGCCACGTGAGTGAGTAGAGCAGTTGTTTAATATTCTTTCCTGATATGCTTTGTGGAATCTTCTAGAAGATTATCTTGTAGCCTGACTTTGGTTAGCTTGTTGAATTTGCAATTTATTCTCTAACGGGGTTGTTAATGTTATGGTTCAGACCACTTGTAAATTTCTTGCTGGACATCAAACAGTTGTGGTTCTTGGTGTATAATGCTACTGTACTAATAAGACATTGTTGTACAATATTTAGAATTATGATGTTTTATGTAATAAAATTCATGATGAAATTAATAATAGATGCGCTCAATTATGTCTGTGCACTGTAGGAAATTTTGTCTCAACATAGAACAATCACGATTTGGGTGCGTTTATAATGTCTTATGAACTGGTAATAGAAGTATTTCATACCTGCTTCGTTTTTTTCGATAAAAAGAGCAGGGTCCCTAGCTTTCATTAACCATATTCGGTTACAGGGGTTTTTTTTTTGAGAATATTCCATGTCGCCATTACCTCAACATCAATTTTGGGATTCCAGAGGGACTAAACAATTAAAGTAAAGGTTGTAGTTAATCCCTACAGATCAACTACAAATATCCCTTTTAGCCTTACAAACCATGAAGATGCTTCTTTTATCGTCAGCCAATTAAAGACACCAAACTCATTTTTCATTTTTCCCACCAACAAAGCTTAACAGTGGAAGACCATTTGTTGGCGAATCTATGTTCCAGCAAGGAACTTGAGAAACTTTGTTGGTAGATATTGGGTTGGGGGGGGGGGGCGGCGGCGACAGCCTGGCATTGAGAGAGAGGAGAGGACGCAAAGGAAAGAGGTATTTGTGTCATTTCAATATTTAAATTAATTAAATAAAAATTAAATAGATA
Source organism: Carex cristatella (assembly GCA_024447775.1). NCBI lineage: Eukaryota > Viridiplantae > Streptophyta > Magnoliopsida > Poales > Cyperaceae > Carex > Carex cristatella. Next base: position 2,446,684 of record JAJHPF010000024.1, on the reverse strand, counting down.
AAAGGGTATAGAAAAAATAATGTAAAGTTTGTATGAGTATATTGGATATTATGTTGTTTTGATTGGAAAATTGACTACTTTAAAATTTTATATGGACATATTAGAACTTTTTCAAAAAAAAAAACATGTAATGAAGACGAATAGGCGCACCAGAGTTTTTGTAGAAAATCACAAGATTTAAAACATTAAATTGATGGCAGGTGCATTTATTTACCGGTTACCATAGTCTTTTGACTTGGTCGTTTCAAATTAATACAGAACATAACGGACGGCTGTCAGATAAGTGCAAATTGGCAGCTGCAGAGAAAAATCGAACGGTTTAGAGAGGACGTTACTATAATTTATATATTTTCAAAATTTTAACTATCAATCTGAACTGTTTAATATAATCTCCATAGATTGAGTAGAGTGAGTACATGGTACTATGCATATGAATTAATATTTTCATTTCAAAATTCTAACGGTCAATCTGAACTGTTCAACATGATATTCATATGAATATATACTTGCAAACCAAATTTTATATTTTTTTAAATTCATTTACTATTTTTAAGATAGGTAAAAAATCACTGGATGGTTCAGAATTTTCAGATCAAGTGATTTTTTACCTATCTTAAAAAATATGTAAAAGAATTCTAAAAAAATATAAAATTCGGTATGTAAGTACATATTTATATGGGTATTATGTTGAATGATTCGAATTGACTATTAGAATTTTAAAAACAAAAATATTGATCCGTATTATGAATCAATTCGTGATATGCATAGTACCATAGACTTATCTCCATATAAAAAGAAATGAGGCTCCTTATATATTAAGATCTATTAATAATATTTTTATTTTTTAAATTTGGACAGTTTTTCAAATAAAATAAAAAACTTTAACAATTAAAAAATACATAGACATTGTCCATCTAATGGATTAGTGATAAGCGGAAAATATATATACATTTAGATATGTTCGATCTTGGTTTCACAATAAAAATTCTCTAAATATCTCGTATTTTGGTATATAAAAGACCTATATTGCATCCCGAATCAAAATATTACATTTCCTTACTTTCAATTGCAGAAAACAGCGAAAAAACACTCACTGCGACCCACACTGGACACAGTACGGGCCGCACTCAGCACTTAGTCAAATCTGGGAGGCTCGCAAGGAGGAAGGGAAGCAAACTGAGGGGAATACGACCCGCACTGGAGGTCAGTGCGGGCCGCACTCAGTACTAGACAGATTTCTGAAGAAACAATTCCAATGCGACCCGCACTACGGTTGGTGCGGGCCGCACTCAACAAGAAGGCAGAATGCGACCCGTACTCATGGTAATGCGGTCCGCACTTTATGTTACGCTCAGCCAGGAGAAAAGTCCGAGAGGAATGCGACCCGCACTGACTCCCAGTGCGAGCCGCACTAATAACTTAGTCAAAATTTCAGAAAATCCGGAAATAGAAGAAGAAGAGAAATAACCATAATGTGACCCGCAGTGATACCAGTGCGGCCCGCACTCCGAAGGCGCAGGAAGTTAAATAAGGAAACTAACCCCCAGTGCGACCCGAATTGACCGCAGTGTGGGCCGCATTCATACTAAAAATGCGGTTTCGCTATTTTTGGAAGGCCAGATCATGCCCGGTTGGCAAAAGTTAGTGGGTTCAATAATAGAGGACGTGTGGGACACTGTTCCCCACGTTTCTAGGGTGTTTTCTAGGCTATAAAAGAAGGAAAATTATTCACCATCTGGCATGAATCCATACTCTACCAATTGAATTCCACATTCCACATCTACTTAGAGCAAGAAGTGAGATTAAGAGTTTAGACAAGGAGAAAAAGAGCATAATTTTCAGAGCAAGAAGGCAAGGCAAGAGATCTCCATAGGAGTAAGGGTTGTAATCATTTCTTTTCCAATTCCTCTTTGTTTTAGCCAACTTGTAATGAATTTCTATTGTAAGTTTTGCATCTCCATGAGAGGCTAACTTCCTCTCTAGAGGTGTAGGTCAAATGCATAAACTTGTTTGATTCTATTCTATTTGATTCTTTGTTTTTATGATGATTGTTTGATTTGATTGTTAATTTCTGTGATTTATTCTTTGTGATTCCCATAATTTGTGCTTGAATTGTAGTTATCCCGCTTTAGGTCTTTTAGACTCCAAAGTAGCTTAGGATCATATAGGATAATATCAATTATGTCACAAAGCCATTAGGATTTAGGTTAGAGAAACATCATCTTTTAATTTAAACCGGAACTACAGAAATTAAGATTAGAGTTTGATATAAAATTTCACGGTTGGAGTCAAACCCTAAGTCGGGACATCTTGAACCAAATTAGAGATTGGTATGAGTTGCCTTCACCGGCTAAATTATTAAGTACCGAGATCTAAGGAGGTGATAGACTCACAAAAACTTTATATCCTAGATGATTAAGGCGATATACTTTACCGTGAAGTTATGATCATCTAGGCACGTTACTAATTCACGCAAGTGACACTTTTTAACATATTTGGTTAGAAACCCCATCAAAATCAAACATGAATTTAAACAAACCAAATAGATAGGATTAAATAAGGATTGTAGACCGAAAGCCTCTAGATTCTCCAATCTTTGCCAAAACCCTAATTTCATTTTACTCTTTCTTAGTTTTTGTTTAATCTTTCAACTCTTCGGGTATTGAACCCACCTACTTTAGAAATTTAGAAATTAAAACATTCTCAAACAAACCTTCCAAACAAACAATTCTGAAATTATTCTCTAGAGCTAAAATTAAAATCTCCCCTTATCCCTTGGATCGATACCTTTTATACTGTATCGATAGGTTGTGTGCGCTTGCAATCGACCATTCATTGAGTATTTAGGTTTATAAATTTAAAAGTAAAACGAGTATTAAGTCATAGCAAAAACCCTATACCAAACTACTCAACAATTAGTTGTGTGTCTAATTTCTATAGCTTGAACGTTTTTTATATCACATCGTTAAATACAAACTGTTGCATATTTGAAATAGTTTGATGAATGTTAAAATTCACTTTTAAGTTTCATCTTTGTTACATGTATACGATATATTAGATTTAGACAAATCAAAATTTAAACATCAATTAGTTTTTTTTTTATAAATATCAATTGCATGCATTGATACTTGATAGTCATTAATTTTAAACTGTTGTAATTTTTTAATTATTTAATGAATGATAACACGTACATAATTCTTATTATAATAAAATAATATGTACACTATATAAATGATACCTCCGACATCAAATGCAATTTTTATATTATACTTAATATCATTTTCATCTCCTTACTCGGTAGCATGCATGTTTGACGACTAACCCGTGACACTATATGATTGCTACTTCTAAATCCGCCGCAAACAAACCGTTACTACATGAAGAGGACATCATTGGGAAAAACCCCTTCTGGATAGAGAGATATATATATATATATATTTTTGATGATAAGCCCCTCGGCAGGATAGAGATATTGATAGATCCTTGCTTTATGCAGTGTACGGACAATAGAACTAAAATGGTACCGCATATGACTAGCGCGTTGATTGAAGCAAAATCTTCACTCACTACAGCTGTCCAATCTCAGCCGTTGATTCACTGTAGCTATAATATCAACTGTTAGATTCTGGGAAGCAAACAGTCGTACACTCATGCTCGTCAGTAAGACTGAATAGTTTCTTACCTTACCGAATGTCAATAGCAAAAAGAAAAGGAAAAACTTAAAAAGAGTACAGATCAAGTCTGGCAACTGCGTTTCTGGAAATTTTAGTGGCACCTTTACCGATCGCCATGGCCACACTTCACCACTTCTCTTTTCTATCGCCTGAATTGAAATTCTCCTCGGTCTACCACCCGGTAAGAGATGTTAACCATCTGTTACTATCTCTTTTATTCTTCACGTATTTAGATGGCACGAAAAGGACTTAGATTGTAGACCTCTTATAAGTAGTTTGATAACTGTTTGAAGAAATGCCAAGCTGAACTGCAGAAGCACCTTTTTGTTGGGTTTAATCTTTTCTCTCAAAATTAAGTAAAACACCTTCTACCGACTAATCTTATCTCTATATCTCATAATTAAACAACTTCACTTTGAATACATATGAGTTAATGAGTACTGATTAAATTATCATATACCCACAGGTTACGTCAGGGACTATTTACAGCGGCTATGGTTCTAGTATTATGCCTAGCATCTGTGGCTTGAAAATTTGCACAGTTGCAAAAATTAGAATTCGGAAGGTATTGAGACAGTGTGGGTTGCATGTGCCAAGGAAAATAGAGCAAGCTGCAGAAAAAAGCTACGAAGCCAAGTTTGATGTTCACTTGCCTAATGGTTGATAACAACTCTCTCTCTCACTCTCTTTTCCTTAAAAAAACAAAAAAACTTTTTGCCAGTAATTCTTTTTCTTTAGGTGTTCATTTTTTTTTTTGGTGTTGGATGAAGGCATGGTAAATAAGTGCTTCAAATGCCTATTATGATTTAGATCTGATAATACCCAAATTGCCCCCAAGCAAATTTCAAATGATCCTCTTACATCAGGGGGGGAAGGTGTGATAGAATTTAGTGCGACCCTAATATGAAGGCCTTAGTAGTCTCATCTATAAAAACAGATACAACTATGTCTTTTAATTGTGTATAATTCAAACTGAAGTCTTCTATAGCAAATATGCAAATTCTATAATTTCTATGGCATATACATAAAACCCCAAAAAATCATTCATGCAATTTCATTGTAGAAAGTGGGTCCACATTTCAAGGCCCCCAGATTGTTAAAAGTTTGAATGATAAGACAGCTACAATCAGTGATACAAAATCATCGAAAGAGAATTTGCACCGAAAGCAAGACAGCGGTGTCCCATCTCTATGCATAGCAGTTATAGGAGCGACTGGTGAACTTGCCAGGAACAAAGTTTTTCCTGCATTATTTGCTCTTTATTACAGTGGACACCTCCCTCAGGTACCTATTTAAGATAAACATCTCACCTCAATTATTTTGGATATCAATAAGTTCTTTTTCTCTCTTTTTGTTATCACACATATAAATTTATTAGTAGGTATTATGCTTCCATTTATACTAGCCTCAGATTTTGAGTACCTGAAGTGCTATCTTCCAGCTGATGTGGTACCTATTGTGCTGGTTTTACCTTTATTTTTTGGCGTTTAATCGCATGACTGGGAATTCAGGGTCAATTGAGTTACAATTGAAATTACTGAAGCACAATCATTGAGTTGAGTGTTCTTATAGGCAAAGTTACCTTTAATTGGGTTTAAATCAGCCTTAAACTGCACCTACAGTTGACTTTCTAAATCAGTAGCATGTCACACTTGTACAGTTTACTAGTCAGGGGTGCTACCAGTATGCACTGACTGAATTGCTTCTTTAGGGTGAATAATAAGTTTTCTTCAACATTTGAACTGACCACTCATGAAGTGGATTTTATAATGTGTAAAATAATTTGGAACAGTTAATGTAATTTGATTTCATTTGTCAGAATGTGGGCATATTTGGATATTCTAGGAAAAAACTGTCAGATACGGATTTAAGAGATATGATTGCGGGCTCCTTGACGTGTCGGGTTGATCACCAGTATGATATCGACACCTTATTCATTTTTACAGCAAGCCATTGCTTCTATAATACACTTTCTGGCACTAATAATTGACCTGATTTACTAACTCATAACCTTATGCAGTGAAAATTGCGAGGACAAATTGGATAAGTTTCTTGCACAAACTTACTATATTGATGGAGGATATTGTAACAAAGAAGGCATGAGTAAACTTAGTGCAAGAATGGAGCAGTTAGAGGTAATTTAGTTAAATTTGTACCTCTCTGCAATCAAGAGAACTATATTTGACATCATTAGGATAAAAACATGTTAAACAGGGTGAAGGTGAGGCAAACCGAATATTTTACCTGTCAGTACCTCAAGAGGCGCTTCTTGACGTGGCACTCTCTCTGGCAGAAGGGGCCCAAACAAAACATGGCTGGAATAGGGTAATTATTGAGAAACCATTTGGTTTTGATGCAATCTCCTCGCAAAGAATTACACATTCTCTCCAATCGAAGTTTGAAGAAAGCCAAATTTACAGGTGCATTTCTTCTTTCATATTTACCTTCTCAATTTGCTTCATATTCATTTATGACGTTATTACTTTCAATTCAGAATTGACCACCTTTTGGGGAAAGATTTGATTGAAAACCTCACTGTTATGAGATTTTCAAACTTGGTTTTCGAGCCGCTTTGGAGCCGAACATACATTCGAAACGTTCAAGTAATGTTTATGAATCTGTCATGTATCAATTCTTCTATTATCATCCCTTTGCTGAGCAAATATTATTCATTCATTCATTTTTGTGTTATAATTCAGGTCGTCTTCTCCCAAGAATGTGGTATAGAAGCAAGAGGAAGGTGCTTCTCTCTATGAATTTGACATTTTTTGGTTTAAAAAAAAACGAGAAAAAAAAACAAGTTCTGCATTTTTTAGGGTAAATTTTGATATACTTTAGAAGTAAATATCTATAGTTCCCCAAATTAATTCATCAAAGCTCACATGAAATACATAAAATTAAAAGCAATATCTAAATTCTGGTCTTGGAGTCCAGATATTAGTTATCCACAATGTAATTCTTCTGATTAAAGCAGATATTTCGATGGCTATGGTACAATTCGTGACATAGTGCACACCCATATTCTTCAAACAATTGCTTTATTTGCTATGGAACAGCCAGTAAGCCTTGATGGAGAAGATATTCGAAATGAAAAGGTATATCCTTTTTTCGAACACAACCTGGTGAAGTTATTTCAATAAAAACAATATATTAAGCACACCAGTGGTCATTTTACAAATATAGGTTGAAGAACCATTTAAAGTATGGAACCAACCTCACTTAAGAGGCATTGTACTAAATCAGTTTCTTTTCTTTTATTTATTTCCGGATTGCAATTTTTTTGTTTTATTTAGTGTCTAAAGTTTTGGCCGAAAGAAATCAACTTGGGGTATATTTAAAAAAGAAAGATATAACATGAAAGAAGATTTCTTCATATATATTTTAGGTGAAGGTGCTTAGATCAATTCGAAAATTGGATCTTGAAGATGTTGTTTTGGGTCAGCTAAAGGACGAATCAAACAAGGCCGAAAACTACATGAAATCATTAACTCCTACATTTTTTGCTGCTGCATTGTACATAGAAAATGCACGGTGGGATGGCGTGCCATTTTTAATCAAAACAGGAATGGGGCTGATGAAAAACAGGTATGATATCTGATATTATGGATGCGTAAGAGTTGCATTTCTTACTAGCCCTTGGCAATTTTTCAGTTTACTGGTGTTGATTTGGGCTTAAATATTAGTGTAATGCTCTCCGTATTTCATTATTTTTGCAAATGCCTCCGATATATGTTTTTTGCAACTGGCACCTAATGTTTTTTTGACTGTTTTTAAATGACATTTTTTTCCTCGAGCTGTTAGAGCCATGATCCAATAAAGGATTGGCTAAATGTGTTACATTTAAGTAATGAATGAGGCTATGGTAATATGCATATAACGGATTGACCCGTGCTATAGGTCCATATCTCTATTTTCAAAGTTCAAACACCGTTAAACATGATCCCCATATGGAAATCTTCTTGAGACCAAATTTTATATTTTTTAGAATGTTTTTACTATTTGTTTAGATAGGTAGAAAATCACTTGATCTAAAAATTCTAGACCATCTGAAAGTAGTGATTTTCTAACTATCTAAAAAAATAGTAAAAACATTCTAAAAAAATTATAAATTGGTCTCCAAATGCATTTTCATACGGAGATCATGTTTAACAGTTCGGATCAACTGTTTAAACTTTGAAAATAGAGATATGGATCCATAGCACTGCCTGATCCATAATATGCATATTACCATAGCCTCACTCTTAAGTAATTAACAGAAACTTGTGACATAGTTCGGTTTTCACAAAAGAAGAGTTATTGGAACGTCTCAAATGATTTTGGGTGTCAGTTGCACTATGGAAAATATTTATTCTTGGGAAAATATAATCTATCTGTCAAGTTATAGTATTTTATTGTTTTTTTTCATTACTTATTGTGATAAATTTTAGGGTTGAGATACGTATTCAATTTCGTCATGTACCTGGTAACATCTACCGTGAGAGATTCGGCCAAAATATTGACCTTGACACAAACGAGTTGATACTGCGGGACCAGCCTGAGGAGTCTATTTTGCTAAAGGTCAACAATAAGGTCCCCGGCCTTGGTCTAATGCTGGATGCTTCTGAACTGAATCTTCTATATCGCAATAGGTGTCCTTAAATTACTTTCTCACCCACCTTCAGTTTCTCTCTTAATTTTTATTGCTTTATTATCACATTTTGGATGGTACTGCCACTTATAAACCGGACAAAAATAAACATCAAATTTGTCTAGACAGTTAATGAACAATCCTACTCACTACAAAATATGTCCCTAAGACCTTAATGACCATGTTTATCCTTTTATATCAAAGCAAACTTTAATTCCCATTTATTCTCATGTGCTTCTCTTACTGTCTCAAAAGTTAAAAGTTAACACGATGGGAGGTACTACAAACAAAGGTGCAATTTGCATTTCAATGACAAATCACATCACATCTCAAGTTTGGGAAATTTTTTCTGATTTTGTGGATACTATGTACAGGTACAATGTAGAAGTACCCGATTCTTACGAGCACCTTCTATTAGATGTGATAGATGGAGACAACCATTTATTCATGCGGAGTGATGAGGTGGCGGCTGCATGGGAAATATTATCTCCTATAATTCATGAGATCGACCGGCATAAGGTCACACCAGAGCTATATGAGGCTGGGGGCAGAGGACCCGTTGGAGCATATTATCTAGGTGCGAAACATGGGGTTCGATGGGCTGATGATTAAGGGAAAAACGAGAATTTGGCAATTTTGTGTTTGATTTTAGGTGTAGTGATCAACATTTAAGGCGTCTTTTTGCACCAAGATCTTGAGTGTTTTTATTTGATGTTCAATAACAAAATATCAGGAGCACAGTTTAAGTGTTTTTAAATGACATGAGTTTGACGTTTTGTTTTCCTTTTTAGGAGTACAGTTTTAAAAACTTAATTAAAACTTGTTATTAAACTGTTTAAACGTTTTTTAGACCTCTCTGAAGTTAAAAAATTTGTAAAGATTTTTCATCATTGACGATTATGTTGATCAAAACATTAAATGATACCGCACTATCAAAATTGCATATTTGACCCATTAGTTTACAAAATTAATAATTAATTAAGCAAGTGAGGATTACCATATCTGCAATTGAAAATCTTTGGTTTCTTCACCAGTACCCAGCCCTTGAAAAAGAAATAGAAGTAATTTTATGCAACAAAAATCTCACTGTTCATCATAACTAAACTAAATTTGTTTATCACAAATTCATGAGAATCAAGAACCCTACATCAGGTTTGTTTTACTAATTAATTCTGTAAGGGAATGGGACCTATATAGCCGTGCCCGTGCATCATACAACAATATCATTGCCTCTTTCTTTGTTTCATTTTTGACATCGTACATTTTCTGGTCTCATGTGTCATGACTGTGATGCTGATAAAACAGGCTGGGCCCAGATGAATTGTGTATTGAGTGATTAGTTCTTCCCAATATGTATTTTTTTAGTCGCCTTATGGGACCATGGTTTATTAAAAAAAGAACATACGCGAGCAATAATCATTGCACCTTAAAATGGTGATTATCGATATTCCTGTTAAGAACCTTTTTTCTAGTAAAAAAAATTGGTACGCCTTTTGTTTTTCAAACATGTTACATTATTGGACTTCAGTATCTGCCGCCACAAAGATGATGATGGAAACCATTTATCATAATTATATGTATCTATATCTTCTGTAATTTCCAGCATAGACATAGACATCTGTTTGTATCCGAGATTTTTTTTTTCTTAATTCACTCCCACATAACCTATTTTCACTTATCTAAATCATTTTACAATTTATTATTATTTAATAAATCACTGAATATTGTGGAGTTATTGTGTTTTTGTTCTACCCTAAGAAGTGACAACTCCGGATTATTTTGGTAACGATTCCAAATCTTGCAGCAAAATACATTAAAGACAGTATTTAACAAATTCTGGATAATAAAATATTTCAACTTGACTTTTTTTTTTATGAAGTTCTTTAACTATTCATATTACTGTTTTTTTTTCTTTACCCTAACACTTGTAATTAAACTGACACAACTGCGAATAAAAAAAATCAAGCTGAACCACAACAGCATTCAGAATAATAAAAAAAACAGTGTTCCTCCTCAAAGGAAAAGATAAAAAAGGAAAACGATTATGCTATCTTTTTATTTAGCAAGGAACCCATGCCTAGTTGACGCAGGGAGAGTACATATCCATGGCAAGAATTCTCACATTTTAAATTGTTTGGTTATAAAACATCACATGTTTTTGCCACTTCCAAAATCATGCTTGAATATATTTTTTTTGAATAGTTAGGTGGTTGCATGATTTGCTTTGTAGTGAATATCTACATAATTAATATAATACGTCACCGACAAATATTCCGATTTCTATAACAAATAATGTACCCAATTTTTAAAATATCTGCCACGAAGCCCGAACTCTAACCTTAGTTTATATAAGAATCGTCGGATAAAATCGTACAAGTCAAATCAAATTAATAGGCTTTTAAATTTAGAGTGCAGTGTGGGTTGTTTATTCTGATTGGACAAGAAAATTTTGAAGAAAAAGTCAAATTTGTCGAAATAAAGCGGTGTCCCCAAAAAAAGGGAATTTAAAACCATCAATTTCAATTTGAAGTTTTAATTAGTCATTTGCAGGACCATCATTTCCATAGCATCCAATTTTCTAATAGCAAAATCACAAGACAACAACTGAAAGAGAGGAAGGCCACACTTCATCCGACATTGATGATTGAATGTAACACACAGCCAATCACATAAAAAAAAAATGAGAACATGAAAGCGTGTCATCCACCAACAAATATCTAAAACATCAACCAACCAAATTGTATGGTATTGTTTCGTGTCTCCCGAAATGGTATTGTATAAAAAAAGGACCAGAAGATATGTCTAACAGAACTAAATATTTTGCATTTTTTTTTTAATCTATATTGGTACAAAGTACAAACAAAGAAAAGGAAACATTACATTTCCAAAAATAGTTCAAAAATCCCAAATCCCCTCCACTAATCATCTCTGCGAAAAGGGCTTTATAACCTATAAAACTCAAATCAAATCAAATGCGACAAAAATCACAAAAAAAAAAAAGACAATTCCTATAAGCAGACCCTACCCACCCAGTCAACAAAATGCACAGCTAAAACTGAAAACACAAAACGGAACTGAGCGTTCCCCACAAAATGAAAAATACTAAAGCAAAAAAAAAACAATTAGCCTTGGCCCCAGAAAAAGATTAAGAAAAAAAAACACTAAAATTAAATCACTTCTGATCCATGGTTCCCATATCAATGACCTCAGAAGCCGACTCGTTGACCTTAATACGAACCGAGCCCACTTTCACCACATCATCCACTTCCAATTTTGCATCCGATTTCTCTTCCAAATTTAGTTGCACTTTTGATTCGGTTAAATTCTCGCACTGCTTTCCATCCTTTGCATCTGATGGCACATCCTTACTTGATGATTCAGTTTCTACAGGTCGGCCCGTGGTGGACCTGGTGTTCACGACCACAGCAGGGACATAGAAAGAAGGGTCATAAGCCCTGCCGAGTCGGCGACACTTCTCTTGAAGCATTGCCTGCTGACGTGACTCGTAAAATGGAAAATCCTCCAGTACTGATGATGTCAGAGGGGTGTTCTTAAATATTTTCAGCATGGTTATTCCAACATCATATGGCACCTATATAAAGATCAGTTAATATTGTTGAAATGAAAAAATACAGTAATAATAAAAAGGAAAAAAAAAGTAATAGTAAAAAGAAAATGCAAAAAGTGACTTTTTTTTTCTGAATATGCAAGAAAGCTATCTACTGAGAATTATAATCAAGTGTAAATTTTAACCAAGGATCTTTCACAATTCTGTGGTTTCAATAATAAAAGAACATTTATAATACAATTTTCCATACAAACAGTGCAAATTTCTTCCATACCTCTTGAGTGTCGCGGCTATTGGTAACAGGTTTATTCTCATTATTTTCTAATGTTATGTGCCTGAAACTGGCATTCAGTACATCTTTTATTATGTGCCATTTTGCGGGGAAGCTCCCGGACCACTTGTCCTGCTGCCAGAATTCCATGTCCTTGTTAAAATCCACGTTCCCCACCATCTCGGCAACCCCACAGAATTGCCCACTGGCATTAACCTTGGTAAACAAAGGAAAGGAATAATGAAAAGCTTGAATCAGCATTTATTTAAGATATTTGTTGTATGTTTCTTTTGCTCATCTTTTTCATAAAGAAATAGCATTCTCAAAGTACCAAACTTAAGACTTTTGTTCTCTGATATTGTTATTGAGTCAAAAATTAAATTTTTAATATCACGGCAGACTGGTTCAGGTTGTCATATTTCTTTATTTTTCATTCTTTTATAATTGTTCATTGAGAAAGATAATTTACAGAGTAAAAACTAAAATATAATAAAGCAAGCTATGGAAAAAGAGAAATACCGAAAAGAAGAGAAAGACAGGACACCCTTTTGAGTTCCCTGTGGATTTCTTCTGTGCATCCATGTATGCAGCATCTAACCTCCTATTTCCATTAGGCGTGCTTGACCAAACGCCATACTTTATACTCTTGTGCACGTCATCTTCACTATACGACTTAATAACATAAAACTTTGCATTTGGATAGTCAACAGGAAATTCATCCGTGTCGAACTTGCTAGTATCGATGTAGATGGCATTCCTATGTTCATCACTCGGGGATGGGTATGATTTCTCAGCAGCAGTGATTGATTGGGTACTCCTGGTGGGCCCCCTGTTTTGTTCAGTTTGACTTTGACTGGCTTTGTTATTGGTAGATTGCAGAGAAATCTTGAGATTGTTTTTGAATGCTTGCGACAGTTGGTCGGTGGATTTTGCATTTCCGCCCTGAAAAATTTCATACTTGCATAAGGACTTCTGTCGCTTGACTAAATTTCAAAAGAAAAAAAGTAGTAAAGAGAGAACAAATAGAACAGTACAAGATTGTCCCTTGTGCTTCCATTAACAGTAGGCTTGTTTGTAATTTGGCTATGATGAGATGATCTAGAAGCTCCCGTTACTAGACTCACTGGAGAAATGGTCCCACTTGTTGAAGCGTGGGGCCTACCTTTCGCACTGGTGTTGCCAACCAGTCTAGACCTGGTCAGACCAGTACCGGTACCATTTACACTAGTAGAAACGGCAGAAGGGTCGAAAGAAACCAGAGAAGGATAAGAGCTGAAGTCACTGCCAGGTTGGATTAGAACAGGTACATAAGCTGAAGGAGAGAGTGGAGTTTGAGCCTGGAAAGTGGGCCCTGCCATGTACTGCTGGTATACCGCATAATGGTCAGGGGAAGGATAGGTGTAACCGTAACCAGGTGTGTAGTACATATAAGGCAAATCCTCAGTTTGTAAACCCTGCAATGCCACCATTAGAAATTAAATTAAATTAACAAAAATTTCCAGAATAATAATACAAGAATTAGAATAAGTATGAACTTGATAACAAAATGGAGCTTACTGAGTATCGAAGATTTTGACCATCTATTGCAAAAAGTGTAGACTGGTCACTCCATTCGCCATGTGACTCGTATCCTGAAAATTTTGTCAAATGATATGAACACCAAAGAAATCACACAATTCTATGTTCTTTCATTAAGAAGTAGAACAGAAGGGGAAAAAAAATACCTGGACTATAATAGCTATAGCTGGGGGTAAGAGAATAATACCCAGGCTGATCAGTACTGTAATCAGCCGACAATTCGTTACCAATATAGTAACCATTTGGATCAGGCATCTGAAATTAGACAAAAATTCAAAACATCAAATATTTTTTTTATAAAGTTTCCTTCTTTTTTTTTTGGAAATCTTGGTAGAGGCTACCAAGTGAAATTAAAAGAGACAGGGAAAGGGGTGTACCATGTATATTTCTGTAGAGTTAGGTCAAACACCTGCTTTTTAGAAGAAAAAAAATATGAATAAATAATGGAAATTATAAAAAAAATTTGAACTTCAAAATTAATAATGTAAAAGGTAAATTAAAGAGGTCCAATTTAAGGTCTAACTTGAACTTATAATAGGCACTAACAAGAGGTCCTATACAAGACAGCAAAGGTGACTTCTAGGTCGAAGTTATAAATTTTCCAAAATGAAACAAATTTATTTCCTTTTAGACTTGTAGTGCAAGTCGGAGCTAATTCAACACATATTAGTAATACAGTGAATTATTTGGGGTTTCAAAGACAAAAGGAGAAGAAAATTTCACCCAAAAAAAAATGACACTTCTCTGAAAAACGAAAAGTCAGACAAGAATTCACAAAAAGAAAACAAAAAGGAGCAAAACAGGACGTACCTGACAATAAATTGAAACAATAATTAGAGCTAATCAATCCATAACGACCCCGTGCGGCTCACAAGAAGAGAATTGGCTAGCTGAGCAACAGCTTTTGCACGGCATAATTACAAAATTTACAATACAACAGGTAAAATGAGGAAAGGCTGAAACCCTAGCGGTAGTGGAAGAATCTGCTCATCTTTAGGTGGATAGGAGAGAGAGAAGGAGAGAGAGAGGAGAAAAGGTCCCTCAAGGATAGGTTGCGTTGATATTAAAGACAAGGGGTTGATAATGAGACTATGAGAGAATCAAATAATGGAAAGAATTCTAGAGAGGCTTGCTAAGGAGACTTTTTTTGTGAAATGCTCAAAGCGGCTTCAATGTAGGCTTTTCAAAATTTTGATATAAAAAGTAGTATCTGACTTTTTTTTTTTTTTTTTTTAAGAAAACAAAAGAAGATATGAAAATGTCTGTATTGTTAAGAAGCAACTCATTTATTAATTATTATAGTCTCCAACGTGCACCAAGACTTAATAACAGGTTGTGATGCCTCATTTAAAATATTTTATATAATTATATTTTTATCAAAGTGATATTGTATTTTATGCAATTATGTTTCATACTGATGTGATATTGTTAATTAATATAAATTATATATTATTAGAATTATTAGTATTATTAGTAATATAAATCATGTTTCATGTTGATGTGCTCTAGAACTCTGCGTGCAGAGGAAGGAGAGGGGAGGGGAGGAAGATGACGAGGATATTCGTTTTCCTCCGAACTAATCTTACACTCTGATTTGGGAGTGAACGATTTTGCCAAAGTTGAACACGACTCTCACCTTCGCTCCACTCTGCACAATATTTGTTTCATTTCGCTCCATCTCTGATTCTTCTCTTCTAAAGTAGTTGAAATTACCCGGTCAAATGCAGTCTGACGAGCTCTCATCTTCGCACAGTGTTTCCTCCCTTCCTCTTCCTTCGCATATTAAACAAACCCTAAGTGACTGAAATAGTACTTCGTTACTAATTATCAGAATGAAAATTAAGCAACAAATTTTCAAAATAATTATGTAACTTTTTTGTGCAAAAACATGTAGTAGGAAATTCAAATGAGCTACAACTAATTTGATTATTTATATAGACGGTATACTACATTTGAACTAAAAAGAATCAAATAGTAAAATGTAACAGCCTATTTTTTATTTCTTACGTAATCTAGAAATGAGAATCAACATTCATCAAGCATTTTCTGGGAGATTAAACGGCGATTCGTAACAGTTCCAAATAAACTTTTGTTGTCCAATAGGATAACGAAACCTGGCAATTTGTTCCTGCCCCCTTCCCCAATCCACAACGTAATATTTCTGTTCAGATCCGGACCGTCCGATCAGAATCCGGACTAATTCAATCTGTGGTGCAATATACTCGAACTCGACTTCTTTAATGTTATTGTGAATTCTAATCGGACGGTTGAAATCTAAATAAAAATATTCTGTTATATTAGATGATATGAATACGCCACTTCCCTCCATTCCCAGTTTAAACAACCAACCAAATATCATCAGCCAGAACAATTTGTGGGGCGTGTAGGTAGCGCATAATTATCATATGTTACTTTTTTTTTCTAAGGAAAATTATTATATGTCACTAGAAGCCGTGTGTGGTGCTAATTTTATTTATTAATCGACTTTATTATATTTCTTTTAGGTCGAGATTATATAATATACTTTTAATCAGCATTTTTCTTGTAATAGAAATTGAGTAACAAATATATTTGTTTCTATAACAATATATTTTTCAAATAGCTAAAATAATACATATGTAAATTAATGAGTAAAATTACACAAATAACTTTACATGAAAAACACTTTTAGGCATGTCTAAATATTTTATGACACCTCGTGTATTCAATTTTTATTGTACGATACACGAACACAATACGACACGACACGAATGAGCACAATACCGTCAACATGGCAGCATGGCATTTTTACACTACACTGAGTTCACTGGAAGCAACGAAAGGTGCATCGAAAGTTTTATGTATAATGCAAAGTTCTAACTTAAGTGAACTAATAAATCAAAGCTTTATAATATAGAGGAGAATTTAAATGCATTTATTTTTTTGCACTTCTATCATGTTTCTATTTTTTATTTATCTAACAACAAAAAATATAAAATTTAAATATCAAAATAAAACCGTTAAATGTGATATATATTATTTTTCTTTATATGCACATAAAAAATTATCACTTTTCGATTTAGGTTTTGTGTGAATCAATAAGTTAAAAATTCCATGTCCATAATTTATTTACATCGATGTATTTTTGTAATATCTTGATACTAATAAAAACAAAGTGAAAATGTAAATGTGGTGATATTTTATGTGTGCATAGAGAAAATAATATAAATCATATCTAATAATTTTATTTAACCTTTAAGTTCTAAATATTAAGTTATTTTAATTCTAAATTTGAAAGTATAATGGAGACATTTGAACCTTTCTCACCTTTCTCTATAATGTATTCTTAGAGAGATAGAAGTATAATTTTCATTATAATTTATGTTTATTAGTTTTAGTTAATCACGGACGTATCTCCTAAGACTAGGACAATGTACTAATTTATAACTAATTAAATGAAACACGTCATCTTTTTGTGATAATGGGCCCACCTTTTGAAAGGGGCATCATCAGAAACCTTTTTGTGGCATCTTTAGACCCACAAATGTCTCAATTACGACAACTGCAAGACGGGACTTTTCACTTTTAGCCTCTATACTATACAGTATACACTACCTCCTCTTACAATAACTTCTCAAATAATTCTTGGTCCAAAAAAAAAATTATCAGATCACACGGCTACAATACGCGGGAACTATTTGGTGGTGGTGAGTTGGGAGTTGGGACCACGTTTATGCGATGTGACCCCACATACAGACCACACGCACTGAAACACAATTGTAGGCACATACGACCAATTCACATAATTATAATCTTACGTCTTTACCGACAATCTCCATCGAGTTGTAAGCCAAGATCCTTTGATTGATAGTTTTTTTCTTCCAAAAATAACAAGGATCAAATCATTAATTCGGTTATACAATTTCGCCTCCCACCCTGGATCGAATCAATGATTCATTCGGCCCCCAGGTGCTATTTGAAATTAAATAAAATGTCCAGTTCAGTTTCATTTGGAAGACTAAAATACTCTGAAAAGTTAATTTTTTTTTTATAGCTCTTATAAAATACTTACCAAATCAAACTTATTAAAAAGATGATGGAATGGTAACACAGCTTATCTATTTGGTGGTGATTTTGAAACACAGACCACATATTTGTTAGTTGTCCCTTTATTAAGACAATTTGGTCATGCATTGCTAATCACAATGGGTTTGCTTATAATTGTGAGACAGTTGAAGGTTTTTAGTATATTGATTCTTGTATTCCTCTTAAAAACAGTTTATTTGTGGAATTACTTCGTGCTGCTACACTGTGGATTCTTTGGTTAACAAGAAATAAACTATGTTTGACTAATTCTACAACTCCAACCTTGACAAGTGTTGGGTCAACTATTATCTATCTTTCTTTTTATTGGTGTAAAATTAGAAATGGTGAAACTTATTTCAAACTTACTTTAATTTTGCTTTTGGATGTTATCCCTTTGCATCAGGTGGGTAGTCTGATCCTTTTGTCAGATTTTGATACCCTCGAAGAGGTAAGCTCTCAAGACATAGAGGCAGTAGAACCTGGGTGCGGGGAGTTGGACCTCTCAAATTACATGCAGAGCAGGGCTGACTCTGCATCCCAGTGTTATCAAAACCGGACCAGACTAGCGGTTTAACCAAAAAAAGCTTGACCCAGATGTCTTTACGGTTTGGTTCGTCTGAAAGACCGATTGTGCAGTTGAACCAGTTAAATCCGGTTTAATGGACTGGTTTTTCAGAAACGGCTAGTTCGAATTTAAAAAAATATCGGCTTTAAACGGTTCAATATGCAAAGTTCAAACTTTTATACTGTTGTGCATTAAATGAGAAATTGTACTAACTAGTAAACTAGCCTTGCACATTGCTGTGGTCTAGTAAACTATCCTTTTAGCATATTTTATTTTATCATTATGAAATTTACACATACAACCTTAAATTTGATATATTCTAAAGTATCAGTTATGTATTAGTATAAAATTTTATGTATACATATTTCTTTCAAAACTTACAATAACAACAACAACAACAACAATAATAATAATAAATTATTATTATGTGTTCTAATTGTCATTATTTTTTTTGTTGAAGTGTTTTTATCTTTTATTGAAATATAATTTGTTGCTATTAGAAAATAAGTTCACAGTACTTATCAAATAAGAATGAAATTTTGGATTATTAAATTATTTCGCCTTAAAAAAAACATTCAGTCATATTTTGTAAAAAGTACTAATTAAATTTATTTAATGTTAAATTTGAAATATATCCATAAAATTAGTCTTAAATTATATTTTATAACAATCATCAAATCTCATATATATGTGCGTGTGTGTGTGAGAGAGAGAGAGAGGGTATTTAAATAAAATTAGTAATTGAACCGGTTGAACCACCGGTCCAACCAATAAATCGTTGATTCGAAGTTTTACCAAGTTAGTCTCCGGTTCGATTCTGATAACATTGCTGCATCCAGTTCCCTTTCTTCTACTCCTGGCTCTACCTCTTTCGCAGATATCCGCATGATATGCTTTAATAATTCTAGTGACTATGATTATTAGTGTTACTGTTCCTATGCTGTTTGTTAGCTTATCTGTTGCTTAGCCTTGTTTTATAATATGTCTTTAGCTATATTTCTATTTTCTCTAGTTACTTTAGCTCTTTTGTACAATGGATACTTTAGTTCATTGTTTTTTGTATGAAGTGCTGTTTGTTTCAATATGAAACAGGTGGAGATACTCACTTTTGTAAAAAAAAAAAATATAGATTGTGTAAATAAATTTCAAAATGAATGAATTTTTGAGTTGAAAGTTTGAAATCTAGATGGACCGAAGCAATGGTTCAATCACATTCTTTTTCTATCTAGCTAATCGTGTAAAAATGCAACAAAGGGTGGACTAAATAATTGATCTGATCACCTCAATCAATAGTTCAAACCTTGCTATTTCAAGAAAAAAAAATCAATTTTCTGATAAATCAATTATTTAATCTCTAAAAAGGATGAGCACTATCATTGATTTGAATATCAACGTGATTATGTTATATTAAATGCAACCAATAAGGAACTTGGAAATATTATCGTTTATTTCGGGATTATTAATTGTTAATATAATCCAAATGATACATCATAGAGTACCTGATATCCCCGATTCGTTTTCTATGTCAAAATAAAAATGATCAACCCTTATTTTAATTTCAACGTAATTATCCTATATTAAATGCAACCGTGAAAGGAATTTTGAAAGTCTCGTTAAGCTCGGGATCATTAATAATGTAATCCAAATGAGATATCACAGGCCACAGGGTACCTAACACCTAGATATTTTATTTATAAATTAATTAAAAAATAATATAGACAAATGAATAGATAGCGGTGATATTTGGATACAATAGAAAATTAGAATACGTAAAGTAGAGCTGCACAAAAATAGTTCATAATTCGATTCGAGTTTGATTCAAAAAAATTCATAAAATATTCAATTCAAAATAGTTCGAAATTAATTTAAATCAAACTCAAACTGAACCTAATTTGTTCGAAATAAATTCACAAACTATTTTAGTTTAAATCTCAAAGTAACACGAACCTTTGATTTCCGCTAATGACTTAAAAATTAAAACATAAGACCCCCAATCATAAAACATAAGTCGTGAATCTCACTCTTAGTTCTGACAACTTTCAACTCACACTCTCAGCAATTATGATCACTATTCCTTGTCATAAAAAAATTATTAAAAAAATCAATTTGAAATTAATTCAAGTCAAATTTAGTTTGAAATTAATAAGTTTGAAATTAATTCCAACCAAATTCAAACTGAGATAAGTTCAATTTAGTTTGATTCATTTGCAGCCCTACTATAAAGTAACCAAATCAAACAATCCATTCCCATAAATAAAATCAAACAATCCATTCCCATAAATAATATATTCTGCATGAAACCCGGAAATACTGCACAACTTATTCATCAGAAGTGTTGCATCAAATGAAAAGCATTGCTGTATCAAATTGCGGAAATTACCAGCAACCAAAAAAAAAACTGTTATTAGTTGAGAATTTTGAGCAATGAAATAACAACAACAAAATTTCTTAACCTTTCATACCACATCAGCTATAAGAAGGCCAAACAAGCTGAAATTCCTCAAAAAACTTAAAATTCAACATACCAAGTTCAAGAGCACAAAATAGGGATCGAAAACAGAATATGATCTGCAGGTTCAACATACTCTACTCAAGAAAAATTTAGAAAACTACAAATGCCTAAAATTTAGATGATGCCAATTTTGTTGGCCACATCTAGAGCATCGAAGTCCGGTGTTAACCTAACATAGGCCTTCTTGGTACCGTCAGGCCTGCATCAAAAAGTAAATAATTAGCACAGATTAAAATAGAGCACTGCCACAATTTAAACTGAAACAATGTCAAAAAAGTATCAGATAGATTTAAAACTGCGCACTACAACTGCACGAATGCAGTAAGAAGAGACGAGGATTTCAAGTGGTTGCAATGGAAATTTTACAGCCCAGAAATTGAACCAACTACAAGACCCTTTTGAGGATCCAATAAAACAACACTGGGCAAGACAAACTACAAAAGACAATTTGTTTAATAGTACTTGTAATATACTTGAAGCATTTCAAATTACAAACCAACACACCAAATGAACCACAGCTAATAAACCACTGAGAAATACATAGAAATCACAATATAATAATAAAATATAAGCAAACAACAAATGTACCTGATGAGGGTGTTGACCTTTTTGGCCTGAATGTCATACATTTTTTTGACAGCATCCTTGATTTTTTTCTTGTCAGCACGGATATCAACAATAAACACAAGGGTATTATTGTCCTCAATCTTCTTCATAGCTGACTCTGTAGTGAGCGGATATTTGAGGATTTGGTACTGGTCGAGCTTATTTCTCCCCGGTGCACTTTGTCGGGGATACTTAGGAGCTCTACGCTGCTTCAAGGTGCGGGGCCGGTGGAAGGTAACTGAGGTGCGTATTTTTTTCTTCTTTATGCCAGTGGTGGGGCCCGATTTCACTGCCTTTGCAGTTTTTTCAGCCTGAGCCTTTGCATCGGGCTTCTTACCTGTAGCAATTTTTATGGGAGATTGTTAGCAATTCTGATAGATTCAATGATGCTTTATATGTCACATGACACCATTGTTGAAGGCAAGATGTACATGGAAAAGAAAAGACAACTGATTACAACATGTCACAAAAATAACAAATATTTACACTACTTTTGGATGACCATTATCTCAATAAAAATGGAATTGCTAACTAAATCACAAGGAAACCATCTATTCACTGTACTAAATAAATAACATGCAAGGTTTTTTACTTGTAAGAGCAGAGAACAAAATGTATAAAATATAATAGCCAGTATTATATCTAAAAAATATGCAGAGAACAGGGTGGATCTGTAAATCTGAACTCTCTGCAGATCAGACCTAATCCAACAAACATAACAGCTCTGCGCCTACGACTGTATAAACAATTCCAACCAATAAAGAAAATATTTAACAAAATGGAAACAACTGAAGGGCTTTTGATACCTTTTACGGGAGGGGCCATCTCTGATTACGTGGAAACAAACTGAAAAAATGCAATTCAAACTTGATCAGGCAACTAAAAGTAAAACAAACAAAGTAATATAGATTCAATGGTGAAAAAGGTTAAACTAACCAATCTACACTATAATCGACCAATCTAAACTGAAAAGGAGAGAGGAGAGAGGAGAGCAGAGAGGAGAGGAAGGAGATGGAAGAGGGGAAGAGCACCTTACCTTCGTGCTGCGGCTAAGGATCTTGTTGAGAGAAAAACCCTAGGACGAAATGGAAAAATGGAGGCGTATATGATATACTTTTTTGGAAAATCTCGTCCGTTCAATCGCAACCCAATGAGCAATCCATAATTCCATATCTCTGATCGGCCCAATCTTGTCCAAAGAGAAAATGTTTCTCATGTCTTCCTTTTGTTAAATGGGCCCTTTTTAACGGCCGTAAAGGTTGGTCCCCCGCTCGAGATCCGTTATGAAATCGAAGGAGAGCTTTTTTTTGGAATGTTACCACCTGTTTCTTGCTTTGTCCCCGAAATTTATTAAATAAATTTGAATTAAATAAAAACCATCCAAATTCAATTAATTTACAAAACGCCATCCACCTGGATCTAATCTGCACACTAAATTGGACTGGTGTGTAGATTCAGTTTGTGCACCAAGTGGTGCTGAATTTTGAAGTAGAATTTATAAATTTTGATCTTATATGTGCTATTTTTTTTATTTAAAACTAACTAATTTTAAATTTTTATGTCCCTTAAAGAATTTAAAATTATAAAATAGATAAAATTCAGCATCCAAAACAACAGAATTATAAAACAAAGTTCATAAAAGAAATAAAAAACATAACAAAAAAAAAAAAACTTGGTGCACAAACTGGATCCGTGCACCACTTGATGCGCAATATGGATCCACGTCGGTGGCGTTTTGTGAATTAATTGGATTTGGGTGGTTTTTATTTAATTCAGATTTATGTCAGTGGCAAATAAAAATGAGGTATACCAAATAAAAATGAGGTTGTTAAGCATGATAACTAATACAAAAAATGTTGCTAATCAGAAGAACAAGGACAAATTAGGTTGCTAAGCACAAGAACAAGAAAAAATTATGTTGCTAAGCACATGAACTAATACAAATTATGTTGATAATAACAAGAACAATGAAAAATGAAGATTTTAAGCACAAGAACAAGGGTAAATGAGGTTCCTAAGCACAAGAACAATGACAAATGAGGTGACTAATGCAAATGATATTGCTAATCACAAGAACAATAACAAATGAGGTTGTTAAATCCAAGAACAAGAACAAAAATAAAGCTAAATGAGGTTCCTAAGAACAAGAACAAGGGCAAATGAGGTTGTTAAATCCAAGAACAAATGCAAATGATACAGCTAAGCACAAAAACAACTCGAATTGAGGTTTGTAAGCACAAAAACAAATGGAAATGAGGTTGATAAGCACAAGATCAAGTACAAATGATGTTGCTAAGCACAAGAACAACTGCAAATGATGTTGCCAAGTGCAACAACAAGGGCAAATGATGTCTGGCAAATGGACTTGCTAAGTACAAGAAAAATGACAAAAGAGGTTAATAAGCACATTAACAATAACAAATGAGGTTGCTAAGCATAAGAACAACGACAAATGCAGTTGTTAAGCACAATAACTAATACAAATGATGTTGCTAATCATAAGAACAATAACAAATTAGGTTGCTAAGCATAATAATAAGGACAAATGAGGTGGCTAAGAACATGAACTAATGCAAATGATACTGTTAATCACAAGAACAATAACAAATGAGGTTGTTAAGCACAATAATAAGGCCAAATGAGTTTCCTAAGAACAAGTACAAGGACAAATGAGGTTGTTAAGCCTAAGACCAAATGCAAATGATATAGCTAAGCACAAAAACAACTCGAAATGAGGTTTATAAACAAAAAACAAATACAAATGAGGTTGATAAGCACAAGATCAAGGACAAATGATGTTGTTAAGCACAAAACAGTTGCAAATGAGGTTGCCAAGCACAACAACAAGAGCAAATGCACTTGCTAAGCACGAGAAAAATGACAAAAGAGATTGATAAGCACAAGAACAACAACAAATGACTTTGCAAAGTATAAGAACAATAACAAATGAGGTTGTTAAGCACAATAACTAGTACTAATGATGTTGCTAATCATAAAAACAATGACAAATTAGGTTGCTAAGCATAAGAACAAGGGCAAATAAGGTCGCTAAGCACATGAACTAACACATATGATATTGCTAATCACAAGAACAATGACAAATGAGATTGCCAAACAAAAGAATAAGGCCAAATGATGTTCCTAAGAACAAAAATAAGGACAAATGAGGTTGTTAAGCTCAAGAACAAATGCAAATAATACTACTAAGCACAAAAATAACTCGAAATTAGGTTCTTACGTACAAAAACAAATGTAAATGAGGTTGATAAGCACCAGATTAACAGTAAATGATGTTACTAAGCATAAAAACTGTTGGGTTTCGACGGTTCAAACCCATTGATGTAGTCTATTGGGGTTTTTACTATTCAAACCCATTTATTTTCTTAAGATGAGGAAAGAACGTAAAACAATTTTTTTTACTTCTAACTTAAGCCAAGGATTAAACGAGGTATGTCAGGAAACTTTCCAAGATGGTCCATCTTCAGTATTCCTTTGGCATCAAAACTTAATTTAATTATTTTACAGATCTACTCCATAATTGATTTCTAAATAACTTTAATCTATTTACAAATTAAATAGATTAATATGACATATTTATACTTTGTTTCCAAATTATAATTGGAATGCAGCAGACCGAGAAGACCGAATCTGAGGAACGTCTCGTCTCGAAGTATCAGACGTCTGATACCTCTATTGGTTATCCACCAGGACTAACCAAGAGCGGTTTATTTCTTTTGTCAGAAATACCGTAAACTACAGAATTATGCAAAAACAAGTAACCGAGAAAAGGACAAAATACGTATATTTACAACCCGCAGTTATTCAATAGAAATACAACAACTTTTGCAAATATATTATTTCCGAATCCCGTAAATAACCGTAAGTGAGAAAGAGAGAAAATGGACTTATCGATTCGACCAGTCAGATCAGATACGATACAAGTGAATTAGTAATTTTCTCTTTACCCCTACCCCTCTATTTATAGGCAAAATAATGAGGTTTGTTAATTACCAAAATACCCTTAATTTTTTGGCTTATTTACAAAATTGTCATCTTTATGGTGCTAGCCGCCAAATGGAATTTTTTGGCTTAATTACCAAAATTGGTCAGATACGATCTCGAGCCTTGATGTGTGGGGCCGATCTCGAGCCCCTTTTTCCTATTGATCTGGCCAGACAGTAGAGTTCTCACCTGCTCATGAGGGATGGGATTAACTATTTTTACGACATGCTTTGTATGATTTCTCCTATTTTATATGTTTGGTTATGAATCGTTTTAGAGAAAGGAGAAAACACCGAATTGAGATATGTCAATCGGCTAGCGTGCTAATCATATGTGGCAATGCTCGATGTCAATAGGCAATGTGTATCATTGGACTCTTTGATCGTAGTCCTTAGACATATCTTGAGGATCTTTGATCCGATTAGCACAGCACGGGGTGACTATTATTCGTACTATTATTATATAGATTCTACACTCAGTATTCCGATACTGATTTTTCCGATTTGACTGTGATATTATATTCCGCTTGGATTTTATTTGGGGTAACTTTTGCATGTTGGCATACTAGAGTAATCGCATCATGATAAATTATTAAAAGTATTTTTCCTTTTTATTAGCTATTGAGATAGGGACACACAATTGCATATTAAATTTTAAAAGCATAACAATATTTAAATATTAAGTTAAAGTGCTTTCATCATAGAGGACCTCCGGAGATATAGTTCTGGGTCACATACTGAGCGATTCATTGCTCACCCACAAGTTGTTTCGTGGGTTTTATGTACAGAATTTGGCGATCCATAGCAGGAGATGTCAGGAGCTGTCCCTGAAGGCCACCCCGTTGATGATTAGGGTTAGCCCTTAGTTGATCTGCGATTCCGTAGTTGTCGCTTTTGTATACGAGATCGACAGATCGTTTACTATCTTTTGGCTAGATTTTGTTGTAGTATGTGACATGGATTGATGTATGATATATATATGTTGTTTACTGATATGTGACAGATATGACTTGTTTGATATATTTTATATTCTGCTTCCGTTGCTTATTGATTATCATTTTTAGCCTTGCGTGTTTAATTGTTAATGAACACGAGGCGGGGTTGTCACGCATTAATCCAGAAATTCTGGTTTGGGGTGTGACAATATCAATGGCAAAAGAGGTTGTTAAGCATACGAAAAATGACAATTGAGGTTGTTAAGCACACGAACATGGGCAAATGAGTCTCTTAAGCTAAAGAACAAATGCAGATGAGGTTCATAAGCACAAGATCAATGGCAAAAGAGGTTGTTAAGCACACGACCAACGCCAATTGAGGTTGTTATGCACACAAACAAGGGCAAATAAGGTTCATGAGCACAAGAATAAATGCAAATGATGTTCATAAGCACCAGATCAAGGGCAAATTATGTTGCAAAGTGAAAGAACAATGACAAATGAGGTTGTTAAGCACAAGAACAAGTGTAAATGATGTTTGCCAAGCACAAGAACAAGAGCAAAAAAGGTTAAGAAGCATATGAACAACGACAATTCAGGTTGTTAAGCACACGAACAAGGACAAATGAGCCTTCTAAGCACAATAACAAATGCAAATGAGGTTCAAAAGCGCAAGATCAAGGGCCAAAGAGGTTGTTAAGCACACGAAAAACGCCAATTAAGGTTGTTAAGTACACAAACAAGGGCAAATGAGGTTCCTAAGCACAAGAACAAATGCAAATTAGGTTCATAAGCATAAGATCAAGGGAAAATTATGTTGTAAAGCACAAGAACAACGCCAATTGAGATTGTTCAGCACACGAACAATGGCAAATGATGTTGCTAGGCACAAGAACAATGTCAAAAGAGGATAATAAGCATACGAACAATGACAATTGAGGTTGTTAAGCAAACGAACAAGGGCAAATAATGTTGCCAAGCTTAATAACAACGGCAAAAGAGGTTAAGAAGCATATGAACAACAATAATTAAGGTTGTTAAGCACACGAATAAGGGCAAATGAGGTTCCAATGCACAAGAACAAATGCAAATGAGCTTCATAAGCACAATAGCAAGGGCAAAAGAGGTTGTTAAGCATACGAACAACTACAATTGAGGTTGTTAAGCACACGAACAAGGGCAAATGAGACTCCTAAGCTAAAGAACAAATGAAAACGAGGTTCATAAGCACAAGATGAATGGCAAAAGAAGTTGTTAAGCGCAAGAACAACGCCAATTGAGGTTGTTAAACACACGAACAAGGGCAAATGAGGCTCCTAAGCACAAGAACAAATGCAAATGAGGTTCATAAGCACAAGGTCAAGGGCAAATTATGATGCAAAACGTAAGAACAACAACAAATGAGGTTGTTAAGCACAAGAATAAGTATAAATGATGTTGCTAAGCACAAGAACAAGGGCAAAAGAGGTTAAAAAATAATGACAAGAAAAACAACAAGGAAAAGAAAGCACAAGAACAAACAAACGAGGTTCATAAGCACAAGATCAATTACAAAAGAGGTTGTTAAACACACGGACAACGCCAATAGAGGTTGTTAAGCACACAAACAAGGGCAAATGATGTTGCTAAGCACAAGAACAATGTCAAAAGAGGATAAGAAGCACACAAACAACGACAATTGAGGTTATTAAGCACACGAACAAGGACAAATAATGTTGCCAAGCTCAATAACAACGACAAAAGAGGTTAAGAATCATACGAACAACGACAATTGAAGTTGTAAAGCACACGAACAAGGGCGAATGAGACTCCTTAGCTAAAGAACAAATGCAAATGAGGTTCATAAGCACAAGATCAAGGGCAAAGTTAAGCACACGAACAACGACAATTGAGGTCGTTAAGCACACGAACAAGGACAAATGAGGCACCAAAGCACAAGAACAATTGCAAATGAGGTTCATAAGCACAAGATCAAGGGGAAAAGAGGTTGTTAAGCACGCTAAAAATGCCAATTGAGGATGTTAAGTACACAAACAAGGGGAAATGAGGTTCATAAGAACAAGACCAAGTGCAAATTATGTTGCAAAGCGCAAGTACAACGACAAATGAGGTTGTTATGCACGAGAACAAGCGCAAATGATATTGCTAAGCACAAGAACAATGTCAAAAGAAGATAAGAAGCTTACGAACAACGACAATTGAGGTTGTTAAGCATACGAACAAGGGCAAATAAGGCTCCTAAACACAATAACAAATGCAAATGAGCTTTATAAGCACAAGATGAAAGACAAAACATATTAAGCACACGAACAACGCCAATTGAGGTTGTTAAGCACACAAACAAGGGAAAATGAGGCTCCTAAACACAAGAACAAATGCAAATGAGGTTCATAAGCTCAAGATCAAGGGCAAAAGAGGTTGTTAAGAACACGAACAACACCAATTGAGGATGTTAAGTACACAAACAAGGGGAAATGAGGTTGCCAAGCACAAGAACAAATGCAAATGAGGTTCATAAGCCTTGACCAAGTGCAAATTATGTTGCAAAGCGCAAGAACAGCGACAAATGAGGTTGTTAAGCACAAGAACAAGTGCAAATGATGTTGCTAAGCACAAAAACAATGTCAAAAGATGATAAGAAGCATACCAACAATGACAATTGAGGTTGTTAAGCATACGAACAAGGGCAAATAAGGCTCCTAAGCACAATAACAAATGTGAATGAGTTTCATAAGCACAAGATGAAGGGCAAAACAGATTGTTAAGCACACGAACAATGCCAGTTGAGGTTGAGCACACAAACAAGGGAAAATGAGACTCCAAAGCACAAGAACAAATGCCAATGAGGTTCATATGCACAAAATCAAGGGCAAAAGAGGTTGTTAAGCATACGAACAAAAACAATTGAGGTTGTTAAGCACAGAAACAAGGGCAAATGAGGCTCATAAGGTAAAGAACAAATGCAAATGAGGTTCATAAGCACAAGATCAAGGGCAAAAGAGGTTGTTAAGCTCACGAACAACACCAATTGAGGTTGTTAAGAACACAAACAAGGACAAATGACGTTCCTGAGCACAAGAAGAAATGCAAATGAGGTTCATAAGCAAAAGATCAAGGGCAAATTATGTTGCAAAGTGCAAGAACAATGACAAATAAGGTTGTTAAGCACAATAACAAGTGTAAATGATGTTTCTAAGCACAAGAACAAGGGCAAAAAAAGTTAAGAAGTGTATGAACAACGACAATTGAGGTTGTTAAGCACACAAACAAGGACTAATGAGGCTCCTAAGCACAAGAACAAATGCAAATGATTTTCATAAGCGCAAGACCAAGAGCAAATGATGTTGCTTTGCACAAGAACAATGTCAAAAGAGGATA
The DNA here is from genome assembly GCA_024447775.1 of Carex cristatella. Classification (NCBI taxonomy): domain Eukaryota; kingdom Viridiplantae; phylum Streptophyta; class Magnoliopsida; order Poales; family Cyperaceae; genus Carex; species Carex cristatella. The sequence goes on along the minus strand of JAJHPF010000024.1, from coordinate 2,416,904 downwards.
AGAAGCGTACAAACAACGACAATTGAGGTTGTTAAGCACACAAACAAGGACTAATGAGGCTCCTAAGCACAACAACAAATGCAAATGACATTCATAAGCAGAATATCAAGGGCAAAAGAGGTTGTGAAGCACACGAACAATGCTAATTAAGATTGTTAAGTATACAAACAAGGGAAAATGAGGTTCCTAAGCACAAGAACTAATGCAAATTAGGTTCATAAGCATAAGATCAAGGGCAAATTATGTTGCAAAGCGGAAGAACAACGACAAATGAGGTTGTTAAGCACATGAACAAGTGCAAATGATTTTGCTAAGCACAATAACAATGCCAAAAGACGATATGATGTATACAAACAACGACAGTTGAGGTTGTTAAGCACACGAACAAGGGCAAATAAGGCTCCTAAGTACAATAACAAATGCAAATGAGGTTGATAAGCACAATATCAAGGAAAAATTATGTTGCAAAGAGCAATAACAACGCCAATTGAGGTTATTAAGCACACGAACAAGGGCAAATAAGGCTCCTAAGCACAATAACAAATGCAAATGAGCTTTATAAGAACAAGATGAAGGGCAAAACAAATTGTTAAGCACACGAACAACGCCAATTGAGGTTGTTAAGCACACAAACAAGGGAAAATGAGGCTCCTAAGCACAAGAACAAATGCAAATGAGGTTCATAAGCACAACATCAAGGTCAAAAGAGGTTGTTAAGCATACAAACAACGCATATTTAGTTTGTTAAGCAAACAAACAAGGGCAAATGAGGTTTCTATGCACAAGAAGTAATGCCAATGATGTTAATAAGCACAAGATCAAGGACAAATTATGTTGCAAAGTTGAAGAACAATGACAAATGAGGTTGTTAAGCACAAGAACAAGGGCAAAATAGGTTAAGAAGCATATGAACAACGACAATTGAGGTTGTTAAGCACACGAACAAGGGCAAATGAGGTTCCTAAGCACAAGAACAAATGCCAATGAGGTTCATAAGCACAATATCAAGGGCAAAAGAGGTTGTTAAGCACACGAACAAGGGCATATGAGGCTCTTAAGCAAAGAACAAATGCAAATGAGGTTCATAAGCACAATATCAAGGGAAAATTAAGTTGCAAAGCGCAAGAACAACACCAATTGAGGTTGTTAAACACACGAACATGGGCAAATGAGGTTCCTAAGCATAAGAACAAATGCAAATGAGGTTCATAAGAACAAGGTCAAGGGCAAATTATGTTGCAAAGCGCTAGAACGACGACAAATGAGGTTGTTAAGCACAAGAACAAGTGTAAATGATGTTGCTAAGCACAAAAATATTGGAAAAATTGGTTAAGAAGTATATGAACAGTAACAATTGAGGTTGTTATGCACACGAACAAGGGCATATGAGGCTCCTAAGCACAAGAACAAATGCAAATGAGGTTGATAAGCACAATATCAAGGAAAAATTATGTTGCAAAGAACAGTAACAACGCCAATTGAGGTTATTAAGCACACGAACATGGGCAAATGAGGTTCCTAAGTACAAGAACAAATTCAATTGAGGTTCATAAGCACAAGGTGAAGGGCAAATTTTGTTGTAAAGCGCAAGAACAACGACAAATGAGGTTGTTAAGCACAAGAACAAGTATAAATGATGTTGCTAAGCACAAGAACAACAGAAAAAAAAGTTTAGAAGCATATGAATAATGACAATTGAGGTTGTTAAACACACGAACAAATGAGGCTCCTAAGCACAAGAACAAATGCAAATGAGATTCATAAGCACAAGGTCAAGGGCAAATTATGATGCAAAGCGTAAGAACAACAACAAATGAGGTTGTTAAGCACAAGAACAAATATAAATGATATTGCTAAGCACAAGAACAAGGGCAAAAGAGGTTAAAAAGCATATGAATAATGACAATTGAGGTTGTTAAACACATGAACAAGGGCAAATGAGGCTCCTAAGCACAAGAACAAATGCAAATGAGGTTCATAAGCACAAGATCAATTACAAAAGAGGTTGTTAATCACACGAACAACGCCAATTGAGGATGTTAAGCACACAAACAAGGGAAAATAAGGTTCCTAAGCACAAGAACAAATGCAAATGAGGTTTATAAGCTCAAGATCAAGGGCAAAAGAGGTTGTTAAGCATACGAATACAAACAATTGAGGTTGTTAAGCACAGAAAAAAGGGCAAATGAGGCTCCTAATCTAAAGAACAAATGCAAATGAGGTTCATAAGCACAAGATCAAGGGCAAAAGAGGTTGTTAAGATCACGAACAACGCCAATTGAGGTTGTTAAGCACACAAACAAGCAAATGAGGCTCCTAATCTAAAGAACAAATGCAAATGAGGTTCATAAGCACAAGATCAGGGGCAAAAGAGGTTGTTAAGATCACGAACAACGCCAATTGAGGTTGTTAAGCACACAAACAAGGGCAAATGAGGTTTCTATGCACAAGAAGAAATGCAAATGAGGTTCATAAGCACAATATCAAAGACAAATTATGTTGCAAAGTGCAAGAACAATGACAAATAACGTTGTTAAGCACAAGAACAAGTGTAAATGATGTTTCTAAGCACAAGAATAAGGGCAAAAAAAGTTAAGAAGCATATGAACAACGACAATTGAGATAGTTAAGCACACAAACAAGGACAAATTAGGCTCCTAAGCACAAGAACAAATGCAAATGAGGTTCATAAGTGCAAGATCAAGAGCAAAAGTGGTTGTTAAGCACACGAACAACGCCAATTAAGGTTTTTAAGTACACAAACAAGAGCAAATGAGGTTCCTAAGCACAAGAACAAATGCAAATTAGGTTCATAAGCATAAGATCAAGGGCAAATTATGTTGCAAGGCGCAAGAACAACGCAAATTGAGGTTGTTAAGCACACGAGGAAGGGCAAATGATGTTGCTAAGCACAAGAACACTGTCAAAAGAGGATAAGAAGCACACAAACAACGACAATTGAGGTTATTAAGCACACGAACAAGGACAAATAATGTTGCCAAGCTCAATAACAACGACAAAAGAGGTTAAGAATCATACGAACAACGACAATTGAAGTTGTAAAGCACACGAACAAGGGCGAATGAGACTCCTAAGCTAAAGAACAAATGCAAATAAGGTTCATAAGCACAAGATCAAGGGCAGAGTTAAGCACACGAACAACGACAATTGAGGTCGTTAAGCACACGAACAAGGACAAATGAGGCTCCAAAGCACAAGAACAATTGCAAATGAGGTTCATAAGCACAAGACCAAGTGCAAATTATGTTGCAAAGCGCAAGAACAGCAACAAATGAGGTTGTTAAGCACAAGAACAAGTGCAAATGATGTTGCTAAGCACAAGAACAATGTCAAAAGATGATAAGAAGCATACCAACAACGACAATTGAGGTTGTTAAGCATACGAACAAGGGCAAATAAGGCTCCTAAGCACAATAACAAATGTGAATGAGTTTCATAAGCACAAGATGAAGGGCAAAATAGATTGTTAAGCACACGAACAATGCCAGTTGAGGTTGTTAAGCACACAAACAAGGGAAAATGAGGCTCCTAAGCACAAGAACAAATGCAAATGAGGTTCATAAGCACAAGATCAAGGGCAAAAGAGGTTGTTAAGCATACGAACAAAAATAATTGAGGTTGTTAAGCACAGAAACAAGGGCAAATGAGGCTCCTAAGGTAAAGAACAAATGCAAATGAGGTTCATAAGCACAAGATCAATGGCAAAAGAGGTTGTTAAGCTCACGAACAACGCCAATTGTGGTTGTTAAGCACACAAACAAGGACAAATGACGTTCCTGAGCACAAGAAGAAATGCAAATGAGGTTAATAAGCACAAGATCAAGGGCAAATTATGTTGCAAAGTGCAAGAACAATGACAAATAAGGTTGTTAAGCACAATAACAAGTGTAAATGATGTTTCTAAGCATAAGAACAAGGGCAAAAAAAGTGAAGAAACATATGAACAACGACAATTGAGGTTGTTAAGCACACAAACAAGGACTAATGAGGCTCCTAAGCATAAGAACAAATGCAAATGAGGTTCATAAGCGCAAGATCAAGGGCCAAAGTGGTTGTTATGCACACGAACAACGCCAATGAAGGTTGTTAGGTACACAAACAAGGGCCAATGAGAAGCATAAGATCAAGGGCAAATTATGTTGCAAGGCGCAAGAACAACGCCAATTGAGGTTGTTAAACACACGAACAAGTGCAAATGAGGCTTCTAAGCATAAGAACAAATGCAAATGAGATTCATAAACACAAGGTCAAGGGCAAATTATGATGCAAAGCGTAAGAACAACAACACATGAGGTTGTTAAGCACAAGAACAAGTATAAATAATGTTGCTAAGCACAAGAACAAGGGCAAAATAGGTTAAGAAGCATATGAATAATGACAATTGAGGTTGTTAAACACACGAACAAGGGCAAATGAGGCTCCTAAGCACAATAACAAATGCAAATGAGGTTCATAAGCACAAGATCAATTACAAAAGAGGTTGTTAAACACACGAACAACGCCAATTGAGGTTGTTAAACACACAAACAAGGGAAAATGAGGTTCCTAAGCACAAGAACAAATGCAAATGAGGTTCATAAGCACAAGATTAAGGGCAAAAGAGGTTGTTAAGCATACGAACACAAACAATTGAGGTTGTTAAGCACAAGAACAATTGCAAATGAGGTTCATAAGCACAAGACCAAGTGCAAATTATGTTGCAAAGCGCAAGAACAGCAACAAATGAGGTTGTTAAGCACAAGAACAAGTGCAAATGATGTTGCTAAGCACAAGAACAATGTCAAAAGATGATAAGAAGCATACCAACAACGACAATTGAGGTTGTTAAGCATACGAACAAGGGCAAATAAGGCTCCTAAGCACAATAACAAATGTGAATGAGTTTCATAAGCACAAGATGAAGGGCAAAATAGATTGTTAAGCACACAAACAAGGGAAAATGAGGCTCCTAAGCACAAGAACAAATGCAAATGAGGTTCATAAGCACAAGATTAAGGGCAAAAGAGGTTGTTAAGTATACGAACACAAACAATTGAGGTTGTTAAGCACAGAAACAAGGGTAAATGAGGCTCCTAAGCTAAATAATAAATGCAAATGAGGTTCATAAGCACAAGATCATGGACAAAAGATGTTGTTAAGCTCACGAACAACGCCAATTGAGGTTGTTAAGCACACAAACAAGGGCAAATGACGTTCCTGAGCACAAGAAGAAATGCAAATGAGGTTTATAAGCACAAGATCAAAGGCAAATTATGGTGCAAAGTGCAAGAACAATGATATTGTGCTTGATATTATGCTTATGAACCTCTTTTGCCCTTGATATTGTGCTTATGAACCTCATTTGCATTTGTTCTTGTGCTTAAGAACCTCATTTGTCATTGTTCGTGTGCTTAACAACATCAATTGTCATTGTTCATATGCTTAGCAACATTTTTTACACTTGTTCTTGTGCTTAACAACCTCATTTGTCGTTGTTCTTGCGCTTTGCAACATAATTTGTTCTTGGTTTTGTGCTTATCTATATTCTAGGCATCAAGATCTATAGAGATAGATCTAGAAGACTCATAGGATTGAGTCAAAGTGCTAAAGAGGTTTACAATGCAGGATTCCAAAAAAAGTTTCTTGCCAATGTCATCTGGCATCCCTTTGAGCAAGAAACAGTGTCCTTCGACGACTGTTGTGCTCGATAGCATGAAGAGAGTACCATATGCTTCGGCAATTGGTTCTATTATGTATGCCATGATATGCACCCGTCCAGACGTGTCATACTCGTTAAGTGTGACTAGCAGATATTAAGCTAATCCCGGATTGGCACATTGGACCGCTGTCAAGAATATCCTAAAGTACCTTAAAAGATCTAAGGATATGTTCTTTATCTATGGTTGGAAATTTGAGCTTGTTGTAAGAGGATTACACCGGTGCTAGTTTCGAAACTGACCATGATGATATGAGATCGCAATTGGGATATGTGTTCATTCTCAATGGTGGTGATGTGAGCTGGAAGAGTTCCAAGTAGGAGACCACAGCTGATTCAACCGTCGAGATTGAATACGTAGCGGCTTCGAAAGCTGTGAGGAAATATTGTTGGATCAAAAGTTCCTGGTCGAACTTAGCATGGTTCTAAGTTCATCAGAGCATGCAGAGCTCATTTGTTACAACAATGAAGTTATCACACATGCAAAGAACCGAGATCGCACAAGAGATCCAAACATGTTTTATGAAGGTATCACTTGATTCGAGAGTCGATCGACGTGATATGAAGGTTTGCATAGTTGATACGAACGGTAACACGACTGGCCCGCTAACAAAGCTTTTCCTCAAGGACATCATATGATGCACACCACCTCTATGAGTATGAGATACACTAGAGTGTGGACTTGAGATTGTGTAAGGCTACACTTGTTTAGAGCTTTTATGCATAGAGATGTATATGGGATTGGCTCTAGCTCAAGTGGGAGATTATTAGTATTGTGATCTAGAAGCCAATTATAGGATGATTGTTTTCTAATTTTTGTTTACGTAATTGAATGATTATGTTTATCATTTTGTTTCTTGAGTAATTTATTAATTATAGATCATTCCGGTTGAGGACTTGGAATTGTGGAACTCTATACATGTGTTAATAAATACTCTAAAGTGTACCCAGTCTTGGTAATTAACAAGGGACATTAATTACCAGTATAAGATTAGCATTTGGATTAGATGATAATCATGTTCTGTAGATCATATGACAAGGAGTTGTCAATCTAATCAAATGGATATCTGATGGAGATCAAGGGATTGGACATGACCAAAGTAAAACATTTAATATGGATTGTGTTGGTGTCATTAATGTTTTATTTGTGTCTGGAATTATACGGTATGAGATGATTGTTTCTCTCACATGGGAATATATATTCGTGAATATTATCCAACGTTGTCCGTAACTGGCAATTATACAGATTCTATCTCAGTATGTATCTCTTATGTGGGGGGATAGTAATTATCAAGAATACCAATGTCCCTCATATAATGAGTGATGATATCACTGGGCCCCTTAATGAAATAATACAAGTATGTGCACATATGATTAAGGAGTTAATCATTATTACTGTATTATTTCGGAATCAAGAAACGAGTAGATTTGCAAGGAAGACACATTCCTATCTTGGATCTATTCATAATATCATGAGACATAGAATTGACACGAGACAATTGTTGCTTAGGGATCGTGATACAGTATGATACTTATCATATGTGTTATTTGGGTAATTACAATGCATATTGCTAGGTGTCGCTTGTAATTTATGGAATTGAAACGAGTTTCAGATTCTATTGCCGAATGACATAGATCCCACAGGGTCACACCAATAAGGAATTAATTAGAAAAGCTCTTTAATTTATTTGACATGTATGACATGACAAATAAATTGGTTTCTCTCAACTAAAACATGAGAAATATAATTATTTGGATAATTATATATGATACTAAAATTAATTAGATTAATTGTCTTTGATTAAGTCAAATAAGGAAAGTGAAACTTGGCCCAATAAACAAAGCCTAATGGTTGTTGTTAATTATGACTCATGTTTATTTTAAAGAATTATTTCCATAATTAAAAGTTAGCCAAAATAGTTTACCACGTTTTCTGAAAACTGCTGCACAATGTTTCTTGTTTGGCTCATATATCTCTAATACGATATCCGTTTTTAGCATTCTATACCTTTCTGGAAAGATAAAAGAAAAATATAAAACTTTGTATCTCTGGAAGAAAATCAAATTAGAAATATATCAGGGTAAAAAACGTGGAAGAACATGGTGCTTAATTTAGACTACCATGTTCTGAAAACTATCGCGCATGTTTCATATTTTGATCATAACTCCCTCATACGATGTTTGTTTTGGGCGCACTATATATGGATAGAAAGCTAAAAGAAAGATCTATAACTTTTAGTTATAAAGTAGAATCTAATTCGAATTAGATCATGGTCAAAAACGTGGTAGAAATAGAGTTAATTTTGAAAACAGAATTTTACATTCATTGTTTGCTATATATACACACACTCTATCATTCCTTTTGAGTGCAATTCGTTTTAAGGGTTGAAGTTATGCCAAAACTTTCTCTCTCTTCCTTATTTTTCTCTCATGTGTTGAGAACCCACAAACCCTAGAATCAAGATCTTTAACTCTTGGAGAATAAGGATTAAGGAGCGATCAAATTACTACTCTCTAGCAAGAGAAAAGTTTGGTTTCTAATTAATTTCTTGGTGGATACCGTGGAGGGCTTCTACTTTGGAGTCTCATCTTGGTGCAAGGCGTTCAAGGTCACGCACACATTAACCACCAAGGCGTTGCAAGGCATCAACCACCATTAGTATCAATCAACAAGGAGGTGGAGGCTACAACCCTACATCTCAAGAACCTTCTTTTCTTGTTTGGAGACAAGAAACTAAAGGTATGATGCTTATTGATTTTGGAAATTAATTTTGGTTTGATTTCAGTCATACATGATGATATTTTGGTACTTTTTTTGTCAAAAATTTTGAAATTCCGCTGCCTTAAGTACCATGAAAACCCAACATTAATATTTACTGATGTTGATTTTGCTCAGCTATTAAATGGAGACAATTTTGCTGTGGGTATTTTGGAAATTGAGCTGTACATGCATTTGTTGCTATGGCATGTGATCTAACTATTTATATGCAATTTTTATAGTTGGAATTATACATGAATGTCTTTGCTGCTCTATGTAACATATTAAAATCACTTCAAACAGTTTACAAAAGGTTTGGTTCTAACAATCTGCAGCCTCAATCATGCTTCTATTTATTTGGATTTAATTTCTAGGTCATTAAGAATAGAAATCTAAAGTAACTCATATAATCATCTGAGGATATTTGCTAATAGGCCTCGTGTGAGTTTGAATTGCTAAGAGTACCATCACAGTAAACTAATTTTGATAAAAGATAGAGTTCTAAACTAATTTTGATAAAAGATAGAGTTCCTTTAAAGTCAATATACTTTTCCTTTATTCTCTTGACTAATTGAATCTTGAAACAACCAAATTGAAGGGAAACTAATGAACAATCAAGGATTGTGAACACATGGTACCAGTACCAGCACATGATGTTGTTTATCATTCAGACAAGGATTAAATCTGTTTAGCAAAGTTTTATCTGATTTAGACTCCAATAATCTAGCGATCTATACAGAAATTGCAATCGGATGGTTCAGACTGCCCATCGGACCAAGTTTTATCCGATTGGCATCAGAACGCCCATGTGGCACTGCCCATGCATTAAACAACAATGAGCTTGTTTTGACAAAGTATTATAAGTAAAAAAAAATAAGAAAATGTAAAAAGTTTGAGCTAATGTAAGTGACACTAGGTTCACCAATCAGTACTAGTCAATATTCACCTCACATATGTCCATTGTGGTTTCCAAAGCTCAATTCTAATTTAGGGCATAGTTTGTGTGCTACAAAGGCAAGTGGTAGTAGTACACAACCGAACTGGTACGAGGTGTGGGTCAGGTACAGTAACCCTGCTTAATTTGATATTTATGAATGACATAAGTACATAAAGCTAAGCACCAAACTGAATCATATATAATAGGGGAGTTCAAGATTTTTTTGTTAATTCAGCAAGTAATGAATAAATATAGTACATAAGTGAAATGCTTTTTTTGTTTTTGCAAGAAAAAAAGATGATAAAAATGTAGATACAGCTTTACAAGTAGGGCTCCGGTGATAGATGCGGTTCTTTTTTGCCTGAACATTTGCTTTTTTTATCTTTGCAAAAATCACAGAGCAGCCATTCGTTGCCCTGGCATGCCTCCCACATTATTCCTTGATCTTGCTCCTCTTCTTCTAGTTGCTTGCAGCAATTAATTATAATTTGGAACAATAAGATATTATCAGAACCACACACTGACTGACAGACTAAATACAAAAGAAGTTGCGATCCATTTTGAACAGTTGTGCAATTGAAATGTGAATGTAGTGAAAATAACAGGGATAACGGGTATAAATTCGAGTATTGTTACCAACTCCGCTAATCAAGCGAAGTGAGCCCGATTTTTTTTTTAACACTCTCAAAATTCGTTATTAAATAAATGACACCTGGTGCTGGTTTTCTCCAAAATTGTCACTCCCACGAATTGAATTCGCACACCAAATATTATGAGTTCGCGAGATGGATTAGCGCACCAATGGGTGCGCGGATTCAATTGGCGAACCTAGTGGTTCACGAAACCATCTGGCGCACCAACATGAAAATAGAATTGCAATTGAGATAAATTGCAAATGAATTATGACTCTACAATAAATTACTCTATAATGAAATTGCAACTGAAACCATTTCGCGATAAAATTGATTTGAAACCATTTTATTGTAGAGTCAATTCATTTGCAATTTATCTCAGTTGCAATTTATTTTCATGTTGGTGCGCCAAATGGTTTCGCGAACCACTTGGTCTGCAAATTGAATCCGCACACCATTGTACGCCAGACCAATTCGCGCACCCATTAGTGCTCCAATCCACCTCGCGTACCCAAAATGTTTGGTGCGTGAATTCAATTCGCGGGAGTGGTAATTTTTGAGAAAACCAGTGCCGGGTATCATTTATTTAATAACGAATTTTGAGAGTGTTACAAAAAAAAATTCAGGAAGCGAGTTGTACCAAAATTGCGAAGTGACAGTAGGTGAAACCATAGTGATCGTGTACGTGAATAAAACGCATATTATTTGCGTTTAATAAGGTTTTCAGGGTTTGCTGCACCGAACCGCGTATAAAATATTGACCGAACGTTTGACCGAATAATTTGCGAATAAAAACGAATCATGAATTATTCGCGTTAAAAATGACAAAAAAATAAATGTTTTTAAGGATTTTTTTTTCATAAATTTTTTTCTCCCTTATTGTACCGAATCATTCCCAAATTATACCCGAATCACGAATTTTTGACCTCGCCAACCTGACCCGAACTTTTGATTTGTCCCGACACAAGGATGGACTGTTAACTGAGCCACTCCGTTAGTAAAATTTAGCGCTCCATCGAACAAATCTCAACACAGGATCGAACGGTGGATCTTTCGGATCGAAACGCCCTAGTTTCCAAAATTTAAACATATTAACGGATTCTAAATTAATATTCCCTCTCACACCGACTCAACCGATTCCTTTATAAACCCCTTTCTTCTCCTCCTCTTCAATCTTCATGTCCAACGGGACTTTCTCGCCTTGATTTCTGGAGCGGACCTAAGAGAAAAGAAAGCAAAGAGAGGAAAAATATTTCAATCAAAAGAAATCACATTTGCTCCTTGATTTCTGTCTCCAATCAATCATTGATCAATGGCTGATGAACTCCCGCTCATCAAAATCAATGCTGATGAATTGAGTTCCATCAACAACCCTAACCCTTGCCCACTCAAAAGAAAGAGAAGTGCCGGTAGAAGGAAAATACCTATTGAACTTATTCAAAATAAGGATGCACTACAGGTTTGTTGCATGCTCATTTTAGAATTAGGGTTTTTGAGAATACCGCTCAACATGTTTGAATTAATTGCAGGTGTGTTTCTTGAGAAGGCGGTCGGGACTATTCCACAAGGCCCACGAACTCTTTGTTCTATGTGGGGCCCATGTCGAAGTCATCGCTTTCTCTCCTACCGGAAACCCTTACATTTGTGCCTACCCTTCCAACAGCCCTTCTAGGTTTGCTAAGGATAAGGACATCTTAGATCAGAACTCTGAGTCGGTTTCCAATTCTCAGAAAGCCCTGAGTCGACAGGTGTCAGAGCTTAGTACCAGAATCGAAGCAGCAAATAGGAAGAAAGAGGCCCTTCAAGCAGCTGTTAAAGGGATCAGACATAATATATGGTCGCTGATGTGTCAACAATGGAATTGGCTGAGTTGGAGGAACTCAAGAAAAGTCTGGAACAAGTTAGGGCTGCCATGGGACCGTCTCAACAGGGATTGACTGCCACGGTACCATCTCAAAGGATGGAGTATTTTTTTTTAATTTTAGAGTATTCTGTTATGTTATTATGAATAATATTTGGCATCAGACTTCTGGAAAATAAGTGGTGTGGTGAATTCAATTTATCATGTAATAATTTTAAGAGTATTCATCCATTGCTTCATATATTCTTGCTTGTGATTTATGTTCCAATAGTAGCATTCATGCGTTTGCAGCTGAAAGTAGATCTCATCCATCAGTTCTTTTTTTTTTTGGGGGGGGGAATTTTCTCATTTTATACTTGTATAATTAATAATCTTAAATATTTGAATTTGCAGAACTATAAAGTATATTGATTCATGTATAATCATTTAAAATCATCATATGGATCGATGGAAACTATAATTTTTTGATGCGTCTCCAAAACAAAACAAAATTTTCTGATACTAGTAAATTTTCTGATTTGTCTCCAAAACAAAACAATTTAACTCTTCCCATACCCATACCCATACATCTCCTTCTTAGACTACTCCGTTGCACAATGCGGATAGATACTTCATGTTTTCAATCAGGATTGAAGATATTCTCTAGTACTTGTTCTGACAAGAGCTATGGAGGAGGACAGTAAAAAACAACATGTGTTGCAGATGATGCCAAAGGGGGTGCATGAAGTATCTCCACAACCAATGTTATCAGAACCGGACCGGACGTCGACCCGTTAAAGCTTTGGGTCAATGATTCACTGGTCGGACCGGTGGGTCAATCGGTTCAACTGTTGGTTTTTTAAAACATACACAACTTAAAAGGCTTTACATATATTTGAAATGCAATTAAGAATTTATGCATAATAGCTGTGATTTGCCTATTTAGAATTGCACATACAAGCATTAATATTTTTTGTAATGACAGTTTTTATAAATGCTATTCAGGAGTGGTGTTCAAGAAACTCACAGGTTCTCTTTGCTTGGCTTGTATGAAATAATAAAAAGATAATCCGACCTTTTCTCATTCGGTACTGTGCATGTTTGGGAACACATGTGAATAATAACAGCAATAAGACTATTTATGTTTTTCTTTGTGCCAATTAAGGCTAAATTTAACCACACGATATAGTAACATAAATGGATAAGTTATCTTACCTCCTAGGCTTTTTTGTAATAAAACTTTGCAAATCCAGATAATAACATTGGAAATGCAAAAAGGAACCTTGAGGGCCTTTGATTTCAGCAAAATGTCAAGGAAACCCATTATTTCACAAATCTGCATTGAAATTTTGGTTTGAGCATTTTCTCAAACGCATTGAGGGCATTCAACTATTACACTAATGGGATCAAATATTATCCTTAAAAGTGCCTTTAAAATATGAAATGTCAAGATTCATATGAGATACTTACATTATTTACTTTTGTCTGCTAGTTCTAATTACTAGAGGATGAGGTGGATAAGCTTCTCTTGCTTAAACGATGAGCTATTTTCATTACTGTACATGAGAGGATTTTGAACAAAAAAGAAAAAAGAAAGAAAAAACCAACACAATTTCTCCCTCCATAAATCTGATTAGTTTTCAATCTATCACAAGAGAGATGGGAAAGAGATTGAAAGAAACGGAAAATCTGGAGAAAAAGATAATCGAGAATGTAAAGTCGGGAGGGATGGGTAGAAAACTCGGGTTTTTTCCTCTGAACGGTTCATTGTTTTTTTAAAAAAACCAGTCAATTAACCCGATTTTGACCGGTTCTTTTACATTTCCGGTCTCCTCAGCAAACCGAACCGGTACAGCTTCTGGGTCCGATTTTTTCCGGTTAAATCACCAGTCCGGTCCGGTTCTGATAACACTGCTCCAAATTTGCTTACTGTGATAAAGCCGGTCTGGACTGGGACATAATGTTTGTCGATTGTAGCATTGCCTGCAATGTGATCTTGGTATTTATGGCATAGGTAAATAAATTTGGCAAATTGTACTTTAGGATGCCCATACGGCCATACCCCAATCATGTTTGCAGAATATTATCTTTGCTCCACTGTTTGGTATCCTACGCATAGAGGTGTTGCAAAAAGGGTAAATTGATTTGATAGTACTGGTAAAGAGTAAGGAATTAAGAGGTTCCATGATTGCCCCTGTACATTGGAATATCGATTTCCACATTCTCCCTTCTGGTCTTACTTCCAGTACCACTTGACTTGATTGAAAACTTTAAATCTACGACTCCTAGCCCTCCTATTTCCAATGTACAAGGCTTGATTGAACCCATCTCTCATATGAAAAGCATCATCGCACAAGGTCTGAAATGCTGAATTACACTTATCACAAGCATCCATCCCAGAGAAACCCAATGACAGAAAAATATTCAAAGTAGCAAAGTTTCTATGCAAAAGTCTAATTTTTATGAGGTGTCATAAGGCAAGGTTAATTCTCAGCTAGTAACTGGTACGGAAACTTCCAGTTGCGGACAGTGTTATCAGAACCAGACCGGACCGGTGATTTAACCGGAAAAAACCGGACCCTGAAGCTGTACCGGTTCGGTTTGCTGAGGAGACCGGAAATGTAAAAGAACCGGTCAAAATCAGGTTAATTGACTGGTTTTTTTAAAAAAACAATGAACCGTTCAGAGGAAAAAACCCGAGTTTTCTACCCATCCCTCCCGACTTTACATTCTCGATTATCTTTTTCTCCAGATTTTCCGTTCTTTCAATCTCTTTCCCATCTCTCTTGTGATAGATTGAAAACTAATCAGATTTATGTAGGGAGAAATTGTGTTGGTTTTTTCTTTCTTTTTTCTTTTTTGTTCAAAATCCTCTCATGTACAGTAATGAAAATAGCTCATCGTTCAAGCAAGAGAAGCTCATTCTCGATTCTCGATTCTCGATTATCCTTTCATATTTTAAAGGCACTTTTAAGGAGAAAATGCTCAAACCAAAATTTCAATGCACTTTTTAAAGGCACTCACAGGTTCTATTTGATCCCATTAGTGTAATAGTTGAATGCCCTCAATGCGTTTGAGAAAATGCTCAAACCAAAATTTCAATGCAGATTTGTGAAATAATGAGTTTCCTTGACATTTTGCTGAAATCAAAGGCCCTCAAGGTTCCTTTTTGCATTTCCAATGTTATTATCTGGATTTGCAAAGTTTTATTACAAAAAAGCCTAGGAGGTAAGATAACTTATCCATTTATGTTACTATATCGTGTGGTTAAATTTAGCCTTAACTGGCACAAAGAAAAACATAAATAGTCTTATTGCAGTTATTATTCACATGTGTTCTCAAACATGCACAGTACCGAATGAGAAAAGGTCGGATTATCTTTTTATTATTTCATACAAGCCAAGCAAAGAGAACCTGTGAGTTTCTGAACACCACTCCTGAATAGCATTTATAAAAACTGTCATTACAAAAAAAATTAATGCTTGTATGTGCAATTCTAAATAGACAAATCACAGCTATTATGCATAAATTCTTAATTACATTTCAAATATATGTAAAGCCTTTTAAGTTGTGTATGTTTTAAAAAACCAACAGTTGAACTGATTGACCCACCGGTCCGACCAGTGAATCATTGACCCGAACCTTTATCGGGTCAACGTCCGGTTCAGTTATGATAACATTGATTTGGAGTTTGTCACAGATAAGAATATTAGTATAGTAGAATCAATTGAATTTTTTTTTTAAACAGAAATTATAAAGTGATTTTAAGGGAACAAGCAGAAGTTATAAAATCACCTCCACCGTAGAGGGAGGCCTCAGCAAAATCTTAGTATATAGCGAAGATGATTTCTTGTTGTAACTCCCCCCCCCCGAAGCAGTGTCTTGGTGGAGATAATTCTTGTAACTTATTCATTCATTGTGTTTGTTCTCTTGAAATTACTTAGATGAGTTCTATCTAAAAAAAATAAATCCTCAGTTGAAGTAGATGTACAAAAGTTAACAATAAGCATTTCAAGCCCTTTCATGTAGAATCAAACACACACTAGTAATTTTAAGCACCAAATGACTGCCTCGGTGGAGGTAATTTTTGTAACTTCTCCATCCATTGTGCTTGTTCCTTTGTAATCACTTAGATGAGTTCTATTTAAAAAAAAAATCTCAATTGAAGTAGCTGTACAAAAGTTAACAATAATCATTTCAATCCCTTTCACGTAGAATCAAACACACACTAGTAATTAAAAGCACCAAATAAAGAGCATATGAGTCCTTGTGGAATGGACAAATTCATCCAACACATGAACTGATTAAGCGTACAACTATAGTATATATGGATATAAAATAAAATATACAGAGACTTCATTCAGTACAGAATTATCATTGTTTTAATTAGAGATGACTTTATTTACTACACAGTAATTCTATGATCAAGATGTTCTCCTTCTCATAATATCCTATGCAGGCTATACTTGTACCACGGTAGATAGTTGAAACCCTAATTGCTGAACCAATACAATAACGGATTTCCCAAATCAAAACTAGTAGGATTGGTTAATATCACTGTCTAAGAACACTGTTAGAACTGAAGACAAAATTCTCTGCTCCAGCAATTGTGGAATTCAACCTCCCACCGGCCCAGCCATTGTTCAAAATCCGAACTGCACTAGATGCCGGGTCGCCAGTAACCCTAGATCCATCAACCCACTTGTCATTGTTTTGAAGGCTCTGTGCTTTCCTCTCCTTCTTTCTCTTCCTATCTTCGTCTCTTTCTTTTCTTAGCCAGCTCTCCACTGTTCTCTAGTAATAATGTGGAACGGAAGGAAAATAATAATAAATCAAGGGTAATCTAGCAGGCTGAAATTCATTTTCAGATCATCTTTTTATTTCACTTATTGGTGCTTTAATTAAATTCAGAGTGGGTACAGTTCAAACTTGGGTTAAAACAGGCTTATTTTAGTTACTTGAGGTTTACTTAGGCATGCTTTGGAATTATTACTGACTGCTCACACATGAACTATTTTGTAATTATACAATACCAGTGAGAATTGATAGGCGAAATGCAATGGCCGAAATAGAAATCTTTGGCCCAAACCTAGCCAGTTAATATGGTTTATAGTAAATTATGCTACAATTTTGAAACAACCTTAACAGACATATAACAAACCAATGCAATTATCAATTGTAGAATGAATATCACTAGCAAGTACTTGAGAACAATGAAAAATGTACCATAAGAGAGAGTTGGCTTGTTTCTTTCACTTTTTCTAAAGGCAATGCTAGCTGCAACTTCCCATGGGCAATATACACCTGACATTCAATGCAAAAATTAATTTCAGAACAAAATAAATGAATCCAGCTGAGTGTACTTCGAATAATAAGTAAGAGAAAAAAAAACTTACCATATGTGATGGCCAGTCATCAAGACCGTCAAAAATGTGTGTGGCATAGATAATAGCCGCACCTCTTTCATCACATTCTTTCTTTAGATAACTCAATAGATTTGCCCTTGCTAAGACATCTAGGTCAACTGTTATCTCATCTAGCAGAAGAACCTATAGAAAAAGAAAAGTTGTTTTAATTCGATAGCTCTAACTGTGAGTATTTTGGAAATAGCAAGTAATAAACTTGATCTAATTGAAGAGCACAACATATGGGTTCCCTGAAAAAGAATTAGGAGAGAATATTACAACCTTAAATGGCTTGAGAAGGCCCATACAGATTTGAACCCGTCTTCTCTGACCATCAGACGATTTGTGCATTCTCCATGACAGATCAATATCTAAAATCTGCACAAAGCATCAATAATAACTCAACAGCGAGCATTTATTTCAATTTTTCAAGGAAACCTCTTTGCAACCAAAAACAGAAAAAGAATACAAAAGAATAGAAGCAAAAGGTTCAGGTTTAATTAAACAAAAAAAAGCCATGGAATGCCCATTAATAATAGTAAGGTTCATGGCGGTGCCAAAAAAAGAGTTTATAATTTGCTTGCATTGATTTGATAATTGTTATTTTCCTATATTGTCAGGTAAGTCATATGCTGTTTGTATAATGCTAGATGACTTTTGCCAGTTGTACAATTAAAATTTCAAATAATTAATCAGTACTTGAATTTGGAAAAATCAAGTACTTTCAATTCTAAAACCTTAATTAGCAATCACGTGAAAGAAAAACTGTTTGGTTTAGTTAATTTAATTCCTGAAGAGTTGATTCCAATGTGGCCTAATTCGAGGTTTATACATGTTTATTCATATAAGTGTGCAGCCAAAACTGAAACAAAATATAGTGAAATGAAAAATAATATGAAATTACAGAAAAGTAATACCAGAGGCATGCTATGACAGGTAACCTTTTAGAAACATTTGGGACCTCGCAACATACCATGGTATCCGAGCAGATACATCCTATTTGTAGCAAATAGACAGGTATTGTAGCCAATCTTTAATTGCAAATGATAAAAAATAATTTAAAAAGGGACTTGCCTTGATCAGTTCGTCTCTCCTTTTGGGATCAATACCAGCAACTCCGAATATCATCTTCTCAGCTGATATATCCATTTGAATAGAAACCTCAAAACCAGCAAATGCAACATCCCTTCTCCACTGTACACATAGAAAAAAAAAATCAATAACCAATTTGTGAATTTTGTATAGCCTAAATTGATGAATACCCGTGCAAATGTCAACATATCATGCACAACAATCCTGAAATTTGAGAAGAACTGCATGTGCTGTAAGAAAATAGTATATTGGAGGCACCCTTCCATCCCTATCTACTTCAAAAACTATACCCAAAATACCCCTCCTGCCTCATTGTTTATCTCTTGACATTTTAGCTGAAAAAGGAGAGTTTTGATGGTTTTATAGAGAATCGGAGACGGTCTAGGTGATATTTACCATTTATCGGAGCAACAAATCAGCAATTTCTTGTCTTGCATGGATATTCATAAAAAAAATAAGAACTTCTACGGTTCTGTAAGAAAATAATATATTGGAGGCACCCGTCCATCCCTATCTACTTCAAAAATAATACCCAAACTGCCACCCATGCCTCATTGTTTATCACTTGACACTTTAGCTGAAAAAGGAGAGTTTTGATGGTTTCATAGAGAACTGGAGATG
Source organism: Carex cristatella (assembly GCA_024447775.1). NCBI lineage: Eukaryota > Viridiplantae > Streptophyta > Magnoliopsida > Poales > Cyperaceae > Carex > Carex cristatella. Next base: position 2,397,903 of record JAJHPF010000024.1, on the reverse strand, counting down.
GTCTAGGTGATATTTACCATTTATCGGAGCGACAAATCAGAAATTTCTTGTCTTGCATGGATATTCATAAAAATAATAAGAACTTTTACGGTATTAGCAACATCTTTCAAGAACTTCACATGATTCCTATAAAAGAATGACAATCGTGTAGTAATTTTCTTTGGTACACTTTCAATTGATAGGTTCATGCAATAGATGTAGATTGCACGACTAGTATTGATAGTAATAATAGTAGTAACAGAAATATAAATGGATGTACAGACCTCTCCACCAAGGTAGGAAAGTTCACCGGAGGAGGTGAGAGTTGTGTCATGAAAAGCTGAGCGACCCATGATTCGCACCATGCTTGGATCTACCATGTGCTTTCCACCCAGTATCTTTAATACAGTTGTTTTCCCTGAAAGATAACTGAATCAAACAAACTATGTATAAATATCAGTATCCACATAATTTTTATCTTACCTGATAGTGGTGGAGCCACCTTAGATGAATGGGGTTTTTTTCAATTTTTTTTGTAATTGTGCCTTTTTTTCTATATAATTTTACTATGTTATGGATATGCAAAATTGATCCCCATTCGTAGCAAGAAAATTTTATATGATTGATCCCCATTTACATTCGACTCTCATAATTTAAAAGTCCCTCATAATTTAAAAGTCTGGCTCCGCCCCTATAATTTGTATCCATTTCCCTATAGATACAACACTAAGGAAAACCAAGAGCACCTCCAGCAAACAAACAGATAAATCACAATAGGACATTGTTCTCACTCCATCTCTTTTTCTCAATCCCTTCTTTGGTGCAAAAATATATATAAGACGAAAGAGTGAGAAACAAACCAGCGCCATTGGACCCTACAAGGAGGCAGCGATCGCCGGGGTTGAGAGTGATCGAGAAACCTTCTATAAGCGGCTTCGACCCAGGCGGAGGCTGGCCGTCGATTCCAGGGTAGGTGAAGCACAGATCTCTTACCTCCACCAACGGTTTGGGGCATCCATCCTTCGCCATTTTCGCGCGCTTTTCTACTCTATAATCTAGTTTTATATATTAATTAAATCTCTGTGTATTTGAGGCAAAATTACAATTGTTTTATGAGGATTCCTCGATGGAAGAAAGGAAAGATGAGTTTGATTATAGAAAAAAAAAGGCTTTCTGATATTTATACATGCAATAATCTGTGCTGCGGGTAAGTATAAGAATAAATATTAAATAAAACACGGTCCATAAAGCGACACGAAAGTAGTATTTAGTTCAATATTCACACCCACCCTGTTTGGTACCAAGTCGAGATCCAGTCCAGGTATTCCGGATCCTCTCAAGTAACTCAAATTTTCAATTAGAATCTGGGCCAATCTGGTCCGATGTGGAATGCACAGGGCCTTTAATATTCGTGCCAAAGCAGATCAGATGGTTCAGATCTAAACTCAAAATTTGAGTTACTATAGGTGATATGAATTTAGCTATACGGCCCAAATTAATACAGACATCCCAAGCAGGGCTGCAGGCTGCAGCATTAGTGATCTAGTGACAAAATAAGCAAATTAATAATAGAAAAAAAATATATATCACCTGGATTTCGAACTTTAAATAGTACTTTAGTAATATAAACCACTATCAATTAATTGGTCGCTCAAATTTGCAAAATTGAAAAGAAGAAATGCAAAATATTGCGAATTTTATAATGGAATTGTTATGCTGGCATTAAGAGCTTAGAATTTGGTGATCTTAAATTTAAGAAACTAAGACATATCAAGCTATGTTTTTACATAGATAGTTGATATATCGAAGTTGTACATCTTTAATATTTTCTGATACATTGTTTATTTATATATTTTGTTTAAAAAGTATAGTGTTGCTTTTTTAATGTCACATTTTTATTCATATTCCGATTTTAAAGATCTCAGACTTTCAAGAATTAGACTTTGTAAATTGTAAGCTTTTTTTTTTTCCAAATAAATAATCCCTACAATGAAGTTACACAGAAAATTAACTATAAATGTTTGTAAATTTATTTTGTTTGCACCAGCGTTATAGGATCACGAAACTAAAGAGAAACTTTTTTATGCCACTCCAAATTATAAAAATTAGAAAATTACCACTTCAAAACATAAAATTAGTTATTTGTCATTCTAAAATTATTAAATTTATAAAATTGCCACAATTATACATCTAATATACATATTTAATTAAAATTATTCTGAAAAATATTGTATAAAAAACGTATTTTCATATTTCCAAAATTACCCTTCAATTACTCTTTTGCCATGGAATATCCATGCCGGTTCCCTCTCCATTTCCCTTCTTCTCTTCTCCTATGCACTTCTACTAGCATTTTTATTTCCCCTGACGAATATCGAACCAAAGGCTCCAGAGGAGCACAAACGCCAAATGTCTACCTCTCTCTCACTACACTTCTTCTTCTTCTTCTCACTTCTCCTCTTACCTCTCTTCACTCACTCAACCAACCCCTCTGCCATTAACGACAACGTGCTTGGTCTCATAGTCATCAAAGCTGACATTATTGATCCGTACTCGAAGCTCCCATTTTGGAACGAAGATGACTCGATCCCCTACAATTGGGACTATATTAAATGTTACCCCAGGTTGAACCGGGTTACAGGTCTTGATTTATTGGGTCTCTCGCTCTCTGGCAAGCTCGGACGAGGCCTCCTACAGTGGAATCATATCCTCTGCGGAGTGTTTACTTGCGGAGCAGTGCGGTTCTTTTAACCTGATCCGTTCATTTTGATCGGACAGACCAAATAAAATTATGGCACGAATCTCAAAGCAAAATTAATACTGTCTCCTCCATCACTTCGAGCACTCACCGGCTGAGATTAAATCTGGTCCGTCCGATCAACTCCGCACAGCTCCGCAGGTTAAAAACTCCGCAGAGGATGCTGGTCCTGTTGGATCTTAATCCAACGTTGAGCATATATGTAATATAATTATGAATTGTTTACTGTCAATATGATTGTCACAATTAAAGTGATCTAATATGGAATTAAGATATTAGACAATCTATGTATTCAATAGGATGTGGTCCATAAGTGTGTAGAACAATTTGGGCAAAGATCAAATCATTAATGGACTGATTCTAAAATTTGCAATTGAGAAAACTGCCTTTTAGACGCCCAGTGTGGGTGGTCCACCCGCACTGGATTTGAGTGCGGACGCACTCAATACTTAGCCAAAATCTGGAACATTTTGGGCCGTCCAGTGCGGGTGGTTCACCCGCATCGGATCTCGAAAGCGGACGCACTCAGTACTTAGCCAAATTTTGAGAACTTTTGACAACCCAAGAAAAGTCCGAGCGTAATGCGGACGCACTGGAACCCCAGTGCGGACGCAGTCGGTGCCCAGTGCGGGTGGTTCACCCGCACTGGATCTGAGTGCAGACGCACTCAGTACTTAGCCAAATTATGGGAGTTTTCAGGGCACCCAGTGTGGGTGGTCCACCCGCACTGGATCTGAGTGCGGACGCACTCAGTACTTAGCCAAATTATGGGAGTTTTCAGGGCACCCAGTGTGGGTGGTCCACCCGCACTAGATCTGTGTGCGGACGCACTCAGGAAATTTAGAAAAGTCCGAGCGTAATGCGGACGCACTGAGAACCAGTGCGGGTGAACCACCCGCACTGAGGACTTAGTGAAAATTTGGGGCTAAGTTTTAAGGCGGTTATTTGGACGCGAATCATCTCAGTGCTGACACAGTGAGATCCAGTGCGGGTGGACCACCCGCACTCGCGCAGTCAGATATGTAAACTATATATAGATGGGTCCCCAAGGCATAAGATAACCAACTCTTTTCAGAAGTTATTCTTCTACAGAAATTGAGTGCCTTTCTCCCTTCTTCCACCATCAAAGAATTGAGAGGAGAATTCCATTAAGAAATTTGGAGAGGAATTCTCAAGAGGCGATCTTGTTGTTTTGGAAGACCTAATCTAAAATCCAATCAAGAGGGCGAGTAAGGAAGAACTAGAGTCTTGTCTCGCGCTCACGGAGACGTTTACTGCTCCAACTTCGAGTTTGATATTCCATGGCAAACAACATGGAATCAGGTATTATATTCCGCACTAAAGATTATGTCTTGGGTATCTTTGGCATAGGGCGGTCCTTAGGTTAAGGTGGGGATTGTTTCTTCTTTCCCGGAGTGTAAGTGTTTGACCCCTAGATGAGATGTAATTATTTGATCTCTAGATAAGACGTAATTGTTTGGCCTTCATGATTCCCCAACAGGTCCCTCCTACAGCTGGATTCTCTACAAGACCTCAATCTCTCTAACAACAACTTTTCTGGGCCGTTAATCCTGACCTGCTACGGCTCAAAAATCTTGAATCCCTCAATCTGAGCCGTAATGGGTTTACCGGATCGATACTTGACTCCTATTTCAAGCAATGTAGGTCCATTAGATATATCAACTTGGCTAATAACATAATTTTTGGAGAGATACCGAAGAATGTGGGTTCCTGCCCAACACTTGCTGAGCTTAATCTTTCAGGTAATCAGGTTTCAGGTTTTTTGCCCAGTGGGATTTGGGCATTAAATGCTCTGAGAAACCTTGATTTGTCAGATAATGAATTGATTGGGGATATCCCAGTGGGCATTAGCCGAATTGATCCAGCATGCCTTCGTGCCAGAACACGTGAAGCAGCGCCAGCTCGGTTGGCTGTGAAGGAGAAGGATGATCTCCATCCATGGCAAAAGAGCAATGGAAGGGTAATTTTTTGAAATATCAAAATACGTTTTTTATACAATATTTTTCAGAATAATTTTAATTTAATATGTATATTAGATGTATATAAATTTAATGATTTTAGAGTGACAAATAACTAATTTCATATTTTGAAGTGGCATAAAAATAATTTTCCCTATTGAAAACAATAAAAAATCTTTAAATCTTCAATTAACAAAACAATTTACATATTATAAAAGATGATAAAGTCTATATATTATAAAATCTAAGACCTGAAATAATAGCAGTTGAACCATAAAGAACAGAGAATGACAAAATAATTCCTTTGGAAAAATAATTTAATTGAACCAGCTAGTGCAGATAAGTACAATCAATTCAAAAATTAAATTATAAAGTTTCTTCATAACTTCATTACAGAAACTATTATATATATAAAAAAAAAGTCTCGCGGATTCGAGTTTCTTTAAACCCCTTTTGGTGCACCTACTTTCTTCCGGGATAAGATGGAAGAAATTATCTCAAAAATAACTCTTCTTACCCTCTATTCCACTTTTTTTGTAATATTATTTGGTATTCCTGTTTTTGAAGAGGAAAGAATTAATTAATTCTAGACAGAAAAAAAAAACAATAACTCGGGCGACATGCTTCCTATAATTAGTTTAATAAAAAAAAATATAATTAATTTATCCACACAAATATATTAAATTATTCCTTCATCCCAAACTCGGCAGGATGATTGGATTTTGACAGGTCGATATACCAGTAACAGACCTAGAATTTCCATAAGTCTAACTAGTCAGTTTAAATGTACCATTAGCTAGGTTAGGGCTGGCAACGAGTCGAGGTAAGCCGAGGTAGGGATAGCTCGTGGCTTGCTCGTTTTTAAAGCGAGCAAGCTAACATTATAGTTCAAGCTAAAAAAAATTAGTTTGTGGCTCGCTCGTTTTCGGACCGAGCCAAAAATAAGTAATTTTTTTTGCCCTCTAGATGGCAACGAGCAGAGTTAGACGTAGCTCGTGGCTCGTTCGTTTTCAAAATGAGCGGACTAACATTAGAGTCAAGCTAAAAACCCCTGCAGATGGCGAGGATGGTGCTGCTTCAGTGATGTAGTCCGAGATAGAATACTTTTTATGTTTTTTGTCAGGGGCATTATAGCTAGATTATTCTCCTATATTATCTTAGATACTTTGGCATTTCTCTGCTTAGAGTAAGTTGTAGTTGCTGTTTTGTTTTACGATATCTGTTGTTTTGTAATACTGCACTTGTTTTGTTTCAGTAATGAAACGGGCTTTAATAGACTTTTATCAAAAAAAAAAAAGAGTCAAGCTAAAAAATGTGCCTCTTATATAACTTGCTCGTTTTTGGACCAAATTTGAACTAGCCACGAGCTTTTTTGCCGGCTCTATACTAGACATATATCAATATTAGCTGGTATATTAACTACTAATACCTGAGCAATATGTACACAATTTGCTCAATTAACTACTAAAGCTTCACAGTCCCTAACAGTCGGTGAATTCAATCCCATACTCAACCTCTTCCAGCTCACTATTTACTGCTTCACGAGATGATCACACATTTCCAACAGCTCTGATCAGCCAGGGGAGTAATGCCTGGATTTCTTCCATCATTGTACTGGTAAGCATTGAAAGTCATTTGCCACACGTCATGTAGTAATCTCTTGTGGCTTTTGTACTCAAAGGCGGAGTCAAATTTTATGTTAATTTTATGATACCATAATATTTTACTCTATGTAAATTTATTCGAAGTTACATAAAAAATAATATTGTTTTAGAATAAAAAAAATGAGAGCCGGTCAATTGACCCCATTCATACTTTGTGCCTCCGTCTCTGCTTGTACTCCATCCTCGCACTTTTGCTCTTATTGTCAGAGGTCTCTTGGCTGCTTCATTACGTCAAAGTAGTCATGTGTCTCTATTTCAGTGACGGTTTTTGAGACGGTATGAGTTATTTGACTCGTTGTAAAATTGTTTTTTATCAATAAATATTAAGGCACTTAAAAACCACAAATTTAAAAACAAACTTAAAAAAAATGGTATAAAGCATGTATTCAACCAGTAGCATCTAGCCGCATATACCATTGTTACATATTTAAACAAATAAAATAAAAAAATTAAACATCTAGCATATACCATAGCTGCTATTTCAAAGAAGTAGCATCGAGCTGCATATTTAAACAAATAAAAAATTGAAATTAATTTATCATTTTACAATATTCAAAGAAACGATTTAAAGAGTTGTGGTTTACATAATTCAAAGAAATAGTTTATAGAGTTAAAAATTGTCTCGCTCAGTTGCTAGTTTTCAAAAGTCAGAAGAGATACTTTTAGAATTGGTTCCAATGGTCCCAATCAAAGGTTTAAAAATGGTCTCGGTGAAAGAAGTTAGACTGAGAATTTGACCAAAGACCACATAATAATAAAAAAAAATCGCCAACTTTTACATAATTCAGTAAATTACTAGTTTACAGAATTTAAAATTATATTTTACAGAATTATATATAATTAGATGTTTACAGACTCTTGAAAAGTCACAACAAATATTGGTTTGGGGAAATTCTGAGATTGATGTTTGGAGCATTAGTCGACTCCTTAAAGAAAAAGATAAGATAATAAAATAAAATAAAAAAGATGATAATAAAAATTATTAGTACATTTTCAGATGCGTTGACAATAAATTAAGATTAATCAGTCAACTTATTAAGGGGTGGTGTATACAAAGCGCTTGATATGTTTGTTATCAGGATTATCATTTTGAAGAAGATCCAATTAGAGCTGGAGCAGGATGGTCTTCATAGAGTACAGCACGACAAATTAGAAATCTCAATCGTTTGATTTTTTTTTTGTAGTGTCTCGACCTGAACTAGCTGAACCTTCCCTGAGTAAGAGATACCAAAAACAATAATTAATTTACTCTTGATTTACTTATTATTTGAGAAAAAATAATTGAGCATATTGTCTCCAGTTGGGGTGCAAAAGGCTCAGATACGAATAAGATAGTGGTAAAATTATATTTGTATCTGTTTTTATTTTTCGGATACAGATACGAGTCAGATATTAGACGAATATGTATGGATACGAATCTGATATTGGATATCCGTAGATATATACATATATGTTTTCATAATATATATTAAAATTATATGGTATATGTTAACTATTTGAATACAGATAATTAAAATTCAAGATCATATCTTGTTGGAAATAACGGCTAATAGAGCCGTTGGAAATAATTTAAGTTTATATTGTACTTGGAATTAAATGTAGTATAAATAGTTGTTGTAGCTTGTAAGTCAATATACAAAATATTCATTTCCTGACAATAAACATAATCTATGCTCATTTGTCCGATAAATTCAACATATCTATATCCGTATATGTATGGATATTCAAATATCGAATATACGTATCTAATTTTCAGATATGAATATGGATAATAAATATATTATCCGATCCGTTTGCACCCCCAGTTCCAGACTTCCAGTGTTCTCCGCGATGAACCGAAATCTTGTTTCCCGTTTGTTTTGGCCTGGTTTGGTCGATCTTTTTATAATACTTCCTTCAAAACATTTTTGCTGTCGATTTTATTTAAGATTCCTGCATTGATTCTAATCTGTGCAGTAAATGCAATGCAGCACCAAAAACCCGAAGCAGTTACAAAAGTTCTGTGCGAGATTGAGAGGCTGCAGATTATATATAGTATATATGGAGTGCTGCAGAAAATTAGTGTACGTACTCGTTTCTTGTGCGAGATTTGAGAAGCCTTTACAATCTCATTTCTCCTTTTATGTACTTTTTTTTAAAAAAAAAGGCTAGAAGCTCCTTTCATTTCGAAACATAATATCTAGCTAATTCTAAACTGTGGATATTTTGTTGATTACTTGGCCTTCTAAAGCAGTTGGTGTTTTGCACAAACATTGGTACCAGGGGGTTCCTCTCCCTAGTTACCCTCGTGATGTAATTAACTGTTTTAGAAATAAAATGGGGCTTTCAGCTCCTTTAAAAAAAAAAAAAAAAATCGAAACAGAATAGTTTACAAAACTCCGGTCTTTTATTATGTACTTGGTGGTTTTTCTCCATGTTAAGAATTCTCATCTCAAAATTGTCTCTTTTGTGATTATTGTTGTGTTTTATTGTTTATCTTGCTCACTGTCTAATTAACATATATCTCGATAATTATATATTACTCGATCTCTATATATCTGAATCATATATATCAAAGAATAGATTCTTGATTTTGGTTTGTAATGGATTGTTTCTGGATTTGTATGAAAGCAACGGACAATAGAAAATAGAAATGTTGAAATTTACATTATTATTATTATTATTATTTCAACAACTGGCTTTGGTAAAGGAATACTGGCTCAGCTGAAGGACGTCAAATTATTACTGTTCTAATTAGACGTTTGAAATTCTTAATTTGTTTTAATGAAATTTTAATTTAGTTTCTTTCTCCATTTCTGACCAGTTAATGTGCGCACTGGAGGCTTACTAAAGTGCAAACTGACCATGTCAAATTAAACATGACATACAGCCGGTTTTTATATATAATTTTTAAGAGTCTTCTCCTGAATTACATTCTCCATGACTAATCAAGATATCCTTAAATTAGATGATGTAATCACAATTCCCATGATATATAATCAGACATTTTGTGGAAAAATATGTTTTTTTTTTCTTACGTCCTACATTTGAACTTTGGTAAATAAAGTGGTTTAAAACTCGAAGACTAATAATTATATGAAATAATATAATTAATTTATTCTGTTAGTTAAATTTGAATATTTCATATAACAAATAATAACTAAATGGAAACCGTCCATCCTGATTGAGATGTATTTTATAAAGGCCACTACCAAGCAACTAATTTTTTTTTTTTTTTGAAAAAAGATGTATTTTATAAAGAAGAAATCAAAGCCTTCCAATTATAATTAAATATTTACAAGAGACCCTCTAACCGGATTTCAAACATGCCATAAATGCTTGGTTCAAATTAAATTTATAATTATCGGTTACTCCATTAATTCGGCCAATGATTTCATTATACCAATTGGTCCCTGTCATATATGTTCTTGAAATCACGTGCATGCTTTGCACTTGTGAACGTTCTGCAATTTGATAAATTTCTAAAGTTGTAATATAAAAAAGATTTTGAACTCCAGTGTCATTTAATTGGGTATATGCTGATATGCAAAAATTATTTGTCTGATTTTGAGCTCCAGTATCAGATTATTTAATTTCAAGAAGTTAAAGAAGAGCAGGAATTAGCTATAGAGAAATATAATGTGAAATATGATAGCAATGGGACCTTTTGTTAATTTTGAACACCAATACGTACTTAAATAAAAGCAATAAGAAACAGTAAATTATTGCTTGAAATTAAATTATATTGGATGAATCATCATTCATCACTAGTACCCCCAAGCAACCATACAATGCATAGACACGTAACTTCCCTTTGAAGTTTGAACTTTGAAATTTTCGAGTATAAAAAAATGAAGAACATCTTGTTCTTCCATCAAACATCCCATTTTCATATGTAAACTCAACCAAGTAAAAGAGACTGACAATGGATACGTTCTTTACAAGACTAGAAGAGGCCTCTCATGCTGGAGATGTGAATTTATTAAAAGAGCTTCTCAATCAAGATAAGCTTTTGCTAGAGAAGGTGATTATGAGAACATCAGTGAGAGATAACCCCCTACATATTGCAGCAATGCTTGGACATGCTCATTTTGTTGGCGAGGTTATCCATCACAAACCTGAGCTTGCAGAGGAGCTTAACGACCAGGGCTTCTCACCTCTACATTTGGCTGCTGCCCACGGTCATGCCACTGTAGTGAAGGAGTTGTTGAAGGTAAAATGTATTGGGATAAATTTTCTGAACAATTCGGATAGTTAAATAAATTAATAATAAAATAAATCAAGTTGAAAAGATAATATCCGAATTGTGTACGAGACACTGTCTTTAAACGTATTCCGTCTCATCGTACAAAATGAAACTACAACCAAAATAAGCTGGAATTGTTGCTCCTTAGGCAGGCCATGCATGGAAGCAACTGACAATAACTCCGTAATATTTAGCAGTTGATCAGATTGTATCAATAATTTGAATTCAATTGGATGGGTGTTATTGGTATGTCTCTTGTTTGTTAATTTGGATGCACCAAAAAAATTGATTATTTCAATAATAGGAGTAAGAGTTTTAGAGAGATACAAGAATAGAGATGACCAAAATAAAGAGCAAGATAAATCAATCTGTGAGGGGGTGTTTAAGTGGTAATTAGGTCACGCCTTTTAACGGAGAGAGAATCTCATTGCATCCTTCTGAGAGAAATTAGAAGAATAATATATATCGAGATCTATAACGCATCAGCGTTTTTAATTAAAAAGAAATTGAAACGCATCATTAAGGATATATGTCCTTCCCTGACAAATTTATGTATGCAAAAAAATAAGTAAACAAGATCCAAATGAGTACCGCTACTAAATAGTATATACTATTAACTTAAAAACATTTTGTTGTAATGAAATCTTTAAGTTCTTAATTCAATGCTTTTTTCCGCTGCAGGCTGGCTTGGAGCTTTGTTTATTATGTGAGAAACAGGAAGGGCTATTGCCACTTCATATTGCTGTTAAAAAAAAGGACGGTAATTGTCAAAGAGTTAGTGGAAGCCTGTGAGGAGGCAGTGCACAGGCTTACAAAAGGTGGAGAAACTATACTTCATTTGGCTGTCAAATATAATTCTTTTGACACAGTTGAGTTCTTGATCGACCGGGTGCAGGACCCTAATTCAAAGGATGACAAAGGAAATACTATTTTGCATCATGCTGTGGCAAGCAAGCAATTATCGGTATGCCATAGCTGTTTTTCTGATAAAAGAAGTGGTAGAATATGTTCATCCTTGATAGTTGATACCTTAATTTCTAAGTATGTGTACTTAACAAATTGCACACTTACGTCTCAGGTAATCAAATTGTTGTTAAGTAAAGCAGTTATCGATGTGAACACCATGAACTCAGTATCCTTAACTCCACTCGATGTTCTGTTGGAATCACGACCGCAAAATGGCGATCTCATTCTTGGCGAGATGATACGGGCAGCTGGAGGGAAGACTGCAGCTGAATTAGGACATGCCATCAGGAACTCTGTTTCAAGAACATCACCATGGCAACCCCATTGTGTTGGCACCACGAATGACTTAGAAGAAGCAACTATAGAGTTGCACAAGGTGAAAAAGGAAAAGAGTTACAACCCGCAAATTCTATTGTTGGTGGCGACATTGGTAGCGACTGTCACCTTCCAGGCAGCATTGAATCCTCCAGGAGGATTTAAACCTGATGATAAGGATCATGAGAGGACTAAAGGTCAACCTGTGTTTGGCTATTTTTTAAATGACTTCTTGTATTTTGACGTTTTTGCCCTTTTTCTATCTGTTAGTGTTATGATGCTTTTGTTATGTGTGGTCCCTCGGAAGAAAAACATTGTGATGAAGTTCTTGGTGGGGGTGATCTGGTGTGCTGCCTTCTCAATGGCTCTGGCATTCACTGCCGGCATATCTCTGCTCTACGGTCATGATGAATACTCTAATGATAATAATAATCCTAATCATGAGAAGTGGTACATGACGGCTCGAGACTTACTCGGCCTATGGCACTCTCCGAATTATCGGTATCTCCTGGATGGTAGTTCGGATTCTTATTTTCTTGTTGAAAAGGACCGTGTTATGGGAGCCAGTTCTACGGAATTTTGCATTGCTAAAGAGAGGATGCTTCTTGAAGTGGCAACAATTTAGTATTATTACAAAAATTAACTGGTCAAATTGTTGGCAATTATTCAAAAATGTAATTTGCATTGTATTGATCTTTGGTGTTCTGGCGTACATTAGCTATGAATGGGTCCAATATTTTCGGACTACTTAGATGATTTGATACAAGGAAAAAAAACTTAAAGACTTTATATTGATACTATATGTATGTAATAGTGGAATTCAAAGTAGGTCTAATGATCGGACCTACTTTCTCCGATTATCGGACCTACTTTGGCTCGATGGGTGTAGAGACTATTGGATTTCATTCAGATTCGTGCAAACTATTTTAAAATTTGTACATGTCTGTTTCAATTTTCATGTGCACAGCTCTTTATGCTAATTTTACGGTGATAAAGCCAATTGAACCTAAAAGTAGGTTTGATGTACATCAGACCTACTCTTATCTCGTAATAGTGACGTGCATGTGCGTTGTTATATATTAAGGGTGATCCATTATATTAAGTGTTATGTTATGACTCAATTTGCTATTCGGTCTTATTGGACTTTGTATCTTTAATTTGTAATTTATGTAATTATTCTTACAAGAGAGAGAATCAAGTCTAATAGAAATCAATTTCAGTTGTCTATTTGTCTCTTACTCATGGGCAGATCCAGGATTTTCATGAGGGGGGACAAAAAAAATATTGAATCGGATTTAAATAGCTAATCGGATTTAAACCCATTAACTAATTAGGTATTTGATAAAAAATAATACTTTAACTTATACTTTATAATGCTCTGACTTGTAATTTATGATATTCTGACTTGTAATTTATGATATTCTGACTTATAATTATAATTATTAATCATATTTCAAAAAATTTATTTTAATTTTAACTATAAATTTAACTCGAATTACCAATTAAATATCCAGAGAGGGGCAAAATAAATTCCAGAGGAGACAAAGTAAGTCGGAACCGATAAATCTCCACTAAAACTCAAAATTCAGGGGACAATTCCAAGAAGGACAAAAGCCGCCCCCCTTCCCCTCCGGACTATGCTAGGTCCATTCATGCTCTTACTCTCTCCTTCTTCTCAAATTCTAAAAAACCTAACAAATTGGTATCAGAGCTACCATTGTTGCCGATAGTTCGATCGACAATTTCAGGGCTGTTCCGCTGTTGTTGAGTTTAGGGTTTCGCTTATTCCTTCGTCGTCGCGCGACTCCTTTGTCGAGCATAGCTTGCTTCTTTTGTGCACCGCACGGATAGACCATTTACTTCGCCTCTGGGTTTTTCCGTACACCGCGTGGGTGAGCGATATGGAAATCGCGCGAAGAAGCTTAGTGCACCGCGATCAGACCAAGCGTTGTGGTCTCCTGAAAGAGTTTGTACTCCGCGACAACACCAAACCAATTCTTCTGGCTGCAGACCGCGCAAACACCCAGAATTTCCTCTTCTGTGCGTGGTATTTTTTTTGGTGAGGTGCACGCATGAATTAAGTTATTTGTTTGGATTCACCAAACTTTGACTTTAATATTTCGGTCACACAGATTGTTTTTGGTTGATTTGATAATTCTAATTTCATTTTTAAATTATAATTTTTGTTTTCTGTTTTTGTGGTGCATCTCGTGATTGGGGAAATTGGTAAATTGGGAGATTTGTGAATTTGGTGTTTGTGAAATTTGAATGGATATGTCGGCGAAATACGATATTGAGAAATATGATGGAAAGACAAATTTTGCATTATGGCAAGTGTGTATAGCGGCAATTTTGATAGGTACTATTGATGTTCGTTTGGAGTTTGGTAATGGCAAAGTTAGGTAAATCAATTCAAAGTATTAATTCTATATATCAACCTACAATTTCTAGTATCAATTATATATATCAACCTACAATTTCTAGTATCAATTCTATATATCAACCTACAATTCAAAGTAGCAATTCTATATATCAACATACCTACAATAATAACTACCCTATATCGATCAAGTTTAATCGGAGTTTTAAGGACAGGCTTATTGAGTGTTGAAACATTATTCTTATACTACTTATTCATATACTACTTATTCATCTTATAGTACTTCTACTACTTCTTATACTACTTGGGATCGACACTAACGGATTTTGTGGATGCAGATTTTGTGGGTGATTTAGAGAAGAGTCGTTCTTTAACAGGTTATATTTTTATCTTTGGAGATTGTGCAATTAGTGGGAAGTCTACACTTCAAGCCACCGTTGCACTCTCAAGTACCGAGGTCGAATATATGGCAATTACTGAGGCTATTAAGAAGGCTATTTGGCTCAAGGCATTTTGTTGGTGACATGTCTTCTTTCGAGGGTCCTATTACAGTGTTTTGTGACAACCAAAGCGCAATTCATTTGACCAATGACCGCATGTATCATGAGAAGACGAAGCACATTGACATTCGATACCATTTTGTTCGAGATGTGATCTTGGAAGGTAAGGTTGCCGTGAAGAAGATTGGTATTGAATTGAATCCGGCCGATATGCTCACAAAGCCCCTTCCAATTGCAAAGCTTTGTTCAAGTTTGGTGTCGGTTTGTTTCAAGCTAGTTTGAGCTAGTTTTGTTTCTAGCATGTTGTTAGTATATCTTTATGTTTACCTTTGTTTAGGTTATGTTTGTTTTATGTTTTAGTTTGTTTTAGATGCAATTTGGTTCAAGGTGGAGATTGTTATGTTATAACCCAAATTGCTATTCGGGTCTATTGGGCTTTGTATCTTTAATTTGTAGTTTATGTAATAACTCTTGCAAGAGAGAGAATCAAGTCTAATAGAAATCAATTTCAGTTGTCTCTTTGTCTCTTGCTCTCTCTTTCTTCTCAAACCCTAGAAAACCTAACATTAAAAAACAAGTTACTCAACTATTTGATATCCATAAAGAATTTTAGATTTTGTACCTACGACCTCTCAAACAAATAGTATCGTCTTTGCCACTAGACCAAAAGTTGATTCTCCACATACTAGCTATTAAAATCATTTCATTAAAAGATGTCATCTGGTTTAATGTGACATGCAAAATTAGTTATATGCTTACAAAATATCTATGAAGTATAGAAGAAAGACAATAGAGAACTAGTTGGTTGTTTCAAATATGTCTCTTTTTGTGACTCATGATCTCACCTTTCACGCTTACATGGTCTCCCTCTAGGGGCGGAACTAAGGCAGGGGCTAGCCTAGGTCTCGGTCCCCCCTTGGTCCAGAAAATATACATAATTTTTTTTTACTTATGGACCCTTAGCACCCCCTAAATTATTTATGAGTCCTTGACACCCTCTAAATTTTTTTGTCTTATGGGTCCTAAATTATTTATGATCCCTTCTAGTTTTCATTCCTGGTTCCGCCACTGGTCCCTCAATAGCACACAAATTGTTCCTTTGACAACAAATGAATACAATCTGGCGGCATCTGCCATGATCCTTTAAAAAAAAGACAACAGATGAATGCAGTATCAAGATTCAAGGGGCATTCGAAAGAGAAGGAAAAAAAGCAAAACATTCTTTTGACAGAATAAACTTCATTTGTGAGAAAAGCTAAAAGAAGAAGAAGAGATCACTCTCTTTGTTCTGCCCCTGAAAATATTGATATGTTGGCACTAGAAGATTTATTTCCATCGGCATAACAAGGAGCATTAGATCACTATCCTAAAATAAATAATGTTTGGGCTGTCTATTATTAGGTCCATAGTCCGATAGCCCAAGAGGACCTACATAAAATGGGTATCTTTGGTTTCTTTCAAATCCGTGAATATGAAAACTCAAATTTTGGCAACAAGGGATTAAGAACTTAAGGAGCGTTAAGGAGTCGATATTCGGTTGTTTTAATTCGTGAATTGAAACTAAGTAAGCTAAAGGAAGGGATAGAGGTGCTTTAAAGTCCAGACAGAAGATTAAGATCCGGACAAAGAGAGGCTAAATGAGGTAATCTTAATCCGCACTAAAAAATCGATGTTCGGCGTGATTAAGTGGCTAAAAAAGTAAAAAAAAAAAAAAAAAAAGCAGATTAAATCTTCCACTGTTGCCGAACAGCCCGTATACAGCTTTAACCCTGAGTAAAATTGGAAATTTATTTTGAGATTCCAATATTGGGCCCAGAATGGGCCTATTTTGGATATCAATATTGTTGGAGCTACGTGTAGACGTGTAGTTATCATAATTAATTTATCACTTAGTAAGTTAGCAGTCCCAAAAATCAACCTTCCAATCAATTCCTGGGAGGTCTAGTGATCTATAGATAAATAAATGGTCAGATGAGAATCTCCATTATCAAAAATTGTTGCGTAAAATGTTTATATCTAAAAATGAATCTATTTTAACTAAATTGCTCATAACAGATAACTGGAACTCTGTTCTTTTGCCACTGATAAACGCGAGTTCAACTCCATATATATATACAGAGAGAGAGAGTGTATTCTATGGATATAAGGACTTATTTGTAAAATGAATATATTTTTATTTTTAAAGTTCAAACAGTCGATCCGAACCGTTCATTTTGTTCTTCATATTAATATGTGCTTGGAGACCAAATTTTATATTTTTCTAAATTTGTTTACTATTTATTAAGATGGGTACAAAAAATATCAAATTCAGACCATTGAATTTTGTACCCATCTTAATAAATAGTAAAAAAATTTCAGGAAAATGTAAACTTTGGTCTCCAAGCACATATTAATATGGAGAACAAGATGAACGGTTCGGATCGACTGTTTGAACTATGAAAATAAAAATATGTACATTTTACAAATAGGTCCTTATGTCTATAGAAGACTTTGCCATATATATATATATATATGGCAATGGACATAATATTTATAAAAAAAATTTATTTAAAGAAAATCTCAGTAATATTGAACAAATTATATTTCTAAATTTTTACATTTATTAAAGGTAAAAATAAAAATATATTTTACCATCTAATAAATAGTAAAAATAAAATTAAAATTCATAATAGAAAAAAACTTTAAAATAAAATATTTCATTTACAAAACCATGTCCATAAGCACTCCTCTATATATATATATGAGTAAATCTAGGGTGTGACGTGCTCAGTTCGGTGAAACTCCAAAAATACATCGGATCGGCTTCAAATGACGAATCCAAACCGTTGAAATCCATGTACTTCGTGAGTGATGCATGTACATGTAAATTTTTTGAAGTTTCGAATTCATTTGCTACGAGGTCAACCGGTCAAAATAATGAATCTTTTAATAAGTTATTCTATTAGTTGTTTTATATATTCATTTTTCATCATTACTTTGACTACTTCATCTTGTAGCAAATGAATTCAAAACTTCAAAAATTTTGCATGTACATGCATCACTCACGAAGTACATAGATCTCAATGGTTTGGATTCGTCATTTGAAACCGATCCGATGTATTTTTGGAGTTGTGCTCACCAAACCCTCTTGATGAGCACGTCACACCCTAGATTTACTATATATATATATATATAGTAGAACTAGGGTGCTCCTAAGTTCACCCAACCTCTTGTGAACTTTGACTCTAAAATATATCAAATCAACTTTAAACGATGAATTCAAACCGTTGAAATCCTTCTATCTAATGATTGATGCGTCTACATGTGAAAATTTTAAAGTTTCAAATTAATTTAATATAGAGTCAAGTGATCAAAGGAGTCCAAAAAATGAATGTATTAAAATTAATTTATAAACCTTAAACTTTTGACCACTTGACTCTATATTAAATTAATTTGAAACTTTAAAATTTTCACATTAGACACATCACTCATTAGGTAGAAGGGTTTCAACGGTTTGGATTCATCGTTTAAAGTCGATTCGATATATTTTAGAGTTAAGTTCACAAGAGGTTTGGTGAACTTAGGAGCACCCTAGTTCTACTCAATACATATATATATATAGAGAGAGAGAGAGAGAGATTGACTAGGGTGAGCCATGGTGTAAAACGTGTTTGTACTCCACGCCATATCTTCATTTTCAAAATTCAAATGGCCGATCCGAACCGCTCAAAATGTTCTCCATATTGAAATGTGCTTGGAGACCAAATTTTACATTTTTTGAAATTTTTTTACTATTTATTAAGCCACTTTGAAATCGCTGATCCAACGTGAACAATAAAATTTTCGGACCCATCGGATCGACAATTTAAAGTGACTTAAAAATAGTAAAAATATAAAATTTGGTCCCATTTTAATATGAAAACATTTGAGTGGTTCGATTCATTTGAATTAGTGACTGTAATAAATAGGATGGTTCAGATCTAACTCAAAATTTGAGTTACTATAGGTGATATGAATTTAGGTTACACGGCCCAAATTAATACAGACATACCCAAGCAGCGCTGCAGCATTAGTGATCTAGTGACAGGAAAAGGAAATAAATCTGCTGTTATTCTCAAGGAATAACAGGAATCTGTTATAAACTTATAACTATTAATTTTTGTTGAGATTCGTGTATAAAAAAATTCATTGAAATTCGCATCTGAAAAAATGTAAACAAAGTTGTTTAGATTATTTTTATTAGTTGAGTAGATGAGTAGAAAATCACTATTATTAGACGGTCACGAATCTTGAGATGAGGTGTGATTCACTGTATTATTTTATTATCCTTTTGTTTTATAGTTATATATGTTTAGAAAAAAAATATTTTTGCTGTATCTTTTGATTATTAATATGATTATATTAGTGATTGATTTTTATAACAATATACATATTTTGTAATGATATATCAAGTTTAATATGACAATATACATATTTTGTAATGATATATCAAGTTTAATATGTGAAATATTTTTGGTTTACCGTAGTGGACGAATATAGATATTGTATCATTTTTTATATTATTTTTGTTTTATAATGAAAAAATAATTTATTGAATAATATGTTGATCTTGTTACAATACTTAAATTAGATATTTAAATTATATTCATATGTATTTAATATATCATATATATTCACGTAATAAGATATGTTTAATATCTATATCCGAAAAAATAGAAATGAATATGAATATAATTTTACCGCAATCTAATTCGTATTCATTTATCCAATTCGTCTGCACTAGGGATGAAAATAGAGCAGTTACGGACCGCATAGTGGTAAAATTATATCCATACTTTTTTCATTTTCCTGATACGGGTACGGAGTTGATATTAGATATATCAGACAAATACGGATCCGAATCAGCTCGGATATTTATTAAAATAATATTAAAAATATTTAAATTCATAATATTCATCTAATTATAAATAGTAATTGACATAAATTTTTCATAATATATATTAAAATATATGCTATATATCTACAATTTATGATACAGATAATTGAAACGTATAACCATATCAATATTCTTATCCACA
Organism: Carex cristatella; assembly: GCA_024447775.1. Lineage (NCBI taxonomy): Eukaryota > Viridiplantae > Streptophyta > Magnoliopsida > Poales > Cyperaceae > Carex > Carex cristatella. Next base: position 2,378,080 of record JAJHPF010000024.1, on the reverse strand, counting down.
CGGATATCCATATCTAATTTTTTTAATACCAATCGGATATTACATTCCCCCCCCCAGTCTGCAAATTTGCTTCCTCTGAGATATCTCAAACTTTGCGTGACTTTTTGGAATATCTCAATCGTTCAAATACATTCTGCACAAATCTCAAAGCACAAATAATGCTACCCCTACATTCCTCCGAATAGGCACCGGACACGTCAGTCACGCAAAAATTTAGTTATCTCAGAGGATACGCACCCCTAGCAGATTTTGGAAAAAGATCAAATGAATCGAAATTTTAAGGCTTATATTAGAAACATCCATTTTCTTCAAAAAGAGGTTCATTTTCTAAATGGGCTCATCTACGGTCCAGTTCCGGCCCGACAAGATTGTCCCTCCATCTGGGCCAACATTTTCATTTCATCCAACACCTTCGATCACATTGTTGACAATTCCTCTTTATTTCTTCCTCTTGGACGAAGTTTTAAATAAAGGTTAAATATTTCCACGTACCAACAAATTTTGTGACATTATAGTCTATAGACCACTGTATGAAGAGCTGCACCACCGCTCGGTAATTGCCGACAACCTTCAAAAAGAGCTGCACCACAAATTCGTGATTTTCTTTTATTTTCATTAAAGATGGACGAAATATTTTGCTCTCTAGATACAGCGCCAGAAGCATAAAACATATTCTTATATTTAGATTCAGCCACACAGATGATTATTAATATAAGAAATTTAATGAAATAAACTCTCTAACATATAAGGTTTTGAAGTCGGTTTCAAAAGATGAGAAGTCATTCCAGTAGTTAAAACTTGAAAGCTCAGGGTAAACCCTCTTTTTGTTGGAAGTTGGAACAGACTTCTCCAACCCTACATGGAACCTTCAATTTTAACTTATATTTTGAAACACAAATCATTACGAATAAAAAAACAAAAATTCCAGGTGCCATTTTCTATCATCCGAAAAGTGCGGGAAACGAACTCTCTAATATTTATTTTATGGCCGAAGTCTGATATCGACGACGAAATATAGATTTCATTAGACTTTCTATTTAATGAAAACACGTTTAGTTGAAATTGAGAATTAGAAATAATATATTCGTATGATGAAAAGATTAGAAAGAAACTATTATTATTATTTTTTACAATAGAAAAGTCTTTTTGAAAACAAATCAAATCCTAATTAATTCTATCCAAATCAGATCCTAATTACCAACGGCTCAGACAGCACCAAACACCAGGTCTTAGTCGTTGCCCCTCAGAGTTGCTATCAGACTACAAGTGTTAGACAGCACAATTGAACCAAAACTGGTTCAACAACATATATATAATATATTAAGATTACAAGTTCGCACGGGAACGTAGACTTGAAATCAGATAAAAATTCAGCTATACATCATGGAGAGTGTGCTTTTATTTTATATTTTAAAAATGCAAGACTACTTATTCGTACGTAGTATGTGGGAATTAATTCAATTCAAATCCGCGATTAAAATCCGTAGTGTGTAGTGTTGGTATGTTATCCGAATTGGTCGCTTGGCCACTCAACAGAAAAACAGGTGTCAAACAGTTAAAACTTAAAAGTTCATTTGTGGCAGAGACGATCATTATAGAACAAGTAGAAGAATAAAATGGAAACCACCAAGAATTTCTCATAATAATACACAATTTCTATTGCCTTAACTATAATTTCTTAACTTACAAAGCGGGCACCAACCTCGATTAAAAGTTCGTATAAAGGCACCTGTTATTCTTTTCAAACTTAATTGACACAAGCTTTAACTAGAAAATCAAACCCTAACAAAAAAAACTTCCCCTCCCAAAAAGGGAACCCCAAAAAAAACACAGGAAAAATAAGCAAAGAAGCCAAATTTCGCTGTAAACAAACAAAATCCAACTCCCCCGCAGATTCACAAATGCTCTAGCATATATCCACGTGTCCATCCCTGCCACATGGCACTAAGCAGCAGATGGCGCGGTGACGTACTTGATGATGCCAGCCTCTTGGAGCGCCGCAATCAAAGAGGGTGTCTTCTCCAAACCCACGGCAGGTGAGTTGGGCTTGTAGTCGAGTGATGTGTCGTTGTAAATATCCCACCATTTCTTTACAAGCATTTTGATGTCTTCCCTGTCCATGTTATCTTCCTTTCCAGTGTACCTCCATGGTTTCGATCCCTGTGTAATTTTCACAATTAGAGGGTTAATTTCTCCATAAATTGCTCTTAATTGAACAAATTTACACTTAATTTTCATGAAATTTTAATAGGAAAGATTTGAAATTGACGTACCGCTGCACAATAGTGCACCACCTTGACCTTCTCCAGCTCGACATTCTCAGGATGACGCCAGAGCATAGCCAGCACCAAGTTGTACAACAGAGGAATTGGCTTGTATACATCCCTGAAAAACATGTTCAAGAAATCCTGTACAAAATTCAAATTAAAATCGTGATTACAATCCATAACCTGTTTCAAAATCAAAATTAGTAAATTAATGTTTGATTCTCTTCTCTGTTACCTGTTCAGCAAAAGGCGTAGGAGTAGTAATTGCAAGTTTCTCCAGCAGCCTCTTGGAAGTCTCTATGCTCGGCTCATGGACAAACATGCCAGCATTGAAGTAGAGGGATGGAGGTGGGCCCATCTTGTCAGCAGGCCATGTCACCTTGTCAGGACACTGCTGGCAGTACCCGATCTTGTACTGCGGTGTGTGGCTCCATGTCTTCTCACAGAAGCAATCCATAACGGCATAAAAGTAGCCATTAGGCAGATCAAACAAGTGGTCTATGTTCTCATAAACCTGGATATCTGCGTCGAGGTATATCATCTTCTCGTACTCAATGAACTGCGTTGCAAGAAATTACACAGATGAATCTGTAAGTTTTAGTTTGTTTTCATTATGTTTTTTGTTATCTGAAATTAAAGAATACAAGATCAAAAAGATTCCAACTTTAATTTTAATAAAAACTAAAAAACTTCTGATTATTGGTTGATGGTATTTAAGTGTTTTAAATTTTAATATATATCTGAGCAAGATGTTTTTCTATGCTTGATTGTCCTTTTTAAGAATTACTGGTTTTGTTGATGCATTATACAGTTTATTATACCTTATCATATAAAATATTTCCTCTTTCGAACAATCATATTTTAATCAGTAAACTTTGCAGTTTTCATTGTTCTGTTCTTGATTTTGTGGTCATACTCATAGACAAGTCTAAAGAAAAACATGGAACACACCTCCCATATACGGAGCTTGGAGTAGTTGATCACATAATACGCCATGGCAAACTGGGTCTGGTTTTCTGGCGGGTAGATCGGCTTGATCTCTCTGATGATGCAACCCTGATTGATCAACAATCGGCGGTGGTTCTCCGGCACATCTGGCAACAGTGCTACCACCAGAGGATACTTGGACCCCACCTTCCTCAGCCCCTTCGCCAGTCCAACCACACCTTTCCAATAATCACCATCTCCTGCCAGAAAGGTAACGTAAGCCTTCTTTGGAGGAGTCATGGATTTCGCCACAGTTTTGATTGTCATTTCGCTCGCCATTTTTGAGTAGGTGTTGAAGTGAAATTGGAATTGAAAGTGTGTTTTTTGTTTTGTGAATATCTCTGTTTGTGTTGTTTGTTAACTTGAGTGTGTGTTTGCTTTCAGCTGGGTTTAGCAGAAGGGTTGAGCGTCATTAAATAGGCGGGGGAGTAGTTTAGGCCTGACGTCGGTGGGTCATGCGATGTGTGACACGTGTGGGTTTGAACGATGAACGGCTCGATGATAGTAACAGGAAGGTTCGCGAGAGAGTCTAATTGTGGGAAATTTTAAATTTCGGTCTACGGGCAGTTTGGACCTCGCGGGGAGATTCCGAGGGGATCCAACCGATCCGCGAATAACAGCCGTTTGATTTGAATAACGGCATCAAGGAATGACAGGTGGCGAGAAACAATTGAAGATGCCTTTGAAAAGAGACAAATGCAGCTACAAGCGGTGCATATCGTCCGTGAGCTCCCGCAGGGCAGAGTTTCATTAAAGAATAAAGAGAATTGGCTTAGCTGGCTATTGATGTACCACGTGTTATCTAGTCCTCTGGTACCTTCTCGCAACTTCATTTGATCTCTCGGGTTAACGGGCAATTTATTATGAACCCGGTTTAGATACAAATAAAATCCCGCCATATCAAACAATTTGCAATCTATTGGAGATTGGAGATTAATCGCATCATGTGTATATATATATATTGATTAGATTTAAATTTGTATCCACAAATGCAAATATGAAATCTGTACAATCAATTCACATAATTTATACACAATATTTAAACATTTATATATTAATTATAGCTAATGATCCTAGGATTTTCACGTCTTAATAATTATAATAACAACCAACTTCATATCAATACAAAAAATAATGTCTCGATAGGAATTTACTATTTTTTTTTCCACACGCTGTCTTAAACGGAAATTAAAATTTTGAAAAATCAATATTGAAAAAAAATTCAAGTCGATATTTTTTTACAAGTTCTAAATGTCAATCAAGTGAAGTTGAAGTATCGTAAATTTGTACATGAGCATAAAAAGATGACATATATTACATCAATAATTTTTTGATATTTGAAATTTTGGTTATAAAATTTTAACTATGAAAGATCTGAAAAAGAAATATATGGAGGTTAAAAAGATAAGAAAACTTGAACCGCCAGTAAAAGTTTTTAAACTATATGTGATAATACTGAAGAGCTCATATTAATTAACTCTAATGCATAAAAGATGTAATATATATATATCATCTTTGTACTCTCATATAATAATATTTGATGTTTCGATTTGATTCAAATGACATCAAGAGCTCATACAATAAATATATGGAAACAAGAATTATATTGATATTTTAAAATTGAGGAGAGTTCAAATGCACCCAAATTTCTATGCTCTCATTTGCTTTCAATTTTTTATCTCCTTTATTTTCATTTTCAAAGTCCAAATAGTTGATCCGAACCATTCAATATGATCATCATAATAAAATATGCTTGGAGACCAAATTTTATATTTTTTTTTTTGGAATGTTTTTACTATTTTTTAAGATAGGTACAAAATTATTGTTTTAAGGAGATTCTGGACCATCTGATAAAGTGATTTTGTACATATTTTAAAAAATAGTAAAAAAATTTCAAAAAATATAAAATTTGGTCTCCAAGCATATATTTATTATGATGATCATGTTGAACGGTTTGGATCGACTATTCGGACTTTAAAAATAAAAATAAAGGATTGGAAGCAAATGGGAGCATGAAATTTTGAGTGCATTGGAAGTTTGGAACCCTCCTCTTCAAAATTTTAAAGTATATTAATTAATACTGAGACAAAAAGCCAAAGATTATTGTATATGCATGTGAAAAAAGTACTATTTCATTTAAAAACGTTCTTTTTATTTATTGAGCGTTAAGTTTTGATGTATTAAAGTGAATGCATAATAAAGATATAAAAAATCTTAGGAACATTTACTATATTTAATATGTATAATTTGAAATATTGTGGATAAGATTCTGGGGATTGATTGTGTGGATTTAATATTTGCATTTGTGAATAAAAATTTAAATCTAATTAATGTTTGCATGATAGATTAATCTCCGGTAGATTGCAAATTTTAGTGGATAAGATTCTGTGAATTGATTGTATGGATTTAGACATTTACTATTTGCATTTGTGGATAAAAATTTAGATCTCATTAATATCTGCCTCAATTACAAATTCAACACGTTTTAAATACCGATAATTTTGCCATAAATTTTTAAGCAATATGAATTATTTCCATATCTGCCTATATTTTTTTTTTCTTGTCATTACCATATTTGCCTATATATATACCTCAATATGAAAAAAGTTACCAGGAAACGTATCTTGTTGGTTTGAATATGATTTTTTTCTATCTATAATGAAAATTATGAATACACCTTAAATATATTCAATAGCTGAAAATTATGACTACACCTTTAATATATTCAGTGGCAGAGTCATTATTGTTCAAGATTGGACATCTGTCCTACTTTGGATTTTGAAATATTTTTATAAACACATTGTATTTAGTTGCTGCTCTACTTTGAAAATTATTTTGCCCTATTCCATATAAAGTCTAAATTTCCCAATGTATGATGCAATTTATAGTTTTTGAATATGTATATTAATATTTTGATGAAATTTAAATTGTTAATATTTTTGTCTACTCTTAGCTCAAAACCTAGCTACCCCATTAAATATACTCGATAATATTTAGTTAGCAATAAGCACGATTTAGCACTCAAAGAATTAATTCTAGAACATTAAAAGAAATGTCTTGCGTATTTAAGTGGGGAGACAGGCTGGATTTTTTTTTTTTTATAAACCATAAATAGAAAAATCAAATTTAGGATTCCAGCATGAGTGCTTTGATATTTATAAAAATAATAAAACACGAGTTGGCAACTCGTTCTGAAATTTAATTTCCCCACAGAACGAGTTGCCAACTCGTTCTTGATTTTTTTTCCAGTTTTGACAGGGAAAAACAATTTTTATAGCCCGGAACGAGTTGCCAATTCGTTCTCTAATAATTTTTTTTTAGGGTTTGCTTATAAAATAAATTAGATATTTTGTTTGATTTTGTATATTAACAATAAGATTAATGGAACAATTTAAAGAGATTTTTTTGTTTATTTTGACTATTTTATCATTATATCAAATCAATGGATTGATTTTCTATGTAAAAAAATCAACAAATATTTCCATGAAGAAAATTAGAATAAAATTTTATAATAATCAATAATAAAATTCGGTTTTAATTATTATGCTGTTAATACATATGTAGATATAAATTAATATAATTACATATATTTTAATTTTATTATAATATGAGGAATTGAGAGTTTGAAATATGAAAGATGTACAAAGAGTTATGTATATCTTAATATTTGAAAATGAGTTCTAAATTTTTCATGGGAGAGTATTTGAATGTAACTATTGTCAAATTAATAGAAGAACAATTACAGATTTAAAATAATTATTAATGTTTTAAGAAGAAATATTGATTGAACAGAAAAAGAAGAAGGTATAAGCGTGTGACAAGTGGAATAAAACTAATCGATAAAAAAAAAAAACATAGCTGCCTTAGAGCTTGGCCAATAATTATTGGAGAAGAAACAAAAAACAATTGGTTAGATGAAAATGAAAGAAGTCACATGAGACGTAACAAAACGACAAAGTTCTCTATTTTTTTTTTTTTTACAGCACCATTTTAGTAGAATTTTTCCGAGCGTCAGAATCTAAAACGTGCATGATTTTCCAATCGGGGAGAATCCGGACCCAAGAGAAGAGAGAAGGGGACATGAATGGTACAGAAAGAAAAGGAACAAAATGTGACAGATACAAAGCAGCAGCAACCCCCAAAAAGCACTGAACTCTCCAGCGATATATGGAACAGCGTGAAGACCCCAGACTATGTTTTCAGTATTTTTTTTAATAAATAAATAATTCATACAAATTACTAATTATTTATATATTATTTAAAAAATTATGGAATGTGTGAATTATATGAATTATTGGTAAATTATTGATGAAATTTTGTTTTCTTTCAAATGACTTAGAAATCTGTTATGTTTATGCAAATTATAATACAAGGAATTATTTGTGAATTATATCAGTAATATATAATATATATGAATCCGAAGTTCCAAGTCGTTCAAATAAATAAAAAATTAAACCCTTGGGAACTATCTTTGAATCCGAAGTTCCAAAATTGTCACAAACTTAACGACTAATTAATTTTTGAAAGTTGGTAATTAATCAAATATAAAATTTAATATAATGTTTTGGGCATAATTTTATATTTATGCGATATAAACTGATAAAATCTGGTGCAACTTTTATGACCAACGACGTACATGTAATGTTTTTTTAATATTTCCGAATTTATACATTGTTAAGTCTGTCAAATATTTCATTATGAAAGAATCTCATCTCTCAAAATTAAACAAATGTAATTTTTTTTTAGAATCATAAAATATACGTATAGTAATAAGTACTGATTCTGTAAATATAACCATAACCATACACATAACTACGTTTATGGACGGAAGATGCCCATTCTTTGTTTGGGGGTAAAAATATAGATAACATTGTTTTATCTTCATACAACGCATGAGTTCTATATAGAGAGAGGTTGGCTAATATATAATCGATTGTTCCTGAACTCTCGTGCAATCAAGTCGTTTTTCGATTTTTAAAGTCCAAACAGTCGATCTAAACCGTCAGATGTGATCTTTATATTAAAATGTACTTGGAGACCAAATTTTATATTTTTTGGAATATTTTTTACTATTATTAAGCCACTTTGAAAATCGTTGATCCAACGGTGGCTTCTGTTTTTACTGTTTGGTTAAGCAACTGTTGGATCATCGATTTTCAAAGTGGCTTAATAAATAGTAAAAAAATTCAAAAAAAATATAAAATTTGGTCTCCAAATACATTTTAATATAGAGATCACATCTAACGGTTTAGATCGACCGTTTGGATTTCGAAAATCGGAAAACGACTTAGTTGCACAAGAGCTCAGGAACAATCGATTGTATATTAGCCAACCCCTCTCTCTCTCTCTCTCTATATATATATATATATATCTATATATAATATTTTTTTTCATTTTCAACTTTATTATTCGTGGTATGAAGCCAAAATAACAGCGTTAATATCGTTATCCTTGTTTGTGCTACTTCGATTTAGTAAATTTATTATCTTGCAAGAGGGGACTTTGTTTCTTGCATGAGAAGTGAAAACAATTAGTTTAATAAAGACCCTTCAACTGGTAGATTGTGGAAGCCCAACTTAATTTAATGCTTAGGAGAGGAGCATTGTATACTAATAAAAGTCTAAAATCATGGTTTTGACGAAAGAAAAATTAAAATGAAGATACAGATATCAGTTATTAGTACAGTATTTATACTGAACCATGATTTGACAGAATTTGTTCCACAGAAGGTTAACTTTATATTTTTCAAAAACAATATTGTAATGTTTCAATATATTAAAAAAAAAACTAGTTCCACCGACCTGGCTGATGTGACAATAAATTAATTGCTACTCAAATTTCTTTCTACTATCATCAGAATTAACTACAATAAAAAAATCATATTGTAGATGTGTTATTTATCATTTAAATATTAGGAATAAATAATAGTTTTTAAACTGTTAGGGATAGATCCTGATGAACTTCCCTACAGCTCAGAGCATAATATATTTTATTCATATATGAAATTTGATGTATGTTTTATCGTAAATTAAGTGATTTTAAAAAATTAAATACATGTATTGTTTATAAATAATATAACTGAAAGAAAAATTAACCAAAAATAAGTTGCAATGTTCTTTATTTAAAATACAAAGAAACGTGGTGTTGTCCAAATTGTTCTAAATGTTACTTGTTATATTAAAACAAAAATCGAAGTAGAAACCTTGTATTTTTAGTAGGGGTGTAAACGGATACGGATTATCCGCAGATAATCCGCTCCGAATCCGCTTATTATCCGTATCCGGATTAATCGGATACGGATACTTGCGGATATGGATACAGATAATTTTAGTATATGAAAAAATAATGCGGATACGGATACGGATAATTTTGTGAGAATATAAACGGAGCGGAAATCCGTATATATCTGAATCTGAAATTTAATCTTTCAGTAGCTTTCAATTCATTTCACCCTTGCGAAATTTTCAAAAAACATACATATTCATTTAAGTTCAAGAATCTTGGTAGAAAAGATATATAATATATTATGACAATGGATTGATTCTTTGAACCAATAAGCAATTAGTCATGTATAATCATCACTGTGCAAACTTAAAAAGATTGTTAAATTTTTGTAATCAAATTAGGTAATTTAAAATTATGAAATTTAGTAGAATTACTCAATATCCGATAATTATCCGCTCCATATTCGTATTCGAATCTGTTTCCGTGAATTATCCGTTCCGTATCCGTATCCGTATCCGTTTAAGACGGATATGGTTTTTAATTTTGATATCCGTTTACTATCCGTATCCGCTTGTTGAAAAATGAATGCGGATACGGTATTAGCATTATCCGCTCCGAATCCGCTCCGTTTACACCCCTAATTTTTAGTCAGACGATCTTCTATAAGATTATTTTTTCTCATATTTAAAACGATAAAAATCTAGAGGGTCATTCTAGGAGAGAAATTTAAGAGGGTAAATTTGTCTGCGCAATTAAGATATTTGAAGATGTTATGTTAATACGAATATATCAAGTATAAATATCAGTCTCCATTACAGAGGAAACTCTTTTGATAGAGGGCCCTCCAAACTTACAATAATTTCTCGTACTTAGAAAAAGTAGCTGCTTTATATGTTAAATATGACCTGTGACTGCTTGATTCTTGAGAAATAGGAATATATGCTTCCGCTATTAAAAGCTTCATATGCCCATGAACCTAGTCATTTGTACTATTAAAATGATTACAAAATTACCAACTGAGAGGCAGGCTACCATTATGAATTATGAATTCTCTAATCGAAGGACAAACTAATTATGTATAATATCCTCGGTTCTCATGAGGTACTGTATGAAGTTAAAATTAATGAAACAAAAGTGTCTTATTCAAACTTAGATTTTGAAAAATCATTTGATTTGGTTACGATATTTCCTTATTGATATTCTTCGAGATAGGGGCTTGACGAGCCATTTCCCTATGGGATTGGAAATACTATAAATCTATTAATACTATTAAAGCATCAAATTAATGGTCAATTTCCTGTGGAATTGACCAATTACCTACTTAAGTAGACAATTTATGTTAAATATGTTGTGTTGTCGTCTTAAAAACCTTCCGCATAGGTCTCAAACGACAAATCCAAACTGTTACAACTAATTTATTTCACAAGTAATATGTCATGTAAAAAAAAATAGAAATATTTAGAGTAAAATAAAAAAAAAATGAATGCATTATTAAAATTAGCTTATAGATTTTTGTTTTTTTTTTATTTTCTACTAAATAAATTTATAAATTTATAAATTTTACATGTAATTACATCACTAGTAAAGTTAATCGATTCAACAATTTAAATTCGACATTTAAACCCTTGCATAGATATTATGCAATCCGATTGGTATTTGTTCTTAGTGAATTTTTCAGAATCACATACTGAAATTGAATAACACACAGAAGAGTGCACAAATTTGAGCTCTCACCGATTCCACATATGATCCCGGTTAAGATCTAATTTAAGGCCATGGAAGAATAAAGGAGTCGTTCGTGAAAACTGAAAAGATGTGGCTGTCGACCTCTTTTTCCAAATATAAAAATCGAGAAAGGTCAGGCAAAAACTACAAACCTTAAGATATCTCTCAGCTTGAAGATCATGTCGGACCAATTAGAAGAAACTTGAAGGAGGAGGACCCTCCAAATGCGCAATAATTACCGTTACTTTGAAAAAGTAGCTGTTTTTCTTTTAACTACATATTTTCTTCTGTTTTTTAAAAATAGCTGTATTGTGCATACAAAATTTATAAAAAAAAATTTGCTGAGCTGCACAAAAAAATTGTAGTTCGTGATTTGATTCGAAAATATTTGTAAATAATTCGATTCGAAATAGTTCGAAATTAATTCAAATTAAACTCAAACTGGATCTAATTCGTTTGAAATAAGTTCGCTAACTATTATAGTTCGAATCTCAAAGTAACATGAACCGTTGATTTCCACTGATGACTTATGTTCGCTGATAACTTAAAAGTTAAAATATAAGACCGGCCCGTCATAAGTCATAACTCGTAAGTCGTAACCCTCGCTCTCAATTTTGAAACCCTAAACGATTTTCACCTCTTGCTCTCGACGACTACGATCATTCTTTATTGTCGTAAAAAAGTTCGTAAAAAATTCGAAATTGAATTTGTAAAAAATTTGATTTGAAATTAATTCGAACTAAATTTAGTTCGAAATTAATTTAAACTAAACTAAAACTGGGAGTAAGTTTGATTCGGTTTGATTTGTTTGTAGCCATAGTTGTGCATCGATCCTTTTATAATACAACTATTTCATAAATTTTATGACACAATTTAAATCGAAAAAGTAAAATCATCAGGATATTTGGAAAATTCCATGGCTCAGGAAACTTTGAATCGTGGAACTTTCCAAATAGTTTAGAAGGGTTTTTTTTTTTTTTTTTTGCCAAAAGTGAAAATCCACCTGTTACATTAAGAAACAATGTTCATACAAAATTATGTATAATATCTAATATTCACTTATTCTAATGCTAATGGAATAACATCCATATAACAAGCATGAAATCCACAAAACAAGATAACAAAATAAAATCTACTAATATCAATCACTAATGGTAATCACACTAGAGGAAGAAAAGAATCCAGTATCAACTAGAGACCAATCGGGAGACAACAATCCAGCTACCTCATCGATGGCCTCGTGCATCTCTCTATCATCAGACCTGGCGAACCCAAGAGTAGGGACCCCGCCGGAATCCACGCTGACCTGTGAATCCGAGTCTGAGAAAACTATCAAGGGACCTATCTGAGTTAAAAGAGAAACATCAAAAAGTAAAATCAATGATAATTTAAAGTATGAGTTATCTAAGCGAGTTTTGCACCAGTAAGAAGTTAAAACAATTATAGAAGATGCTACAGAACTAATAGACGGTAATGGTACATTTTGAAAACAAATCTTATTTTTGGTCAACCAAACAATCCATAAAGTTGCGGCCCTAATTAACTCAACCAAAAGTGAATCTTTTAAAGAAATCCAATATTCAAAATGCCAAAGTTTAGAAACCTGGATGCAGTTAAAAACAAAATTGTTGTGATTACCAATCTAAGACCACAAGGTAGAAATAAACGGACAAGTAACAAAAAGGTGGTCAATAGTCTTACGGGCACCACAAAATACACAATCTAAATTACATTGCCACCCTCGAGTATGTAAATTACATTTAGTAAGAATATTGTCCTGGCGAAGTAACCAAACAAAAACTTTGATCTTAAGAAGAATTTTTGCCTTCCACAGGTTATGGTAGATATTGTTGGGAATACCACTGGATATAAGTCATTTATAAAGAGAATTAACAGTAAAAAGACCCGTTAAAGTCCAACGCCAATAAATACTATCCGGCTTAGTAGAATAGAGGAAAAAATCCTAAAAGATTTTAAAAGATTTTTTGTGTTCCGCAAAATTTTAATACCTATCATATTTAAATATAAAAAAAACCACATATATGTTCTAAATATTTTAATTAAATAACATCAATACGGAATAGGTATCTCATAATAGTATTGACAGTACAGGACGTACATCTTTTCTCGTTCGATATATTAAAACAATATTTTTCTAACTAAAAATTAAAGCTATACAATTTTTATCATTAAAACTATTACGTAATTGTGTATCAAATTTAGGTCTGTTTGACGTCTTGAGCTTTGTATCAATTATTTAAAAATTTGCAGAGGTCGGTTTAAGCAATTGGACGGTTGATTGAAGAAACTTTTAAACTTGACAAAATTGATCTTTTACTGATTTCATTGCTTATAATATAACCATTGTTAAGTGATCTATCGTCTTAAATAAAAAGAAACAAAATGTATTGAACAAAATGAAAAATCGATCAAGTGAAAATTCGCAAAATCAAGTGTTCAATGAATAGAATGAAAACAATCTATTTATTCAATGTCCAAAAATTGTATAAGTTATTTATTGTCGGCAATTTTTTGTTGCTAAAAACTATGTACTCATTACTCGCAACTCTTAATCAAGTCATCTCGTGATTTTACGTTATAATAAGTTGTTTTTTTTTCTCTCTTATTACTATAATTAACTTTTAAGATGCTTTAGACCCTTAATAGGATTGAGTAAAAAAATTGTTTCAACTGTAATTTTGATATATTACCAATCATATGAAATATAACGGAACATTGTATTTTTAACGGTCCTAAAAAGTTATAAATATGATTAATTTCCGTTACACCTTAGTCATATAAGATCATCGGTCGTGTATAATAATTACCAATTTTTGATTTTCTAAAAGGGAAATGACATATAAAAAAGCAATGGTCAATACTAATAAAGAAAAAAAATTAGCTTTAAATAGAAAAATATTGAAAGGTAAAAATGTTCACACAATTAAAATATCTAGAAATACTCTGTAACATTAGTGTGAAAAGCAGTCATAGGAATATCATCACCCCTCTGTAATTGGTCCGACGTAACACTAGTGTTAAGATATCTTAAAATTTGATAAGGATTTAGGAGAAAATAAAAGTTGTAGTTTAGGCCTGATCTTTCCCGATTATTTTTATTTTTATTTTTGGAAAAAATGCGGCCCTCACTTTTACGGTTTGAGATTAAATCTCAACTGGTTTGAGATTAGAGAAATAGGAAAAACTGGTTTGAGATTAGGGGAATAGGAAAAAATAGGGGGCAGTTTTATTGGGCTTTGAGATTCGTGCCAATCTAAAAAGAACGGTCCGGATTCACTAATTGTAAAAGATTTCCGAAAACTTTTCAGGTAATGCACTGGATATGAATTTGCCTAAAGCCGCGTGTATTCGTTAACGACTCGTTTCTTCTTTTGCGGCCTTAAGAGCATCCACAATGGTGATTGTTTTTGGATTGCTAATATGATGTGTCAATTGCTAATATAATTGTTGGGATGTGGCATAATTTCTAAATTAGCAAATTTGCTTTAAAAGAAAACTATTGTTTAATGACACATGGCTAATTAATTGGCTGAAATTAATTATAGCACTCTCCCTCTCTTCGCAAAATTAATTGTTGGGATAGAGTGATTTAGAAATTATGAATATCTAATTGCTAAATTAAGTGACGTGGCAAAATTATAATTTTTAAACTTTTTGTAGGATGGAGATGCTCTAAATAAATTAAGATCTTAACAGGGCCCTCGAAAGATCCAATGGGTTCTCGCCATCTATAAATCAACGTGTCTCTTTAGCTTATCGCCGTCCAAATTCAATCGAACAGTGCAAAACAAAGGACGGGTGTTTCCCTTTGGAGCGCCGGGCGGTGCCCCGATCTCTGAGGAGTCAAATCACCATCTAAAAATCCTAAGAAGTCTCCAGTCTAGAAAAACTGTCGCTGTCCATTTAAATCCGACACCTCGTCACTTGCGTAAGGTAGACGGTAAGAGCAGTTACCACTTACCAGGACGTACTACGGGAGATGATGTGGATTCCGATGGATGAATATTCTATTGGATTATGGGAGCTCGGATCAAGTCACCGCCTTCTCTAATTCAGTTGTCCTTTTTTTTGAAAATCTTCGCTAATTGAGTTGTCTTTTTTTGAAAATCTTCGCTAATTCAGTTGTCAATAAACTTATTACGAGACAATGAACCATGAAGCATATTTAATGCCCGTGGGATAAGGGTGACGGGTTCGTATCCTCTGAGATATCTCAAATTTTGCGTGACCGACGTGTCCGGTGCCTATCCGGGGGAACATAGGGGGCTAGTATTATTTGAGCTTTGAGATTCGTGTAGAACGTATTTGAGCGATTGAGATATTCCAAAAAGTCACGCAAAGTTTGAGATATCTCAGAGGATGCGAATTCTAAGTTCTAAGGGTGACTCGGTCTGTCGGTGAGAGGAATTTCCGTGGCGAGTGGCGACTAATGAGTACACCCGCGAGACACCGGAAGTGTGGGATTTAATTTAGACACCTGGACTATCCAAATAGGGAACATTTACCCGGAAATTTCCTTGTTTGTTAAAATTTATATCCTCTGTTTTCTTGTGTGGTTTTCCAACCGTGTGGCGAGTCAATAGCACACAAATCCCAACACAATGAAAAGAAGTTCAGTGACTCGCTGCAGCATTGTTGATAAAGTTATTATTACAGAATATCCAGCCTATCTTTATAGGGTCCAACTCTGAATTCTTAAGTCTCAAGTTTTCACCAGTATCTGTGCAGATATAGAGCGCCATGTAATATTCAGCATAGGTTGAAGAAAAACATAGTTGAATAAAAGGATAAACATCCATGCACCGTCCAAGGAGCTGATAACAGAAGTCAGAGAAGTGCAGTAAGTAGACCAGTGAAACTAACATCTGAGGTGTCTCAAAAGTGATATAAATTGTTATTTTTATCCCCTAGTATGCTTATCCTCTTCTTAATAAAGTCGCTTTCTATTAAAAGAGATTAAAAAAAAAAATCAGAATGGTATATGAGCGATATTTGAGCGATACGGGGACATGCACATGCATTGCAGGTAGGGATGCGGTATGGATAATATTTTATTCGTACAGTATGGATAATATTTTATTCGTACAGTATGGATAATATTTTATTCGTATTCGAAAATTTAGATGTGGATATTTGATATTTCAATATCTGTGTGGATAAGAATACTGATATGATTTTATGTTTCAATTATTCGTATCCGAATAATAGATATATATCATATATTTTAATATATTATGAAAAATTTTGTGTTATTCATCGTTATAATCAGATAAATATTATGAACTTTAATATTTTTTAATTTTTTTATATATTATTTTAATAAATATCCAATCTGATCCGAATTTGTATTCGTATCTATCTGATATGTCTGATATCCGCTCTGTATCTATATTCATAAAATAAAAAAAAGAGATATGAATATGATTTTACCACTATCCGCTTCGTTTTCACCTCTAATTACATGTAGTGTACCGAAATATGTTTTATTATGATATATATTACAAATCAATATTCTCTATATATGCATAGTACTCAACGTGGTTTAATTTGTTCTGTAAGGTGCATGCACTATCGCTAATATATAAACATATCTTGTAGAAGATTAATTACAGTAAAAAGATTGAAATATAGTAGATTAGTCTGGTTCGAAACAAAATGTAATGAGGAAAAACTAAAACATATGTGTATATATGTTGATATCGAAAGAAAAGCATAATGACTTAGACGGGATCAAAGTGAATTATGTACCCTTTTAATTCTAAATCGAGCAATATTTTATTATCGTCTTAATTTATAATGCTCATGTGATTGAAATAGTGCCCTACAGGCACAACACAATTCCAGACACAACGTCTTACGCGTAATATTACAGCACATTTCATAGTTCTTTGACACTTTTAAATAGAACTAGTACGAATCTCAAAGTATACGGAACGCGTTTTGTACAGGAGATCGATGATCTCAACTTTTAAATTTTATTAGGAAATATCTGACAGTTCGATCTAGATGCACGGTAATGCTATCATATTGCGGTTCTGTTGCGTTTAAATACATCGAGACACGTCAAATATTATGTTTTGTCATTTTTTGACACAAAATATGGTATAGGTGTTCTGTGCTAGACTGCTAGACACGTCTGATACGTACGGCATGTGACATGAGATTGAAACGTGTTAAGAGCTATCCTAAGTGTAGTGCAAATACGTAGAAATATGTGTTTTTTCTTCATTCCCTATGCTAATCGATCATAAGAAACATAATCACATATTCATTCTTTTTTTTTTTTTTAAAAGAGTAAAAAACTGAACGGTAATATCATTTTTCATATGGCCGAATATATATCATACGGTTGCCTTTTTCTTGTTTGCAAAGTTTTGGAAAGTAAACTTCAAGTAGTTTAGTGATCAGGTTTTTACATTTTGTCATTTTGGATTTTTCTTGTTGCTTTGTTCATTTGTACTATAGTAGAAGTACATTCTAGCTAAAATAACCCGAGAAGTGTCTTTAATTATAACCTTCAGGTATATATTAACAATTTATTGCTATAAATCTTATGAAAATTTTAATGGTACAACAATTCATTATTCATTCATAGGCCTAAATTGAACGTTGGAATGGATACAAATTTCACTTAAATCAATATCAAGGCCACTTAGATTTAAAATTTGGGCCCATAGTCAGGCCTCCAACTGATATCTTTCAGGCGTTTTGTAGTATTGGTACAAAAACCTTAAATTAACCCAGATCAATTTTTTCTAAGGCCCAAAAAAGAAAAAAAACTTGTTTGAGACTCAGAGCTGCGAAGTCCATTTTATAGTTTGTAAAAAAATTAGTAATAAAAATAAAGTTCTAAGGGCTAAATCGCAAAACAGTAGCTCACTTCATCATGTTCATCAGTTATATCATCCCCACCATAGAAATCGGATAGGAGAAAAGCTTAGATAACACCAGCCCAAATTTCTCTCCCAACAGTCACTACATCTTAAACCAGAAACCTGTTGAACCTCCTCTAATGGCGTCGATGGCGCCCCACCTCTCCCCTCTCAGTCCTCACCCCGTACTTTCCACCTCCACCACCAAATCCATCTCACCAAAGCGCACTTTACAGAAACGGAGCAACTCAGTCGTAGTAGCTGCTCTAGTGGCGGGAACCTACCCCATGACTGAACCGGAAAAGCAGAGGGAGGTATTGCGTAGACAGTTTGAGGACGCCTACATGAGATGCCGCAGAGACCCTATGGCAGGACTCTCCTTCACGGAGGAGGACATGATAGCGGCGGTCACCAAGTCTCTGGATCGCTTTAAGACACCCAAGGAGGTGCGGCCAGGCCAGGAGACAGCTGTACGCACTGTTCCGAGGAGGGTCAAGAAGAAGAAGAAGTATTTATATGAGGAGGACGAGGAAGATGAGGAGGGGGATGAGGAGTATGACAATGTGGGGGTCTTCTCGGTTGGCGGCAGGGTTTGTAGCTCTTTATCATTTCTTATTTGTAAATACTCATGTCCGTTAATTAAAAAAAAAAAAGATTACCTCTATTTCCATATAATTTGCTGAAGTACACTTGTAGAAATGGAAGTGTACATTGTAGGTAGCTTGACACTTCATCCAGATGAGCTTCAGAATTTTTAAGAAATTACATTTACTTTAGTGATAGTACTTTTAATTAAATGTAATAGGATAATTTTTTTTAGATAACTGTTTATTGTTTAAAACTCCCGAGTAATTGATGACTAGGAATAGTGATCTCTAGCTAAGATTAAGTACTACTGTTCTGCCAGCAGCAGTACATGCTGGTATACAGTACCAATACGAAATAACCATTACATGGTAAACTTCAGTGCCTTTTGGGAATTTCAGTTCAATTAAATATTAAGCCCTCAGCATCCCTCTACCAATGCATAACACATCGATCAACTCTAACTTGGCACTAGGAAGAAATTTAGAATTGCTAAGTAAACCCATTATGGATTTAATTGCGTCTTTACAGGTCAATGGTGTGGTGTACCTGGTACGGCAGGAATCAGCGTATGTCAACATAGGGACAAAATCACTTGCTATGTTACCATTAGATCAAGCATGCATTCTCCCAGCAAAGGATATGAATGAAGCTGGCATTTACCCTGGTCTTTGCGCAGAGTTTAAAATCATTGGTGAATATAGACGCGGTACTTGTTCTTACATTATTAGTCTGAAAGATCTCCAGTTTGAGCTTGCATGGGAAAGGTGCCGGCAGCTCCAAGCTGAAGATGCACCAGTTGTTGGTAAAGTGAGTACCATTTATTTAATTGGTGAGATAGACTAGTACTGTACCAGTGAGGCCTGATTATTTTACATTTACGGCCTCATTAGTTAATTGGCTTGATTTGTTATTTGCGCAGGTTGTGGGAGGAAATACTGGAGGTGTGGTGGCCATTGTGGAAGGCCTCAATGGTTTCATTCCTTTCTCTCAGATTTCAATGGTTTGCTTCTATTACTTGCTTCAAATTTGACTTTGATTAAATTGCTGCCAGTTTGCTCTTATATTTATGCTTCTTTACCTAGATTTGGCCACCTTGGTTCCAAATAAAATATGGCAACTTAAAGCTGTTTGAGGAGTCGCAATTCATTTGCAAAGCCCAAAAAGACTGTAAAAAACTATCAATTATATTCTGATAGGGCCAACTCAACAGCGCCGATGGCAAATGAGTCATTTCTCTACTTCTGACGCATACACAGTCAGAGGTGGAGCAAGACTTTCAAGCATGGGGGTCAAATGTAAATTGGGGTCAATTATGTAAAAATTTCATGCTGCTAATGGGGGTCAATTTTACATTACCCATAGCATTTTATTCTAATGTATATAGAAAATTATATATAAAAGCAAAAAAATTGAAAACTAATGGGGGTCATTTGATCCCCATATGTTGTATGTCAACCCGCCCCTACACAGTGACATTTAAGTATATGTTTGCGTAAGTGTTAGAAGTAGAGAAAAGGGGAAATCGACTGATTAGAAGACTGACATTTGTCTGAAACATGCTACATACTTTTTATTTTTCTAAATAAAGGGTAAAATGAATACTTTATAAATTTAAAATGAGTTCTAATAGAAAAGACAAAATGGGTAAATTCCGAGTTCTTAAAATTTAGAAGGGTATGATATTATGAATTTTAGAGGGACGAATACGATTAAATCTCGTTTTTGATGGGTATACATGAAATTCCTCCAAAAAACAAATCCCTCAAGCAAAATTACTGCATGTTTCAGAAAGAGGCAGATATAGAAGACCTAATAGATCTGGAGCTGCCGCTCAAAATAGTGGAAGTAGACCAGGAGCAGACTAGACTTGTGCTCAGCCAACGCAAGGCCATGGCTGACAGCCAAGCACAGCTTGGCATTGGCTCAGTTGTGTTGGGAACTGTTGAGAGCATCAAGCCTTATGGTGCTTTTATTGACATTGGTGGAATCAATGGTCTCTTGCACGTCAGTCAGATCAAAAAAATTATTGTTTTTTTTTTTTTTTTTTTTTTATTTTGTGACACCCCCAAATTTTTAAAAAAAATTTTTTTAAAAAATTTTTTTTTTTTTTTTTTTTTTTTTTTTTTTTTTTTTTTTTTTTATTTTTTTTTTTTTTTTAATTTATAAAAAAAATTTTAAAAAATTTTAAATTAAATAAAGTTTAATTTTCCCAAAAAAAAAAAAAAAAAATTGTGTTTAAACGAACTACTTCTGTTTCAACGAAAGCTTCCTCCCTTGTTCGAAATAGAGTTTTTATCCTTTCACTTGCTTTTAAGAACTACTTCAATTCACTTTTTCGAGCTGAAAAGAAAAGCAATGTCATTGGCACAGCTTACTAAAAACACGAATTTCTTCAAAGTGGATTTAATTAACCAATCCTTCTTGTTTTTTTTTTTTTTTTTTTTTTTTTATAATTTAATAATTTTTTTTTAATTTTTTTTTTTTTTTTTTTTTTTTTTTTTTTTTTTTTTTTTTTTTTTTTTTTTTTTTTTTTTTTTTTTTTTTTTTTTTTTTTTTTTTTTTTTTTTTTTTTTTTTTTTTTTTTTTTTTTTTTTTTTTTTTTTTTTTTTTTTTTTTTTTTTTTTTTTTTTTTTATTTGAGGGGGGGGGTGTTTTTTTTTTATAAATGAAAATTAGGAAGAAGGAAGGGTTTTTTTTTTAATTAAATTTTTTTTTTTTTTTTTTTTTTTTTTTTTTTTTTTTTTTTTTTTTTTTTTTTTTTTTTTTTTTTTTTTAATTATATTTTTTTTTTTTTTTTTTTTTTTTTTTTTTTTTTTTTTTTTTTTTTTTTTTTTTTTTAAGATAATTTTTTAATGTGGGGAGGGGGCGGGCCGCTGCTTTTTTTTTTTTTTTTTTTTTTTTTTTTTTTTTTTTTTTTTTTTTTTTTTTTAAAATTTTATTAAAATTATTTAATTAAATATTTTTTTTTTTTTTTTTTTTTTTTTTTTTTTTTTAATTAAAATATATATTTTTTTTTTTTTTTTTTTTTTTTTTTTTTTTTTTTTTTTTTTTTTTTTGGATTTTTTTTTTTTTTTTTTTTTTAAAATTTTTTTTTTTTTTTTTTTTTTCCCCTAAAAAAAAAATTTTTTTTTTTTTTATAAAAAAAAAAAAATATTTTTTTTTAAAAAAAAATTTTTCACCATAAAAAAAATTTTTTTTAATTTTTTTTTTTTTTTTTTTTTTTTTTTTTTTGAGTTTTTACTGTTTAGAACACTTGCGTTAGAAGATATCATGTAAGTTCAGAAGTTGTGAAAATTTGTTTTTTTTTTTATACTTCCTCTTTATGTTAACTAATGTTCATGTGGAGATACAAGAAGCTAGGCTAGTCTAAAATAGGCTAAATAGTGCGTTCCTTCCAGAAGCTATTGAACCAGACCTTTTAATTTACACTGTAACCTGGTATCTTATTTATTTTGCATCAAATATTCAAATGACAAAAGATGGAGGATATATCTCAGTAGCCTCTACTGAGTTTTAAAAAAAAAAAACAGACAAAGATGTGATGATTGTGTTCTTGCAGGTATCATGATTTTCGAATAAAAAAAAAAGCACTGTATTAGGTGGAACAACAATCTGAAGACAAACACGAAAGAGAACAAGGGACCAAGTATTATTATTTTTTTACAACTGCATAATTTGTGTCAAATACTATCAATTTTCTAAAAAAAATAAAGTGGAATATGCTTCTTCAAATTGCATCAAGTGAAATTTCAACGCTAAATTCATTTCTTATTTTCTATTGACAAAGACCGGATAAAATTAAAGACGATCTGGTTGCTCTGAAAAACCCAATATCCTAACTTTGGAGCAAATATAATTTACGGCCTATCATGTTTATATAGTTTGTTAATTTTTGTTCAATTAACATGAAAATTTTAAATATTTGACTTTTAATTTTAATATTCACTTAAAAAAGGTACACATTATATACAATTATTAACAGAGGAACTTCAAAATAAAACTAACAAATACGATAAAAGTATTAATTATATATGAGCAAGATTCAATGCTCACGCCTCAATCATGAATTAAATATTTGACTTTTGCTGCCTTAGAACTTGTACTGTTATGCATTTGTTTTGATGAAAGAGGTGCACCCCCACTATTTGAAAAAAAGAACCACTGTATGATTGGTTAGATTTCTATTAGGATGAAAATAGTTAACAAACTCATTTTATAATCTCTTAACTTTTTCATCAGTTTATTTCTTAAAATTTGGTTGAATTCGGCAAGGCTGAAACCAAGATGGAGGATGTAATATTAAAAATTCTGAAAAGTTTTTGTAAATTTTATTTTTAAATGAAGGGCAGGAATCTCCTCAATTACACCTATAAGCATTCTTGAACTTCCTGGACGATTAATGTTTTGTAGCTTTTATTCAAGCTTGTTTCTTATCTTGTAATTTGGTTAAATTAGGGATCTTCCTGCTGGCATCTTCTCTTTATTTCTTTAATTTTTTGTGCTGGCATTAGTTTTATGAACCGGTAAATCTGGAATATGTTAAACACGCTGCCTCTCACAGTATATTGTGAATCCGAATACGACAAAAAAAAAATCGAATTTTACAGTAGATACAGAAATACAGTCTATAGAGTTGTACTTTAATTATGAATTAATGGCGAATTTCAGAACCAGCAATTAAACAGAATCGGAATTAAGACGAACAACTTTTTACAAATAATTTAATTAAGAGCACATACCAATTACAACTACGTCCGTAATACTCAAAAGCTAGCACAGTTATAAGAAAATATAAACTAAAATTCGCTACATTCGCAAATAAAGCTAGCTAGTAGGTTCTAGGTTCTCAGAAGAGGTTGAGAGAAATACACGAGCCTGATAGTTAGGTCGAAGAAGTAAAGTAGAATCCCTGTAGATATACTGAGAGGTGTAAATCTGCTGTGAAGCTGAGATATGGGTGCTGCATGGTCGGAACGTGTGCACCGAAATGTTTTGAGGAGGTAGATGAGAAAACACATGGCAGGTGGGGTTAGTATTGACAAGATAGAACGACTCCTCATAGAGTGCCACTGGATACTAGCTCCAATCGGCCGAGTGTGCATTTCACTGGAAGGTTGAGATCGCTGACCCGTACAGGTTTCCTCCTCCCAATTGGAAGCATGGAGATCTGTCTCAAATTGTATCTCTGATGAACTTTTATGTGTGTTTTGTAAAGCCTGATGAGATATATAGCTCAGATATTTAGGCAAATAATTTAAATACTGGCAGATTATACGACAAAGTTGCTTATTCATTAATTTCAATTCATAAATTACATATCATTCTTTATAATGTCAAATGATTGGCATGTTCAATGAATCAAGTTCTTAATTGAAACTGCCATTTAATTAATTACTTATTTATCACACCATTCTTGATCATGTCGAATGTTTGACAACACTTTTGTATGTTTCTCTTGCCTTTTAATTAATTGTATGTATTAATTTCGTAGTTGTGTTGTGTTTCTTGTGTCCTACTTACAGCAAAAATACGTATTCACCTGCATTCAAAGACAAGCTGAGTTAATTTATTCTGGCAAAATTCAAAAGGTGCAAGTGACAGGAAGCTGCTGGTTCACTGTTTTAATTATAACTCGGAACACTCCTTTATTTGATTTGATCCCTCCAGAGTCCAGAGCTACATTCTTTTCATCCCCGCACTTTTCAATGACCTCCTGTTGGTCCAGCCAAGGCTCCCTTCAGCGGGTTAGACATCATAGTTTGGGTCATGCTGTGGCCCGAAAACACTTACCCAGTGTAAGAACTATGGAGCTTGATCCTGCTTCTTCTCCTGGACTCGAACCTAGCTTGTGGTTGGAATCGGGTCCACCGGGGTGACCTGCCTCATTCTAGTGCCATGTCCACATCCAAGCAGTGATCAGTTACAGGGCTCTTATTAGCTAAGACATGCTCATAAATTCATAATGGTTGTTTAATATGACGTTATTTAAAGGTTCTGGCTTATAATTAGGGGGATGTTTTTTTTTTTGGGCACAACTAGTTGGTTATTTTGTAATTTTCATCATCCTTTTGTGACTTTTGAGTGCTACTTGTAATTTACCGTTGGTTTAGTTGTTTAATAAGACGTTTGAATTGTATACCAATAGAACTGAGTAATTTACTGGAAAAAAAAATAAAGTTGATTTCTTCTGGTACAGTTTTTTTTTTAAAGAAAAAAAGGATACGTGACAATATCAGGTAATACTGCATCAGAAATTAAAGTAAAGGGCTAGATATTTTTAATCTATACGAGGCTCAATTTCTGTTAAATAAGTTGCTACAAATGACATTTCTGCTTCTACAAAACTTATTGGACGCAGTTATACAAATTACTGAATTAGATAAGGGAACTTAATATATTGACAACTAGTTTACATCACAATTACGACAAACTATAATATAAATTGCATAATTGTCAAAATAAATTTTAAAAGTATTTTTTATAATGTTGATAGGTCGTGTATCAAATTTCCATGAAAATATCTAAGAAGTACTTATATTAGTTATAATCACAAACCTAATAAAAATGTTGATCTCATTCCTTTTCATAGTGTCTATGTACATTTTTATAGTTTTTAAAGCTCAATTATACTAGACGTTGATGTTAATAATAAATGCACTAAAAGTAATTTATCACATTTAACTGGATGTCAAAAAGAAACGCGCTAAAATTAATTTCTCATAGTTCATTAACTTTTTGACCTTTTGATTTAATATAAAAAGAGCTGCAAGAAATATTAAATTTTTATACGGACACATCTGCCGTGAAAATATAACAAAATCAGAAGTGTGTATGCATTTCATTTCCAAACTTTATGATCTATTGCAGATAAAGATTTGTAGCAACTTATGGCACCGGAAAACTCAAGTTTAATATATTACAAGAAACTGAGAAAAAGAATAAAAAATATTAGTGAAAGATCGATTCTATTCGGCCAGTTCTACTTGTTTACATCTGGGTACAAGGCTACAAGCAGCAAAAATTTCTAAAAAAATATGTGAAATAAATTCACCCTACTCTATTGGTATCCTATCTACACTAAAATGCAATCGTAATAAATTTTGAGTCGGATCAGTTCTGATCACAATTACGGAAGTAATTCACAAGAACAAACATCAATGCAGTATTCAAGATTTTTTAGTAATATACCCGAATGCCCACCAGTTGCGCTGCCATGTATTTCTTCAATTAATCGCCTCCTGATTTTCAGATCTGACGGTGTAGTTTGCCAAAGCTTAGTAAAGGCCTTCCTTCTCAAGAAACACATTTCAAAAAAGGGCATTACTGTCATTTCACCATCCAGAAGCTGCACAATGGATGAAAAACTTTAGCAAACAAGAGTGTTGACTATAATGTAAGGATTAAGTGCTGGTCAGGTCTCATTTTCACTTCTTTTTTTCTTTGTAAATTGTATTGGTTACTTGAGGTGTTTTTTTTGGTTACTAAAAGAGCAAGATGTAGCTATATACATGAACGCTACTGGGCGCCCACAAACCTCTACTGATGAAAAATAGTAGACAATTTCTAAAAAACAAAGAAAAATATTAACAAATCTAAAGCAGAAATGCAAAGACAAAACCTTTCAGAATTCCAACAACATTTCTCTATTTATTCTCCAAATTAATAGCCCTTACTAGCCTCTCAGACACTTCTTTATTAAGTGTAATCCCAATGTCCATCATATGCTCCCAAATCTCGTACGCCACCTTGGCCTTTCCATCTCTTAAGAGCCCGTCTATCAAAAATTGAAATGTCAACTCATCTGGCATCACACCCCTCTCCCTCATCTCCTTGTAAAGAGCCAATGCCTCATTTGATTTATGTTTACACCACCGGAATCCATCTAGTAATGTATTATAACTAACCAAATCGGGATAAATTCCTTTTCCTATCATCTCTGAAAAAAGTTTCTTTGCTTGATCATACTGGCGGCGTTTACAAAGTTGATGCATCATTACATTGTACATAGTAACGCTAGGCATCAAGCCTCTATTAGGCATTTCATCAAGCAGCTCCTCTGCAAGAGTGTAATGCCCAACAGTTAAAAACCCTTTTATCATGGTAGCATAAGTGACTGAATCAGGCCTGATTCCTTTATAATTCATCTCATTAAATAGCCTATATGCTGCTTGTACCCTTCTTGATTTACAAAATGCATCGATTAAAATACTACAAGAAACCACATCACAAAAACCACCTACCTCCATATGGTCAGATAAAATTGCGAATGCTTTGTCAACTTGGTTAGTCTTGCATAAACCCTTCAACAGTTGGTTATAACTGTATCCATCAGGGTTCACGCCACAGATTTCCATTCTACGGATCAGTGCATCAGCTTTATCCAACATTCCTTTGTCACAATAATGGTTCAATAAAATATTGTATGTAACTATGTCAGGTTTGCACTCATTTCTTTGCATGAACGATATGATGATTTGGGCTTTGTCGATCTGATCCATTTTCCAGAACCCACTTATTAAAGCATTGTAAATAGGTACTGTCGGTTTTACACCCAATTTTAACATCTCCATCAGGAGCTCATATGCTATCTCAACCTTGCTATCATTACATAGACCGAAAACCAATGCCCCACAAGTAACGATATCTGGTATAAACCCTTTCTGGACCATTTCATCATATAGCTGTATGGCATCAGCACATCTCTTAATATCACACAAACCTTTGATTACTGTTGTGTAAGTGACCAAATCAGGGTCTGTTCCTTTGTTAACCATGGTCTGTAGAAAATGTAAAGCCTCATTCATGCTTTTACATCCACATAAATAATTCATATAAATATTACAAGCCCAGATATCAGGGAATGAGCCAATTTGATCCATGTCATGTAATAATTTATCAACTAATTCACCCCTCTTTGCCTCACACAAGCCTGAAATCCATCTAGAATAGGTGAAAGAGCTTAAAGAAAGCCCATATCGAGATAGAGTATCATAATACATGTCAAGCAAATCAAAACAACAGTGTTTAATCAAAACACCCATAAATCTATTA
The DNA here is from genome assembly GCA_024447775.1 of Carex cristatella. Classification (NCBI taxonomy): domain Eukaryota; kingdom Viridiplantae; phylum Streptophyta; class Magnoliopsida; order Poales; family Cyperaceae; genus Carex; species Carex cristatella. The sequence goes on along the minus strand of JAJHPF010000024.1, from coordinate 2,350,345 downwards.
TAATCAATAGAAATTACACTCCAATCTGATCCTTTTAATTCTTCAAAGGCTTCTAGTGCCATACTGACCAAACCGGCTCTGACATAGCCTGAAATTAAAAATCTGTATACAGAATGGTGAAATTGGAAGCCTCTGTCTCTTTTTCTTCTCCTTAAAAACTCTGTTAAAAGACCAGTGTTTTGGTCTTTGGTTAGTAATGCAATTAGTGATTTTGTGGTGAAATGGTCATGGAGAAAATTTGGCTTCGACTCGGCCCACCAGTACAAGTGGTAGGCTACATCAGAATTAGATAAGCTTTCTATCACTCGGTTCAGAACAAATGTATTAATGTCTACATCGAGTGAATCCAACTCCTTTTCGACGGATTCAGACCACACATTGGGATATAGCACCTCTTTGATTCTAGAAATCGAATCGTTATAAGTTACAAACATGTCAGAAAGGGTTTTATAAGGTCTAGACAGGTCATTAGCTGGAGAGAAATAACGAAACGAAAGCAAAAACTTCGTACTTCGCGAGAGTTTACATGGGTTGGCCAAAAACATAACAATCTTCTTCTCAGGGGAATTTCGTCGAACAGTTCAGAGGCACGGTCGTACGCCTAACCATATGAAGAATGACGAACAACTCGAAGCGAATGGGGAGGTGTAGGGACTGTAGGCTCTGGATTTGAGATTCGAATTCCAGAGCACGCGAACTTGAGCGGTTGTGAAGGTGGATTTGGAACCGCGGAGATGGGTAAATTGAGAAGAGAGAATTTAAGAAGAGAAACAATTGAGAGTGCTTGAAGGTAGTTTGAAAGAGCTGCGACTGTGGAGAGAGACGATTCACTTCGGGCTTAGGGGATCCGTATCCTCTCTATTACTGTAGAGGATGGGCCTCACTTTACGGGCTTGGGTGGGTCTAACAAGCTCTTGGGCCGGAGGCCTGGGTAGAGATAAGACGATGTAGTGTTTACTTCATACAGCGCAGGAACAATAGATCCAAAACAGCGCATCATATGATATATGCAGATATGCTATGTAAAAAGAAAATAAATACTCTGTCAATAGATATGCCTTCTTGGGCCTGTCCGAGAAGTCGATTTTCATGAAAAATCTCGGTAAAATGGGCTTATCGAATTTTTTTACTTTTTTATTTTTCTGTTTCGACGGTTCAAATTTCATTTTTATTTGAGGTCCCTTTTCATTCTCAACCCTAATACTCATAGAAATAAAATAATCGACTCAGATATCTTATTTTTTTTTTCATAAAATGCGGTAGCTCTCTCGAATCTCATATTTCTCTGTTCTCTAATTCTGTCAAAAAAATGCAAAAGTGCAAAATCTCGACGCAATTGAGGAACCAATGATAAATGACATTGCCGAACCGGAATTCGGATCACCCCAGGCACCTGAGATGCAATTTTTAAATAAGAATCGTTCTTTTAATTTGGCAGGAATCTCAAAACAATCTATAATTTCTGAAGGTACCGGATTGAATTTTATCCGGCTTAAATTATAACTTGCACCTCAGGTACCTGGGGTACGGACTCGCCGAACCGGCCTTGGTCTTTAGATTGTCAGATTCGATATAAAGCATTTATGGGCTCTAATTAGATTGTCCGAATCATTTAGGAGTACGTCCCATGGTCATCTACTTTTAGTTCAATTAGTTCTAACACCGTAGATTATCATTAAGATTTGTGTGTATGGAAACTGAAACAGACCGGCATGAATTTTAATGTAGTTCGCATGAATCTTGATGCAATCAAATAGTCATTACACCCATCGAACCAAAGTCGGTCCGATGGACTCTAAATTCTTTACTATTTAATAAAGTTTGACCGTCAATCCGGGCTTGTCAACTTATCAAGGGATTAATTAAACTCTGTGCATACATATGTTATCATTCAATAATTTTGGGCCCGGCATTTTTTTCCATAACCAAAAAATTAAATAATATAATATTAATAATCAAATTTAAAAAAAAATTTCAATCCTAACCAGACCGCCCCCCCATTGGGCGGTCCCTCGCCTACCCACGTAACCGCCCCCACCCACGGTCTACACCCCAAGCGAGACCGCCCCCCACCCGGCGGTGCCCGTTTTTTTTTTTTTTTTTTTTTCCCCTATAAAAACCCCTCTCCCCTCCCCCCACCCACACCAAACCCTAGCCGTTGCCACTGCCTCCTCCACCGTTTTTTGTGTCGAAACTGCCGGAAACTCCGTTTTGTCGTCCCGAACGCGATATTTCGCACCTTCGTTGCATTTTCGACCCCTCTCCGCTTCTATTTTCGGGTACGAAATTTTTTGCGAATTTTTATAAATTGTTTCGAATCGTTAGAAATTGTTGATTGGAATTGTTATAAATTAGGTAGAAATTGTTTGATTGGAATTGTTATAAATATTAGAATTGTTAGAATTGTTTGATTGGAATTGTTATAAATATTAGAATTGTTAGAATTGTTTGATTGGATTTGAATTGTTAGATATTATTTGATTGAAATGGTTAGAAATTGTTTGATTGGATTTGTTAGAAATTGTTGATTGTAATTGTTATAAATATTAGAATTGTTAGAATTGTTTGATTGAGTTTGAATTGTTAGATATTATTTGATTGAAATGGTTAGAAATTATTTGATAAGAATTGTTAGAAATTGTTGATTGGAATTGTTAAAAATATTAGAATTGTTAGAATTGTTTGATTGGGTTTGAATTGTTAGATATTATTTGATTGAAATGGTTAGAAATTGTTTGATTTGAATTGTTAGAAATTGTTGATTGGAATTGTTAAAAATATTAGAATTGTTAGAATTGTTTGATTGGGTTTGAATTGTTAGATATTATTTTATTGAAATGGTTAGAAATTGTTTGATTTGAATTGTTAGAAATTGTTGATTAGAATTGTTATAAATATTAGAATTGTTAGAATTGTTAGAATTGTTTGATTGGGTTTGAATTGTTAGATATTATTTGATTGAAATGGTTAGAAATTGTTTGATTTGAATTGTTAGAAATTGTTGATTGAAATTGTTAGAATTGTTTGATTGTGTTTGAATTGTTAGATATTATTTTATTGAAATGGTTAGAAATTGTTTGATTTGAATTGTTAGAAATTGTTGATTGAAATTGTTAGAAATATTCGAATTGTTAGAATTGTTAGATTGGATTTGAATTGTTAGATATTATTTTATTGAAATGATTAGAAATTATTTGATTTTAATTTTTAGATATTATTATTATTCTTCTTATTTTAATTATTATAATAGTAATTATTATTGTTATTATTATTATTATTATTATTATTATTATTTTTAATTATTATTCTTCTTATTTTAATTATTATAATAGTAATTACTATTGTTATTGTTGTTATTATTATTATTATTATTATTATTATTATTATTATTATTATTATTATTATTATAATAGTAAAACTTAATATTTTGAAATGTAGGATGACTAGATCTGGACGATCACGAGATACCTCAGACACCGCCGAGAGTTCGCATTCTCATGCCGATCCGAGTGGGAGCACAGAGACCATGCATGCGCAGGGTGTCGCTGCAGATACATTCAGTCCCCTTCTATGGCTCCCCCACAGACGTTACCGTGTCTCATTTGCATCGGTAGAGGTACGTTGAGTAATTCGAAGAAAATGCAAACATTATGTTTCAAAACACATATATAACTTCATCTAAAACATTAATAAATGCAGGATGAGACCATGTTGACGGTGCGGCACCGCATGCCCGAGGTATCGTACGTGGCACATCCACTGATGGACCAGTACCTGATGAACCTTGGGTTGTACCAGCTAGGCACATTGGAACAACCAAGGAGAATTGACCAGGCACTTATGTGCGGACTCGTGGAGAGATGGAGGCCTGAGACGCATTCATTCCATCTTCCCGTAGGAGAGATGACAGTGACCCTACAGGATGTCAGTGCCTTATGGGGTCTGCGGATCGATGGAGATCCGGTAGGAGGTGTCTCAGATCATAAGAACCTCAAGCAATTGATCCCGGAACTGTTGGGGACGCATGTGGAGGCAGTGGCCAAGAAGCTCAAGCTGAGTGGTGAAGGAGGAGTGGAGCGTTTCTCCAGTTACTGTATTAGTCTTAGGGCTCTCCGGCAGTATGCCGTTGAGATTGCCTTCACCCCCCAGACGGCTGACCCGGAGCGCGTCAAGAGGTAAGATCAAAATGCATTAAATTAAAATTATTACTTAAAAATGCACAGTTTTTTACGTTTTCTTGAAACTGTAGGTACGTTAGAGCATTCGTGCTTGACTTATGTGGTAGCACGATGTTCGTCGATTCCAGTGGCGACTCGGTCCCGATCATGTTCCTCCAGCAGTTGGAGGAACTCGATAAGCCGTCGCGATGGAACTAGGGTGGAGCTGTGCTTGCCACCCTGTACAGAGGACTGTGTCACGCATGTCTGGTAAGTTTCCATCAATTAATGTGCTTTACGATTGTTTTTTATTTGATAATAATGAATACGCATATAAAATTTCAGAGAGACAGCCAGCAATTAAACGGGCCACTCATGCTACTCCAGCAGTGGTCCTGGTCGCACCTACCGGTTTGCCGACCCATTATTCCTCCACATGTGAGGTGGCACACGGGTGACGACATCGACAGATACCCCCCATATGTTATCATATGGGGTGCTTACCAGCGCTACAAGAATATGCCGAAGGGAGGGACGGTGGGTATCTCGTACGTCCGGAACCAGCTCCAGCTATTGCACCAAGCTAATGTCGAGTGGTTCCCGTATCAGGCGTGGTACCGGTCTCGCATTTTTTGTCGGGCCGACGATGGCGCGAGAGGATCTCGGTTTGTACCGGGGTCCACTCGTTTGTTACTGGATAGTTGAGTATCACTATCCTGATCGGGTGCCTCGTCAGTTCGGCTTCGATGCCTTTATTCCGGATGACCCCATACTTGGTGAGGAGGACACAGAGAAGCTGCACAAGTAATTATTAATACACACTCAATAATACTCACAAACTATTGATATTATTTCACAAATTTTGTATAACTAACTTATAATGCAGGACTATCCACAAGAAGGCTGAGGTGGATTGGCGCACCCACCATATGGGATTGTACAGGATTGCCCGCAGGCCTGAGGTCAATTTGTGGGTCCCGCCTGACCCGACGGACGTCAGTTTGGGAGCAGGACCCTGGACATTGAGGTATATGGTCTGGTACCAGCGGTGGTGCATGACTACCGTATACTTGCAGGGTGACTACGGTGATTCTTTTCGGCGGAGAATGATAGGTGATTCGAGTAAGACCCATTTGCCATGGGACTCGATCAACACTCGATCGGTAAGCAATAAAGATTATTTTTAATATTATTTTTTTTCTCCGCACAACTCATTTTCTAAATATTATTTACAGGTACTGACGGCAATTCGAGGAGTTGCACACAGCTTGGTGTGCATGGCGAGAAATGGTTTCCGGGCGTTCGGGTGTACTATGCTGCATCACGCTGCTCCGATCGTCGAGGATTCCCATTTTGATGGGCGCCTCGTTGGCATGCTACACGATGCTGGCGAGAACATCAACTGGCGTGAAATCAAGATTGACTCACCAGTTCCGAACCAGCCCAACCAAGAGCCGCCTCTCGTACGCGATAGAGACCTACCACCACCCCCCGCAGGTATTATAAGTTAATTTTTTTCATTCACGTCAATTTTGTTTTGAAATGTGTTCTTAAGATGTTCCACTCAAATATTGCAGAAGATAACCCGAATTGGGCGTTCCACGATTGGGTGCTGGACACCAAGAGATGGCACGCCTACTACAATCAATATGGAGTGCCAGTGCAGTATGACGGGGTCAGTTGGATCGTGTCTATATAATTAAATTTTTTTTTATTTTGTATGAAGAAAACTAACATTATCTAACTACAGGATGGTCACCCTACATGGAGTGCCGAGCCCACTTTCACTCCGCAAGACTTTGGTCTCACCGACACCGGGGGGCGAGGGGACGACCATGAGGCTAGCGGCGGTGGGGCACGACGAGGCTACCCAGTTTGATCCATGGGCGGATGCTTGCGTTTGGGACACAGCCACCGACCACGTATACGGGGGGACTGGGGACGAGCCCACACTATCGATGCCACCCCCCAGGCAAGACGACCACGAGGCTAGCGGCGGTGGGGCACAAAGAGCTACCCAGTTTGATTCATGGCCGGATGCTGCGTTTGGGACACAACCACCGAGCACGTATACACAGGACGACATGCATTTTGATTATTCTGATGACGAGGATCCCGCAGAGCCCTCTGAGCCTCCACAGCCTCAGAAACGTGTCCAGCCGCGGAGGGCGTGCGGGGCGCCTCCCAGATTGTCATTGTCCGGTCGTCGTCGTCGTCGCTAGTTTTTATATTTCATATTGTAGCCATTGATAGTATATTTATATTTTTTTTTCTATATTTTATGTTGATCAGACGTTATTTGGTTATTTTATTTACTTATATTTTCGTTTCTATATTTTATGTTGACTAGACGTTATTTGGTTATTTTGTTCACTAGTCCAAATTCGTCGTTATTTTGTTCACAAGGAAATTACAAGGAAATACAATCATATAATCACAACAAAATAGATAAAATACAATATAAATTACAAGCAATTACATAAAATACAATATAAAATATAGACCGCTGGTTGGGGGGGCGGTTCTGTGGGTAGGGCAGACCGCCCAATGGGGGGGCGGTCTGGTTAGAATTGAAATGTTTTTCAAAATTTGGTTATTAATATTATATTATTTAAATTTTTGGTTATGGAAAAAAAATGCCGGATTTTGGGCCTCTCAGTTAGAAATATTTGTTCGGGATGACAATTTTCGAGATCTCATACAAAGTTTAAAGGAGTGTTCTGAATCAGTGATGTGGGTCTAAATGTCAGAGTTTAGTAGAAAGATTTTTGAAGGTATTGAAATGATAAGGATGTGCATTACTTAAAGAAATGAACGATAATTAAAGGAGGAGGTTGAACTCAGAAGACTGTACAATACATGTAGAAAGATCCAATATCTTAATGGATTGTCTTATCGTAAAATACCTACAACATAAAATATATAAATATATATAATTGTGTACTATTTTACCGTAGACTCGTAAATAGGTTTTTTTATCTAACATCTGATTTATTTGGATTTCAATAGAATTTAGTTTGCCACCGAGCCTATAAATTAATAGTAACAGTTTTTTTTCACAATAGAGACTTGAGCTCAATTTTTGAACTTTTTAGTGTAAGAAACTTTAATTTCATTTTTTAAGTAAAAATGGAGATTAAGTCACCAAATAAATATCCACAACGGAGATATACGGAGAGACGTTTTCTTTAATTAACCACTATATCAAAATTTGATTCTCAACTTTGTTTTCATTTTAATAAAAATAAAAATATGTTAGGGGCTTGAACTTTTTTTTAATTATCTTCAAAAAAAAAAAATTCAACAGGAACTAATTCGAATTGAAGAATTGAAGGTAATATAGTGCATTGTTTTGAACAATGTTCTAAATAGTAATTATAGCTCTATAGTTTTTAAGGTACGAAAAAATCTATAGCGCAATCATACCTACCTATTTAGAATTATTATAAAAGAAAAGCGGTTAATAACGTTATAACTTTTGAGGTCCGAAAAAGCTACAGCACAACTATTACGTAGCTATATCTAGCCATTTAGAACCCTGGTTTTGAATAATTGTGATCCAAAAAGAAAATAAAAATTAATTCAGCCTTAAAGGTCGCAGTTTCAAAATCCGAAAAGAACAATCTTTTGTAGATATTAAATAGTTTGATGGCTTTGACAAGCAACTTTTACTAAATTTTTTTATGAACTCTCCAGTTGTAGCAAGTCTCTTACACAGACCACACAATGTAAACATTTTGGACTGGCATATTATCTTGAAATATAAAACTATTTATTATATTCAACAAATGTACAAATGCATGATATTATAACTAAAAACCTATTTATTATATCCAACAAAAACCAATTTAAGACTGTTAGATCGACACGTGAGATCAATATATAGGTAAATTTTGGTCCAACGTACATTCTCATAAAATATATGAATTTGTAAGTGATACAAATGCATGATATACTATAACTAAAAGCTATTTTGGGTCATTTTGGATAACAAATAAATATGTCTATTACAACGACATATGGGATCAACATATATCGGTGAACTTCGGTCCGACATTCTCATAATAAAATATATTAAATGGGAAGTGCATGTTTGGTGTTTGTATAACAGACTCAAATCATTCATTCCTCCTGTTTTTAAGCTGATATATTAATTTATCCAGAATTCTCCTTCTCTATTACTTCTTATCTACCTCAGTCAACCATGTCAAGTCCAAACTAACTAACCTCTTTGCCAAGAAAGGCTGTAGTGTCGTCGTGTCAATTGATTCCTCACGCAATTCTCTGTGAAATCCGTTATATACCCATCATGCGCAGTACTTTGCTACTTCGGATATAACATATATAACACTTTTTTACATACATATGAAGACTGTATATGTATAATGCTTGTCTCTTTCAAAATGTGCTTCTACACTTACCTAACTGCCTAACTACACGGGTGAAATACTAAATTCTGACGTGTCAAATTGTGTTCGTTTCCAAGAATTAATATCTACATACATGCACGCTCTTCTATATATGATCTGACAGTTGCAAGCAGTGCTAGCCGAAGAAAAAAAATTAAACAATATAGTTTTATTATCTAAGATAGATAGAAAAATAGTTAATAAGAAAGAAATGGGAAGTGCTGGTAAATCATAGAAATTAGTGTTCCTCGTAACTAGGGGTGTTCAAATGGCCGGTTCGGTTGAAACCGAACTAAAATAATCAAATCAAACTTTTCTTCGGTTTTCAAAAATAGAACCGAACCAAACCGGTTAAACTTATAAATCGATTAAGAACCGAACCGAATAAACCAGAGTTAACTTCGGTTTATTCGGTTTAAACCGAAGTAAACCTATTGGTGTCATTATTAACGAAAATTACACATGTTTATACACAAGCTATTCAATTCCATACAAAATATGTAGATGCTCTAAAATATATAAATTAAAATGAAAGAAATGAAGCAATGATTGAACCAAACAAAATAAAAAATCATACATGAACCAATATAATTCGGTTAGTTCGATTTAGTCGGTTTAGAAAAGTCTAAACCGAACCGATACATTTAAACCGAAATAATTTAAAAATTCAACCGAACTGATCCATTTAAACCGAAAAACCGAACCATTTAAACCGATTTTTTTTTGTTTTAGTTAAAAACTGAACAAACCAAACCATTTGAACACCCCTGCTCATAACTTGGAAACTAAGTTAATCAGTAAACAGATATAGGTATAAATTGAGTTTCTTTCTCAAAATAAGACAAGTAAACCTGATAATCAAAGAGGTGATAATTAACAAAACAAAGTAGGCATCTTAGCATAAGTACATAGGATATCTTTCATATAATTATATGTGAGCTTTAGACTTGCATAGGCATATATCGCCATATATATCCCATTCCACTATAGAATTAAAAAAGTGACCTAGCTATATTTTTGTGTCATTGCTGATGTATGTCTTAGCTAGTCAGTTTATATATATTAACCACTGTAGATTTCTTGAATTCAAGGTATCAAAAATCAACATCTTACCTTTCTGCCTCCACTACTGATCATCAAAATAATTGCACTACAGTTTCTGAACTGAAAATGCAGAAAAGAGGCAGAATATATATTCAAATTTAGTAAGATGTTGACATATATACATGTAGAGAGGCTTGTACAGATTTATTTTCTGCTTGATTTTTTCATTACAAATATGTAAATGCAAGATATATATTTGCAACGAGAGAACAAATTTTGCATTTTGAACATATATAATTAGGTTCATACTGTACGTATATACGCGTATACAAAAGTATGATCGTGCATGTGTGAACAAATTTTACTGGGGTAAATTATATATTGAATTCAGAACATGATTTCTAAATTACAATTAGAGAAGCTAAAATTTATCACGATTAGCATGAATAACCTTGCCTAAAAAATAAAAAATAGGAAACTACAAATAAGCCCAACATGAATAAGGCCTAAAAGGCCGACTATTGCCATGCATGACATATATTTTGAACCAGGCCGAAAAACATCTACATATATATATATATATATATATATATATCGATCAAATTTCAGCTAGAAGAGATATTAATCCTGTGATAATATTACAGCAAAATTTGTCTATAAATGCTTTAGACAAAAAGGTACATAAGCTTGCTACGTACGTATGGGACATTTTGTTTGTAGTTGTTGTTCTTAATTATTTTATGGTTCTCTTTTTCTCTTTTCAGCTTGACAGATCGTTTTACGTTTAGATACAACAAGATTGCGGATCACCTTTTAGTTGATCTAATATTGCATTCTCTTATCTTTCTAAAATTTTAATTCTCCTTCAATTAATTAGTCTCATTGTAAACCGGTCAAAGATGATCAATTCCCACATGTTTCAAACTCAATTTGTGATCCTTCCCTTTTTACATGTCTGGTTAACCCTTCCTTGCGTAATTCACTTACACAGTTTAGCTAATCCTTTTTCAAACCTATCAGTCATTTGCCACCATATAGCAAAACTAGGTTCTAACAGCTAGCTAGCTATAGCATGGTGGCCGTCCCTTTCCAGCACATAATCTTATGTAAATATCTCTAGTTTTCATTATTTTTTATGTGCGGTATATGAGAATGTTTTGGTGCATGCATGCTAGCCCAAAAATAACTGATCTGGTTAAATCTTCTACATAGTTGACTTACATTATATGACTTCTAAAGGTTATATCAAACTAGAAGAGGAGAACAACTATAATTAGCTTTCTAACTGTAGTGGGAAATTGATTAAACTTTGAAATTTATTCCTCCACAAAAAATACATCACATAAACATGTAAAGTTTATCTTTCAATAGAAATGTTGAGTCTTTTGATAGGTACTGCTTGTGACTAACTAGAGAAATGTAAATCTGATATGAAAGTACGTAACTAGGCACTGGACATGTTATTTAACAGTACTGTAGAACTCAGGACTTGCAGATCCGGTTCTCGCCATTAGTTTAATATTCAAATCAATTTTACTCATTAAGTTGTCATTATTTTAAGAAGTACGTCATTCTTTCAATTGATCAAGCACAACTAGACTATAATATTAAAGCATGAACGAAAGTATTTTATCAACGTTTACATAGCTAACTCATTTTTATATATATATGCATGCACCTTTGGAATTCAAAGCATTTTGGCGTCAACACGCTTTTTGCCTCCACTTCCGATTAATTCACTACAAGTTTTGATACTGCTTCATCATTCTAAATATAAAAAACCAGAAACAATGAAAAGGAGGGAACAAAAGCACTTAAAAATAAAATAAAATATGCTTGATGTTGGAATGCCATTGTATACTTTGCTTCCTCCTCGTGTGGACTTTGACATAAGCGCTTGGAATGTATAGCTTGGCTCTTGTAGCAGCCAAAATAAACTGTATTTCTGCTCTTACCGCATATGCGATGACGATGTAGCCACGTGTTGGGAGGGAGGGAGGGGGGGTGGTGGATAAGTTTAACTATTTTGATTGAGACAGATTATGAAGAGAACTTTTGATGCATGGATCGCATTGGATAAGAGAGAGGTACAAAGTGGGTCTTGAGAGTGATTGAAACCATGAAAATAATTCTTTGCACCTTCCTATCTTTGCTTTTTCTCATCTACAAAATGGTCAGAAGAAGTATTTAAAATTAAAAAAATATATCTTACCCTTTTAAAAAAACAAAATATCTTACCTAGCATATCATTGCATTTGCCTAGCGTGGTACTAAAACAATGAGATGCATGCACTAAGAACAATGCTGTTGTGTTTAAAATGCTTTTGCATGCCTTGTAGTGGTGCCACAACTCAAAGAACAGAGATAACGACATTTATTTATGTAAAAGTTGGATGTACGGCCCCATTATATGTAGCACTAATTGACCTGTATTACTTCACTGGCCCAATACAAGGCCCATAAACAGTAACCCAAAGAGGATGGATAACGGCGACCCAATCCCTACAGTTAGAAATTCCCCCTCCCCCCTCAGTTCATATCACCTAAGGTATCTCCCCGTTTGAGTTTGAATCCGGTTAGTTCGTTATATACTAACACAAATCTTTAAAGAGAAGCTGTGCATTATATATTTGGACTGAATTGGTCTGGATTTTGATCGAGCGATCCAAATCTAAACTCAAATGGTGATGTACCTAATGCAGAGGATCGATCCGAACCAGCACCACCTCCCTAACACACACACACACACACACACACACAAAACAAAAATAAATCCTGATTATCTGATTACCTTAATGAGCAACGGTTCATTACTCTCTTAAAAGTTTCATATATTTTTACACCAATTGACAATGCATCATGCATGCTATCCTTGGTTTAGAATAGTGAATATAAGTAGTTTGGTTTTCCATATATACCTGTCAATATATTTTTTTTTCCATAAATCATTGATTTATTTTTAGCTAAATATAGGTTGCAATTAAAAACGTGTTAGTTTATGTGTGGCACCAGTGCAATTCCTTGCCTGTAAACATACTTTAAAACCACCAAGATTTTGACTTGATGAAGCAAACATCACAAAGTCAATTATACCATATTCTTCCTCTTAAATTAACTAGAAATGCAAGAATATATTAGGTGATGAATGATAGTTACCTAAAGCTTCACAAGCTATAGAATTGTCATTTACCTAATACAAAATGAAGGTTGGTGTAATGGAACTTTACAAATTAATCAACAAGTACATATTTCTTCCAATTAAATGTTGAAAATGAATGGTCTATATGATCTAGAAACTTTAGTTCCGGTTGACTTTTATTTTGTAGCCAAAGTGGGGTTATTTGACATCAGTGTGTCTCATTATTCTTTTGTAGAGAAATTGCCAAACCATGCAAAATAGGTATGCATTATTTGAATAATGGCACATAAGACAACCAATATACTTAACATAACCACAAAAATCTAAAATGCAGTTGAAATATATAATTATCCACTACAATAAAATATAAATGTATATGAATTGTAACTCAGCATTTGAGCCCCACAAACTCCTAACATTGTAGAAACAAGAGTAAGAGCCTCTATGTAACAATACATTATTTGCAAGTTGTAACAAAACAATTCCATCTTGGATAATCAATTATGTTTGACTTCAATATATTTTTTTTTAATAATGGAACTGCTATTATTGACTTAGAGAGGCCATCAAATAATTTTAATACATATGAATTAGAAATATCAAAAAGAAAAAAAAGAAAAAAAGATCCAACTTGTCCATGTGTAGTCTTCTGTCCCACCTAGTCCTGCTCTAGTCCAAAGCTAGGATAAGATTAATTAAAATATTAGAAAGAAAAAATAAGAGAAGTATAAATTGTCTCAATTTGGTACCTTTATCAGATATAGCGGTTTCTAGAATTCTCCAAAATTGAGTAAAAGCTGGTTTTTATCGTTAAAAGAACATTCATTAAATATAATAAAAGTTAAAGATACAAGTTTAATTTTCGAAAATAGTATCTAAAAATGCTGCAGTGTACAAAAGTTCTTTAATAAAAATAAATAAATTGAAAACCAGAGACAATTAATTAGAAATAAGTTACTGTATTAATTTGATGGTCAAAAAAGGACTAGAGGAAAGGCAAGGTGGTAGTAATAAAAAAATAGTTATCCACAAAGAAGTTCGGGTCAAAGACGCTTAAAGACTCACAAAAAAGTACCCCACATATTTTCACTAAACAGAGTAACACAACCAGTGACCCCAAAAATTGTAATAGTTTTGATTATGATTTCCTGGGAACGATAAGTATACATGTGATGGTGTGGTATATCACCAAAATCAAGAATATCTCCAACATAGCTTAAATAACTAATAAGAGTGAGGCTATGATAATTTGATTCATAATGATGAATCAACCTGTGTTATAGATTTTTTTTTTTTGAGTTCAAACAATCGATTCAAATAATTAAACATAAGAGTAGAACTATAGTGTTCTCAAGCTCATCAAGTCTCTTTGTGAGCTTAATTCAAAAACATATTGAATTGGTTACAAACGATGCATCCAAACCATTGAAATCGATCTACTTCATGAGTGATTCGTTTACATGTCAAATTTATAAATTTCCGAATTAATCTAGTATAAAGTCAAGTGTTCAAAAAAATATGGTTTATAAGTTAATTTTGATGTGTTCATTTTTTATTTTTTGAACGCTTGACTTTATATTAAATTAGTTTGAAAATTTATGAATTTGACATGTAAACTCACTACTCATGAAGTACATCGGTTTTAATGATTTGAATGTGTCGCTTGAAACCAATTCGATTAGTTTTTGAGTTAAACTCACAAAGAGACTTGGTGAACTTAAGAACATCCTAGTTCTACTCTAAACATATCTTTACCAAAATGTACTTAGATATCAACTTTTATATTTTTTATATTTTTTTTACAATTTTTTTTAGAAATTGCTTGTGCATTAATTTCAAAGAATCATGGTTCCTATTGTACTAAGCACTAAGCAGTCCACTTGGAGCAAATATCTTATTTTTGACGGATTTTTTCACCTGGTTTTAAATGGGAAATTTTGTCGGGAAAAAGTAAACATTTTTTGCTAAACGTTGTCAAAGTTTCAAAAAATAAGTGGATGTATGCTCAAATTGAGAAATATTGGAATTGAAAATTTTCAATTTCTCATATTTTTTCCATGTTCTCTATGTCAACTTCTTTTTTCACCTTTTTTTTTGTTCAATGGTAAATGCGTCAATATTGACATATATTTATCATAGGCTTTAATTGATTTGTGCGTCAACTTTTAATGCGTTTGAAGCAAACTGATTGAGGTAATTGCATTAGAATTCATCCATAATTAATTAAATCAACAACTTTACAACTGTCATATGAAAAGTATTAAATTGAAATTTAGAATTTCAGATACAATATAAGGGACTTGATATATTGTAATTATGACATAATCGCTACAATCTCTAGAGGCTTAAATAACTTAGGAGTTAATTTGAAAATCAGCCATTGATTTTGATTTAGAAGCAAACTCTGGAGGCAAACTTTGATCTCATATCATTTTTGAAGCATTTATATTGTTTGTGACATTGAACATGATTAACAATTTTTATTTATCTTTTAAAATTTAGAATTTCAATTATGGATGTGAAAAAAAGTTCTTCTAACCTGTCACAATTGATTGTGATATGATCCTTCTCATTTATAAATATGAGATCATTATTTGTTTCTTATAAGAGGCAAAAGAAACATTCAATATATATAGTGCTTGAATATGGGATTTTTTTTTCCTTTTAGAAAATAAAATAAGTCTTACTAGAAACATAATTGTTCGAATGGGTTTTTAAAAAAAAAAATCCCCACAGCGCTATATGGGATTTTTTTCCCTATTTTAGAAAAAAAAAAATAGGTCTTACTAGAAACAAAATTATTTGAATGAATTTTCAAAAAATAATCTACACCAGTGTTGTAAATAACGGTATGCGGTCGTCGGACGGACGGGATGCCGCCAAGCGATTAATCGGTATGCGGCCGATTAATCGGAATTATGCGGACAATTCAACGTTTTTATTAAATTTATGTATATATATCATAATTTATTTAACTCATTAAACTTATCAAATAAACTTAATTTAAATTAGTTTTATTATTATAACATGACACTACGCTTATTTCTTCTTAACACATAAGTATTTTGCATGTATAAGTAACACATTTATTTAATGAAAAATAAATTTGAGAATTAAGCCTTTTCAAATACTAATAACATGTTATTTGAAAGAAAAGAAACATTCAAACATAAAATCACTAAATTTAATTTATGATAATAATTTAATTTTATAAATAAACATGTCATACTAATTGAAAAAATTACATCAGTAAATAAGAAAAATATATGGTATATAAATAATAGAAGAATTAATCAATTTCAAAGTAAGAAGAAAAATATATATATAAAAATATTGGATGTATATTCAAGCACAAATAAAACTACAATACATAATTTATAAACCTTATTATCACACACTATCACAGAAAAAAAAAAAAAGCAATGTGAAAAATAAATATTCACTGGAAAAAACGGAAAAACATGGGAGAAAACTGGAAAAACCGGGAAAAAACGAGAATAAACGGACGATTAAACGGAAAAACAGCCGATTAATCATTTTTATCCGCTAATAGACATCCGTTAAGCGTATTCGTAACGGTTTGGCCGCCGTTTCCGATTAAACAACCGTTTAATCGGCCGTTAACGCCGTTTTTTACAACACTGATCTACACTGCATCAATGGTGCAGTTTGAGATTGGAGGGCGATTCCCCACCGAACTATTGGATTGCGTTGCAAGTTAGAAATCACCGTATCATTGGTGCCATGGGAAATTCCATTCTCTACTTACACTGCACCAACGGTGTGGTGGAAATAGTTTCTGAAAATTCACTAATGTAATTCTGATTGCAGTAGAAGTGGTTTTTTTTTTTAATAAACAAAATCCGACTATATTATAGACCTTTTTTTTTTGTTAAAGGTGAAATTTAATAATGCCTCTCAGTTTTTTTGAAATTACATATTTTTTACCTTTCTAAAATTTATAATATTATATTTACCTTTCTTAATTTTAAAAACTCATAAATTTATCTAATTTATTAACTCTTTTATTAAAACTCATTTCCAGTTTATGAAGTAACTATTTTAGCTTTTATGTAAAATAAAAATATGTAGTTTGTGTAAGAATTATTGTCTTCTAACTGATAGGTTTTTGACAACAAATAATTTATTTTCTACTTGGGATACATACACGGTGGCATATAGACATATGCTAATTTGCGCATTACAAGTAAGTAAATGAATAATTTACTTTCAAAATCAATCAATTAGATGTCTAAATATTTCTCTTCACCCTGTTATATATATATATATATAGAGAGAGAGAGAGAGAGAGAGAGGTTGGCTAATATCAAATCAGTTGTTCCTGAGGTCCCGTGCAACCAAGTTGTTTTTCAATTTTCGAAGTCAAAATCGTCGATCCAAGCCGTTAGATGTGTTCTCTATATTAAAATGTACTTGGAGACCAAATTTTACATTTTTTGAAATTTTTTTACTATTTATTAAGCTACTTTGAAAATTGCTAATCCAACGGTGGCTTCTAATTTTACTGTTTTGTTAAGCCACCGTTGGATCAGCGTTTTTCAAAGTGGCTTAATAAGTAGTAAAAAAATTCCAAAAAATGTAAAATTTGGTCTCGAAGTACATTTTAATATAGAGAACACATCTAACGGCTTGGATCGACGATTTTGACTTCGAAAATTAAAAAACGACTTGGTTGCACGGGATCTCAGGAACAACTGATTTGATATTAGCCAACCTCTATATATATATATATATATATATATATATATATTTATTTATTTTTTAAAGTGTAAAAGGGTACTAAAAAATTATATTAAGTTTTAATAGAAATGTTAATAAATTAAGTAAATTTGTGAGTTTTTTAAATTTAGAAAGGTAAATATGATATTATGAATTTTAAAGGGTATACAATAAATTTCCCCGTTTCTAAAAATAATACCTACCAAAAAAGGAATTTTCTTTTAAACTTCTGTATGATTTATTAAAGTAGAAAATGGTTTTTTTCTTAATAAAAATAGGGACTAATTAGAAAAAACATCACATGATAAGATAACAAGTCATTCCTTTCTTCCTATCCTCTGTTTTCTCGTTACCCATCAATCAAATGAAAACGAAATCAGAAAATATTTTTGTGGACATTCCATTCACTTATCAATGATAAGTCATTTTCATAACACCCTCAAATACAAACTGAAATGATTTGAAACTAAAGGATAACCTATTTTTTATTTTATTCTGATAACTGTCCTCTCACTCCTATTCCCACACTATCCTCGCATCATAATTATCAAAACTGTCTTGGAGATCACAAAACCTCCAACACTGATTTTTTTTCTAAAGTATTAATACCTATGCACGGAAGTATTTATACCTATGCACGAAAATATTTATATCTATAACTCCTTGTTTGGATGGAGAGTAGACGAAGGAAGGGAATGGGAAGAATAAAAAGGAATGAAATGGAATAGAAAGGGAGATTAACATATTTAACTTTCTTATGTTTTGATGATTAATGAGGGAAAATAAATTTAACTTTCCTTTCCGTCTTATTTCTTGTTTGGTTGATTAAAATTTAGAAGGTAAATGAGAAATTTTGTAACTGTTGTAGGTTTGTGACAAAAAACTTTGTATAAGAATTATATAGGTAAGATATAGAGGTAGATATTTGTGTTATTTTTCTAACAATATTTGTAACAAAATTTCTTTCCATCCGTTACACTACAAGTTTAAATCTTTCACCTCCTGTACCCTTCACCTCTGACATAATTTTGTCAACTAAACACGGTTCGACGGAAAGTTTTATTTTCTTTCCATTCCCTCCCTTCCTCTACTCTCCATCCAAACAAGGTGTAAAGGTAAACAATTTTTACATAAATAATTCTCTTTAACTACATGGAGACCACTCAAACTACATAGGGGACATACACATTTATAAAGGTGAATTTTTTTTCTTCATTCAATCTTGTCCACATTTCTGACGATATATGAGGAATTTTGCGAATCTAAAACAATGAACGTCTTCTACGCAATTTTCTCATTTGAGAGATCCATTATGACGTACTTTCGGACTCGTCGTCACACAAGTATTTATATATCGTCGTGCAAGTGTTTATACCTATACTTGCAAGTATTTTTTACCTATGACATTGGCTGATATCTGAAAGTATTAATATCAAGTATTACATGTATTTTATACCTATGCACTGAAATATTTATATCTATGTGGTGAATTATTTTTGTTAGAGAAATATTGACGTATGAACAATTAGAGAAGGTTGATGCGGGATGCGGGGTCTCCACTACTTCATTAGAGAAATATTGACGTGGGGACCATTGAGTGACTGAAAAAAGGGTTGGTCATATCAAGTTACGCATGCAAGTATTAATATGTTATTTTTAAGTATTTATACATGTGAAAATTGATGCCTGACCAAATGCATGAACTAAGGAAGGAAACTATATAATTAGTGGGGACCATAGTACAACCTTTCATAATTGTAGCTGCAGGATAAAGAGGGGACTGGAATGTGGGAATTCATTTAATTATTCTTTTTTTAAGATCATTAGTTTTAAATACCTACTAATAATTTTATTGATAAAAACGTATTTACAATGAGTCAAATGACTCTAAATCCTTAATTTAATCTCTTATTCTCATGAAAATTATCTAAACTAATCTAATTTTCTAATTTTACTTATATACTCTTAATAAGTTTATTACATTAAATCTAATTTATCTCCACAATTGGATCTGCTCTTTCGATTGCTGCCGAACTCCGACGATCGGGTTTGCTCACCGTCATGCTCCTCTTGAGATGGAGAAACTCTATGCTCCGAGATCCGATGATACTGCACTCTCGGATCCAATCAGCTCGGCTCGGCTCGTATCCCTCCCTTCTCCCTTATTCTTCTCTCCCTCAAAGAGGTAGAGATGAAAGAAAGATGAGGATATTGTTGTGTTTAGAGTGAAGTCTAAATGGAAGGTGGAGTGTGGTCATGTGGGAGGGATGAGGCTAGATTTAGGGTTTGGTTTTCTTTTTAATTTTATTTTTTTAGACGGAAAATTTTGCTAAAGTTCGATGTGAAGTTTTTTTAAATCTAGCATGATAATCTAAATTGAATTATACAAAATCCAACTCGACCCAATTTTACGTTTATGCATGTTTATGTACTCTGTGGATTGGTACCAATAGTTTGGTACCAATTACCATATAACATTCTGATTTCATTAATGAAATCAGTGTGTTTTTGCGCACTTTGAAAGGGAAAAAAAATCATGCATGTCCACAATATTAACTATTTCATTTGATGTTTAATTTTTTATTCATTCGTTTTCTGTTGTTAAATAGAAAACAATTGCATTTATTTGAGTTGCTTCAAACCTACTGCAGGATTTCAAAATTTCCATCCGCATTATTTTTGTATTTCGTTCCTCTCTTTCTTCCTGATTAATTTTCTAATTATATTTATAAAATTTAGAGACGTGACTTTCATTATTTTTTTCTCAAAAGAAATTCTTAATTTTTTTTTTTCTATGAAGCAGCATCTTTGTGACATAGCCTAATAAGTAAAAAAATCAGATAGGCAATAGCCAATAGGTGATCAAACTTTAAGCTTTACAGTCTCTTTATCAATACTTCATCTCGGTGCTGTTTCACTGTTTGTGTTAATTTATCTCATAATTTATTTTTGACATAGAAAAATGAAGTTTTAGAATTCTAATTTTCATTCAAGGTCTATAAAAGACTTTTCTCTTTCTAATATGGATTTTGAACTTACGTCCTCTCACACAAGTAGTGTTGCCCTTTGCCATTAAATCAAATATTGATTTTCTAACTAACAAACAGTTATTGTTCTTTAAAGAAATAATTTAATTGGACTTTAGTTGTAAAAAAATTAACTCAGTGTGCAACATCAAATATTTAGTGATAATTCGGCGAGGGCATAACTAAAAACTTTACATTGGGAGAGTTCAAACGTAATAATTTTTACTAAAATGACTGATGGTATTTGAATTCAAATCTCAACATCACAAAATGTAATTTCAATCACTTTATGGCTGGGAACATTCAGGAATTAATCGCTAACATCAAAATGAGAAGGTTGCAATTAACAGTGTGCTTTGTCATATGAGGAAAAAATGTGTGAGAATATTCATAGATGAGAAGAAAGATTAAGGGGGAATTTCATGTATACCCTTCAAAAACTTCAAAATTACGTATTTCCCCCTTTAAATTTTGAAATTACATATTTTCCTCTCTAAACTTCAATAACTCACATATTTATCAATTTTATTGTATTTTGTAATAAAATTCATTCTAAATTTATAAAATACTCATTTTACCATTTATTAAAAGTATAAAACACTCCATCAAACTCAAATTAAAATCTGAAGGGTTCCTCTACCGTCCGATCTGCACGCATCGCAATAAGATCTGTGCGTATTCGCTTCAAGATTCATGCTAATCTAGTGCGCATGGATTTTAAAGCAATTTATTCCATGTGGATCGCATTAAGATCTGTGCACATTGCTTCAATATTCGTGTGTGTTCGCTTTAAGATTCGTGCTGACCTATCATACACGGATCTTAAAGCAATTCGGACGGTAGAGAAACCTTTCAGATTCAAATTGGAGTGAGATGGATGTTTTATGCTTTTTAATAAAAGGGTAAAATGGGTATTTTGTGAATTTAAAATGTGTTTTAATATAAAATACAATAAAATGGGTAAATATGTGAGTTTTTAAAGTTTAGAGGAGAAAATATGTAATTTTGAAGTTTTTGAGGGGTATACATGAAATTCCCCCAAAGATTAATTGTGCATAGTACGTAAATTAAATCTGGAGTAAATTTAAAAACTAGTCTCTGAAAAGATAACAAATAGCAGACAATAACCATAACAAAATTGCGATGTTTTGATGTGTTTCTATTTTTTTTCTTTCTTTCTTTAGAACTTAATTTTTTTTTTTTTTTTTTTTAAACTTGACGTCTTAGGTGTCTGGTTAATGAAATTTGAAAGCATGATCTTCACATTTCTACTTCAAAAAAATCTAATTATGTGTACACTTTAATAATTTATGAGGATGACCGAACCATATAAACAATTAAAAATAAATAAATAAAATTTAAATATGCATAATTAAAATTAATGGCTAACTAAGCATTCAATTTCAAACAGTATATCCGCTCCTGTGACACGGCAAGGGGTATTGTAAATCTATTTTGTGCTCGTGATAGGTTCATAGTGTAAAAAGAAAGCTAATTTCTAAAGTGAAGAAAAAACCAATTAAGGTGTCTACCTTTGTCAAGAGAAGTCTTGACGCACAAACTCTGTTTCACTTTTTTGCCACCAGTTCCCTCGAGAGTTCACAAAGAGACAATCAAGATGCTTAGATGCCCCTTCTAGAAACACATGTTTCATTTTTCTTTTATTTTTTAGGTCAGAAAATTTTCACGCTTTAGTCCTCAAGCTTTACAAAGTATGTTAATTAGGTCATTCTCCCAAGAGCTTTGTATTGCAAGAAAAAAAAAATTCCTACTTGAATTTCAAAAACAAAAAATTTCCTGTTATTTTTTTTAGTTTTCGGTAAGAATATCAAGAATGAATAGTATAAATTTGTTCAAATATAAATTTATCATTTATACAAATGTTGAAAGTGACAATAATTTTGACAAACTAACAGGGGTGGATCCAGATGGGAGGAGGGTGGGCAAAAAAGTTACAAATCGGATTTAAATAATTAATCGGGTATTAAATAAAAAATAATGCTCTATCATATAATTTTCAATGTTCAGACTTCTAATTTTAATTACCAATCTATTCAAAGAATTTATTCTAATTTTAGCTCTAAATTTAACTCAAATTACATATCATAATTCTAAAGAAGGGGCAAAATAATTTCCAAAAGAGACAAAATCAATCTGGATCTATAGATCTCTGTAAAATTTCAAATTTCAGAATTGCCCTCCCTGACTCCACTTGAATCCACCCCTGCAAACTAAAAGTTTTAGGTTGGACTATAAATTTGGTTCATACGCACATCTCGGCTTGTCATGTTCGATTTAAGTTTAGGTTAAGTTCGACTCTGCTCGATAAGGCTTTTGGTCACCTTTAACTTGTAGAGCCAAAATTGAAAAATATTTTACTTGAATCACTAGCCCGAGCTCCACTCAAAATATCTAGGAGGAGGGTTCAAATGCACTATGATTTGTATTCCAATATGCTCCACGTTCTCTATCTCCGTTTTCAAAATCCGAACAGTCGATTCGAACTGCTTAACATGATCAAATAATTTTAAACAATATTAATAACTCAATAATAAATGCATTTTTTTAGCAAACTTTATTATAATCATATAATGTTAAACAATATTAATAACTCAATACATTTATCTAAAAAAAATGAACATTAGCTATTTTGCACTTTAATTAATCAAGATAATACAAAAAAATGCCTAATACGACCATGAGCTTAATGCAAATTCGAATTAATCCAAGCTTAATAGCTAGATTTATTTTTAACATGAATTAATTTTATTCGAGCCGAATTATAATGAAACTCGCTTAAGCTCAATTAGTGTGCAACAAATTTAGGATGTTCTTATTCACAACATGAAAAAAACTTAAGGGAATATAAGTAAAAAATTTACTGTCATGAATTGTTGCAACCAAAAAGTCCATAATTGTTAACCAAAGCAACTTTTAAACATAGTTAATTTGGAACGACCTTTATGCCTCTTTTTTCTACTATATACAACTAGTGGCAGCTTGATTCCATGAAAAGAATTATGAAGTGGGTCCCAAAAGTTGAATTCTTATTAGATGGTTAATTAAGTGAGATTAATAATGCATAATAGTCATCAAATACGTACGTGGCGTTGGATACATTAATGCCCCCCCTATGAAAGGGAGTATTTGATAGGGACTGAGTAGCTAGGCAACTATTTGATTGATGTGATTTGGACTATATACTTATTTATTTAACAGTATTTTCATATATTCCAAAGCTAAAGTCATTACTTGAGCTATCCTAATCATGCCATGATATAATTAATTATAGAGAGTGTCTTCTATGGATATAAGGACTTATTTGTAAAATGAATATATTTTTATTTTGAAAGTTCAAACAGTCGATCCGAACCGTTCATCTTGTTCTCCATATTAATTTATACTGGGAGAACAAATTTTACATTTTTCTAAATTGTTTTACTATTTATTAAGATGGGTACAAAAAATATCAAATTCAGACCATTGAATTTTGTATCCATCTTAATAAATAGTAAAAAAATTCAGAAAAATATAAAATTTGGTCTCCAAGCACATATTAATATGGAGAACAAGATGAACGGTTCGGATTGACTGTTTGAACTTTGAAAATAAAAATATGTTCATTTTACAAATAGGTCCTTTTGTCCATAGAAGTCGTTGCCTTAATTATAATGTTAGTGTGATTGTACATGGATAAGGATTTTGTGTGTGTACATGTATTTATGTGTGTTTAGATATATATTATATATTTTTATATTTGTTTTGTTTTATAAACTCTCTTTAAAATTTAAATAAGTTATCTCAAACTATCTATATATTAAATAAAGAAATGATATATGATGCTATTTAATTTACTCCCTCATCTTCCCTACTATCTATGATGGATGAAGTTAATATTGTTGTGTAGAGGCTTCCCAATCATAAGATGATAAGTGAAAATAAAGAGACAAATCAAATAATATTGTATCAATACTCAATACATAATTTTAGTTTGTTAGCTTAATGACCAAATTAAGGTTTCCATGTAGTTTTTTTTTAATTAAAAAAATAAATAACTACATCTTAGCTTGTGTGCATTTATATAAATATATTTATAGAGAGAGAGAGTCCGGCTAATGTCATAACGTTATAATTTCAGCTTAAGTTATAACGAGTGAGTTTTTGCAATTTCAAAGTCAGAACTGTCGATCCGAACCGCTCAACATGATCTCCATACTAAAATGGGCCGGGAAACCAAATTTTACAATTTTTGAAATTTTTTTGCTATTTTTTTAGATAGGTACAAAATCATCATTTTCAGATAATTATGGACCATCCAAAACAATAATTTTATACTTATCTAAAAATAAAAATAAAATGTAAAATTTGGTTTCCAAGTCTATTTTAGTATGGAGATCATGTTGAGTGGTTAAGATCGACTGTTCAGATTTTGAAATCAGAATAACTCACTCGTTATAACTTAAGCTGAAATTATAACATAATAACAATAGTCGGACTATATACTGTGTGTGTGTTGCGGGTGCTAAATGATGGTGATTTTCATGAACACATTAAACCTTATATGGCTCCACTTTATTAACATAAGAAAGTAAGAGATAATCGATATGTCATATCGCAAAGTGCGTATTGATTGTTCTTTGATCATATTGCAACTCTTTTTTATGTTTAACATATATATCTCGATCGAATTCAAACATTAAACATTGGCCTACAAAAACTCGAATTATTCGTCGGCTGATAGACAACCGAAGAATAATATTTCATCTTGAGTGTCTTGTACGTGTAAAAATTATATGTTCCCTCTTTCAAAGAAGAACATCACGTCAATATATATTATATATTGTTTTTTTCACTTTTCTAATTGTAGACTATCCCTAGGGCATATAATTAAGTGTGTCCCACACACTTCTATAGTTCTATCGATGCAACAAAAACAAACATGCTACATATCAATTCACTGTGTTGTATTACATCTGGGATCACAGAGTGTGTGTTGGAGGGGGGGGCCTCCGTGTCGAGTACGTATCCTCTGAGATATCTCATATTTTGCGTAACAGAACGACCTTTTTTATGCTTTGTGGCCATAATAAGAAGGTTTATTAAATGAATGATTTTGCATGATTGGTTCATACCTCAACCACATATTGCCAGTCAGTACAAATTATTTGTTTGAAGTATATATATAAATATTAAGCGGAGGGATCACATGAATATATTTATTTTGATAATCTTGACAATAAATTTAAAATAAAATTAAATCAAGTCAAACTTAAAAGTAAATTTGTAAATATGTTATTGGATGTATAGATAGCATAACAATTAAATATCATACAATTTATGTATTGTTTGATAATGTATCAAGAACCGTTAATTTAAAACCATTAAAATTTCAAGTAAGTTGATGTAAAGTTAAACATAATTTTATATGTGATATGCTAATAATGTAATTATGGTTACAATGTTTTTAATTTTGTTTTTTTAGTTATCAATATTTTCAATAATAACTTGATTCTCATTATTATTAAAATATGCCCGTACAAATTATCTGCGTTATTTTATTTTGAGATTCCCTTTGTAAAAAAAAAGTGATAATAGTGGCTACTGACATGCCTCAAAATTTGGTGTAATCAATTAATTAATGCCAAATTTTTGGGAATGTCAACTTCAATACCCTCCAAAATGGAAAGAGGACCCCACCCCATAGCGTTTTGTTATCTATTTTTTTTGTATTTAGTGAGTTTTGCTATCTTGTGACCATTGCTATGTAGATATAAATTGGCCGCTTTTTTATCCTGCAAAGTGTATTATTAATTATTTTTTGAAGTAGGTATTTTATCAATTGTAATTGTAATATCTAAGGGAACACAAAAGGCTCGTGATTTTGATTGAATTCGACTTGAAAAAAATTTGTAATTAACTCAGTTCGGAATTGGTTCGTTCTGAAACGAATCAAACCAGCTCGATTGAAAATTGGTTCAAATTCGAACTCGAACTGGGTTAAGTTCAATTCGAAATTCTTCTTTTCAGTTATAAATCCTGCTTCAATTTCAAATTATTTTGATTTGAAACTGGTTCAAATCAATTCGAATCGAACTCGAACTCTTATTTTCAGTTAGAAACCCATATTCGAATTAAACCAACTCGGTTCGAAAGTTGGTTCGAACTTAAACTCAAACTGGATTAAGTTCGATTTGGTTTGATTCGTTTGCAGCGATATCCTCTGAAAGCTATCAATTATATACATCAAATAATTGCAATTATTATGCTAAACTGGAGTCAAGTGTCACAATTAAAACTCGACCGACAGCCACATAAATAAGTACTTGATTATGTACAGACAATCAAAATATACTCCAATTAAAATCATCATTTTAAAGTTGTCTTGAAGTAGGCTTTTGAAATGCAAAGTCTCGAATATGTCTATTCTGCTTTTTATAGGAAGTGTAATTTAACAAGTACAAATTGTCGCTCACACTATATATCAATCAATAAGTAAAGTTCTTTGCTTCACATTGAAGCTAGTTAATTATTCACGGATAGCTGCAAATGTTTAGTTTATTACCGTACAATATTGAATTCTCACATTGAATTGTATGCTGCATTACTTCTACTTTTCATATTGGTAAAGTGAATTAGATATTTTGATTAGAGTGAGGTTACGGATTCATATTTCTGTTATTAAAGTTCAAACAGTGGATTCAAATCATGTTTAATATTCATATAAAAATGTACTTATAGATCAAATTATATATATTTTTAGAAACTTATTATTAATTTATTATTTTTCTAGATAGATAGAAAATCACTTGATTTAAAATTCTAGACCATCCGAAAATAATAATTTTCTATTTATTTAAAAAGAGTAAACATATTCTAAAAGAATGTAAAATTTGATCTCTAAATACATTTTCATATAGATGTCATGTTTAATGATTTGAATTGACCGTTTAAACTATATTTTTGTTTCATGATACGGATAGATCTTAAGATATATGTTACCATATAAATATCATGTTTAATGATTTGAATTCACCGTTTACATTATATTTTTGTTTCATAAAGAAAACCGGTGAAACAGCCCAAAAGATTTTTTTTTTTTTTTTATAATTTGTGAACCAACACAAAATATTGGCAGCCCCTTATTACATTGGAGAAAGAAAAGGTAGCATGCATGTCAAATATATCTATGGATAATTGTGTTGTCTTTTACGTTATGTTATGTTTTTTTTTTTTAAACAATTATGTGTTTATGCATGATTATATAGTCATCATAATATTTTTTTACACAAATCTTTAAAATGCTTAAATTCTAACATGAGTCGTCGTAAGTCTGTTTGAATACAAAAAATGAAGAATTTTTTATGTAGTAACTTAATTCTAAATAAAAAAATAGATTAATAAATCTCTTTGACGTAAAAGAAAGCATTCATAATTTCATACGGTGTCTTATTTTAATAATTGTAAAGATAAGTTATTGCTCTCTGATGTAGAAGATTATGGGTTCAAAATTCAAATAGAATAAATATTTTATTGTAATAATATGATTATGAAATTTGAAGGCTATACCTCCATCTTTCTTTTAAAAAAATTGTAAAAATAAGTTCTACATATTTTGAGCAAAAAAGATATATTTCTAACATTTTTAATGATCTATAAATTTATTTTAATGTACATTATTTAACACTGAAAATTTTCATATATAAAATGTGATAATTTTTATTATAACACTTATATCTCATAAATATATATATATTTTAAAAATCAGAGATCGAACTAGTTGACCAATCAGTCCCAATTAACCGTTAATCCGGAGTTTTAATTAATTATCATATTGACGTCCAATCCGATTCTGATAACATTGTTTCTAATTGAAGAGAAAGAAAGATAATGCTAAAGCATTCAATCAAAAATGAGAAGGAAAAAAAGGAACAAAAATGTAAATTATATAATATAGCTAAACCTAATATTTATTTTTATTAAATATCAGTTAGTAATTATACTAGTCGAATATATATGACTGAGTGGCAGGAGGGGTAGCCTCTCTTAGTTACCACATGTAATTACAAAACTAGTGGTAAAGAAGATTAACATCACCTAATTAGTAGAGTGCATGATGACATATTAATTAGAGTTTCTTAAGCGAGGGATCATAGCATCTTTCTAAAGTTGCATCATTTTATGGAATAATACATCTCATATAAGCGAGGGCGATAGAATTAATTAATATTTTAACGTATCATTATTTAGCTAAGTTCCTTTCTGTTAGTACATGGTGCCGTATATGCCTAAAAGTAAATTCCATGTATAGTTATTAGTTAGTACATTCAATTCTTTTGTATTATTTTTCACCTCTTTTGTAAAAAAAGAAAAGGGAAGAATAATATCGATCACTTGGCAAAGAAATTCTCACCTTTAGTTATTGTCTATAAAGAGGATTCACATTCGAATTTCTAACATATGATCTCTTATCCAGAGAGCATTATGTTAAAAAAAATCAATTATTCAGTAGCTTATTTTCCTGTCACTACGTTTAATATACATATATACAGATTTGGATTTTATTTACTTCTCACCCGCTACATGAAACATTACACAAATATTAGTTAGTAAAAACATTTATGTCAGATTTTTTGAGTAAAGTTAGAGATCAAGCCACCCAACTATTTAATATATTTGTTATTAATTTATGTCAGATTTAAAATCTCTATCTTTTATTCTTCTTCTCCCATCTAATATTTTAGAGTTTTTTTAAGAGAAAGATTAAGATTTAGCCTTTCAAATTTGTATGTTTATAAAAAAAAAAAAAAAAAAATCAGTTTTCGAACTTATGATTTTTCAAACAAAAGTATTATCGAATGATCACGAAAAGTGTTATCGAATGATCACACGTTCACTTTTAACACTGGCAAGTGGCAGGACATAAGCAACATATTCTCAAGCAAATGCTACTAATTAATGCTATAATTCTAATGATCTTTTAGATAACTATAACCTCCAATATGCATATATAATCATGGCTCCAATAATATCACAAATTAGAAACGCTAACAAAATTTAAAGAATGTACGGAACCTATATATAGAATAAGCATCCAAGCATCTCTCGTGTTTTAATTTTGCATAATATTATATTCTAAAAAAGTTAATGGATCATGATGCCATGCACACACAAGTTCTTATTTATAGAAAAGGTACATTTATCCAAGAGATGTGTATTAATTATTAATTCCAACCTTTTAGACTATGTATATATGAACAATTAATAAAACTATATATAGTTCATAAACAACCAAAAAAGCCTTTGCACACCTGAAACCCTCTGCCACATACACCATGGGCCTACAAGGTGCTTGTGTGAACCAACATGGACACATTATCCTTTGCTCTTTCATCTTATGTGTTCCCCACTTAACCCCAATGATTAATCTTTTCTTTGAAAGAACAATTATTAATTAAGCTAGTTAGATAAAGTTACACACAAATGCCATGGAACTACAAGCAAAGGCACAAAAAAGCACTCAAACATCTTAATTCTTTCTTTGGTTATCTTAAAAATCATAGCCGACTCTACAGGCTGTGTTACTTTTTGGAAGTACATGGGTTTGGAAACGTGGGTTAATGTTCTAATTAAACTTGTTTAATTAATTAATGAATGCTTCCGCCATTTTTGGTCCCATTCACACACATGACTTTTGCCACGTTGAAGAGAGATGTTCTTGAATTAGCTAGATTGTGAGTACTCCATTGTATAAACTATAAACTAGTTTTATTTGTTTTCACTTTTCATAGAAAACAATCAACCAAATTTAGTAAAAGAATTTTGAAAGCACAGAGTTTGCTTCTACCGATCGAGGCAATGAAACGGGTGCTTAATTCGTCAGGGGCAGAATTAGAAAATTAAGGTCGTAAGTTAGATAAATAGGTATTATGTACGTAATTTCATATTATGAGGGGACTAATAGTATAATTTTTTGTAAAAATTAAATTGAAATTTGACAATGACCTTCCTGGTTCTCCAAAATATATACCTAGATTTTCTAGAGGTTTAATTTTGGACACTATATTGATTAAATCAAAATTAAGGTCTGAAATTATACTAATAACATGTATCTAAATTTTTTTATTTTATAATTTATTTTAATTTAATTTGAAAATTTTGTGAAAAGGTAAATTATACAAATGATCCTTAAATATCATTCATTTAATAATTTTATTTTACAATATTTATTCTTGAAATCTTGTAATTTGTATAATTAGACCTACTATTTCCATCGGTCAAATAAGTGAATAAGATCCATGTTTGCGTCATGTTACAATTATATTTACAATAAAATATACATTTTTTTAGTTTTATTATTATTATTATTATTATTATTATTATTATTATTATTATTATTATTATTATTATTATATCGTTGTTTTGGTACATGTTGTCATATGCCACATGTCGATAGGGACACGTCTAGAACAACACTTTCAGCTTTCGCATCCATATGATGGCCTATTAATCTAATGACACCAACAAAATAAACAAAAACAAAGTAGGCTACAAAGCTGAGTAACATATTAATTGAAGCCAGCTGCTATCAATCTTAAAAAAAAAACCATATTAATTGAAGCCACGATTCCTTGTAAGTGATTTATTAGTTATATCATGATTACCAAATAGACTAAATCCATACAAATTTATTAAATTATTCCTGTTAAATTGGCAGTAATAATTGGGTCTACTTTTTTGGTGAAATAATTCCCTTAGGAGGTAATTCCATTATTTCTCTTTAAAAAGAAGAAGTTCTATTATCTCGTTAAATAGACCACTAAATTTTAATACTTATCAATTAAACAAGACAAATAAAAAATTCAGTATAGAAAGTTCAAATATCATACGGCTAGTAGTTCAAAAGTCCGTTCCAAATTGCAATTATTATTCGAAACATGAGTGACATATATCCAAAATCCAATCGGACTAATTAAATTATCAACGCTATGCAAAACTCTTTTTTTAATTTTATTTCATTTTTTAATCGAAGAGAGAGGGGACAATTTTAAAGAGAGACAAAGAGTGAGAAAGCATGTTAAGGGGAGACCACGTTACTATCTCTTTGTTTTTTGAGAGAAAAACTATCGCTCTGTTTGTGCCTCAGAGACAATGGGCGACACGATGTATGGTATTTATCTAGTCGCTGT
This sequence comes from Carex cristatella, assembly GCA_024447775.1. NCBI lineage: Eukaryota > Viridiplantae > Streptophyta > Magnoliopsida > Poales > Cyperaceae > Carex > Carex cristatella. The sequence continues at coordinate 2,318,644 of JAJHPF010000024.1, read as the reverse complement.
GGAAGTAGCGCAATAAAGTGATATTTCGAGGAAAAGCAGGATATAGAAGAAGATGCTCGATTATGGATTAGTGTATAGAGGCGGATCCATGATTTTTATCAGGAGGGCAAAAAAAATCGAATCGGATTTAAACCCATTAACTAATTGGATATTCGACAAAAAATAATTTTTTAACTTATACGTTATAATGCTCAGACTTGTTATTTCTGATGTTCTTACTTATAATTCTAATTACCAATTATAATTTAAGAAATTTATTTTAATTTTTTTAACTATAAATTTAACTCGAATTACCAACTAAACATCTAGAGGGGGGCAACAAAATTTTATGGAGGGACGAAGCCAGTCGGGACTAATAGATCTCCACTAAAACTCAAAATTCAAGGGCCCCTCCGGTATACACTGGGTCCGCCTCTGCTATTGTGGGTATGGGTCAGAGGCCACATTTAATGGCTAATGACACAATGTTAAGAGGAGTTATGCCTATAGAAATTGGTTGATTCGTAACATTTTTTTTTTCATAGACTCTAGATGTTGTAAACATATTTATTCAATTCAATATTGGTAGCTGTTACTAAGCTTTCAAACAAAACTAAAAACTATCGCTCTGTTTTTATAAGCTTGAATTTACAAATTAATTCAACATATATCAATATTAGAAATAAATCTATAAATATTTTTAAAAAGATTAAATTTGTAGGATGTTACATAAAACTAAAAAAAATATTAAAATTTTAGGATGCTACATCGAACTCAATAAACGATTATGGAAATTACTGTCCATAAATGAAGTTTTGTGCAGTCGAGTACTAAACGAAGTATGGGCTATTTGTCAACATGAATGAGATAGTGATGTTTAAATTTGTTTTCCATTGTATACAAATTCTTATTTGTGCTTATTAATTCAAATGCAAATTAATTCCATGCATGCATACCCTTTAAATTCAGCAAATATAATTTGTTCCTTGAGATAAGATGATGAAAAACCATTGATTCTCTTTTCTAATTTCATTCCTCCATTTACTAAACAAACAAAAATTAAGATAAAAGCTAATTATTTCGGCCGCAGTCCACCTTTTAAATGCCTAAATTTTAGAAAGATGAGGATTCACTTACACTATTTTTTTGTGACACGGAATTACATCTTACATTTTTAAAGTTCAAACAATCGATCCAAACCATTTAACATGTTGAATATATTAAAATGTGCTTGCAGATCAAATTTTACACTTTTTTACTATTTATTAAGATGGGTACAAAAATTCAATGGTTTGGAAACAACGATTTTGTAAAACACTTAATAACTAATAAAAAAATTCAAAAAAATGTAAAATTTGGTCTTTAAGCACATTTTAATATGTAGGTCATGTTGAACGGTTTGGAACGACTGTTTGGACTTAAAATTTTTTAAAAATAGTTTGTGTAATTTTATGTTATCAAAAAAATAGTGTAAGTGGATTCCTCCTTTTTAGAAAACATTGGGAATAACTTTGAGCACCTTTTCATTAACATAACATTTTTATATTTTGCAGGGGCATAAAATGAAAAACTGTACTTTTATAAATTTATTTGGGTTGACCTTTTTAGAACCGGGACCTGGGGTTTAGACTTGCCAAAGACAACAAAAAAACCAGGTCCTACGAAAATTGAGACGAGTCCAGATCCAGCTCTGGTGGCTTTGTCCGATTAGAGCCGTTGCCATCGTGCAGCGTTGTTAGTGCGTCCTGTTATAACATGGGGTTTAATTCATAGATACCACTGCCAGACAAATATTCGATTCATACATGTTATGAACAACCAAATAATGAAATGGACTGTACGTATGACATTCATTGTAATTGAAGAGTAATCCAATTCGTCGTCCTCCACGTGATTTTTTACCCACAAGGAGCTCCGATATCGAGTCGGGGAGGGGGAAATTAATATCGTTGAGTTTAACTTAAATTTTGAATTTAATGCTTTTTAAGTCATATTAAATGTTGGATGGCTTGATTTTAAACTTTTATTCAAAAAACACATAAATTTATATTTTAGTTCAGAATCGCTCAATTTGCTTTAGCACGAGTATTACAGATGTTTTGTGCATTTAATCTGAAACTGAATTAATTGGTACGAATACTGATCAAACAAATTTTGGTCGAACAGTCTAGATCTAAACTCAAAATTTGAGTTACTTGAGAGGATTCAGACTTAGGGAAGGGGGAATTTGCATCCTCTGAGATATCTCATATTTGACGTGTTTTCTTGAAAAATCTCAACCGTTCAAATATGTTCTGCACAAATCTCAAAGCATAAATAATATTGGTCCCCTGCACTATCCCCGAATAGGCACCGGACACGTCGGTCATGCAAAATATGAGATTTCTTAGAGAATACGCACTCAGGAAGGGGGAGGGAATTAGATCCAGTTCGGCACCAGACGATAGAATTTGCAAATTCAGACCGTTCTTTAACATGGTATGATCTCAAAACGGACCCTCTATATCTACTTTAGGCACTGAATACCAATCGTTCGGCTGGGATTGTACCATGTGAGTTGTCCAATCCATATCAAAATTCATGTAGACAACTTTAAATTAGTATAAGTTGCTGCACAAATCTTGATACATGTCGGACGGCTCTGATTTAAATGTAGTCCAATGCCCATCGATCTGCCCCGATTCTTTTAAATATGTATTGGATTAAAATTGTTTAGGCGGACATTAATTCCATCTGTTGATTAACAGGTCAATTAATGGATTTAATAAGCGTGGATGTGTTAATTAGTCCACTGGTAACATGTGCTCAGGCTTTTAGCTTTTATTCAGTCGTACAAATAACTTATTGGAGGAGGTAATTGCAAATTAACCAGGCCACGCAATATATATCGAATGAACAGATCGAATGTTTCTCTTTTTCTTTATAAAAAAATAAAAAACTAAACAGAAAGAAATACAATTAATTTTCGGTTTTGTTTATATCAATTCAGCTTGTAAATTGAAGTTAAAAATATGAGTAGTAAAACAGAATAATTTAGCCTAATTATCATATATTTGCTGTAAATAAAATTTTTACATTAGATTTCAAAATTCAAATTAAGGAGCATAATGAAATTTTCATTGTGCATAATCAAGTTTTCTACATTCGCACATTGCACGTTGTCCAACACACATGCACGCACGAAGCGATCGAGTTTTATTTCCACATTCTTTTAATTTTGATTGTTCAATCAAGATCTAACGATCTGTTTTGAATCATGACTAGTGTTTTGTAACTGTTATGTATCAGTTGTGTATAACACGTAAGTCACAACACGTAACCGACACACGTACTGTGCTGTTATGATATAATGGAGTCAACTCCGACGTGTAATTTTGTTGTACTCTAATTCTATTTTCTTTTTGTTTCTAATAAATTGCCCGTATCTTTTTTCTTTTCTTAAGAATAAACTGCCCGTAGGCTGGTAATGATAATTCTTGTGACACCGTGTGGGGGCAAATCGTGACTCAAGAGTTTATGTACACTGCATGTGATTCGCTGACGGTTACTCTTAGTCAAATGTTAGTGGGCCCCAAATTCGAATCATTAAATCATTTATTGGCTAGAGACTTGAGTTTGTCTAGGATCTTATCATGCACTAGAAAGGTCTCTCTTGTATCAATAACTGTAGCTATTACGTTTGTTTCTTGGTACCACAGTGACAAACGAATAGTTTGGGTTCGGTTTGGTGGAATGAAAAGTTTGTGAATTGAGAATAATTTGGTATACCACAATGAAAAAAAAAACAAAAAGACTCTAAAAAGGAAAAAAAAATTACATTTTATTCATAAAATAAAATGTATTATACGTTTTTTTTGGCATATCTGATTACTGTATGGTAGATATATTACTTATTAAATTCAGGTGATTTTTATAAACCATTGTCATTGAAAGTTGTACAACTAACGATCACAAGCCACCATGAGCTTGTCTAAAAGGTCAATAAAAGTATATCAGTTATCATGTCGATCTATTATTAGGTGAGTTTAGAAGTAATTATTGGAGATTGATAATTCCTTAAAATTCAATGTGATATAATTAAATTTCCATCACTATTAGGCTGAGGCCACAGTAGAACTGATCAAGAGGTCACTTGGGTCAAGTGGGATAATCCAGCTCACCGAATCACCGATGCCTTTTCTATTCTTTGACTTGGTTTGAATTCATTCATGTAGCGCTCACAGATCACGGGCTTCCATCTCACAAACATAAATTTTGAAGCACTGTTATAAATAACGGCGTGTGTTTACCGTTAGAGAATTTTATAAAGAATTTTATATTTTTATTAAAATTATGTGTATATATTTGTAATTATTAAACACGATTAATTAATCTTATTAAATAAACTTATTTTAACTTAGTTTTATTGTTAATTAATAAAAAAAATAAAATTGTCATGTAGAAAAATTCAGATAAGACAATGCAAAATACAATACATATAATAGATAACTGCAAAAAATAATAATAAAAAAGACCAACTAATTAACCATATAAACGAAAAGGGACGATTCATAACGATTTGGTCACCACCAATAATTACGGTCGATTAGTCAAACTAAATGGACGTTTTTTACAATAATGGTTTGAAGTTGAAGGTTTATACAGCTAGCTGCGAACCTATAGCGCTAGTTTTAAGTTTTAAGTTGAAGGCCGTACTAATAAATTTAGTTAATAGTTAATACTATGGATTCATATTTTTCGTTTTTAAAGTATAAATAGTTTATTTGAATTATTCGACATGATCTTTACATGAAAATATACTTGCATCTGAATATATTTGCATCTGAATATATGTCTAAGTACACATAGTCAAAGGCATCATCAAGTCTCTAATTTTGACTAAATTATTAATTAACAATTACTAGCATAATTAGAGGTATAACATCTAAAAAAGAATAAGAAATGTATTTTATTTTGTTATGTAATATTGACTTAACCAGTGAAGATTAATTAACAATGCACCGACCTCACAAGTTGCAGATAAAATCTCATAAACCCTCCCCCAAGGTGTGAACACGAGAAGTTACAATTTTAGAAGAGAAAAAAAAAATTACATCTAAAGGAGATGATAATGTACAAATAAACTCATTCCCTTGAAATTATATATTCCAAAATTGATGGTAGGGGAAGATTGCTTCTTCGGCTATAATTCTATATCACACATGCACAGAATTAGGTTAGAATGCTCCCAAGTGCCAAGTTGCTCATAGGATATATAGACCCATTTTGGTCAAACAAGCATCCAACTCTATAGTCGTTTGACCTTTGTCAATTAAATAATCTAAAATAATGTGTGTGGGTTGTTATGAGGCGACAATTTAATTCATATGTCACTAAAGATTGACAAGTTTAATAATGTTTTGAAAGTAGTTAGCAGATTTTTAGACATACTTACAGAGCACGATTATTAAAGGAAATAAAGGAGATGAGAGGGGAGTATGAGCGTGACTGTACCTAACCGATGCTAATTACTAGTTTTAGAATTGAAATTTTGAAGGGGAGTTAAGTTGCGTATATAAAATTAGTGATTTTGTTCATTCTCAATTTGAAATGTTGTGGAGGTAAACTCATGTATATCTCTTTTCTCTTTTATTCCCGTCTTGTTTTGTTACGCAACTGATTGTATGCAATCTTAGTATATTTAGCTTGGATATGATTTAATGACATTTGATCCATTTTTGCTTTTGCAAGTGTAAACGATGATCTAGAACTTGTAAAAATTCGGGGATACCAATTAATTGTAGATCTATTATGGCAGATGACTAATTCAAATTTGGATTGTTCACGCACATACTATGGAATTCGAGACAATCCGATGAAAATCATATCAAATTCAAATTTGATTTAATATCAGATCGGAGTCATTTGATTTGCATTAAAATTAAAAAAAAAAACAACTTTAAAATTTATCTGAATCAAATAAATACGAATTTTGATACAAATTGAACAACTCCGATAAAACATCAGACTAAATCTAATCCGATAACAATCAGACCACCTCGACTCCACATGAGTATCCTTTGCAATACTACATAAGGGCGTATTCGGCCGCTTCACTGTTCCCGCAGAAGAAAAAAAACCTAGTTGACTTTCACACGTAAACGGTAATTTTTAGTTCAATTCCCACTTCCGTGCCCATTTCCAATGGCCCGCCGAACAAACCTTAAAAGAATACTTCCGGTCGAATCAAATTCACTCTAAAACCTATTTGAAATATAGGGTTCAGCTTTAATTTCCGTGCTGGATTAAAATGGATGACTCAGATCTCATTCAGGTATTGCACTGGATCTGAATTCCCACTCTCCTCATACTATATTATGTCATAGAAAATATGAAATTTTTTTTGACTGAATAGAAAAAATGAAATTGGTACAGCTGGTCAACTGGTTCTGTAGCATCTGACTCATTACTCATTAATTTATTTTCCCAAATAAATTAACAAGATAGATAGAGAGGGGGTAGAGAGAGAGAGAGACAGAGACGGAGAATAGAAAAGAAAAGAAGAAGACCGTTGAAAAACGGCCACAAAATCCAAACAAGGGCTGCCTTAATTTTCAACTCCCCTTGTGGAAACTGACCCATAACCTCTGTTTTCTGGCGTCTCCGCCTCCGGCCGCTGCCACCATTGTTTTATAATTTCCTGTCCTTCTTGTTTGCAACTAACACCCTGGTTCTAACTTGTATTTGCAAATCAGTCCTTTAAACATGTTCATAAAAAATAAATGCACATACAAATCTAATTTACTAAATCAATCTGCAAATAAAAATTGTATGCTCTCTTCATATTTAATAGGGAAAATTGGTTATTTGGCACTCCAAAACTTTCAAATCTGAAAAATGTCACTCTAAATTTAGTTAATTCTTAAATTTGCCAAAAAATATACAATTTTTTTTATTTTTTTTATTAAAAATTAACTGAAAATACAATTTTGAGATACATATAATGAGGAATCTGAAGGGTATACAAGGAAATACATATCTCAAAACTATATTTTTACGTTAATTTTTAATAAAAAAAAGTATAAAAATTGTGTATTTGTGACAAATTTAAGAATTAACTAAGTTTAGAGTGGTATTTTTCAGGCTTATAATTTTGTCATGTCATTTCTCAAATTTGAAAATTTTGAAGTGGCAAATAACTAATTTTTCCTATTTAATAACTAAAGACAAAACTCAAATAAAATGCCATTTTTTTATGTAGAGAAAGATTGCTTTTGGTTGTGAAAACCGTGCATTTAATTCTATTTGATTCATCATAAGAAAATGATGAAATGGTACCACATCGCCACTGACAGGATTATAAAATCATTATCAAGTTATAACAGTGCCACTTTAGGATTGTACTAGTTAAAGGTGAGGCTTTCCTCTTTATTTTATAATTTAAAATATCATTTAAATGAAAACTATAAAATTATAACTATATTCTTCATTATATAAAAAAGGCGTGTCAATTGTCGTATTTCCAACAATACATTTTTTTTTTAAATGTTAAAGATGTATAGACAAAATGCACACTGAAGAATTGTTCTAAACAGAACATAACAGAAACAAGGGTGTAATTGCAAAAAAAAAAAAAAAGCTTCTAGATTTGTCAACGTTAACTACAAAATTGGAGCATTAACTAGTAGACTAAACCAATAACTTTGTTTATGTGTTATTAATTAATAATTTGGAAGCACGTGAACTTCTAGAAAAAAAGGACCGAGATTTGTAAGCGCTAACGGCTAATATGGAAAAAAAATTGACATAGAAAAAATTGACATGGAAAATGACCGTAGTAATTTTTTTTTTTTTTAATTATAGTTAGCAATTGTTAATTATCAAGTCACTTTACACTGAAATACTACACAGATATTTGTATATCTATGTATCTAATGCTACCTCGATGCATTCCTAACTTGATGAGACATCTTTCATTATCACAATTAAAAGGACTTTGATTATTCGACTTGTTTATTTATTATTGTTTTTTTAACAAAAATAAGTCTCTTGATAGTAGTGATAATGTAAGTTTTTTTTTAATTAAACAATCAGCTTTTTTAGTGTTAATATCTAGAAACATTTAAAATATAATGAGTTGTACCGAGATTCAGGAGCGGACGTAGAATTTCTGTCAAAGAGGCGCAGGAATCCGATTAAAATAGCTTATCAAGTTCAAACTCATTAACTAATCAGATACTAGATAAAAAAAACAATCAACATAATAAGAAACAATAAAAAAAAAGTATAGTATTACATAATAAAAAAACAACAAAATAATATCATTTTACATATTAAAAACAGCAAAGTTGGTTCGGAATCGTAAATTTCTATAAATATTTTATAAAAACAACAAAGTTTCTCAGTGCTTTTGGACTGGTCTAGCGGGTTTTCCAGTTTCAGAGATGGTCAAAATAATTTCCAGAGATGAGTAAAGTAATACTAGGCTCATATTTTTTCATGTAATTTCAAAATTCAGAGAGTCTGACTGTGTGGGGGTCTGCCTCTGTCAAGATTCGTTAATAAAAAGACAAAAAATCAAAGTAGATATTATTATAAAACAAAACAAAATAATATTTGGGGAGAGGCTAAATCTTCTTTCTTTATTATATCTCAATCTTAGTGTCGTTCACAATCTCTTACAAACTTCTATTTATAGGCTAAAGATAGAAACAAAAAACCATACAATTAACAAGAGAGTTAATACATGAATTAAATCTAATAGAAAGTGGATGAGGTGGAGAAGGTGAAATGTCTACTATTAATTATTTCATAACACTCTCCTTTAGGTATTTTACCTTATATTATACATTATTAATATTGTACTGCAGGACAAATATTAATTTGGTACTTCAAGACTAATTTAAATTAACTGATACTTCCGGATCAGTTATGCTGCCTCATTAAAAACCTTACTAAGAAAACCCAGTGGGACAAAACTTAGTGAAGGAAAAAAGAGCGCAGCGTGTATAATACTCCCCCCTCATTTTAATGTATATCTTTTAGGCGACGGATGTCAATCTTCTGTGACAGTTCCTCAAAAACTTTTCTTGGCAATGACTTTGTAAATAGGTCTGCCAAATTGTCGCTTGATCTGATTTGACAAACATCTATCAAGCCATCCTTTTGTAGATCATGAGTTGAGAAGAATTTTGGCGAGATGTGCTTGGTTCTGTCACCTTTAATATATTCTTCTTTGATTTGAGCAATACATGCTGCATTATCTTCATATAGTACTGTCGGGCTTCCTTTGATTGACTCGAGCCCGCATTCCTCCGGATGTGTTGGATCATTGATCTTAACCAGACACATTCTCGACCAACGTCGTATAGAGCTATTAATTCGGCATGATTTGATGATGTTGCCGTCAGTGTCTGTTTTGTTGATCGCCATGAAATTGCAGTACCGCCATATGTAAATACATATTCGGATTGTGATCGAGCTTTATGCGGATCTGATAAATATCCTGCATCTGCATACCCAACTAATTTGGACTTTGTATCTTTTTGATAAAATAGTCCCATATCACGTGTTCCGCAAAGGTAACGAAATACATGTTTAATTTCGTTTCAATGTCGGCGTGTTGGATCAGAACTATATCTTGCTAGTAAATTTATAGAAAAAGCAATATCAGGTCTCGTATTATTAGCAAGATACATCAAATCTCCAATTGCACTTAAGTATGGTACTTCTGGACCAAGAACTTTTACATTCTTTTCTCTGGGACGGTAAGGATCCTTGTTTATATCAAGTGATCGGACAACCATTGGTGTACTTAGAGGTTGAGTTTTGTCCATATTAAAACGTTTTAATATCTTCTGTATATAGTTTGATTGATGGACAAAAATTCCATTATACAAATGCTCGATCTGCAGGCCGAGACATAATTTTGTTATACCAAGATCTTTCATTTCAAATTCTTTCTTTAATAATTTTGCAGTCTTTTCGATCTCTCCAGGAGACCCAATGATATTTAAATCATCAACATATACTGCAATAATTGTAAAATCTGAAGCTGATCTTTTAATAAAAACACATGGACTAATTACATCAGATTTGTATCCTTCTTTTACAAGATATTCACTGAGTCGGTTATACCACATTCGACCCGACTGTTTTAGTCATATAAAGATCTTTTTAACTTTATATAATACATTTCTCGAGGTTTTGATTTCAATGCTTCAGGCATTTTTAATCTTTCAAGGACTTTCATATAGATATCATTATCAAGTGATCCATACAAATAAGCTGTGACTATATCCATGAGGCGCATTTGAAGGTTTTCAGTGATTGTGAGACTGATTAAAAATCTAAGAGTTATTGCATCCACTACAGGTAAATATGTTTCTTCATAATCCACTCCAGGTATTTGTGTAAAACCTTGTGCCACAAGCCTTGCTTTATATCTCACAATTTCATTTTTCTCATTCATTCTTATTGCAAATACCCACTTGTAACTTACAGGGTTAACATCTTTGGGGTTAAGACTACAGGTCCAAAAACATTGCGCTTTTTAAGCAAATCTAATTCAGCCTTCACGGCATCTTTCCATTTTGGCCAATCATTTCTGTGCATACACTCTTCAGGAGTTTTTGACACATAATCTTCCTCATTTAGCACATCAATTGCTATAGAATATGCAAAAATGTCATCAACACATGTTTCATTTCGGTTCCATATCGTACCATTTTGTACACATTTATTGAGATCTCGTAATTACTAGGTACCTGAGTTTCTTCTGGAACTTCATCGGCCTCTTCTGGGGAACATATACTACACAACCAAATACCTTTAGATGGGACAAATTTGGTTCTCTTCCAGAGACCAATTGTAATGGAGAATACTTATGATCTGCAGTTGGCCTTAATCTAATTAGTGCAGCAGCATGTAATATGGCATGTCCCCATACAGAAGATGGTAAACTAGATTTCATAAGTAAAGATCTAGCAATTAATTGTAACCTTTTAATTAACAATTCTGCTAGACCGTTTTGTGTATGAACATGGGCCACTGGATGTTCTACCGTAATTTCATAGACATGCAATAATCATTAAAAATTTGAGAGGTAAACTCGCCTGCATTATCAAGTCGGATTCTTTTAATTTGATAATCCGGAAAATTGGCTCTCAATTGGATAATCTGTGCTAATAGTCTAGCAAATGCAACATTTCTTGTTGCTAACAAACACACATGCAACCAACATGTTGATGCATCAATTAATACCATAAAATATCTAAATGATCCACATGGTGGTGTAATAGGCCCGCATATATCTCCTTGAATTCTTTCTAAAAATGAAGGAGCTTCAGGTCCAACTTTATTATGAGATGGCCTAATAATTAATTTTCCAAGAGAGCATGCTTCGCATGTCAATTCTTTTGATAATAGGATCTTCAGGTCCTTTAGGGGATGCCCATTTGCACTTTCAATTATTCTCCTCATCATTATACTTCCTGGATGACCGAATCTTTCATGCCACAATGTAAATAATTTTGGATCGACTAACTTCTAGTTAGTTACCATATTCGATTTTATTGTACTTATATAAGTACCATATAATCCAGAAGACAATACTTGCATCTTTTCCATTATAATTTTCTGTTCATTTTTAATAGATGTGATATGAAGATATTCACAATTTCTCTCATTCATAGTTTTAATATGATAACCATTATTTCTAATATCTTTAAAACTTAGTAGATTTCTTCTGGATCTACTCGAATATAATGCATCATCTATTATTAATTTGGTTCCTTTAGGTAACAAAATACAAGCTCTTCCGGAGCCTTCAATTAAATTACTTGTGCCAGATATAGTGTGAATATTAGCCTCACCAAGATGCAATTGTGAAAAATATTTCTTACTTTTCAATATGGCATTTGTTGTCCCGCTGTCTACTAGACATGAATCTTCTTTACTTACCATTGCATCAGTTATTTTCTTTTAACATAAAAAAATTAAGAATAAAATAAAATATCTTTATTCATTAATTTTATTTGCATACAGTATAAAAATTAAAATGTAAATTGAACTTTTATTAAATATAAACTTCTATATTTTATTTTCTCCCTTAGTAAAAGTATTTATTTCTTTATCCACATTATGAAAAAAAAATCCGATACATCAAGATGTTTATCCATATGGCATTCATTTTCGATATCATTTTCAGTAAAGTTAGTTTCTATACTTTTTCTCTTTTTCTTGAATGGCGTACGACCGGTACACGAACAATAATTTATCATCCCATATGTATAACAAATATCTTTGGAATGCTTTCCTTCTTATTTCTATTAATACATATTTATAACAACTTCAAGTTATTAACACCATAACTTCGAGTTATGATAAATGAGAAGGAAGATAAATTAAAACTTTGTGGAATTTGCCATATATAATGCAAAATATATATGTATTAATAATTTCAGATTATTAATACCATAACTTCATGTTATTAAAGTCATAACTCCAGGTTATAAATGTCATAACTTCAGGTTATATTAATGCCATAACTTCAGGTTATTAATGTCATAACTTCGGGTTACAAAAATCATAACTTCAGGTTATGGCTATTATAAAGAAAAGGGAGATAAATATAAATAAAATAATATGTAAATTGAATAAATAGATTTAAATAACTTCAGGTTCTAAATAGAACTTCAGGTTATATTAATTTTATATGAGAATTTCTAATAGAACTTCAGGTTCTAAATAATTCTAATAACTTCTGGTTATTATTCTATTCGGATAATACGAACATCAGGTTCTTGATAAACTCTTAATTTCGATAATAACTTCAGGTTATTATTCTATCATTCACTTCAAGAAATGATTCTTATAAACTAAAAACAAATATAATAAAATAAAATAAAATAAAATTTAGATTAATGAAAGATATAATAATCAATCAACTAAATTACTTACAGAATAACTTTAGAACTATAAAAGTTTTTTGGCTAAGAACTTCAAGTTCTCTTGTATAAAAGATTATGATTAAGAACTTTAGGTTCTCTTAGAAAAAAAAAAAAAACTTCTAGCTATAGTATGTACAAAAGCTTCTGGCCATTATCATGTACTTGCTTTATCATTCTCTTCAGGGAATGAAAATATTACTCTTATTCAATATAAAATAATAATATTTCATCCAAGAAATAAAAATTATTACTAACAACAAGGTTCATGAAATGTAATCTAAAGGGTACCTTCTTCTAGAGAAAATCGTGTTGCAATTTGACTATAGCGAACTCGTGCTTCTACTAAAAACGAAATCCCGTCACAACTTGATTAGAGCAAACTCGTACTGATAACGTATTATAAAACAAGACAAAATAATATTTGGGGAGATGTTAAATCTTCTTTCTTTATTATATCTCAATCTTAGTGTCGTTCACAATCTCTTACAAACCTCTATTTATAGGCTAGAGAAAGAAACAAAAAACCATACAATTAACAAGAGAGTTAATACATGAATTAAATCTAATAGAAAGTGGATGAGGTGGAGAAGGTGAAATGTCTACTATTAATTATTTCATAATAGATATTTGCTCTTTTTGTTGAACGAGAGGACCTAATATAAAGGAACTGGTAATGGTGGTCCGGATCACAATCGTCTGATTTATATTAAATTTGTGTCTATTTAATTCGCACAAATCTTAATATATATTGGATGATTCTAACATGACATGTGATCAAATTTGCTTTGATGTCCATCGAACCACCGATATGACTTTCCTTGCGCAGGTATATGATCCGTTTGTTCAGCTTTCAAAGTATAGGTAATTTAGACTTGAGGAGGTTTCAAAACATTCAAAATTCTATGCTTTTATTTACATCCAATCATTTATCTTCATTTTCAATATCCGAACAGTCGATCCGAGACGATCAACATGACATTCATAATAAAATATGCTTGAAGACCAAATTTTATATTTCTTAGAATTTTTTTACTATTTTTTAAGATAGGTACAAAATCACTTTATCAGATGGTCCAGAATCTCCTTAAAACAATGATTTTGTACCTATCTTAAAAAATAGTAAAAAAAAATCTACAAAATATAAAATTTGGTCTCCAAGCATATCTTATTATGAAGATCGTGTTGAGCGGTTCGGATTGACTATTCGGACTTTGAAAAGGAATATAAAAGAGATAAAAAATTGGGTGCAAATGGGAGTATAGAATTTTGGGTGCATTGGAACCCTCCTCTTTAGGGAGAGGGGAGTGTCCAATGCTCATCGAACCAGAGTTTGTTCTATGGGTGGTTTATACCGTCCGATTCACTTCAAGATCTATGCGCATCACTTTAATATTCGTGATGTTTGTTTTAATATCCATGCACACAGATCTTGAAGTGGATCGGACGGCACAAAACACTCATCGAACAGACTCTGGTCCAATGGACATCAGACACCCTCCCTTCCCCCTCTTTAGATTTTCAATGTCTGATATAAATTTGCCTGTCGCAGGAATATGATCCGTTTATTCTCTCAATCGTTTTTGCCAGTGAAACTTTGATGACCTGACTGTCTCCAACAAAGCACTGACTGTTTCTCCTCCTACTGATTAGATGATTTCCTTTTTCCTTTTTCATGATTTTACCTGTTTTAAGTTGTATCAAACTAACTAGGACTTAGTAGCAATTGATGGTGAACTCGAAGAATTTAATATATTGTTTTCCGGTAGATATCAAATTCATTATCAATTACATGTTCATTTTGATACGTTTAGTTTTAAATCAACTTTATGTCATTGTACTATATTTTTTTAGATAAGACGAATAAAAAAAAAATTAATTCAATTCTTATGAAAAAAATCAATTGAATTTCAAATATATAATCTCTCAAACAAATAACATTATTTTAACTAGGGTTGCACAAAAAAAAAATTCGGGATTCGATTTGAGTTCAATTCGGAAAAAGTTTGTAATTAATTCGATTCAAAATTAGTTCGTTATGAAACAAATCAAATCAGTTCGGTTCGAATTTCAAATAATGCAACTAATGGCTTTAACCATCAATTTTTAATAATGCAGGAACCAAACTTATATCAGAGCTTAAAATTGTTAATATAGGGGTGCACATGGATCGGATAATATTCGATCGTATCTGGATCCGTATCCAAAAATTTGATATGGATATCCGATATCCGAATATCCGTGCGGATACGGATACGGATATGGTTTTGAATTTTAATTATCCGTATCCGAATAGTAGATATATACCATATAGTTTAATGTATATTATGAAAATATTTATGTATATATTTACGGATATCCGATATCCAATCCATATCCGTATCCATATCCGAAAATAAAAGCAATTACGGATATGATTTTACCACTATCCGATCCGTATCTGATCCGTTTGCACCCCTATGTTAATATAATGATAATTTGTAATAGAAAAATTCTTCAGTAGCGTAACAAATTAACAATAGAATAAGTTTTATTTGACTAGGCCTATGCCGTGATTTTAATCTATCTAGCAGCGCAAAAGGTAAGGGAATTTTGACCTGTCCAATAATCCATCGGTATGAATTCATGAAATATAAAAGATAAAAGGAAACTACACAAATTTTATTTCGCATGAAGAAAACTAATACATAAATTACCGGTAGCTGTAAAAAATTTCGTAGTTCATGATTCGATTGACTTCGATTCAATTCGGAAGAAGTTCGTAATTAATTTGATTCAAAATTAGTTTGTTCTGAAACAAATCAAACTAGTTCAATTCGAATTATATTCAAACTCAAACTGGATAAGTTAAATTTGGATCGATTTGTTTGCAGCCCTAATTTTAACCACTAAATATCAGACTTGTTCTCTATTCTGTTTTATTCATTCCATTTTATTATATATATATATATATATATATATATATATATTTTTTTTTTTTTTTTTTTTTTTTTGAAAACTTGGTAGCAAAGATTGATATTCCGATCGAGGGAAATGAGCCCAAAACATTGCTCTGTTTTCAACTCTTACTAACAATAAGCAAAGATTGCTATTTGACCTTTTATTTTGCATCTTGCATTAGTAAAAATAAAAATAAAAAGAATCAGAAAACCCAAACAACCCAATTGATAGGGATGTTTGGGTAATGGCAAGTCTATCTTCTTTTGGTATGATCATTGGGATGTAGAGCCGCTTCGATCACTCAGAGATAGGCAGGGTCGACCACAGTGTCAATTAATATCATTGCATGATGCTATCACTGATTCTTCACCGGTTTTGGAATTTTTTCCTGGTATTTTACCGGATTTATGTGAATATGATGATAAACTATGGTGGCGATGGTCTCCTGCTGGTGTCTACTCGGCATCCTCTTATTATATATCGATTCTAGCAGCTGGGCAATTAGTATGGCAATACAAGGATGTTTGGAATATGTCGGCTCCGTCTAGAGTACAAATCTTCACCTATCTGCTCATCCATAACCGGCTTTTAACCCATGAGGTGATGCAGCGACGAGGTATGATTTGTGACATGAGATGCGTGTTGTGTCCGGATTGCTCATTTGAGACAGCTCACCACTTGTTCTTCGAATGCGGCAATGTCCGGCAGGTTTGGCACAGGTTTCTGAACCTTGTTCAATTTAGGGATACGGTTCTGGAGACTTGGGATGCCTCTTGGCCTATCTATTGTTATCAAACGGGGTCTCACAAGAAGAGGTGGGCAACTGCATTCATGTTTGTGCTATGGTCATTGTGGCGACAAAGAAATGAGATGATTTTTTAGAGTACCAAGTTGTCTCCTTGGATCGTGGCTAACAGAGCTTTAGAAGATGCGGTTTATGGGGTAGATATTGTGCTAAAAACAGGGGGCATCAGGGATGGAGGGGATATTTACTTAATCAGTAGTTCTATAATTTTTGATGGTGTAATTTTTAAATTTTTTAGGTGGTGATGTTGTAAACACATTTATATTCCATATTCGTAGCTTCTACCAATTTTTTAAAAAAACTGACAGGGTCTACCTTCTTACCCCTTGATTCCTTAAAAAATGATCGATGTTGTTACACAAGTCTAATTGCACACAAACCCCACTAATTAGAGAGGTCAAACTTCAAAGGTCTCACGCTGTTTCCGAGTTAAAACAAAGCGGATGCCTCCCTTTTCTTTTGGCTTTAATAACATTGGATTACATTAAACTAATCCTCCCCATTGCGGGCGTGCTCCCTCACATGCTTCATTCATTTTCTTTCTCATCTCCATTTTATTAGCCACTGGAAACTCCAGTCCTACTAACAGGATTCTGGAAGTATCCATTTTTTAATTATAAAATGGAGAACATAAGAGAACATTTCTTTTCAGCTTAGATCCCTTGCTCTATAAAAGCCCCCTCAGATCTCTCCCGCCAACATCACATAGTTCCAATTCCTTCCCAATCCAAAATCAATCAACGAATCATCTAACAAAAATTCTATCTTCAATTTCTCCTTAACTCACTCTCTCTTTCTCTCATCAAGGACAGAAATCAGAGAGAGGTCAACACTAGAAAGAGATGGACTTGATGGGAAGTGAAACTATTTCTTCAATGGAGGAGTTCTTAGGAAGTGAAACTATTTCTTCAATACTAGATGTTGATGGAAGCACCGGGACATGCTTCAAGTCACCGACGCCTCCACCAACTGATGACGATTCGGATTTGCGAAGGGGGCCATGGACAGTTGAAGAGGATTTAATTCTCATGAATTATATCACTGCTAATGGCGAGGGACGATGGAATTCACTCGCTCGCTGTGCAGGTACCGATTGAACACATACCATCTCGTTATTAAATTATCTGTCATTAATAATTTCATTGAAATTTAATGCATGGAAGTCGTGCAATTATTCCATGGATTTTAGTTCAAATAATTCACACTAGAAAGTCTTTATCAATCAAGTTCCCATACACACTAGACTAGCTTTTTTTTTGCATGTGCATATATTGACATAAGGAGAGAGAGTTGGAAAATTTAACTTATACAGTGAGAAAGCACTAGCTGTAGAAAAGCCCATAATACAACAAAAATGGATTAATCAGAATATATTCTCTTTTTATTTTCTTCTTTTAGAAGACATTCCTTTCTATTATTGTACTGCACTTATATATAGTACTTATGTATAATTGACACTTAATTTCATTAAATTATTTTCTATATATATAGGTCTCAAAAGAACTGGTAAGAGCTGTCGCCTCAGGTGGCTAAACTACCTTCGCCCCGACCTCCGCCGTGGCAACATCACCCCGCAAGAGCAGCTCCTCATACTTGAACTCCATTCACGCTGGGGCAACCGGTAAGCTAATAATCCATAATTATTTAGTTACTACATATCAGATACTTAAGAACATAATTGTTTTAGAAGCATGTAAATTAAAGTTATGTTTTAATTTTTGATAGGTGGTCAAAGATTGCACAACACCTGCCGGGCAGGACCGATAACGAAATAAAGAACTATTGGCGGACCAGGGTGCAAAAGCACGCAAAGCAACTCAAGTGTGAGGTGAACAGCCAGCAGTTTAAAGACATCATGCGGTACCTCTGGATGCCTCGCTTAGTCGAGCGCATTCAGGCGGATGCCAGTACTGCTTCCTCTGCCAAAATCGACCCAAGTGCCAATATACTGCCGATGGATTCAGCAAATCATGAGTTCGACCAAATGAATCAGAACTTGAACCCTAGCCCTGAGATTTCAACCACAACTGGATCATCGTGTGACTCGGTCGGAGTTCAATTATGGTCGGCCCCGGTTTCAAATTCATGCTTCACCGACAGTTGTGCCGGTCAGACGATTGAACATAACTACGGTTACGGGGCCCAGGAAACACAGTTTACCGAGAGTTGGTCGGATTCGTTTACCAACATGTGCGGTTACAACGACATCGGGTTGCCCGATTTCGAGATGGGGGGTTTGGGGGACAATTTTTGGAATGTGGAGGATATCTGGTTAAGTCAATAGATTCAATCAACGAGATTGTAAAGAGTATACAAACACATAAAAGGAAAGAAAAAGATTATATACCAAAATAGGAGAAACGGGAGGGTGATTGGATAATTAACTTGTAGAAATTTTTTTCTCTGTGTTTTTATCTTTTTAATTTTGGGAGGTTGGGGAAACAGGGTAGACCGGTTTCCTTTACTTTGTGAGATCATTAACGGTCTTTTACTAAATTCTTTTGATTTAGATGTGTTCTTTAATATTGTAATAAATAGTCTGGAAAAGATTGATGCGGATAATCTATTGATAGTTTCACAAAGAAGACAAAAAAAAAAAAGTTGGTGCATTTTTTTTTTTTTTTTTGTGTTTACGGCTATTAATTGTTGATGGTACATGATAAAGTATATATGACTACTGATGTAGACTGAAAAATTACTCAATTATACGAGACTACAATTTCTTCTTTTTAGTATTTGTCTATCATCTAACAATATTTTAACAAAGGAATCTCAATTCTTATTTATAAGTTATAACCAGTTAGAATTGTATTAAAATTGTTTTGGCCCAAAAATATTCTCAAGTTACCACAAGAATATTGTAGAATTTGAATCTAGATCATCCAATCGGAATCAGCACAAATATTAAAGAGATCTAATAAAATTTAACCTGGACCGGATTGATCCGAATTTTGATCGGATGGTCCAAATTCAAACTCAAAGTTTGAGTTAGCTTAGAGGATCCGGAGCCAAGCTTAATTGTACGGTCTCAACTTTGGATAACTCAGTTTTTCTTTTCTTTTTCCACATTTTCAATACTTGTTGAAATTAATAATTTCTAATTTTTTTTTTAATAAGTAGTTCGTATTATAATTATTGGAGTGTTTTATTAGCGCAATTGGTGGAGGTCTCAATCAATCTTACTGTGTACATCATGATTGGGCGCATGTAAGTTGTCTTTATTGTTTAATATAAGCTAGTTGTTACTTGTAGGTAATGGAAAATGGCAACTTTTGCCTTTTATGCGTTAAAAGTTTCCTGTTTAATTTCTTGTCACAATATTATTAGTTAGATTCACAAATGATGTGATTAGTTTACGAAAAAACAGTTTGCTATGAGATATGGATGAAAAAGCATTCCATCGGAAATATGTGGTTAATTTTATTATTAATATTTTGGGAATTCTGGACAGCAGAATATCTTCCAATAATTGAGAATTTACATATAGTAACTTTGTAAATACAACAATCATTAGTAGATTTGAATCAAATACTTTTACGGTCAGTGGCAAAATAAATCAGACCAGTTTAACTTTTATTATTATAATGATGATTTGCTCTCTACTCGTCCCAATTGTTGATACTCTTAATATATAAATATATGTTAATTTTATTGTGCATCTAATTATTTATTTACATTTTATTGTAACGTACAATCAAGAATAATAGTTTTCAATTCTTAAAGAACAAAAAACTAATTTCCAATAATTATTATAACAATAACATCAAATTGAGTGTTGTTTTTTAATCTTTGATCTCTGAATTTATATATTTAATGCAAATGATCTATTTACACGAGAAGTCCACTTACATCATTTTTTGGTGACACAAAATTACATCCCACATTTTTAAAATTTAAACAGTCAATCCAAACAGTTCAACATGTTGGATATATTAAAATGTGCTTGCAGATCAAATTTTACATTTTTTTAAATTTTTTTACTATTTATTAAGATGGGTATAAAAATTCAATAGTCTGAAAACAACGATTTTGTCAAATAATTAATAAATAGTAAAAAAAATAAAAAAATTGTAAAATTTGGTCTCTAAGCACATTTTAATATGGAGATCATGTTGAACAGTTTGGATCGATTGTTTGAACTTTAAAAACTTTAAAAATAAATGGTGTAATTTTGTGTCACTAAAAATTGATGTAAGTGATCCCTCCTCTTTATATATACTACAATTATCTATTTCCTCAATTAAAATTTTAACCATAAGATATTTATACGAACTTGAATGCATACTAGAATTATTTTGAATATACTAAAATTTTTGTGAGAAATGTTAAAAAAATAACAATAATTAGACATGGCCGGAAACTAAGTCAAGTTAAAGTCGTTCCATTTACATGCAAACGTCAATTGATTGAAAATCTGGTAATTTGGCATCCAACACAATTAAGTAAGCGACTGTAATGATGCTCTCCATGAATTTGTTTAGCATGAAGTTGATCTGAATAAAAAAAAAATTATGAACATTTTTTAGTGTGTATCTGTTGAAAACCTTACATTTTTAAGGATTTAAAAATTCGCTTGCAACCAAAGTGGAGGTAGATTTAATAATTTGGTGTCTAAAATTTAAGAGGGATTATGATTTTTTTTGTTTTTTTGTAACGCATCTATTTCATTCCAAATATTAGATAACAGAAAATTTCAAAAGTTAAATATGAAAATAAATTATCAAATGTACTACGTATTATTTTATCTATGAAGGTTAAAAATTGAAAGTTTTTTTTTTTTGCTTGGCTATGAGTTGAACCCAAAATATAACAATCCTAATTAAGAACCATGTTGGCACACTGATTAAGGCATTGGTTTTTGTCCGAACAAAATGATATAAAATTCATAAAGTTTACAAAATGATATAAACAGCATTTAACTATTCTAATATTGACATTTTGATTTGTAAATTTATATTATTTTTTTAATTTTTTATATAGAGGAAGTTAAAAGGAAAAAAAGCAAAGGAATCGAATAAATTTTATAACATTTATAACCTTTTCTCAAAGACCCAAAAATATCTTACGGCCTACCTTGGAGTATACAAACTTAAATCCATATCTATTTAAAAAGCTTCTAATCTTATCCCTTAAAGGTCAAATACTAAGTATGGTTTAATTAAATATCTTTTCTGACCATTGCCTCTGATTTCTACTTAAAGAAACATTATTAGATTTCTTTGATGTCGGTGAATTGGCCAAGTAGCACATGAAATTTCTCTAAAGGGGCACAAAATATCAAACAAAGGTAAAATGATATTTTCAGTGTACCTCATCTCTGTCTGAACAAGAAAAAGAAAGAAGATTTATGTAATTGCGGCTGATTTTTGTGTTATCATCTCCTATTTTAATCTTTGACTTTGTCAAATAGCATGGGACTTCAGGTGCCAAACTGCCAATAGATTAATTGGTACACTGATTATTTATTTATTTATTTTATCTTTTATCTTTTTACCTAGCTCCATAATCAAAGAAACAACATCAAGATTAGTTATCGTCAGTTCGTCGCTTGAAACCCTTTTTTGCAAAAAGTTCTTGTTACTTTTCGTATATCAGATAATAAAGAGTAGTTTAATGGATTAAAAAGAGCCACATGCAATAAAAAGAGTATGGCACGTCTCTTGTCTGGAGCCTCATGTCACAGGCTCATGCCCTTTTCAGTATTGGTCGATAACTATATCTTTCATCTTCACATCTTATATATATATATATATATATATGAGTAAAACTAGGGTGCTCCTAAGTTCATCAAATCTACTGTGAATTTGACTCTAAAATATATCGAATCGACTTTAAACGATGAATCCAAACTATTGAAATCTTTCTACCTAATGAGTGATGCGTCTACATGTCAAAATTTTAAAGTTTCGAATTAACTTAATATAAAGTCAAGTGGTCAAAATTTAAGGTTTATAAATTAATTTTAGTGCATTCATTTTTTGGACTCCTTTGACCACTTGATTCTATATTAAATTAATTCGAAACTTTAAAATTTTCATATGTAAAAGCATCAATTATTAGGTAGAAAGATTTCAACAGTTTGGATTCATCGTTTAAAGTCGATTCGATATATTTTAGAGTTAAGTTCACAAGAGGTTGGGTGAACTTAGGAGCATCCTAGTTCTACTCTTTCTCTCTCTCTCTCTATATATATATATATTAATATTTATTTATTTATTTATTTTATATTTAATAATAAATATATTTATATCTTACGTCATAACAAATAAAAACTAAAAAAACTATATTTTATTTGTTTGAGAAAGTATTTAACTTGAATTTTTGTATAGTTATTACGAAAAAGTGAAAACACTTTGTGTATTATGTATAAATATCTATAAAAAGTGAGAGTGTGGTAATGTGCATTTTATGGATAGACTCATAGTATGGATCTATATATTTATTTTCAAATTTCAAATAGTCTATCTAAAGTTCCAAACCAATAAATATGACTTTTATCTAAAAATGTACTTATACATGCCAAATTTTACATTTTTAATAATATTTTTGTTAATTTTTTAGATAGGTAAAAGGCCCCTTTTTTTGAATGGTCTAGAATTTTCAAATAAAAGTGATTTTCTAAATATCTAAAAAATAGTAAAATATTTCTAAAAATATAAAATTTGGTCTACATGTATATTTTTATAGAACAATCATGCTAACCGGTTATGATCAACTGTTTAAACTTTAAAAACAGAAATATGAGTTCGTATCATGCACCTGTGTAATATACATATTAACATATATAACATCACTCTATTTATAATTCATATATAAACAAATTGTATATCAAGTATAAATATTTACGGATGCATAAAAAGGTGCAAATAATAGAGTGCAAAAACAAATTCTCTTTTCAATATGTTTTGCATCTCTTCAGATGAGGTTATGTGTTGAGTCACTCAAGTGAGTGTGTTCCAACAAGCAACACTCATGGATGTATGTGCAATACAGCAGAAAAATCATCCAATTTGTCTCTTCATAATCAGGAGTCCGTATCCTCTGAGATATCTCAAATTTTGCGTGACCGACGTGTCCGGTGTCTATTCGGGGAAGCGTAGGGGTCAGTTTTATTTGAGCTTTGAGATTCGTGTAGAACGTATTTGAACGATTGAGATATTCCAAAAAGTCACACAAAGTTTGAGATATCTCAGAGGATGCAAATTCCATAATCAGGGGATAGGAGTAGGTCCGATGGGCATGAGACCTACTTTTAGGTTCAATTAGCTCGGACACCGTAGGATTAGCATTAAGATTAGTGCGCACGGAAATTAAAACAAACTGACACGGATATTAATGCAATCGAATGGTCATTTCACACATCGAGCAAAAGTAGGTCCGATGTCCATCGGACCTACTCTGAATTCGAGACCTACATCCTTTAACTTTCTGGTACTTTTGAATAAATTACTAATTAATTTACCCCTCCAAATTTTCAAATTTTCCAATATCCACATAAAAACGTAAAAATACCCAATTTATTAATTAACAATTTGAATTTTTTTTCTTTTTATCTTATTTTTTTTATCTTTTGTAATATTAACATTTATTAAATTTAAATGGACTAATTTGCCGTTCCCCTGCAACAAACACAATACCTATTATTAGAAATTACTCATAAGACTGTATTAATAAAAAAAAAATCCACAGTACAACAATAGAAAATTGATACGAGTGTGTTCAATAAACTGTATTTTTAACACGGTATCTCCTATCAGTTGAAGAGAAACAATAATGATATTGTTGAGACCGTTTAATTAAGATCTTCCCTATTAAAAAATCTCTCTCTCTCTCTGTCTCAATCTTGTTCTGATGTTGAGAATTACACTCTTCATGTGGACATATTGAAACAGAGCAATTTTTTATGGGGCTATGATACAACCGAATATCCTAGCAGCTAGTTGTGTTCATGAGATGAATTTATGGCTCATATTTTGCTAAACACAAGCATATTTGGACATAATAACAGCTACTTAGATGTCACTACAAGTTTGGAGTTTTAATATCTGTTCAGAGTACTCAGATGGTGTAATTTGTAATTTGTTAATTTGTTACTGTTAATTAATATACACTTGGCAGCTGCTGCCAGGCTAGGGGTGTCGATGGTACCTTTTTAGCCATTTACCCGACCCGTATCGTATTCGATAAGGCGGATATGGGTAAGGTTTTTTCTCCGTGTTTATTGAGTATGGGTAAGAATTTTTTTTCCTTAATCAAATGGGTATGGGTAATGACTATTTCGTACTTGTTATCCTATAGGGTAATTATAAAATCTAAAATTATATATATTTAAATTCAATATTTATTTACTCTTCCATAATTCTATTTTGGTGCCTCTATAATAAAGTGAGTAATAATTAGTGATGTGTTTTTGTTATTTAGTAGTGTATGTCTTTTGTTATTAGAAAAATGTTAAACATATTATTTTATTTGCATAGTTTGTTATTTTGTTAAATAACTGAATTTTTTCGAATATATATTCATGCTTTTGAATTTTCTTACTTTATAAAAAATAATTTAGTTGGAATTGATTGCATATATATTTATTTTTATTTTTACGAATGTAATTATATATGTGTGAAATGAATTAGTTTTTGATGTTCTATTTGTAAAATATAATAAAATTAATTATTATATTAGTATTATCCATTATTCACCTTCGTTACTCAATAATATTAATGGGTAAGAATAGGGTAGGGTACGGTCAATTTTTAATGGGTAGGGGTAAGGTATGAGTAAGATCAATTTTAATGGATATGGATATGAAAATACTTCCACCCGATCCGTACCGTACCCATTGACACCCCTATGCCAGGCTTTCAAAAAAAAATGTTGCATATTATTTGCATTTAATTCTCCTTGTACTTTCCAGAAACTAATTAAAAGATTCATACTAATGTAATTAATCTAGTGGTGTCAACTCATCAATTCCGATTCTCTAAAATAGAAGTCCATTAAAGCCTTGGATGCACTCTAGAATAGCTAGAATAGCTACTATTTTAAAATAATAGATAAAATAGTGGAAAAAAAATTAATTTTCAAAATAGTGTGGAAATTGTGCTATTCGGAATAGTAAAAATATTGCTTTGATTGTACATTTGGAATAGTGAATAACTGTAAATGATAAATAATAGTGTTAACAATGTGCTTATTAAGAGAAAAGATAGGCAAGTACAGTCTCAAATTAATTGTCACGACGTAGAGATAAAATAAGTGGTGTCAATTTTATTATTTCGGAACTGTGTTGACGGTAATAAACATTTTTTTTTCTCTATTTACACTTTCAAATAGTAGTTATTCCAATATTTCCAAGAAATAGAGAATAGCAGCTATTATCACTATTTCGAATAGCAAAAATATTGTTTAGATGCACTTCTTACACCATCCAAACATACCGGACGACTTTGTACAATTAACAACTAAGGATTATATTTAAATAGAATGTAGTGGCAGATTTTAGTGGGAAAGCATAAATTATATTCAAAAATAAATATGCCATTATAAATGAAGGGATATTAGTCCTTTCATTCTCTATTAAAAGGTTAATGTTAGAAAAAAAAATGAAGAAAGGGTGTCAAATTTTACATTTTAATTTTATTTTTTACTATTTTTTAAATAAGTACAAAATAATTACTTTTGGAATGTTCATAATCTTTAGATAGAGTGGTTTTCGACCTATGTAAAAACAAGTTAGAATATTTTTAAAAATACAAAATTTGGTCTCCAAATAAATTTTTATATGAATATCATGCTGAACGGTTGGATTAAATTGTTTGAATTTTGAAAACAAATATATAGATCCATGATAAACCGATGTGAGCATTGTAAAGTACCAGTCTCACTCATTATTTATTATTTATTTTTATATTGAATGGACAGATAATTATTTATAATTTGGTAAATTCATTTTTAACATCGTAAGAATCAACAATTTTTTTATGGTTAGTGGTTAAAATTATCACTAACAAATATATTGATAATAAAAATTATTTACAAAATGTTAGATTCTAACTTCTCATATAACATAGAAGTAAATATTTACAGTCATACCCAATCTTAAAATTTAATCTCCATCTCGCTCTATAACCGGATCTGCTTATTCGACTGCTGTTGTCCTTCTCTGACGATCAGATCTACTCACTGCCGCTCTTCGATCGAGATGAGGACAACGCTCCGACCAATACCGCACTATTAACTCTGATCAGCTTCAAATCCTCCTCACTCACTCCACAACCTGATATTTAATATTAGTGGTTAAGACAATGTCTTCTGCGTCATAGAAAGTTGTAAATTCAAAATTTGAATATGATGTCTTTTACCGTGAATATTTAATGGTGAGAAACATGTTCTCCATCTCTATTTAAAAAAAAAAATAATAAGAAGGCAATTTAATGGCTATATACAGATCTCTATTTCTTAGATGAAAGCTTAACCCTCCGACTTTAAAAATAAATGTTTATATATTGCGGAACTTTTTAATTTACCATTAAAAAAAAATAAACTCTATTTTTATCATACTCACATTTTGAAAATGCAATACTAATAAAAAAAGGACCGTAGTTTCAATTTTCAAATAACAATTTCAGAAAAATACCGCATTTTGAAAGTACAGTACCAACTTTTTTTTTTTCTGAAATCTGAACTTACTGTCAATTTGAAACGTAAATTAAAAAGAAAACAAAAATCAAGAAACTTCTGTCGCTTTTGTCTGGAAACTGAATATTTTAATATATTTAAAAGGTCAATGAGCGGTTTGTCGATTTTTATAATTAAAACAAAACAAAATAATATGTGGCAACAAATGAGCGGTTTGGTACCGCAGTTTGGGCCCAATAAATTACAGTTTGAAACTGAGACCTTGGAAGTATTTGCATTTCAAATAAGGAAATTGGCTAATATCAATGTAAGTCGTTTTTTTAATTTTCAAACTTTAAAAAGTCAAACTTAATTGTGACCTCTATATTAAAATTTTCTCTATATTAAAATTTGTTTAGAGACTAAAATTTATATTTTTTTGAAAAAAATTACTATATATTAAATTACTTTGAAAATCACTAAGCCAATGGGCTATATTGGTTTTACTGGAACCGAGTCACCATTAAAATAGCAATTTTCAAAATTGCTTAAAAAATAGTAAGAAACATCTAAAAAAAATGTAAATTTTGGTCTCCGAGCAGATATTAATATAGATATCATATCTAACGGTTTGAATCGACTTTTTAGACTTTGAAAATTTAAAAATGACTTACTTACACGGGACCTTAGAAACAATAATTTGATATTAACCAACCTCTCAAATAAGTTGTTTAGTTTTTAAATAACTGTTAATAATTTTTTATAAAATAGTCTTTAAAATTTATGAACTCTCGCATTTTTTAAAATTAATTTTAAAGTTTCTCTTCAATCACATCAGTAATAAATTAAAATGGAAAAATAATTTGAACTAATTATTTGATCAGAAGTGATAATATTAAAACAACTCAATTTTTTATTAAACCTTGACTTAACTGCTTAAAACCTTAACACCTTGTTTGGATGGAGAGTAGAGGAGGGGAGGGAATGGAATAGATAACTTTTCCTCGAATCTAGTTTGGTTGACAAAATTATGATGGAGGTGGGGGTACAAGAGGGAAAAGGATTAACCTTGTATAACTATAATTAATAGAATCGATTCCCCTCCCAAATTGGAGTGTAACGGATGGAAAGAAATTGTATTGCAAATATTTTCAGAAAAATGACACAAATACCCTATCCTATATATCTTATTCCTATATAATTATCATTCAACTTTTTTTATCACAAACTTTACAGCCACGTAGTTGGTTGAGCAGGCTAGTTTTTCTTTTCTTTTTTATATCAAACTACTTTATTTTTTATACATCAAGTTTGGAGTCAGAATCGATTATCCATCAGAGCCGTTTACACATCAGGTTAAGTTGCATTTTTTTTTCTTTTGCAATCAGAAGCCCGTGTACTTAGCACCAATTGCGCCTGAGAATGAAATTTAGTAAATAATTTGAAGCTCATGTTAATGTACCTCCATTTAACGGTAAACATTCCCATTGATATTTAAACTGCTATTCAATCGATATCAATCTTTCAATCTTTGAACCACCCCAAACTGATGGTTAAAAATAGGATATGATTATCCCTGTCAGATTCCAGCCCTCAGTTCTGTCAGGTTAGGTTACGGTACACATAGAAAGTTGGATATGGTTTTTTGTTTACTGTATTAAGTCGTTGTAATCGTTTATTTATTTTGTTTGTTTCTACATTATTTATTTTATTTTTTTGTTTCTTCCTTGCTTTCTGGTCATTTGTTGCTTAATTGCTTATTGAACTATATTGAAATTGCATTATTTGTATACCCCAACAATGTACATATAAACTGATATTTTTAGTTCTCAAGCTTTAATTGATATGAGACCACGCTAGTACACATGGTACCAGTACTGACAAAGGGTATAATCGCACTGGAAAACCCTAAAAAGGAGAGGAATATGTAGAATTGGTCACATGGTTTTCTTGAAGGTAATCATTGTTTTCATTTGTTCTTGAACTTATGCGGTAAAATGCATTTCTTTTTGTTTAAATTATCTATTGTGTTTTAAAATTGTAAAGGGTATAATAGTCAAATATGCTAAAACCATTTGATTAACCTTCTATAATTTTAATTAACTAAACAAGAAACAAGACGGGAAGAAAAGTTAAATTTATTTTCTCTCATTAATCATCCAAACACGAAGAGGTTAAATATGTTAATTTTCCTTTCTATTCCATTCTATTTTTCACCTCCCCTCCCATCCTCTGCTCTCCATCCAAACAAGGTGTAATTGAATTGAATCTTCTCTTGTGTAAATTATGTAGCTATATAATCATGACAAAAAAGGGAAGATCAATGAAATTATGTAGTTTGTTATTTTACATCAATGCAAAATAAAAAAAATCTTGGAATTATGGAAATCAGATAATTATATAAGTGGTCACTGTATTAATTACATTATGAAAATATATGGTAGTTAGAAAGATATTTAATGAGGATTAAAATTGTCCACATATTAATTTTTATAAAAATGTTATGCTAACATAAATGTGAGTGGTGTAGATATGCATATCATTTGGTCAGTGCGGAGACCGTGTGTCTTTGTCACTAGATCAAATACTGGTTCTAATTAAGAAATTTTCTTGCATAGTTTCTAAATAAGAAACTCTCTCACATCTCTGAAATTGGATTATAAACTATCACCTTACATTAGAAACTCTAATAATGCTAAAAATGTTGAAGTCTAAAAATTTTCAAAAAATGAAGTTAAATGATTTTTATTTTTTTGTAAATGGTAAATAATTTTTTTTGGGCTATATTTTGATCTACTGAGTAGTATATTATGTCCGTTTTAAATTATATGGTCTAAATTTAAAAGGAGAGATGAAGGTTTCTATGCTCTTCTCAAATTAATAAATAGTAAAAAAAAAGTGACATGACTCATACCTCTGATCTGATTAAGTGATATTATCTGAAATGACGTGACTAATTTTTGTAGCTATAAATTGGTGCCAGTGACATTATCTAAAATTGGACGATAAAGTTTAAAATGTTGTTGTGGGCAAAACATTCCCTGATCTTTTTGCCTTCCATGGTTTTTGACTTTTGACTTTTGAGCCACAAATGCGATAGATATAATTATTACACTTAAAATTGGAGAGTATCTCACGCAGGGAAAGGGCTTGGTCTGACGTTTGATCGGCACGGTTTCAGTTATATTTAAACTTGTAAGATCCACAATGGCACAACTTTAAGGCTGTAACTGTTACTCTAGTAGACATCTCTAAAAAGGCACTTAGTTTTAATCTTAAGTGGAATGATGGTAAAGGTAAGGTAATTTGGATAATTTCATTGGTTTTATGTCGATTGGATAAGATCGGGATATGAAAACTATACATGTATCTATAATTTGTATTAATGTAAATGTAAAGAGAAAAGCATAAGATGAGGTGACTAATCTGTTTGGGACTTATTTATGTTGTGTGATCAAATTTTATTGTCACAACGTATGTGTGATATGATTAAATATGTTTGTCCATAGTTAAAGATTTTTTTTCATATTTTAATTTAGTTCAGCGAAAAAATTCAGAGAAAACATTAAATGGAATGAAAAAATAATATTAAATTACAGATTACATAATAAGATGAGTCATGCAATGCACATACACATATCATGTCACGTAAACAACACACACAAAATATAACATGTAATGCTGCATGAATGACACGCCGTGATGAAATAGGTAACGGAATGGATAATTTTTTTTGTACAAAATAAAAATGTTATGTTTGGATTTTGTCAAGGGTTGATTTTTCCATGTAACCTTTAAGTCTTTAACCTTTAACATGTTTTTAGTCTGAAGTTATATTTGTTGAGGTGTATTAATTGTGAGTCGTACTAACTTATTTGTCTGTATAGAAGTTTTTAGTACTTCTACCGACTGCTCTACCGACTGCCAATAGTCTCCAACATAGACATTTTGGAATTGATGTGAAGGCATGCGGTGAAGTGTCCCTACTCCCGAGCGGTATTCGGACCAAATGCCAAGATTGAATCATTTTTCAAGGACTTGAGATTAGATCAACATTGTGGAATTATATGCCCACATGGCTTTCATTAAAAAGACATTGTGTTATTAAATAGAATATAGCTTCAAACAGGAATTGCTTACATATTTGCGGATTGAGTGTGTGTAATGCATTTGAGTGTCTTGGTCGATAACTAACACCCAAAGAAGAATGCATTAATTGCAATTAGCCAATAGTCACATTCGAGGATCCGTATCCTCTCTATTACTATAGAGGATACACATCACTTTACGATTTGAGATTCCGAGAAAAATAGAAGGCAGTATTATTAGGCTTTAAGATTCGTGCCAAGTTAAAAGAACTGTCCGGATCCACTAAAAAGAAAATCATTCTAAAAGATTCCCTTTTGCAGTACTACACTGAATACGAATTCCGCATTCGGCAGGGTTGAAATAATGAGCGTTTATTATTTTTCAGTGTAGAAAATTGGTCAATCCATTTAGAGGCGAATATACAGTATAAGAATGGAGTATAAGAATGGAGTCAATTGACTTTTATTTTTATTTTATTTTCAAAAAATTTAATTTGTATCTTATTTTCTATATAATTTATAGTAAAATGTTACAATTAGTATAAAATGATTTCTATTCATAGCAAGAAAATTTTATATGATTGATCTCTATTTACGTTTGACCTCATAACTTGAAAGTTTGACTCTGTCTTTGAGTCCATTAAGTATTTGTAAATTTAAAAGTGATGATTAAAGAACACTCAGTTATTCAAAACATATTAAATAGCAAATCAGACTAAGTCAATTGATAAAACTATTCCTAAAATCACTGAAATATAAACTATCTTAATTTCATCAGTGGTTTAATCCACATGAATATTAAAGCAGTTGTGTATGTACGAATTTGAAGCGGCACGCACAGAGGATCTTGATAAGCTGTTTCTCTTATTATTTGTTTCATATTATATCTAAAAATGTTAACGTTAGTAAGAGAGATTTCATTAATTTATATTATATAAAAGAGAAAATTGTGAAAATGTCACTTCAAATTTTGAAATTGTCAAAATACCACTTTAAATTTTATTAATTTATAAAAATGCTACTCCAAATAATTAATGACTAAAATATCCTTCTTGTCATCTTATTTCTCCTATTTTCTGTTCTTCTCCTGTTCCGAATGGCGGCTGAGTGAGGGTTGTAGAGGAGGGTTTGATGGTGCTGGTGCTTGTCGGAGAAGGAAGAGTTGCGAAGAATGTGAAGACGGGCGAGGGTATTTTAGTTATTTAATTATTTGGAGTGGCATTTTTACAAATTAATAAAGTTTGGAGTGGTATTTTGACAATTTCAAAGTTTGAAGTGACATTTTCACAATTTAAAAGTTTTGAAGTAACATTTTTACAATTTCCCTTAAATAAAAATACATGTGAGAAAATATTTTGTTAGATTATCAAATTAAAAAACGAATGAGTCTGTGTATCCTTTGCAGTAATTTGAAATTTGAATTTGTTTAAAACTAATAACTTTAAAAATTAGGGTCCAAATTACGAAACAGATTAATAAAAAGCGGATAGTTTTAAAATTCACAACGGACGATTCGAATTCTTACAACCAAACTCAAACTTTAAATTATTGCGGATAATGCAAATTCAGATCGGATCGGATTTGAATTAGGTCAGATTTATTTTAATACAGATGAAAATATTCTGTCCCGTATCTGATCCTAACGGATCACAGATTCACAGGTTGACTCTACCTATTTAATGGGACGACTTGGTAATATATTAATAAGGTCCAGTGGCATTGTATATCGGTGTTTTGATATTTTTTTTTCTCGGTTTGGTTTGTACAGCACAATCAAATTGTCTTTTATTTCATGTTAATTTTATAATGTTATTCAATTTAGTCAAAAACAATTAATTTTAGAAACGCACATGTCAACCATTAGAAAAGAAAAAAACGGTTCATGTCCCTTCCACTTTGCAAGTGTTCAGATGATAAGCTAGATACATTGCATTATCATCAAACACCATCAAAATAATAACAAACCAATATATTTTTTCTTTGGTCTGAATTATTAAAACACCTCAGAATAAAACTTAATTCTTTTGCTAAAAAAAAAAACTTAATTCGACAAAATTATTTTAATGTTTTATTATTAGCATAGTGAGGTTACAGTATAAACAGTCAATCAAAACAGCTTAATATTTTCTCCCCAAAAGTGTATTTGAAGATAAAGTTTCAAACAAAAAAATTTAGAAAGTGACTTTTGTCGGATGATTCAAAAAATTTAAATTAGGTGATTCTTTAATCATCTAAAAAATAGTAAAATATAATAAAAATATAAATTTTCATCTCTAAATATATTTGCATTGAGAGATCATACTAAACGGTTACTAGTTAAACTTTGACAATTGAACAGTACAGTGATCTCACTCTTGATCTGTAGTTAACTATAAAGTTTGTCTCCAATGGATCAAACCAATTAACTCGGGTCAAATAAAATATCGGCATTCGCAAATCCTAAATATGTCTATCCGATCTATATAAATACCCGTTAACACTTCATCAAGCAGGGAAGCAAACGAGTCAGATATTATCCAACCGTATTTGAATTCGTATTCAAAAATTAAATACGAATACAAATATTATTTTAAATCTTAATTATTCATATCTAAATAGTAGATATATAATATATAACTTAATGTATATTATGAAAAAATTTATATTATTCACTGTTATAAAAGACAGATATCTATATTTGTATCTATATTAAAAAAATAAAAACAAATACGGATATAATTTTTTCAGTGTCAAATCCGTTTCCACCGCTATCATCAGGTGTCTTTCACCATAATTATTTGAAGGCAATACCTCCATTTCTTTTACAAATGGACATGACCAGTCTAATTAGCTGTCGAGCACTAATCGGCGGAAAATGCGGAGTGCGTCAGAAAAATGACACATGTCAGTCAAAGATGTGGGTCCATGAGCCTTTTGAGTCAAGGTATGGACCCCACTTAGAAGTGGAGCGGTCCATTGGTCTTCGGTCTTTGCGTAGGCCGCGGGGAGTCAAACAAATGGGTCAACGAGACGAGATAAGGTTTTAATATTAATTTATTGCCCTCGTGCGGCATTTTCCTTCGCTAGAACGCGTTTAAGAGATAATTACTTGTTACGTAAGCCTAATTGGCCGCACCTCTGTTACCTTTGACCACCTTTGTCTTGCTTAAATTATTCTAATTCTAATTACTTGGACTAATTGAACTGCTAAGTGATCAAGCTCAGTCTAGGGCTTTCTAGGCTTGCAGATCAAGTTTCCAATTAGTATCGCAAATATCGCATTTCATTTTTAGGCTCTATTCAAAGCAAATTCCATCAAGTTATTACGTGTGCCATTTTGGAATAAGATTAGACTATGCTTTTTGTAGTTATATTATGTGCCAATGTAAACTCAGCACTTGTTGCGATTAGATAGTTGCAGTGTAGAACTTAGATATTTACTCGTTACGATGACCACATGTTTTGCACGTACATCGTATCATCATAAAAGGCATAGACATGCTTTTATGAATCACCTTTTTTCTATATGCTCATTAACTACCTCATGTTTTAATGTTTAGTCTGTGCTTTAATTTAAAGAGGATTAAGTTGCTTATTTGTGTTTTACTTTTTATATTTTACATATCGTTTTGTAACTTTATTAATTAAATTAATCTGATAGTAAACTTTACAAGTGGATAAATTAATCCTTTTAAAGAAGTAAAATAACCTACTTTAAACTAATTCATCTTTTAAATACATCCTATTCCTATTTTACTTGTCATTGCCATATGACAGCTTTAAGCATAGACTTAAAATTTTACTTTTTAACTTGTGCTCCACAATAAAAAAAACTGTACTAAATAGTAATGGCCCGACTCAAGAATGTTTTTGCTTTCTAGTTTTAGTTTTAGAGACTTGAGAATAGTAGCACATAGAAAGTGACTCTGTCTCAACATGCGGCCCTCCGTTTCAAAACAAAATGGACGCTCCATTAACATAAGGTAAAATATACAAAAATAACCGAATTCTGTCTTCAATAAAAATTAAATTAATAAAATATACAAAAATTCAGACAGAACGCCTCCATATGCCGGTCGAATTTCATACTCATAAAACCTACAAATTAATTTAAGAAAGCTCGGATGTATAAAATTAAAATAAAATTTGTGTGTGCTAATATATGTGAGCCCTCTCAAATTATCTATGCAAATTTAACAGCCACCCCATAATTATCATCCGTAAACGTATCCTTAGTACTGCATCACTGTACGCAATCTCAATTAAACAGTAAGTTTTCAGACCAATTATAGATGCAAAAGGGTCTTTAAGATTAGTGTCAAGTCATTTAAAATTAGTACAGATTATAACGGGCATAGATCTAAAGATCCCTTTGCATTACTTGGTACAAAATCCATCATCATCCAAGGATCTAATTATTGTTTTCCTACCCATTTTCATTACTTGGTACAAATTCTTCCAATTGCACGTGCACATAGGTTATGTTTGATTGCCACTTAAATTAAAAGAAGAACTAAATTGCTTACTTTATCTTATTTCTCATGTATTATTTTGTTTGACAGCTGAAATCGTGACTTAAATAATGCGTATGAAGATATAAAATGTTGAAAAATTAATCTATATCTATGACAGTTGGCCCTATAAATAAAGTAAATTAATTAGTCAAAAAGAGGTAGTTTAACTTAATCATTATTTCATTTTATTTCACAACCAAACTTGATCTTTTAAGTAGTGAACTTGGAGTTGAATTTCTGATTGCTTCAAATGTGAAAGTAGAGGTCACCATCGGCAAATATTCCTTTCTTGCAATTTTGAAGTTCCTATCAGCCATTGAACTAGAAAATGGATGGACACTTCATTGGAACACTGTGATTTGAGTTCATGATGTGATTATTTATGACATGACTCATCTTCTTTCATAAGATATGAACCGAATTTGGTTTGGTTGAGATGTTGATGTATCATGGCGAGAATTTAAATCGACTGAAATTCGAGATTCCATCCGTTCAACTTTTTTGTGCATGCATTTCAGAACGGTTCAACGGCTGCATTTAGATTGCAGGGAATTTTGGGAACATTGTTCATTTGACTCAGATTTCAGTAGATTCGGATCCATCACGGCGATCATTATTATGTCATAAATTAAATCAATTTGGTTTCAAATTTTATCTTAGCATGTCTTTTTTTTAAATCCAGGTAGCGACTACCAGATGTACAGTAATAGATGTGTTTACAACATCAAAAAACTAAAAAACTAAAAAATTTATCTTAGCATGTCATCATTCATCAAGATGAGTTGTTATTACATGTTTCCTTTTTATAATATTAAGAGATTGAAGATTACTGAAACAATCAAATTAATTCATTATTTGATCTTGTAATCTTACATCAAACAAATTTATAAAAATTATTAATATATAATATAAATATTTGACTCATAATGTAGATTGAAAATAAACAATTAAAATTGGTTATTTGCAATCAGTTCAATAATTAATTTTTATATATTAAACTCGCCAACTCATTTTTTTTATAATATCATTATTATGCCATAAAATATATTTCTTTTTAATAAACAAAAAAAAAACATACAGAGATTCATCAGTATCATCTCGATTATAATACAGTGATGTATCAATGTTATTTCTTGATAATTATTTTTTAATTTGTGTAATCTCCATGCATGCATTAGAACGTACAAATTTCATATATAAAAGCAGGATCATCTTGGATTCTTGATTATTATACAGTGGTAGCATACTGCATTAAATTTATGCAGGAATAGAGAAGAAAAAGTAGGAATTTCCTAATCAATGGCGGTTCAGTGAAAGACCAACACTTAATTCTAGCTAGTTAATTCTCAATTTCTCATGTCACAGACACAAAATTTTAATGTCAAAATAAATTACGTGTAGAATTCTCTGTTCACTTCCTTTGAATTATACATATAAATGGAAAGAATTAGAAATTTGAGATTGAAGAGAAATATAGTTGGATGTATGTAATTTCATTTTACGAAGAAGGTTAGTATGTAGTTTATTTTTAACGTACGAATCTAGCAGAGATAATTAACGTACGAATCGAGCAGAGATATTTATACTTATACTGATTAAGAGCTAATTTAGATGTAGTTTATTTTTAACCTTTAAGCATTGCCTTATTTAAATCGAAGAATTAAACCTACCATTTTATCATGACATGCACATAGTATCAGAGAATGTGATAAAAAAAATTATATTTATTGGTTTCTGATATTAAAAATAAATAAATTACCAAGTAAAAAAATACATTATGATATTTAGAATAATTTATCTACACCTAATTTATTAACATTATTTAAATAAAAGAGTGAATTATTATCAAGAGTGAGGCTACCGTACTATGCATAAAGCATATTGGTCCTTATCTGTGGATTAATTATTTTATTTTCCAAGTCTAAATAGTCAGTGTGAATCATTCAACATGATCTCCATATAAATATGTAATTGTAGATTAAATTTTATATTTTTTAGAATATTTTTTTTAGATAGATAGAAAATCACTTGATCTAAAGTTTATAGATCACTTAAAAGTAGTGAATTCTATCTATCTGGAAATAGTAAACAATATTTAAAAACTGATCAATTTAGTATATAATTACATTTTTATATAGAGATCTTGTTGAATGGTTTAAATTTACTGTTTGATCTTTAAAAAAAAATGATATTAATCCATAATACGAACCAATATACAGTATGCATAGTACCATTGCATCACTCAATTATCAATATTAGATTTTGTATTCAACAACCATCATATATATAAGGTCAAGAATTTAAAATAACTTATGTTCATATCTTCATCTAATATTGATAGGATCATGAACTAAAAGTTTTATAAATACCACTTAGAAATAAATACTAAAGGCCCAAGATTAGCGAAGCTATTCGGGACTTAAGCCGCCTTTCTAAACCCTAAACCCTAAACCGACTCACATTTAGGAAAGAGTTGATGTGTCTCGAGTCGAAGCCCAAACTGATCTACCTTCGAGGTAATTCGCTGGCATTTTGACCCGAGGCCCAAACCGACGTAAAGGCCTATAAATACCCAAAAGTTAATTAAGAAAAGGAACGATAATATTGAGCAAGACAAAGTACAAAGAGGATAGAGTTACATACTCAACGGACTCGCAATAAGTTTTACACATACCACATATATACTCCTTAAACATTAATCCAAACTACTCTCTTCTCAAAATAGAACGTGTTCTGATGACTTTGGCCCGATACTTTTTGGGAAGGAGTATCAAATATGCTAGTTTTAAAAAAAAAAAAACAATTACTGGTGTACTTGTTCAATAAGTTCATGAAATAATTAATAT
Source organism: Carex cristatella (assembly GCA_024447775.1). Classification (NCBI taxonomy): domain Eukaryota; kingdom Viridiplantae; phylum Streptophyta; class Magnoliopsida; order Poales; family Cyperaceae; genus Carex; species Carex cristatella. Next base: position 2,279,953 of record JAJHPF010000024.1, on the reverse strand, counting down.
CTTTATTGTTGTGCTGGTCAGAAAGCCAGATAAACAAGTTTTATTGACACAGCAGCTTTTAAGTATCAGTCAAGTTTGAGATTCGAAACGGGCAAACCTGAATGTCGCCTCTTTGAGTGTGGTACTTTAGCCTTTAGGAGATGTGAATATAATTAAATTTATGTGATGTAAATATAATTTTGTTAGTAAAATTAGAGATTAAAATTGTAATTAATACATCAACTAACACGTTTGGTTCTGATCTCTCCACATACCTAATACAATCATAAAATAAAATCTTTTGAATTGCAAAATGTAAGTGTTTGTTGGATGTTCCTGTTTTAGTGATGCACATGTAACTACAAGCATGTTGCCTACAAGATTGTACAAGGCAGAGAACAGTTGCATTCCCTACCAAATAACAAAACAACTTACTTAACTAATGCCGTTCCTTTATTTTGCACTTTATTAAGAAAAGGAAGCTTTGGCAGGGCGTTGTACCAATTATTGCTTTACTGTAAACGACGGAGGCCAAACATTTAAGTGGTTGTGCTTTAATTTGAGGAATGGTCTCCCACTAGGAGTCTGTTTGAGAGGCAAGAAGCAAAATATGTTCCTTTAATGGAGTGAAAGAAATGGGACTTAAATACAGTTGGCCTTGATTTGGATGGACTTCTAATTTCTGGGGGAGGTACAAAAGCCAGTGCAAACTGTGTACCATGTTACCTAATTGCTAACAACGTGTCTTTATTTTGTAGGACCTCATGCCTTTATAATTTTGTTTACTTTGTAACAAGAATTTCTAAATTTGCATTCTTTTGAATTTGAGATGAAAGATATCAACAGAGCTCATTTGACTTCATACAATACATAACCAATAGAAACAAAATGAAAAAAATATATATATAATCAATGTGCTGCATAAATTCGAACTAACTTTGTCAATATCTTTATCATGAATTCATGATTCATGAATCTGTGCCTATTTTAATCAAAGGGAACCGAATCTCTTGTTGTCCGTGGGCAGAAAATTTCTATCTCTAAAATTGTTGACACGTGAATCCAGGACAAAACTATATCCAATATTTAAATATCAAAATCCACCCCGAATTCACATATCAGTAACTTTAATTAAGGATAGAAATTTTCTCCTATAGAAAGCAGGTTATCCGGTTCCTTAACTATTATGATTCTCCCGACTATTTGCATAGTAGTTCAGCAATTTGACAAATCCTAAACCTGTTTGCCTGTTTTTTTGGAAATTTGAGCAAATTAAAGAAATTATCATAAAATATATGGAGGCCCACACCATTAAATGAAAGTTCTCAAAATAATTAGGACTTGGGAGTTTGAAATCTCTTTTATGAATTTAGGAGCACTTCCTAATTCCTATCAGTTCTCTCTTCACTCCGTTTCCACTACTATTTTAAATTCGGCTTTGTTCCTTTAGATCTTATGCGACGGCGACTCGGTAGAATTTTGTGGAATGGATCAAAGCAGAGGCACAACATAGTGACAAAATTCATGAATAATACCCGAATTATTCATGAATTATTCAGTTTTTTGGTGATGCCGAACCAAACGCCAAATTATTCGGTTGACCGAACTTTGACTGAATAATTCGCGAATTTTACGAATTATTCCCAAAATTTTCCTAGAATTTTATTTTTTTTGTTTTTGCTCCCTACAGAATTGAGATCTCTGATCCGAATAATACCGAATTATTTCCAAATTATGCCCGAATTATTTCCGAATCACAAATTTTTTACCTTGCCAAATCGAATTCAAATAATTGATTTGTCACTTTAAGGCACACAAGCGGATGAATAGACCGAGTATAGAGGCTTGCTTCTCTTCTAAACATGAAACTCTCGCTTTAATCTTCTTGAGATACGAGATAGTGGTGGAGCCTAGAGGTTGGCAAACGGGCAGGGCAGGACACGCAGGGGAAAGCCCGTGCACGGGCACGGGTCGCTACGGGCACGGGCGTCACGGGCACAACGGACAGGACATCACGGACATTTTTTTCAAAAATTCTGACCTGCCCGTTTAATGCCCGTGCCCGTCACGGGCTCGGGGGCAGGACGGGCAGGTCCGGTTTTTTTTTTCTGTTTTTTTTTCTTTGGGACACGGGCACGGGCACGAGCTCACGGGCACAGACGTCACGGGCACGGGTGACGGACACAGGGGCACTCACGGGCATTTACCAATCACTAGTGGAACCCACTATATTTCGCACTCTAGTAGTCCACACGACTGGACCCGACAAGAAATGTCCCGGTTATCCGTTATTTTCACAGGGCGCCCTGACCCTCATCAACGGATTCGATCCTCTGAAATACCTCAAAATTTGAGTGTTTCTATGAAAAATATCAGCCGTTCAAATACATCTTTCGATATCTCAGAGTATAAATAATGCTGGCCCCTGCGCTATCCCCGAATATCTCAAAAATTGAGATATCTCAGAGGATGCGCACTCGATCCTCATGCACTAGAATTCGCATCCTCTGAGATATCTCAAACTTTGCGTGACTTTTTGAAATATCTCAATCGTTCAAATGCATTCTACACGCATCCTAAAGCTCAAATAATACTGGCCTCCTACGGTTTCCCGAATAGGCACCAGACACGTCGGTCACGCAAAAATTGAGATATCTCCGAGGATACGCACTCCATGACCCATCCACTATTAGGATTTGTGGTTTACCATTTTCTGTGCATTTATCCATATAGCTTGCGTGTAGAAGCGCATAACTAGTTTATTTATATGTCACAACACGAATATGTATATGGGTAGCAATAAATTACCGCTAGAGAAGCAATGGGTCCTGTCTAAGTCATGCCAAATCATCAACTATTAATTATGATCAAATTTAATCGTACGTCTAAAAATATTTAATTTTATAAATGATCATAAATTGGGAGTATAATTAATTTAATGTAAGGAATTAATTATTTTATAGTGTGGTCTTCATATTATTTTTATGTTGTATTTTTTTATAATATTCTCAATTAAAAAATTAAGTTATTTTTTAGTATATATATTTATTTTTGGAACGAAATTTCGAATAAAGAATCTTAATTTGTGCTATTTTTTTTTCCTGCGAAATATACAAATGAAAAAATGAGCTCCACATTTCCCCCATTTTGGAAACCAGCGGTCTTCCTAATCCCATCTCGCCATAGTGTTTTAATTCGGTCTACTAGTGTGGGCTAAGAGAACATTTGTTGTTATTCGTTAAATTGGATATGGATCGTTTCTACAAGGTCCGAAGTCCAAGAAATATGGCCTGGTAAATTGTTGGTCCCAGTAGAATTATTCCTTGAAATTAAACTTCAAGCCCAATTTGTAATTTGTGTTTCTGTTTAAATTGTAAATTGGGCTGGAAGTTGTATCACAAATTCGCAGCAGAAACATTACGGGTAAGCCGGGGAGCCTTGAATTCGGATTCCTTTAAGTCCTGTTCCGCAGACAAAATCCTATGAGAAATTTTATGGATTTGGGTTGTTCCCAACTATTTTTCTTTTAGGGTGTTCGGCAGATCTATTTTTTACTCAAATTATTTCTACGAAAATACCCCACTCTTCCCATTTCAATGCATTTTTGGACCTCAAAATTCCCGACCTTAGACTTCATTTTTTTTTACCCAACTTCTCTCTCTCCTCTCTCCGCTGGACCCACTGGCGAATTTTTTAATCTTTCTCTCTCTTCCTCCACTGTCTCTCTCCTCATTCAATCACGTAAGTGGGAGAGGGTTATATATAAGTGATTCTCATATTCTTCAAAATTGATTGTGGGACTAAAGATTCATATTATGGATCCGGAATTCTTTTTTTTTTTTTTTTTTTTTTTGCAACTGCTGGATTTATACATTAATTTTATAATAAATTACAAACTGTTAAAAAAAATTAGTAAATGTTTTTAAAATGTTTATTTTTTTTAAATAGTTTTAATTGTTTTTTTTTTAAACTATTTAAACATATGAGAAAAATAAGATCATATGCGTTCAGAACCGTTGTATTTGAAATGAACTATTTAAACATATGAGTTCAAATTACTTGTACGAATATTAGGCATAATTTCTTACTTTCAAAAATATATATATTTTTTTATAAAAGATGAGTAGAAACAGCTGTTAATAAAAAAATTAAACATATGTTATGTTATGTTATTATTCAATCTATTTATTTAATTGAATTATTGATAATTTATTAATAAAAAAATTGCATAATATCAAACATTTTAAAAAGAAAAATATAATTTTCCACAATTTATCCCGCAGTACAACCGAACACTCATTTTAACAGATTCCCATAATAATTCTTGTGCGTATCCACACCCATGGGTATCCATTTTTTCAAAAGTGAATTCTCATTTCCGTCACATCTCATCCCGTGTAATCCCGTGACATCCGAACAGGCCCTAAGATTGTTCAGTGTTCAAACTTTAAGTTTAGATCTGGACAGTCCGATCGGAATCTGCTCGAATCTTGAAGGGGTCGCGTGAAAATAACCTGGACGCGATTGGTCCGGATTCGGAGCGGACAGTCCCGATATAATATCAAAGTTTGAGTTGTCTTACAGGATCCGGTCCATTGGCAGAATTCGCATCCTATGAGATATCTCAAACTTTGCGTGACTTTTTGGAACATCTCAATCGTTCAAATACGTTCTACACGAATCTCAAAGCCCCAATAATACTGGCCCCCCATGCTGCCCCGAATAGGCACCGGACACGTCGGTCACGCAAAAATTGAGATATCTCAGAGGACACGCACTCCCATTGGCATCTATAAGTGATAAGACACAAGTTTAGGTTCGAACCCGGATGCGGCCGTCCATTCCCCTCTTTCGCGACATTTTCACGGCCCCTGTCTACTGTACCGTAATTTTTTACTTTCTCCTTATCGGGTTATGTTAAGTTCTCTAATCCTGGAGTGCCACATCAGAGTCGTGCATTTGCTTCCGTACTCTGTGTAGGTCCCATCTTTCATGTTAGTTGGAGGTTTCTGGAATTACAGATCCGGTTGTAGCCCAATGTATCTGAGTGCGTATCCTCTAAGATATCTCAATTTTTGCATGACCGACGTGTTCGGTGCCTATTCGGAGATAACGCAGGAGGCCAGTATTATTTGGACTTTAAGAGTCGTGCAAAATTAAACGGTTAAGATTTTCCCTAAAGTTAAGGAAAATTTGAGATATCTCAGAGGATGCGAATTCAATGTATCCCCTCCACGGCTCCACCGGATACTTGTACTTCTGGATATATATAAAATTGGAGTACCGATTCCTTTCCAGAAGGGTTAATTGGAAGAAAATTTTATAAAAAATAACTCGTTACATGAGCCATTCAAAACGAACGGATACAGGGTGACTGTTCTCTGTAATTTTCTCTTTCCGTTTGATTTTGTTTTTTCTCACAAGCTATTTCTTCTTCTCCAATCCGTACATTTTTCCTCTAAGCCCGCTATGATTGCTACACGTCTCCGCCGGTGCACACAGTTAGCCGCGTTATTCCCAAAATGCCCCAACAGCCGCCTGTTCTCTTCCTTCGCCTCCGCTCCGCCCCTTCCATCTTCTCGCCTTCTCCCCCCATCCCATCCATCACAACTGAAAAGGGGTATATGTGTAATTTTCCCTAAGCACCTCTTCTCCACCTTGACCGACACCGTCCCCTCCACTCCCGATAAATCCACCTTCGAGCGTCTGTATGTTCATGGCGTCGCCCAGCCTCAAATCGACCGTGTTGTGTGTAACAATAAACATGACGAGAAATTGGAGAGTAATTTGGGTAAGGATGCGGAAACTAATCCGGTCAAGGAGAAAGATAGCGAAATTGAGATGTCTGGACCGGAGAAGGAAGCCTGGTGGTTGCTTAATCAATCTGTGGTTAATTATTGCGGCAGCCCGGTCGGTACACTTGCTGCTAATGATCCTGGATTATGCAATCAGATGCTAAATTATGATCAAGTTTTTATTAGGGATTTTGTGCCGTCTGCCATTGCCTTTCTTCTCAAAGGGGAAGGGGAGATAGTGCGTAATTTTCTTCTTCATACCTTGCAATTACAGGTATATACAACAAGATCCTGATGAAAATTGAAATTGATTGTATGCTTGCCATAACCAATAATGCTGTCAAACTTTTGTACATATTCCATCCAAGGTTCAATTTTTTTCCAGTATATGATGACGCCGTCCTGACTGGTAGGGTATATGATATTTCAACAATTTGACAGAATTTGACCGTTATATGATATTTTCTGATATATAAATGTCATAAAAAAAGGGTAAGTCCAAACCATGAAGGAATTTAGAATAGTAGGTTCATTTCAGTGCTGAACCAGCACGTGTTTGATGCCCTTCATACAATACTGGTATCGTACCTAATTGGCATAGCATGAAGTGTACCTAATGGCTACCACATGGTCCTTACTGCTTGTGTTTCTAGAACATAGGAACAAATATATCAACCGTCTGATAAAATGTACCATTTGATCTGTTGTAAACTTAAATGAGTTACTTCATAATGTGTGGTGATCTAGAGTTGGGAGAAGACAGTGGATTGTTACAGCCCAGGACAGGGGCTGATGCCAGCCAGCTTCAAGGTGAGAACTGTGCCGTTGGATGGAAACAGTGAGGCCTTTGAAGAGGTTCTTGACCCCGATTTCGGTGAATCTGCAATCGGTCGTGTCGCACCTGTTGATTCTGGTAAGTTATTTTGCATAGTTCTTTGTGAATAAACTAAATATCTTTACTAGCATTATCAATACCAATATTAATATCAATGGTCCTGTTTAGAACTCGTGCTTTATGATCATTAACAACCAGTGATCCACAGATGTCAAGTGTATCGGTCCTTGAAGTTAGGAAACCAATTAGTAAAAAACAAACTATTTTTACTCACACAGAATTACAAATATAATGATTTGATACCAGATTTAAAATCAAATTTGGATATCAAGTATAATGGGCCGAAGATCAATTTTGGATATTTTTTTAATGATGATTTTGCTGACAATGGTTGTTAGCTGGTAAATAGGATGAGCAATAATGGAAACAATTGAAGGTGTACAGATTCAGTTATTAGTTATAAATTTATAATGAGGAAATCTAATGTAACATACTACTATTAACTTTGTTAGTTTAGATGCTAATAACCATAATGGCAACAATGGATCATTTATCCTATCTTTGGAAAGACACTTTTCAGCTTATTCTATATACATTTTCTAAGTGATATCCTTTCTAGAGTAAGAAACTACACCATGTCTACTAGTCCTACGTCCCACTGGGTTGATGTGCTATGCAGTTGTTAACAACAGATCCTTTCCACATTGCAATCTTTTGTTGGTTATTGAAGTTGGTAAATATGCAACAAAGAATAGAAATATTTTCTTTGCACAAACTTGCATATATGACTCCTTTATTTAGATTCAACATCAAATTTAGATATCAAGTGTTTAATGAATGGATACAACATGAAATTTGGAAATATTTTGGATAGAATTTTGCCAAAAAAATTTGCTACAGAAGCAGATAGGATGAAGCAAAGGACACAAATTAAGGGTGTGGTAGAGATGTGCTTATTATCAATAATTAGGATAATTAGGTAACTTACTAATGGTACTTTTGCGTTTATGCATTTGATGTGATGGACCACATGCTATTCAGCTAAAGTTACTGTAATAACTAGCAAGTAACAGCAATGATGACAACAGCATCAATTATAATAATTTTGGAAGGACGAGTAAAAAGCGGGTCCAACTATTTTTCATTTATAAAGATACCCTTTGTCAGGATGTACTACACTGGTTAACAATAATACCGGTACCATCCAATTATATAAACATTCATAATAGTAATGATCATTAGGAATATTCTCTCCCGTGTAGAAATAAGGAGATTTCATTTCCAGTTATACATCAAATTTGTCTCTATTAGAGAAAATAGTAAATGGAAATGGAATATTACTAGTTGCTTTTTACCATAGAGGTAACAGTCACACTAACACTATCGGTGATTTTGTCAGGACTCTGGTGGATTATTCTGCTAAGAGCTTATGGGAAGATAACAGGAGATTATGCATTACAAGAGAGGATTGATGTACAAACTGGCATTAGACTGATACTAAATCTGTGCTTGTCAGATGGATTTGACATGTTTCCTACTCTCCTAGTCACTGACGGTTCGTGCATGATTGACCGTCGAATGGGCATCCATGGCCACCCCCTCGAAATCCAAGTAATTCAGATGCTGCTTATATTTGTCTTGTATTAATATGGTTCCTTTTCCTGTGAAAATAATCAATTATTAAATCATGATTGTTTAGGAATTAATAAAAAAGATTAACTACTAAAAGATAAAAATTTCGAAGGAGCCACCAGAAAATGTTAATTTTACGTAAAAATGATCATATTGGTCATTGAAGTTGTTAGTAATACCTGGGATCTTTCATCTTTCAAGGTTTATTTTCTTTGTTAATTAATAAGATGTACAGAAAAAGGCAAGGTCGAGTAGATCAGGTACATGCAGCGCATTTTGAACATACCAACATTATACAGGCCAGCATGTACCACCTTAAAAATGGGATTTATGAGGCAAGTATTAAACAGAATTAAAATAATTTATCTTTCATCAGGCTCTGTTCTACTCAGCACTGCGCTGTGCCCGAGAAATGATAATAATCAACGACAGCTCGAAAAACCAGGTGCGTGCCATTAGCAACCGGCTGACTGCACTCTCCTTCCACATACGGCAGTACTATTGGGTTGACATGCGTAAAATCAATGAGATATATCGGTACAAAACCGAGGAATATTCTCATGATGCCATTAACAAGTTCAACATCTACCCCGACCAGATTCCTTCCTGGCTCGTCGATTGGATTCCAGAGAAAGGTGGCTACTTGATTGGGAACCTACAGCCAGCACACATGGATTTTAGGTTTTTTTCCCTCGGCAACTTGTGGGCTATTGTGTCATCTTTAGCGACTGACCGTCAGGCTGAGGGGATATTGAATTTGATTGATGAAAAGTGGGATGAATTGGTGGCAAATATGCCACTCAAGATTTGTTATCCCGCGCTGGAGTATGATGAATGGCGTATTATTACTGGAAGTGACCCTAAAAATACGTGAGTATTTATTGTTATAATTAATTCCTTTGTCTTACTTCTGTTCGATTTAGATGTACTGAGACTGAGTTCAAGTAGTTTGGTTTAAACCTAGGATTACATATTATGCAAAGTTTGGTTTAGTTCTTATATTTCTTGTGATGTTCACTTGTCTGGAAATAATTGACGTCAAGGTTAAACAGTCATGAAGTTGCAATTGAAAATTCCTGCAAGACTCCGTACTTGTCTATTTAAAATAGAGTTAATAATTTTCATGATTACCTTTGATTGTTTTAGCTTATTTTGTCTAATTTAAGGCTAATTATTGCAGCCCTTGGTCATACCATAATGGCGGTGCTTGGCCCACCTTACTATGGCAGGTGATTTTTACGATATCCTTTTTTTTTAACTTCAAATCTATCTATCTTTTTATAAAAAAACTTACCCAATTAATGTTTCCAAATTTCAGTTCACACTAGCATGCATCAAGATGGGGAGGCAAGACCTGGCACATAGGGCCCTAGAAGTGGCAGAAAAGCGTCTATCAAATGACAAATGGCCAGAGTACTATGACACCCGTAGTGGTCGTTTCATTGGTAAACAGTCGCATCTGTACCAGACATGGACGATTGCTGGATTTTTGGTGTCCAAAATGCTTTTACAAAACCCAGAATTGGCTTCCATTTTAATCTGTGATGAAGACCTTGAGCTTCTAGAAGGTTGCGCTTGTGGCCTCAGTAAGAGTGCGCGAATCAAATGTTCGCGCAAGGCAGCCCGGTCTCAGGTCCTTGTTTGATAGCACCATTTTTTAGGTGTATTGATTTGGAAAAGCACGAAGAAGCATATACTTGTATATAACACGAATGAAATTTCCTGTCTGTTCGAACTATCATTTTTAGGGCATATTTCAGTTGCTAATTAACATCTCTGTAGAATGTATTTTTTTATTGAACTATCATCAAGTCGATGATATACACGGTTGAGAGGATTTATGCTATCTTGGGTGTTAATTAGTATGTATATATAATACATTAATGGGGGTTCATGCCTTTTTTGGGTATCGAATGTCTGTATAACGGATTTTAGTTATAAATATACCATAATGCCCTTTTGTGGCGGGGTTTGCTACCTAAATTAAAATCATATGTTTTATTTTTTGCGTTTTGGGCTTATTCAATTTTTTTTTCTCTCTGTTATTTGATTCTGTTCAATGACTCACTCACTCACATAAGTTCTCTCTGTTATTTGATTCTGTTCAATGACTCACTCACTCACATAAGTAATTTCGATCGATATCTCCTTATGTTGCTTTTCGCATGCTTTTCTTTTCAAATATTCAGTATAAATAGACTGTTACACTAACCATTAAATTAAATTTATAACTGTTCAGTACATACGTTCTCAACTGTCAAGTTAAATGTAGTCCCAGAAATTGGTTAATATGCTGTTACCTACAGTAAAAGATATGATATGATTTTCTGATATAATCTGATATTCTGATTAGTGGTACAAGTTACCTTTCAACACTTTTATGATTAGCTTTGAGAACTGAATTCTGCAATCAATGACAGGCTAAATCCAAAAGCAATTAAGGTTGCAGGTGGGTCTATGCCTCTTTAGTGCAAAGCTCTGTTTTGTGCAGTTGGGGTTCTGCAATAGCACCCCAACTGGCACCTTGCAGGAAATTAATGACAGTGTATTGTGTAGAGAGTTTCACTGGCCTATTTTTTTTTTTAGTTTACGCACTAATGAAAAAATTATTAAGTCATCCTTTTCTTTAAGGTCGTTTTAAGTATACATTCATTTTTTTATGGTATATTCATTCAATGTCTATAAATTGAAGATTTTTAATTGTAGATCTATTTTTTATTATTTATATGGAATGCGTATCAAATTTGAGCTGATTTGAAATTTGAATGGACATAAAAAATACGTTAAGTCTCATCTAAATGAAAGCTAAATGACTCAAATTCCAAGAAAACATATAGATTAATTTTTTGTTTAAACGATATTAAGATGTACCATAACAAATAGAGGTACGCTAGATACAAGTCACAGAACTACACTTCTTTTAATTGAAGTAGATTATTATCACGTGGAAAACCAGCCATTTAGAAAAAGAAGAGGGCTAATTAGTGATACAAAATTATATCATTCATTTTTAAAAAGTTTGGAAAGTCCAAGCAGTCGATCCAAACTGTTCAACATGATCTATATTAAAAAAAAGTGATTAGAGACCAAATTTTACATTTTTTTTTGAATATTTTTACTATTTTACAAAATTATTATTTTCAGACTATTGAATTTTTATACACATCTTAATAAATACTAAAAAAAATAAAAAAAAATATAAAATTTGATTTGCAAGCATATTTTAATATATCCAACATGTTGAATGGTTTGGATCGATTATTTGAACTTTAAAAATAGATGATGTAATTTTGTGTCACCAAAAAATAGTGTAAGTGGATCCCTCCTCTTAGAAAAAAATAATTTTCACATTTTAAAATTTTCCTTTTTTGGTTTTGCTAGACAGATTACCAGTTTCTACCATGACTTGAGTTTAAGAGATACGATATTTGCATCAATGTGGATTAATTATTTCTATAATAACCTTTAGGATCATTGGATAAGGTGAGGGGTCAATTTTTTCTTCATTCCAAGCTACAGATAAAATATTAGAAAGTTGGATTTCTTTTTTCTAGAACGTAAGAATATTCCCAAATTAATGGCTTAATTGTAGTTAATTTGGTATGATTATCGCTATACCCATACTTCTTTGCACAAAATTAAATTTAAAACTAAACCTCTGTAAGAGTAGAACTTGGCTGCTCCTAGGAGTACCAAGGCATTTGTACTCTTAACTCTAAAACTTATCGGATTAATTTCGAATGGCGAATCCAAACTGTTAAAATCTTTCTACCTTACGAGTGATGCTTCTACATGTGAAAAGTTTACAGTTTCGAATTAATTTAATATAAAATCAAGTGGTCAAAAGACATCCAAAAAATGAATGCATTAAAATTAATTTAGAAACCTTCTAATTTTGACTACTTGACTTTATACTAAATTAATTCGAAACTTTAAAATTTTCACATGTGGACGTATCGCTTGTAAAGTAGAAGGATTTTAACAGTTTTGATTCGTTGTTCAAAATTAATCCGATAAATTTATAGTTAAAAGTACAAAAAAACTTGGTACTCTTAGGAGCACCCTAGTTCTACTCCCTCTATAAAATATATATATGTGCATTATATATTTGTTATGTGGAAAAGAGTAACATCTAAATATGAATTGAAAATACAATTGATCCATATGATGGGGCAGCAAGAAAAGTATGTATATGTATTATGTATATGATGCATGACTGCTCTTCAGTCTTCACAACATATTTTTGGAGCTGTCAACAGTCAATACCGGTACCAGCAAATAACAAAATAACACACCAAGTCGCCACTCGTGGGAGTGCCACATTTTGCCAATTACATTGCTTCTGTGCTATGTGTGGGGACTGATTCCTGATACCTGTCCCCATTGAATGCAGAGATAGAATAGCATCTTTTTCAATTTTCACCTCTTGAATCGATAGATGTATGTGTACACTCAGCTACCCAAAAAAAACAGCTGCTGCTCAGAGTGCTTCAAGCATGATAGCTTTTCATAAATGTATCCGGTATGAATTAATGCTTTTTCATCCAAAAAGTCGTCAATATGGAGGCAGCAGGGAAGCATTAAAGTGCAGCAATATATCCCCCCAAATGAAACAAACTATGTCATTGTACTACTGTTTGTAACGTCATACGGATAGAGAAATAAATAAATATACCTATCTATTGGAAGGAGTATAAATGTAGTTGGAGACATTCAGAATATTGTGCAATTAATATGAATAGAAGTTAAATAAGTGAGATCTTTAAATCCTATTGAGAGAAATTGCCAAGAAAAACTCTAATTTTTTGTTTCAATTTTTTTTTGTTGGAATTATGTAGTGCAAATTAAATGCTAAGAGTTCCTAATTATATTGTTTTAAAATTATCTAGAAGAAAATTTCTACACTTACGAAGCAAAGGGTTTTTTTCTCCTAAACAATTCGAACTGAAACCCTAAATCTCCCTAAGTCTCACACACCCGACCGCCTCTCCCACCCCTTTTTTTATCTTAACTAAACATAGCAACCCCCTCTCTTCTTTACCTTCTCGAGTGGTAAAGAGAGTGAGAGAGAGAGGAGGGAATAGAGCCGATGCGAAGCGTTAGAGTGCATTGGAGGCATCAGAGCTCTATTCTCTATTAGACTTGGCTCCAGTTGTCGGAGAGCGTACGTGTGGTGGTCGGACAACAGTTGATGAGTAAATCCGGAAGAGCTCCACAAGGTTCGTGTAGAGGATGAGAATAAGATAATAGAACAATTAGGCAAATAATGGAAATAGAGAGAATAAAGAGTGTAGATATGTAGAAATAGAAGAATATGACAGTTTAAAAGATTTTAAAAATAATAAAAGAGTAGATCTAGAATAGAAATTCGGGCCATTTTACATATTGTAAATATTTTTTTTTATTATCAATAAAATTACTAGTAGATATTTAAAACCACTGAGCTTAAATAAAATTACCTTAAAATTATTTAAGGATAACTTAAGAACCATAGCTCTCAAGTCTCAACTGCATTACCACACAATACACCACTCAGGCCATCGCCATAGAAGAACCGAGCAAGGACCAGGCTTAGTGGTCTCCCTAAAGAGAGGAGAAGATAATCAGCGAGTCTACATCCTTTGTTATTTCTTAGTAATTGTACTGATATGCAATAAATATTTTGCCTGTATATATAATGAAGCTGATAAGCTATAATTTGGGCGGGAAAAACTATGAAGCCAGACTAATTATTGCTTCAGAAATATTTCATTCCCACATCCAAACAAATTACTAATTAGATCAAAATAAGCCATATTTCAAAAGTAACGGTCTAAACTCTAACGGATGGGTGAAATATATATATTATACTAACCACATCTACAATCTCATCTTACAAAGTGGTAATCACTAATTAGGTCATATTGTTATTTGCCTCGGAGAAAATAATTTTAGCATCTTTCAAATAATGAAAATAAAATTATATGTTATTATCTACTATGTGAAGAGGAAGGAAAATAAAATGGATCACATTGTTCTTAGTTGTTGCCTTCCAATTTGGAAGTACTAAAATTAATTTGAAACTTCTTACAATTTTTTTTTTCTGTTTTACTAAAATTAAGTTGTCTTATTAGAGGAGAATCAAACTCTGATCTATAGATGATCTCAGAAAAAACATAATATTTGAATCTGAATCATTCAGTCGATCTGATTCATAATTAATATTTGAATCGGACATAACAAACCCCATCTTTCTATATTTGTTGGAAAAGAAAAACTCTTTCTATTTCTGAATGTCAGAGTTTAATAATTTCTACGGATAAAAAAAATACGAGAGATCGATATATAGCATGAACGCCAATCATCCTTATACATAGCCTTTAGGCTCTACTCTACACCTCTACGCTATCAAAACTAAACTACCACCGTAACCTTTACCATGTGCTCTGCAATAATATCTCTTCATGCAGATCTGACATGCAACAGTACCTTTCGAACATCTTTTCCTTGCAATAAGGCTCTATTTCTTTCTGTCTTTCCATACTAAGGTTTGTGATGTAGGCCAAGTTAATGCTAAAGGAGGGAGTAGGTTCCTACAATTGATGTGTTTCAAGGATAGTTTTCCCTAGGTAAGGGATAGTACAATTCAAGTTGAGTACACTGCACCAGCTATTTGCATGGCTTATGATGCACTGATTGCTATAGTTTTCTTTGATAATTGGGAGAGTGGGGTGGCTAGTTATGAGTAGTAATATTGCACTAAATTATTTGAAACGAGCATATGTTAAATGATATCAAAGGGCGTTTTATGAAAATATAAAATTAATAAGGTCGTTTTAATAAATTAATTAAGGAATCCAATAAATTTTAGCCTGAGAACATCTATGGAAAAGAGTTGAAGCAAATATAAGATAATTGGTTTGACGACCGTTAAAATAATTCGGTGCCTAATAAATATACAGGGGCCTGTTTTAAGATTCGTGCCAGGTTAAAACTAATGGCTCAGATCTCATTGTAGTACTTAGTCAGGTATATATATATTGCAATGGATCTGATTTCTTCGTATTTAGTATAGCTTCTATTAATAATATATTATATGGATCTAGCTAGGCGGATACGTGTGCACATGCATGTACATTGTACAAGAATCACATATGTTGCATTTACTATGACAGACCAGTGAATGACATGACAATTAAACTAAGAGCAAAAAATCAATGTTCCTGCGTGCACTATTTGAGAGAACCTTTATTCTGGAGCACAACAGTAGAAGAGAGATGAGTTTGGTTTGAACCTTTATTATTAGGGAATTCATCATGTCACCTAAGGTAACAGAAATCTATATCACGACCGTTGGATCAAAATCCACACACACACACACACATATATGAGATGGACTTGGCTAAACCATGGTGTAAAATGCATTTGTACTCCACGTCATATTTTCATTTCCAAAGTTCAAATAGTTGATCCGAACCGTTCAAAATGTTTTCCATATTGAAATGTGCTTCGAGACCAAATTTTACATTTTTTAGATTTTTTTTACTATTTATTAAGCCACTTTGAAAATCCTGAGCCATAGTGAACAGTAACAATTTCTGGACCATCGGATCAGTGATTTTCAAAATGGCTTAATAAATAGTAAAAAAATTTCAAAAAATGTAAAATTTGGTTTCCAAACACATTTCAATATGGAAAACATTTTGAGCAGTTCGGATAGGCTATTTGAACTTTGGAAATGAAGATATTGTGTCATTACTCACCAAACACATTTACACCATGGCTTAGCCAAGTCCATCTCATATATATATATATATTGTTGGGTTTTCATGGTACTTAAGGCAACGGAATTTCAAAATTTTCAACAAGAAAAGTACCAAAAGATTATCGTGTATGACTGAAATCAAATCAAAATCAATTTTCAAAATAAATAAGCATCATACCTTTAGTTTCTTGTCTCCAAACAAGAAAGGAAGGTTCTTGAGATGTAGGGTTGTAGCCTCCACCTCCTTGTTGATCGATGCTAATGGTGGTTGATGTCTTGCAGCACCTTGGCGGTTGAAGTGTGCGTGACCTTGAACGCTTTGTACCAAGATGAGACTCCAAAGTAGAAGCCCTCCACGGTATCCACCAAGAAATTAATTAGAAACTAAACTTTTCTCTTGCTAGAGAGTAGTAATTTGGTCGCTCATTAATCCCTATCCTCCAAGAGAACAAGATCTTGATTCTAGAATTTGTGGGTTCTCAACACATGAGAGAGAAACAAGAAAGAGAGAGAGTTTTGGCAGAACTTCAACCCTAAAAAACGAATTACCCTCAAAAGGAATGAGAGAGTGTGCATATATAGCAAACAAGGAATATGAAATTCTGTTTCCAAAATTAACTCTGTGTTCTACCACGTTTTTGACCACGATCTAATTCGAATTAGATTCTGCTCTATAAATAAAAGTTATAGCTCTTTCTTTTACCTTTCTATCCATATGTGGTACACCCAAAACAAATATCGTATGAGGGCGTTATGGTCAAAATACGAAACATCCATAGCAGTTTCCAGAACATGGTAGTCTAAATTTAGCACCACGTTCTACCACGTTTTTTAGCCTGATATATTTCTAATTTGGTTTTCTTCCAGAAATACAAAGTTCTATAATTTTCTATTACATTTCCAGAAAGATATAGAACGCTAAAAATGGATATCATATTAAAAATATATGATCCAAATAAGAAACATTGCGCAGCAGTTTTCAGAAAATGTTGTAAACTATTTTGGGCTAACTTTTAATTATGGAAATAATTTTTCAAATAAACATGAGCCATAATTAACAACAACCATTAGGTTTTGTTTATTGGGCCAAGTTTCATTTTCCTTATTTGAATTAATCAAATACAATTAATCTAATTAATTGTAGTATCATATATAATTATTCAAATAATTATATTTCTCATGTTTTAGTGGAGAAATCAATTTATTTGTCATGTCATACATGTCAAATAAATTAAGGAGCCTTTCTAATTAATTCCTTATTGGTGTGACCCTGTGGGATCTATGTCATTCGGCAATAGAATCTGAAACTCTTTTCAATTTCATAAATTACAAGTGGCACCTAGTAATATGCATTGTAATTACCCAAATGACACAGATGATAAGTACCATACTGTATCACGATCCCTAAGCAACAATTACCTCGTGTCAATTCCATGTCTCATGATATCATGAATAGATCCAAGGTAGGAATGTGTCATCCTTGCAAATCTACTCGTTTCTTGATTCCGAAATAATTCAGTAATTATGATTAACTTCTTAATCATATGTGCACATACTTGTATTATTTCATCAAGGGGCCCAGTGATATCATCACTCATTATATGAGGGACATTGGTATTCTTGATAATTATTATCCCTCCACATGAGAGATACATACTGAGATAGAATCTGTATAATTGACAGTTACGAACAACGTTGGATAATACCCACGAATATATATTCCCATGTGAGAGAAACAATCATCTCATACCTTAGAATTCCAGACACAAATAAAACATTAATGACACAAACACAATCCATATTAAATATTTTAGTTTGGTCACGTCCAATCTCCTGATCTCCATCAGGTATCCATTTGATTAGATTGACAACTCCTTGTCATGTGATCTGCAGAACATGATCATCATCTAATCCAAATGCTAATCTTATACCGGCAACTAATGTCCCTTGTTAATTACCAAGACTAGAGATACTTTAGAGTATTTATTAACACATGTATAGAGTTCCATAATTTCAAGTCCTCAACCTGAATGATCTATAATTAATAAAATACTCAAGGAACAAAATGATAAACATAATCATTCAATTACATAAACAAAACTTAGAAAACAATCATCATATGATTGGCTTCTATATCACAACACTAACAATCTCCCACTTGCGCTAAAGCCAATCCTATATACATCTCTATGTATAAAAACTCTAAACAAGTGTATCCCTACACAATCTCAAGTCCACACTCTAATGTATCTCATACTCATAGAGGTGTGTGCATCATATGCTTTTCTTAAGAAAAAGGCTTTGTTAGCGGGTCAGTGGTGTTACCGTCCGTATCAACTATGCAAACCTTCATATCACCTCGATCGACTCTCGAATCAGGTGATACATTCATAAAACATGTTTGGATCTCTTGTGCGATCTCGATTCTTTGCATGTGCGATAGCTTCATTGTTGTAACAAATGAGCTGTGCATGCCCTGATGAACTGAGAACCACGCTAAGTTCGACCAGGAACTTTTTGATCCAACAACCTTTTCCTCGTAGCTTGGAACTCCTTCCATGCTACATATTCAATCTCGGTGGTTGAATCAGCTGTGGTATTCTGCTTGGAAATCTTCCAGCTCACAGCACCACCATTGAGAATGAATACATATCCTGATTGCGATCTCATATCGTCATGGTCAGTCTAGAAACTAGCATCGGTGTAACCCCTTAGCTCAGATTCCCCACCATAGACAATGAACATATCCTTAGACCTTTTGAGGTACTTTAGGATATTCTTGACAGCAGTCCAATGTGCTAATCCTGGATTGGCCTGATATCTGCTAGTCACACTTAACGAGTATGACACATCTGGGCGGGTGCATATTATGGCATACATGATAGAACCAATTGCCGAAGCATATGGTACTCTCTTCATGCTATCGAGCTCAACAGTCGTCGAAGGACACTGTTTCTTGCTCAATAGAATGTCAGAAGACATTAGCAAGAAACCTTTCTTGGAATCCTGCATGCTAAACCTCTTTAGCACTTTGTCAATGTACGTACTCTGACTCAATCCTATGAGTCTCCTAGATCTATATCTATATATCTTGATGCCTAGAATATAGACAGCTTCACCCAGATCCTTCATTGAGAACACCTTCATCAATGAAATTTTCACAGAATTCAAAGAAGGAATGTCATTTCCGATCAGAAGTATGTCATCCACATACAACACCAGAAAGATGACTGCACTCCCACGAACCCTTTTGTATACACAAGGTTCTTCTTCGCACTTGACAAAATCAAACATTTTGATCTCTTTGTCAAAGCGTTTGTTCCAACTCCGCGATGCTTGCTTCAATCCATAAATAAATCTCTGAAGCTTGCACACTTTCTTAGCATTTCTAGGATCTACAAAACCATGCAGTTGTGTCATATACACATCCTCTTCTAAATCCCCATTTAGAAATGCAGTTTTGACATCCATTTGCCATATCTCATAATCATAAAATGCGGCAATTGCTAAGATAATCCGAATTGACTTCAACATAGCCACGGGTGAGAAGGTTTCATCATAATCAACTCCTTGAATTTGCTTAAAACCTTCCGCTACCAGCCGTGCTTTGTAAGTAGTCAAGTTCTATCCATGTCCGATTTCTTTTTGAAAATCCACTTGTTCTCAATAGGCTTTATCCCTACCGGAGGATCAATCAAGTTCCACACTTGATTGTCGTACATAGATTGCATTTCAGATTGCATGGCTCCTAGCCATTCAGCAGAGTCGGGACTGGCTATTGCTTCCGCCTAGGTCAAAGGATCTTCAGTATCCAATACTGTCACCTCATGGAGCCCTAACCATCTTTCAGGCGGATGACTCACTCTTGTTGACCTACGAGTAACAGGTACTTGAGGTTCAATAGCTTCCTCCACAACCCTTTGTGAATCTGCTTCTTGACCTTCTTCCACAACTCCTTGTGGAATTGCTTCATGGGATGAAACTTGAACTTCTTCCGCAACTGTTTGCGAAATAGGTTCTTGCTGACTCCCACTAGCCTCTTCATTCATGGGTGGAAAAATGGGATCTAACCTGATCTCATTGTTAGGTGTTGCATCATGAACCTCTTCAAGTTGCACACTACTCCCACTACTTTTTCTTGCAAGAAACTCTTTCTCCAAGAATACAGCATGTCTGGCAACAACTACCTTGCTTTCAGATTGCTGATAGAAGTAATATCCCTTAGTTTCTTTGGGATGTCCAATGAATAAGCACTTGTCAGATTTGGGTCCTAGCTTGTCTGATATCAACCGTTTGATATAAGCCTCACAACCCCAAATCTTAAGAAAAGACATGTTAGGAACCTTTTCCATGCCATATCTCATATGGTGTCTTCTCTACGGATTTAGATGGCACCCTTGTTCAGTGTGAATGCAACGATTTTAGACATTTTAGTTGAAATTGGCAATTGTATTTTGCTCATTCAAGATCGAATTAACACATTCCATCTTGTCTCTTGGAACCACCAAAACTCCTTTTGAGTGCTCTTAGATATTAAGTCATGGAACCATCCCAAACCATGAGCATTTGAATTTCATACTCAATTTTTCTATCTTCATGATCTAATCATAAGATTATGTGTTTATATCGAGTTGTTTTCAACTTCGCTCTTAAATTCTTTTGAACCGTTCGAAAAAATTCAAGATTTATGTCACATAAATAAGTAAGCGCCTAAGTGAACCAAAGGCCACACCTAAGGCCAGCAAAGGACTATTCTCACTATGGACATAACTACTGCCAAACCATAGTAGATGAGATGAATTATTGAAACACTACTCAATTTGCTTATCAACCCACATACATCATATGTATTGGATTTAATAAGCATTTTTACCTAACCTAGTGAAAAGTTAACCAGTCATTTCTTTTAAACAAAACTCATTCGTCACAATTGATTCTGAATCAACTTAGACTAAGAAGTCTAACTTCTCTGTAATTTTTGTTTATTTGACTTAGGCGGCAACGAGAGTCATACTCTCTTATTGAGTCTTACTTTTTCTTTTGTAATTGATGTTGTGTAAAGTCATTTTACATATAGTTCTTCATAGAAACATCCATAATACAAGAACACCTCTGCAATGTGACCTTCACAATTGCAATAGTCACAACACTGGCAACTTAGATATTTTGTGACCTAATCAGTCTTGCTTTGCTTCCTTCATTTTTCTTATACATACAAATCCGAGCATTTGTTTTCTAATCAAATAGGATTTTATGAATAAAGAGAATCACATCTGAGAGGTAGCAAGCTCAAACATCAATTTCAAATGTACTCAATGAAGTAAGAACATTTCTCAACTTCAAACAAAGTATTTTGCACAATTCCCTTTCAATGTCTTTTACATTTCTTGATTTTTTTACCTCCCTCACCGACCGCAAAAACATTAGAAACTCATTTCTACATGTCAACCTCTGCTGTCTTGAGCATTCCATGTTACTCTTCCAGATACTTCTTCATTCCTTGATGAATGAAAAATACCTCAATGGTAGAGAGTTCAACACGATGTCTGTGGCCAACTCTTTGTCCACGAGACACTCGAGCTTCTCCAGCTGCTCCACATTGCTCATCATCTGGAGCATGTGAGCACTTAGGAGTTACCCTCAACCATCTTACATACCAAAAAAATCTTTTGTCACGTTTTACCCCTCAACACAGGCTTGCTCTTGAAACCTTTTCTTAAGCTTACCAATGATGTAGTATGATGATTGTGTCTCGAATCACCTCTACAACTTGAGACTTATCACCACTATCAAAAGGGACAATGCATCAAGCTCGTCTCCACGTGCTTAATGTACGTGTCATTAGTTTTTCTGGTTTGTATTATTATCTGGTTCATTGGGGAGACGAGTAGTCAAGATGTATTCCTATCTCTCGTGCCTGAGAACCATTCTCAGATTGCGATGTCAATCTAAGAAATTAGATATGTCAATCTTATTTTATAGAGAACGCAACGAGAAGGATAATTTGTCATGTTTTACGACATTATAAGGCTTGAGTTTTGTTTATGCTTATGTGTTTTATTATCACAATAATAAAACTCCCACTACAACTATAAAATTTAAGTCCAATTTTGTAGCAGGTCCAAGACCCCCATTTTCACTAAGACAAGCTAGCATCGGCATGAAACTTGAACTTAGTTATCTTTGTTAGTTTGTAATAATCTAGAAGTCAATAATACGATAAATTATCATAAAGCTTTGTTCATGAATTGAGTGATTAATAAACTGTCATTTTGTTCCTTGAGTATTATTGAATTTATGAATCATTTCGGGTTCATGACTTGAAATTGTAGAGCTTCATAATATAGATGATAAATACTCTTAAAAGTCTCTAACCGAGGTAATTAGCAGGAACACTAATTTATCGTTACAAGGTTAGAATGTGGATTAAAAGATGGTTAAGTTTTACAGACCATTGACATGAGATGTCATTTTAATCACATAGATACATGTTCTAGGAACATGGTATTTGACAGACCTCGAATGAAACATTAAATGGAATTGTGTACGTGTCATTAATGTTTTCATTCAATGTTAAGTTCTAAAGTATGAGGTATTCATCTTTCCTACTGAGAGATGTGTATGTGTGATTGTTACCTAACGCTGTCGGTAAAACGCAGTCATAACGGTAGCTTTTCGGTATACATAGCTTAGCTGAGGTAGTGATGGTTTACCAAAAGTACTATTGTCCCTCGTATCTCTATACGAGTTACAGTATCACTGGGCCCCTTGATGGAGTAGGATTATCTGCATGCAGTATAATTACAAGAGTAATTATATTTGATAATCTACTCAAGATCGAGAAAAGATTATGTTTGCAAGGATGACACACACCTACCTTGAAATTGATCTGATACTGTGAGACATAAGAATTAACACGACTAAAAGTTTACTGGATCGTGGTACTGTATAGTACAGCATCATCTGTGTAATTGGATGGTCATAGTGTAGATGTCAGATGCCTCCTGTGATTATATAAGTTAAAATGGTTTTAATTCTATTTACCAACATAACACAGATCCTATTGGGTCACACCGCAAAGGAGACTTATCAGAGAATCTTACTGATTAATTATAAATTGATTATAATTAATATTAAGATAGTTATAATTAATTATACACGATATAATTAAATTATAAATGTCATATAAGATGACAAACAAAAACAACGGTTAATTTATAAGCGTATTCGATACGTTGTATAAAACCGTACCGAAACCGAACCATAAGAAATATAATTGTTCAGAACAATTATATAGATATTTGATATAAATATCTATATTTGAGATATTTGATATAAATATCTATATTTGAGATATTTAATATAAATATCTATATTTGATATAAATATCTCAATGGCAATTTGGTAAATACCACAAAACCGAGGGTATTTCGGTCATTGACGAACCTCCTCATTTGCCTATAAATAGAGGGGTAGGGGTAGAGAGAAAATTACTAATTCACTCATATCTGAACTGATCAGTCTGATCGGATCGATAAATCTATTTTCTCTCTTTCTCGGTTGCGGTTGTCGTGAATAGTGTTTTCGCGAAGTTTCGTGAATCTGATTTTGCGCGAGACGCAGTCAGTTTTTACGATCCTCGTGAATAGTGTTTTCACGCCTCCCGTGAATAGTGTTTTTGCGAATTTCGCTGGTCAGTATTTCTGGCAGTAGAAAGCCAGCGCTCTGGTGGTTCCTGGTGGACGACCGATAGAGGTATCAGACGTCTGATACTCCGAGGCAAGACGTTCCTCGATTCGATCTTCTCGGTCTTGCTGCAATCAAATTGGAATTTGGATCAAGGTATAAATATGTTATATTAATCTATTTAATTTGTAAGTAGATTAAAGTTTAGAAATCAATTATGGAGTAGATCTATAAATAGGATTAAATCGGGTTTTGATGCCAAAGAATACTGAAGGTGGATCGCCTTGGAAAGTATTCTGACATACCCCGATTAATTCGTAGCTTAAGTAGTGTAAAATTTTGTTTTACGCTTTCCGCACTTAAGGCTAATCAAATGGGTTTGAACTGTCAAAACCCCAACAGTGGTATCAGAGCACAAGGCTCTCCCGCTAATTGATTTTCTAAAAGTTATAACTTATACCGCATATCAGTTTAATTCTTAGATTTGCAGCTTAAGTCCAAAACCGATTAGAAATGAGATTTTCTTGGTTCGGTTTTACCGACTGAGAAAGTTAAATTAGATTTAAGCTTTCTTACTGCTTTCTTTATGTTTTCGGTTTCAAAAACTTTCAACTGCTTTTAAGTATATCTAAGAATGTGATGAAGCAATAAAGTACCTGAGTAAGAGCTGTTAATCTCCACCCGTAAAAGGATAAGGTTAAATGTCAAGAAAAACTCTTAACCGATTTTTCGACTTAACCCTCCTTCTTACGTGTCCTGATGACTGGCCCAAAGGGGACTTTGTCACGTTACCAAATTACTTTTGCGCTTTTGAAATGGCAAAATTTAGTGTAAGTTTTCGCCTTTTCAAAAACCTTCGGATAAATAGAGTTCATCGAAGAATGTGATGAAGCAATAAAGTATCTTAGTAAGAACTGTCATTTCCACACCGTGAAAGAGATGGTTCTGTCTAGGAAAGAGTTTTTAAAGTGGTCCACATCGTGACCCCCCCTCTTTCCTGGGAGCCCCTTTTACGTGTCCTAATGGCTGGCCCAAAAGGAACTTTGTCACGTTACCAAATTGCTTTATGGACCGAAAAGAATATCTGTTTTGAAAAACATATAAACTGTTTATGTGCTTTTAACGGTATAAATAAGAACTGAGCATTACTGCAAAATAAAGAATTAGAAACTGATAAACGATATACCTGACTAGGTCCCGTATATAAGTAAAATTAGATTTACTGATTTGATATGAAATGTATAAATTAGATTTATCGCTTTCAAGGAAACGTGAAAGAACGTGATGTCAAAGATAGATTTGTGAAGGAACTCACGTTAATCTTTCTGGCAGACGACTTTCACGTATCCGTAAGAATGTCTTACAGTTAGTTTAAAGAACTGACTGCTTAACAAACGTAAGCATGTGAAAGAGGTTCTGATGCCAAAGATAGACTGGAGGAGGACACCCTCGGTTGTTTATCTGACATATCTCTTTTAAAGTCTGCTTGCACTATTAAGCATAAACACAAACCCATACGAATTAAGTAGTATGCCCTTCCTACTCTATCCTTCTCACACTATTGTTCATTGGTTGACGGTTCTCTACTCAGTAGGCGTCGCCTTTTACCTTTGGTGGTCAAGGGTTATGTAAGACATATCAAACCAAATAGAGTGAGGTTACTTACCAATGATTTCCAAAAAAGTTTTGGGCTTGGGGCAAAGTCTTCGTTAAAAACACGTGATGTTTTAACGAAACCAAGAATCACAAAGCAAGGTGTGATTAGCAAGGTTGATTACCTAAAATAACTAATGGCTGAGTCATGCGTAAAAACTGGCTTGTACATTGGTGAAAATAGGAATCTTGGACCTACTGCAAAAGGGAATAGAACAAATTTGCAGTGGGAGTTTTATTATTTGAATAAAACATTACATGAACAAAGCAAAAATCTTTACTTTTAACGTTGTAGAAATATGGCTAAAGAATCGTCTTTCTCTTTGCGTTCCCTGCTCGAGAAACAAACACTGAAAGCGAACGGATCCAATTTCACTGATTGGCTACGTACCCTCACTATCGTATTAAGGCGAGAGAAGAAAGAATATGTCCTTAACTCACCGATCCCTGCTGCGCCTAAAGCAGATGAGGTCGCTCTGTACAACAAGCACAATGATGATGAGCTTGATGTACAAAGTCTTCTGGTAGGTATTATGGGTCCTGAATTGCAGCGCTGATTCATGGACACTAAAACCTATGACATGTGCCAACAGCTCAAGAACATGTTTCAAGAGCAAGCACGTGTTGAAAGATTTAAAGTGACCAAATCCCTATTAAGTCACAAGTTGACTGAAGGCGGCTCTGTCGGCACTCACATGCTCCGTATGACGAGCGATGTTGAGCAGCTGGAGAAGCTAAACGCTCCGTTGAGCAAAGAGTTTGCTACGGACATTATCTTGCACTCACTCCCGTCCAGCTTTTCGGGGTTCATCATGAACTACCACATGCTTGGGATGGACAAGAGTCTGCAAGAGCTACAGGGGATGCTTAGGATAGCAGATGATGACATGAAGAAGAGTACTTCTGTTCTCATGATCCAAGTCGGTGAGAGGAAGATTAAAAAGGCTCCAAAGAAAGTGGCTACTAAGTGCAAGGGCAAAGGCAAAAAGATTGCTAAACCAAATCCTCCCAAAGCAAAGGTTGCTGTTGCCTCTGACTGCTTTTACTGCAACGTAAAGGGTCATTGGAAGAGGAATTGCCCAAAGTATCTGGCGGACGTGAAGTCTGGAAAGGTTTCCAAGGCTTCATCCTTAGGTATGTTTGTAATTGAAGTTAACGTTGCTACCTCTATTAATGATTGGGTATTAGATACTGGATCATGTGCTCATATCTGTTCGAATATGCAGGCATTAAAGAATAGAAGGAAACTACGTAACAAGGAAGTACAACTCCAAGTTGGAAACGGAGCATTAGTTGCAGCCGTAACAGTTGGAAGTATAGAGTTGTATTTGCCCAGCGGGCTTGTAATGGAACTTGAAAATGTGTATTTTGTTCCTAGCATTTCCAAGAACATCATTTCGATCTCATGTTTAGAGACGAATGGTTTCTCTTTTGTTATAAAGGACAATAGATGTTCTATATATAAAAATGAATTATATTATGGATCCTCTTGTATGATGAATGGTCTGTATATATTGGAAATGGAAAAACCCGTGTTCAACATAACTAACAAACGACTTAAAGCGTCTCATGAAAGCACGACTTACATGTGGCATTGTCGCCTTGGTCATATAAACGAGAAACGCATGAAGAAGTTGCATGAAAATGGACTTCTTGGTAAATTTGATCTTGAATCAATTAACACATGTGAATCTTGCTTACGTGGAAAAATGACCAAAGCGCCTTTCTCCAAAAAGGGCGAAAGGGCAAGTGACTTACTAGGTCTTATACATACTGATGTATGTGGACCTATGAGTACTTGTGCAAGAAATGGTTGTTCTTACTTTATCACGTTTGCGATGATTACGGTAGATATGGTTATGTCTACTTGATGAGACATAAGTCCGAATCCTTTGAAAAGTTTAAGGAATTCAAGGTGAAGTAGAAAATCAATTAAACAAGAGTATTAAGGCCTTACGATCTGATCGTGGAGGCGAATACTTGAGTTTTGAGTTTACAACGTACTTAAAAGAATGTGGAATAGTCTCACAACTCACGCCTCCGGGGACACCACAATGGAATGGTGTTTCTGAGAGAAGGAATCGAACTCTGTTGGACATGGTTCGATCTATGATGAGTAACGCCACTCTTCCGAAATCATTTTGGGGACACGCACTAGAAACTGCCGCGCGAACAATAAATATGGTTCCATCTAAGTCAGTTGAAAAGACTCCGTATGAGTTATGGTTTGGGAAAGCTCCAAATATGTCTTATCTTAAAATATGGGGTTGCGAAGTATTTGTCAAACGTCCGACATCTGGCAAACTTGATCCCAAATCTGACAAATGCTTTTTCGTAGGATATCCTAAGGAAACGAAAGGATATTACTTCTATCACCAGTCTGAGAACAAAATAGTTGTTGCTCGTGTTGGTATGTTTTTGGAGAACCAGTTTCTCGCAAAAGGAAGTAGTGGGAGTAATTTAATACTTGAAGAAATTCAAGATACATCACACAATACAATATCTGAATTAGATCAGATGAACCCACCGCTTGATACTTTGGCTGATGAGCATCTGGAAGAGCCAAATCCACAAGTAGTTGTGGAGGAGGTTCTAGTCCCGAGCTCAAGTACTTCAACGCAAGTTGAGGTAGAACTGGATCCGCAGATAGTTGTGGATCAAGTTCAACAGCCCGAAGGTCAAGTGCTACGTAGGTCAACAAGGACAGTCCATGCACCCGAGAGGTACTTGGGACTGCACGAGGTCTCAGTCTTTGATACTGAAAATCCTCTGACTTATGTGGAAGCAATGGATAGGCCTGACTCTGATAAATGGCTAGAGGCCATGAGATCCGAAATACAGTCCATGTATGACAACACGGTTTGGAACCTAGTTGTACCGCTTGATGGGGTGAAACCCATAGCTAACAAGTGGATTTTTAAAAGAAAAACAGACATGGATGGTAATATGACTGTATACAAAGCACGGCTTGTAGCGAAAGGTTTCAAACAAATTCTGGGAGTTGATTATGATGAAACTTTTTCGCCCGTGGCTATGTTTAAGTCAATTCGGATACTCCTAGCAATTGCCGCATTTCATGATTATGAAATATGGCAAATGGATGTCAAAACAGCCTTCTTAAATGGAAATTTAGAAGAGGATGTGTACATGACACAGCCTGAGGGTTTTGAAGATCCAAAGAATGCTAGGAAGGTATGCAAGCTCCTTAGATCAATTTATGGATTGAAGCAAGCATCATGGAGTTGGAATCTTCGGTTTGACGAAGAAGTCAAAAAGTTTGGCTTCGTCAGATGCGAAGAAGAACCATGTGTGTACAGGAAGACTAGTGGGAGTGTCATCGCCTTTCTAATCTTATACGTTGATGACATACTCTTAATTGGAAATGATGTTCCTTTGTTGCAACAGGCTAAGTCTTCATTAAAGAAAGTTTTCTCGATGAAGGACTTGGGCGAGGCCGTCTATATACTAGGCATAAAGATCTATCGAGATAGATCGAAAAGACTTATAGGATTAAGTCAAAGCACATACATTGACAAAGTGTTGAATCGGTTTAGCATGCAGGATTCTAAGAAAGGATTCTTGCCAATGAATCATGGCGCACAGCTTAGCAAGACTCAGTGTCCTTTGACAACTGATGAGCGAAGCATAATGAGTAGAGTGCCATATGCTTCGGCTATAGGCTCTATCATGTACGCCATGTTGTGCACTCGCCCTGATGTCTCGTACGCTTTGAGTGTGACGAGTAGATATCAAGCTAATCCAGGCATGAAGCATTGGAATGCGCAAAGAATATCCTTAAGTACTTAAAAAGAACTAAGGATATGTTTCTCATCTACGGTAGTGACTCCGAGCTTATAATAAATGTTATCACCTGATATGAAAATCGTAAATAGAGGTGACGTAAAGATATGTAGGGTTGACACAGTCAGCAACACAGCTGATCCACTCACAAAACCTCTTTCTCATGCTAAGCATATGATGCATAAAACTGCTATGGGTCTGAGAGACACATAGGCAATTGGCTGTGAGACTTTCTTTAGATCTACGAGATTTTTAGAATATTAGATATTTGTGTAAGTAGGGCCTACGATGATTGGCTCCTAGCTTAAGTGGGAGATTGTTAGTTTGTAATAATCTAGAAGTCAATAATACGATAAATTATCATAAAGCTTTGTTCATGAATTGAGTGATTAATAAACTGTCATTTTGTTCCTTGAGTATTATTGAATTTATGAATCATTTCGGGTTCATGACTTGAAATTGTAGAGCTTCATAATATAGATGATAAATACTCTTAAAAGTCTCTAACCGAGGTAATTAGCAGGACCACTAATTTATCGTTACAAGGTTAGAATGTGGATTAAAAGATGGTCAAGTTTTACGGACCATTGACATGAGATGTCATTTTAATCACATAGATACATGTTCTAGGAACATGGTATTTGACAGAACCTCGAATGAAACATTAAATGGAATTGTGTACGTGTCATTAATGTTTTCATTCAATGTTAAGTTCTAAAGTATGAGGTATTCATCTTTCCTACTGAGAGATGTGTATGTGTGATTGTTACCTAACGCTGTCGGTAAAACGCAGTCATAACGGTAGCTTTTCGGTATACATAGCTTAGCTGAGGTAGTGATGGTTTACCAAAAGTACTATTGTCCCTCGTATCTCTATACGAGTTACGGTATCACTTTGGGCCCCTTGATGGAGTAGGATTATTCGCATGCGGTATAATTACAAGAGTAATTATATTTGATAATCTACTCAAGATCGAGAAAAGATTATGTTTGCAAGGATGACACACACCTACCTTGAAATTGATCTGATACTGTGAGACATAAGAATTAACACGACTAAAAGTTTACTGGATCGTGGTACTGTATAGTACAGCAGCATCTCGTGTAATTGGATGGTCATAGTGTAGATGTTAGATGCCTCCTATGATTATATAAGTTAAAATGGTTTTAATTCTATTTACCAACATAACACAGATCCTATTGGGTCACACCGCAAAGGAGACTTATCGAGAGAATCTTACTCGATTAATTATAAATTGATTATAATTAATATTAAGATAGTTATAATTAATTATACACGATATAATTAAATTATAAATGTCATATAAGATGACAAGCAAAAACAACGGTTAATTTATAAGCGTATTCGATACGTTGTATAAAACCGTACCGAAACTGAACCATAAGAAATATAATTGTTCGAACAATTATATAGATATTTGATATAAATATCTATATTTGATATAAATATCTATATTTGAGATATTTGATATAAATATCTATATTTGAGATATTTAATATAAATATCTATATTTGATATAAATATCTCAATGGCAATTTGGTAAATACCACAAAACCGAGGGTATTTCGGTCATTGACGAACCTCCTCATTTGCCTATAAATAGAGGGGTAGGGGTAGAGAGAAAATTACTAATTCACTCATATCTGAACTGATCAGTCTGATCGGATCGATAAATCTATTTTCTCTCTTTCTCGGTTGCGGTTGTCGTGAATAGTGTTTTCGCGAAGTTTTGTGAATCTGATTTTGCGCGAGACGCAGTCAGTTTTTACGATCCTCGTGAATAGTGTTTTCACGCCTCCCGTGAATAGTGTTTTTGCGAATTTCGCGGTCGGATTTACGCGGTAGAAAGCCAGCGCTCTGGTGGTTCCTGGTGGACGACCGATAGAGGTATCAGACGTCTGATACTCCGAGGCAAGACGTTCCTCAGATTCGATCTTCTCGGTCTGCTGCAATCCAATTGGAATTTGGATCAAGGTATAAATATGTTATATTAATCTATTTAATTTGTAAGTAGATTAAAGTTTAGAAATCAATTATGGAGTAGATCTATAAATAGGATTAAATCGGGTTTTGATGCCAAAGAATACTGAAGGTGGATCGCCTTGGAAAGTATTCTGACATACCCCGATTAATTCGTAGCTTAAGTAGTGTAAAATTTTGTTTTACGCTTTCCGCACTTAAGGCTAATCAAATGGGTTTGAACTGTCAAAACCCCAACAATCTTAGGTAGACAACCCCTTGCCAATCACAACCGGGTGATTCTTGGTGTTTATCCAAACATCTTATGTTTGAATAAACTATTCCCTAAGGCCCAAAATTGTTTTGGATTATCCTTGTCAAGTAAACCTTTCTCTATTTGGTTCGACATGACCGTCATGCCCCACATCTCCTAAAGATAGAAAGCGATGCCTACTGAGTAGGTCCCATCAACTAACGATCGATAGTTTGATCTGGATAGAGAAGGAAGGGTATGACACTTAATTTATCCAGACTTATTATTTAATTTTAGGTAGTCGTGCGATTCATACACCCATACCTATCCTATGACTCTCATAGAATCTATACAAACAATAAACATAAAACATATCACATATGCTTTGTGAGTTTGTATGGCTCTTGCGAAAACGCTTTCCGCAATCGTCGCTCCTTCCACCATCTCTATGGCTGAAGTCTTATTTTGAGCAACTTAATTATCTAAGCCCTCACAAAATCTACTTAGAACTATTCTAATAGAAATTGAAATTACATTTAAAATTCTCAATCCTAAATGTAATAGGCATGCAAGCCTTGAATGAATACATGAGAAGCAAGTTAACATCATTGCTTATTAAATTAATTAAATAAATTAAAATCATGGGGCCCCAAATGCCACGTTACAAGCATTCACACAAGCATTCATTACATCACACAAGGCATTGAAATCATGAGCCACACAAACCCACTATTCGCTGCAAAACAGAGTTAGCTTTTGTGCAACCATTGCACATATGCACAAACAATTCATGCATTTTTATTAATCAATTAATTCACAACATCATAACTAAAATTTCATATTTTAGGATTTAATTGACAAACCTTTATTTGGGAATTTGGCCAAAATCAGTCATACATAAACCCTATGCTCTGATACCACTGTTAATTTTTCGTGGTGCTTAAGGCAGCAGAATTTCAAAATTTTTGACAAGAAAAGTACCAAAAGATCATCGCGTATGACTGAAATCAAATCAAAATAAATTTTCAAAATCAATAAGCATCATACCTTTAGTTTCTTGTCTCCAAACAAAAAATGAAGGTCCTTGAGATGTAGGGTTGTAGCCTCCACCTCCTTGTTGATCGATGCTAATGGTGGTTGATGTCTTGCAGCACCTTGGTGGTTGAAGTGTGCGTGACCTTGAATGCTTTGTACCAAGATGAGACTCCAAAGTAGAAGCCCTCCACGGTATCCACCATGAAATTAATTAGAAACCAAACTTTTCTCTTGCTAAAGAGTAGTAATTTGGTTGCTCCTTAATCCCTATCCTCCAAGAGAACAAGATCTTAATTCTAGGGTTTGTGGGTTCTCAACACATGAGAGAAAAACAAGAAAGAGAGAGAGTTTTGGCAGAACTTCAACCCTAAAAAACGAATTACCCTCAAAAGGAATGAGAGAGTATGCATATATCGCAAACAAGGAATATGAAATTCTGTTTCCAAAATTAACTCTGTGTTCTACCACATTTTTGACAACAATCTAATTCGAATTAGATTATTCTCTATAAATAAAGTTATAGATCTTTCTTTTAC
Source organism: Carex cristatella (assembly GCA_024447775.1). NCBI lineage: Eukaryota > Viridiplantae > Streptophyta > Magnoliopsida > Poales > Cyperaceae > Carex > Carex cristatella. The sequence continues at coordinate 2,247,023 of JAJHPF010000024.1, read as the reverse complement.
CTTTCTATCCATATGTGGTACGCCCAAAACAAACATCGTATGAGGGCGTTATGGTCAAAATACGAAACATGCGCAGCAGTTTCCAGAACATGGTAGTCTAAATTTAGCATCACGTTCTACCACGTATTTTAGCCTGATATATTTCTAATTTGGTCTTCTTCCAGAAATACAAAGTTCTATAATTTTCTATTACCTTTCCAGAAAGATATAGAACGCTAAAAACGGATATCGTATTAGAAATATATGACCCAAATAAAAAACATTGCGCAGCAGTTTTTCAGAAAATGTTGTAAACTATTTTGGGCTAACTTTTAATTATGGAAATAATTCTTCAAATAAATAAGAACCATAATTAACAACAGCCATTAGGCTTTATTTATTGGGCCAAGTTTCACTTTTCTTATTTGAATTAATCAAATACAATTAATCTAATTAATTGTAGTATCATATATAATTATCCAAATAATTATATTTCTCATGTTTTAGTGGAGAAACCAATTTATTTGTCATGTCATACATGTCAAATAAATTAAGGAGCCTTTCTAATTAATTCCTTATTGGTGTGACCCTGTGGGATCTATGTCATTCGGCAATAGAATCTGAAATTTTTTTCGATTCCATAAATTACAAGCGGCACCTAGTAATATGCACTGTAATTACCCAAATGACACAGATGATAAGTACCATATTGTATCACGATCCCTAAGCAACAATTACCTCGTGTCAATTCCATGTCTCATGATATCATGAATAGATCCAAGGTAGGAATATGTCATCCTTGCAAATCTACTCGTTTCTTGATTCCGAAATAATTCAGTAATTATGATTAACTCCTTAATCATATGTGCACATACTTGTATTATTTCATCAAGGAGCCCAGTGATATAATCACTCATTATATGAGGGACATTGGTATTCTTGATAATTATTATCCCTCCACATGAGTGATACATACTGAGATAGAATCTGTATAATTGATAGTTACGGACAACGTTGGATAATACCCACGAATATATATTCCCATGTGAGAGAAACAATCATCTCATACCTTAGAATTCCAGACAAAAATAAAACATTAATGACACAAACACAATCCATATTAAATGTTTTAGTTTGGTCACGTCCAATCTCCTGATCTCCATCAGGTATCCATTTGATTAGATTGACAACTCCTTGTCATATGATCTGCAGAACATGATCATAATCTAATCCAAATGCTAATCTTATACCGGTAACTAATGTTCCTTGTTAATTACCAAGACTAGGGATACTTTAGAGTATTTATTAACACATGTATAGAGTTTCACACATGTATAAAGTTTCACAATTTCAAGTTCTCAACCTGAATGATCTATAATTAATAAAATACTCAAGGAACAAAATGATAAACATAATCATTCAATTACATAAACAAAACTTAGAAAACAATCATCCTATGATTGACTTCTAGATCACAACACTAACATATATATATAGATGAGGGTTCCAATGCCTCATCTCTTCATACCTCATCCATATCTCATGTTATATATCTCTATTTTCAAAGTCCAAACTATCGATCCGAACTGTTGAACATGATTTTCATACTAAAATATGCTTGGAGATGAAATTTTATAATTTTTGCAATTTTTTTACTATTTTTTAAGATAGGTACAAAATTAATGTTTTTTGAACGGTCCAGATACAGTGATTTTATATCTATCTTAAAAAATAGTAAAAAAATTGCAAAAATTATAAAATTTCTTTCCCAAGCATATTTTAGTATGAATATCATGTTGAATGGTTCGGATCGATAGTTTGGACTTTGAAAATGAAGATATATAACATGAGGTATGGATGAGGTATGAGAAGATGAGGCATTGGAACCCTACTCACACACACACACACACACACATAGATATATATATATAGAGAGAGAGAGAGTGTGTGTGTGTGACTAATATGCTTTTGGTAGCATTTCGGCTGAAAATACATCCAACTCGTTTTTCAATTTTGGAAGTCCAAACTGTCGATCTAAACGTTAGATGTGTTCTCTATATTAAAATGTGCTGGGAGACCAAATTTTACATTTTTTGGAATTTTTGTACTATTTATTAAGCCACTTTGAAAATCGTCGATCCAACGGCAGTTTAACCAAATAGTGAAACCGTTGGATCGGCGATTTTCAAAGTGGCTTAATAAATAGTAAAAAAATTTCAAAAAATGTAAAATTTGGTCTCCAAGCACATTTTAATATAGAGAACACATGTAACGGTTTAGATCGACCGTTTAGATTTTGAAAATTAAAAAACGAGTTGGATGTATTTCGGCCGAAATGCTACCAAAAGCGTATTAGTGACACACTCTCTCTCTATATATATATATGTATGTATATATTAAAGGGCTGGAGCTTGGTCCAGATTTTAATTAGACGGTTTGGATTTAAACAGAAATATTAAGATACCTCAGAGGATGTGGATTCTATTGGGAGTCGGGAGGCAAGGGAAATTTGTTATTCATAAAAATTATTACATCTACGGAAATAGAAAAGGTTTTATTTTTAACAAATAAAAAAAATCAGTGATTCAAATTCAAATACTATACTTTTTTGGAATCATCTATGGACTAGAGCTTTATTATTCTCTAATCGGCCAGTTCAGATCCAAACTAAAAAAAAAAACATGAATCTGAATTATTGAGTCTGATTCATGATATTTGAACCGGAGTCAATGAATCCGATCCTTCTATATTTGTTGAAATGAGAAATTCTTTTTATTTCAGAAAGTCTGATTTTAATAATTTCTAAGGATAAAAAAATTCCAGAGGCAAGCAAAGAGACGCCACCAAATTGCACATATTCTTTACCACAACTTTCCAGGTGAAGCGGGGTTCAATGACCCAATTGGCAGAAACCAATAAAACCTTTCAAGAGAGGCCATGTACTCATTGCACAACTCCTCAAGCTCTATTATCTTCCTCGATGAAAGCTTTCAACTGTTTGCAAGCAGAAAGCATGTGCCAGAAAGTATAGCTTTTTTGCTTTACAATGACCAATTCTAGTACATGTGTTATACACACACCAAACAAGGTTAGGTATCTTTTGTTGTATACCACGTACAGTCAAAATGTTGTTCTTGTGCAAGTTTATTTGTGATCATTGAAGAGTAATTGATAAAGCTCGATCAAAGTTTTTATTTTTTGAAATGCAGCTCAACTTGGTGTACTGGCTGCAGTAGCTCACATTTTGAAAAGAAAATTGATATTAATTGTTTGAGTTGGTACATATAGCATTGAAAGAAGTAAATGCACAATACCACAATGCAGTTGTTAATTTCTATTGGTCGGTATGCAACCATATTCTGATTTAAGATCAGCGTAAATAGCTAGGCGTTTAATTAAAATTAAGAAAATTTAATTAGGGATGAGAAGGCCAAATTCGCAACCAAACTGATAAATTACTTGAGGCATATTTATAAAACATTTCACCCTAGCTAACTATAATTTAGCCTGTGTTTATAATTAAACTCAAATTCACTTTGAGTCTTTGGGACATTTTTTTAATTAGAAACAAACTGGCATTTTTTAATTCAGTTATTCTGGTTTAAGTGAATTTGGATTTTAAATAATAACGTTTATGAAAAGTATAACAATGGAGATTAATACTTCAATAAAATGATATATGTTATGTGCGCGTTAGACTGTTAGCTAGTAGCTCTACGTATCTGTAGTTAATTGTATGTCAGATAATATCATGAGAAATATAGTTGCAATCTGAAATACTACATATGCAGAGAATATAAATTATTCATCTAATATCTGTGGGACATATAATGCAGTGAGTAGGTCCATTTAATCCAAACACGCCCTCTATGGTCCCATTCAGTAACCACATCATATTGTCCCAAGAAGAATATTTCACTGTCACATCCTTTTGCACTCAAACATCCAAAAATTACATTTTTTTTTTTCAAAAGAAACAAAAATACAAAATAAAAATAAAGAGCTAATCAAACTTCAACATAAATAGTTTGACATCAATTTGAAATATAAAGCATCCTAAAATAACATTCCTTTTATACAAAATGTGTACATACTTCAAAGTCTATGGCGAAAACCAGCTCAGGAGGGATAGACACGGTAGTAGAGGCAGAAATTTTGAGAAAGAAAGAAAATAGGAGAAAGATAGAATAGGTCTTACAAGGTCAAGAAAAGGTCTTACAAGGTCAAGAACGGAATGACACGGATTTTATAAAAATAAAAATATAAAGGTTAAATAAAAAAATAACGGTGAAGAAAAAGCTCAATCAGGATAGCGTCATTTCAGATCTAAAAGTATTGAAGTTTTAAGCTGAACATTTTTTGGTGAATAATGAGACTCCTGGAAGCGCCGCCTTTGGGATAATTCAGATATTGTAGAACAGCCGGTTTTGAGTGCATAGCTTCCTACAAACAGCAATACCAAAAAAAAAAAAAAAAAATGTTTATTAACATCAGAAGAAACAGAATCTTTATGTAGACAAATTGCCTAGTCCAAAGTACATTACAAAACAAATGCTTATTAGCTTATATATGCTTTGATTTGTGATTCCATGTGATATTCCTTGTAATGTGTGACAGTACAGTTGCTAGACTATTTTGGCCACGACAACCACTCACACGATTCCATGCATGCACATAGATGAAGATGCATGTTTGTTTGTTTTCAGTTGAATACATATGATATGCAAAATAAATTTCGATGAATTGAATAGACAAGGAAATATATATAAATAGTTGTTTCTCCTTCATTTTTTTTTTGTGTGTAATTTGTTTGCACTTACTAGGTATTTGAAGAAACCCATGGAGACTTGCATGTTTTCCATCCGTCGTGCTTAGGGGATAGTAAGATTTCAAGAGAGAGAGAGAGAGAGAGAGAGAGAGAGAGAGAGAGAGAGGGGCAAAGAAAGAGCAAAGGGATGGTAAGATATATAGATGGCGCTGTACAAGGATGTAATACAGATAGCAACCTTGGTAATATATAAGGTTTTACAAGAGAGAGAAGAAACAAAGAGACTTCACATCAAGAGGGAAAAAGTCAATGCCAGAAAGAGTGGAGAGAGAAACAAGGAGGCACAGTGCTCACCTTGTAGAGAGAGAGAGAAGGAAGAAAGAGGTGAGGGAGTAAAAGCCAAGAGATTTGGAGTCAGAGGCAGCAGCTGGGAAATCTTTTGAGGTGAATGGTGGGTAGTGGTGGCATTTAACTGCGTTTGAAGAGTTACCGATATATAATAGGAGATGGTACCGCTCTGTATTTTAAAGTTTAAATATTCGAACCGTTTTATATTTTAATATGAAATATAGAGGGGTTCAATGAGCTGAAATTAACTCTCAGCCGAGCAATTGAAATTTGGTATGTATCTAAAAATAAGAAGTCTGTTTTTGAGATTTGTGTCACAGTTAATAAAGAACGGTATAGATTTAGCAATTATACGTCCAGTAATGGAGGTGATCAGAACTTCCGCAAACTGCTCTGAAACAGAGCTAACCCCACATTATATTTAGTACTATGGCAAAGTCACTGTTATTAGCATTTAGGAGTACTATAAATTAAATAAATTAGTCTTCTGGAATAAGGGAATTATATATTTCATGTTGATATATATTATTTATCAATATTTGGTGCCTTCAGTAGTTGCGATAATTTAAATATATATAATATATACCCTCAATTTTTTGTTATCTTTATCGCTTAAAAAAATAGAAGTAGAACTCAATTTTTTGTTATCTTTATCGCTTAAAAAAATAGAAGTAGAACTAGTAGGGTGTTCTTAAGTTCATCAAGCCATTTTGTGAATTCAACCCTAAAATCTATTGGATTGACTTTAAACAACAAATCTAAATTGTTAAAATCCTTCTACCTTACGAGTAATGTGTCTACATGCTAAAATTTTAAAACTTTAAAATAATTTGTATATAATCAAGTTGTCGAAAGGCGTCTAAAAAATGAATGCATTAAAATTAATTTATAAAGCTTCTAATTTTGACCACTTGACTTTATGCTAAATTAATTCCAAAGTTTAAATTTTGACATGTAAACACATCACTCGTAAGTTAGAAAGATTTCAACGATTTAGATTCGTTGTTAGAAATCAATCGAATAGATTTTAGAGTTGAGTTCACAAAAGAGTTTGGTGAGCTTAAGAGCACCCTAGTTCTAATCCAAAAATAGTATATATTACTCTTGAATCTTGAAATAAAATAAGATTTTATATCTTCGACTCGTTGCTTAGTTTTATTTCAAGTATAATGCAGAAGATGAACTATAATAACGTTTGACATCTAAATTTTGTTGTAGCAAAGCTAGATAAACTTTTCTTAAACAAAAAAAAAAAAAAAAAAAAAAAAAACAGAAATTGGCTCTCATAATTTAGTGGCAACAAAATTGCCTGTATCTTTGCTCAAATTTTTAGATGGTTCGGAGGGGATTTTAATATTATTAATCGTTAGGTATCTCAAAAGAGCCAAAGTTACAAGCACAATGTTTCTCAGTTACCGTGCACAATGATAGAATAGAAGCTGAGAAGACGTGGCAATATATACAATGTATGGTTCGTGCACGAACTTTGATGTCATTTATTTCGTATTAAAATCCTTGCTTTAGTAGATGCATAATTTTGCATGGGTATTAAAGCAAGCGTGAAGCCGTTTATAGGAAGAAAGCAGTAACTAACTTCAAAAGAAATGTTTTAAAAGAAAAAACAAAGCTGTAACCTTTCTCATCTCCATTGTTACGGAAAAATGGAGAATCTTAGCATCAGATAGCAGGGGTGGAATAAAAAAATTGAGATTTAAGAGGCTGGATAAATAAATTTATATAATTTTACATGAGGAAAGATTAATAGTAGTATTTTTTTTTTTTTAAAATTAAAGGATATAAATGAAAAATGAGGTATTATAATTATTATCACTGTAAGTGTTTATTCTATTTATTTTAAGTGATGCAGCGATCATGTATAAACAAATTTATATTATTATCATATGTCACAACTATTATCATAGAATTTATTTGTTTCACCAGTTGTGATTGCACCAACAAGACAATATAAGTTACAGTTTAATTTTAATTTTATAATTTTATTATGCAATACTGATCTTAAAACTTTATTGGATGGTGAATAAATGATGTTTATAAATACTGAATGACAAAAAAAAGTTAAATTATTAAAGACTTGTCAAATGAGTATATTATATAACTGAAAAAGGAAAGTTATTTAGGACTTGACAAAAAAGAACAAAACAAGCTACTTTACCTTGTTCACTGTCTTGCACTAAAATTTCCATTTGCTCTGTCAATAGAACTCGGAAAGCTGATGTTAGTGGAACAAACCATTGAACTGATAAATTACAGTTCAAAATAGTACTGGAGAGAATCAATGAGGGAACAAGTGCCACGGTCTCCTAGAATAAACTCATTAGTCAAAACCAATTAAAGGGGTCACAAAACGAAATTGCTGACCTCTCGATCCTTGGCGAGTGTCTTCTTTTGCCTAAATCACGTAAAAGATTCATAAAGTATTAACTTTTCTTTATTTCTAGGTAGTTGTATTATTTGCAATATAATTAAGTTCTATTTTCTCATGTAATTGGTGTATGATGTGTGCTGATATCATCTCCAACTATGCATGTCACGATTTAGTATGTAATATGGATTAATATTTTCGTTTTCAAAATTGTAGCGGTCGATCCGAACCGTTCAAAATAATTTTCATATAAATATATACTTGCAAACCAAATTTATATATATTTTTTTAAAATTACTATTTTCTAAAATAGATAAAAAAAATTATTGTTTTTTATGGTCCATAATATTCAGATCAAGTGATTTTCTACCTCTGTTAAAAAATAGTACAAAAATTATAAAAAAATATAAAATTCGGTCTGCAAGTATATATGAGGATCATGTTGAACGGTTCAAATTGAACATTAAGATTTTAAAAACAGAAATATTAATATGTATTATGAATCAACCCGTGATATGCATAGTACCATAGATTCACTCTTTTTTTGTTATTTATAATAAAAGTAACAAAACCAAGATTAGTTGCATTTTAGTTTCACACAAGGCAAATTTCTTAATGCAATATTGATATCATATTATAATAGATAAGAGAAAACCAAATTATACATTCTTTTGTGATACGAAGAGATCGTTGTCGCATATAATCATCAGCTAGTTACGATGGAAATAATGCGTGAATTCAGAAGTTGGTTCAATATAAATTATACGACTAATGTAAAATATTCGTTTTAATCCTTTTTATGAAAAGAATTATTTATTTTTCTTCAAATTTTCAAAATTTAACACCCCGTGTAACTTCATTATTGAAATTTGAACGGTGGACTTATATTTTTTTTTCTTTAAAAAAAATACTTGCATTTTAAAAACAAAAACACTTACCATAGTTAGCTAAATATTGCTCTTCATATGAAATACTATAAAATCTCAGTACACATCACTTAAAATTATTTCTGAACTTTATCAATTTTTTCATCCTGCTAAAAAGAAAAATAATAAAATCTAAAATTCTCGGCTACACTGTTAAGAATCAATTCCAACAAAGCAACCATTCAAACCACGTGCAAAAGAAGCCAACGTGCTTAGCCATGGACAAAAAAAACAGCCCCCGCAAAGCTCTGAGCTCGCTTGCTACAAACAAAAAAAAAAAAAAAAAAAAACATGTCCACCGCAACAAGACTCAGTTCCTAAAAAAAATTGTGTTTAAAGCTGCAATTTGGATGATTTTTTGAGAGAAGGCTGCAATTTGTATCTTGATATATGATATAACGGAAACACTTAAGCATCATTACTTTTAACTTTTAAGTGCTCATGAGTCATGAACATTCGTTTTTCTAAATTCAATTTATTTAACAGTAACCTTTACCGAGCGCTCATAACGAGGCACGCTCATCAAACAAAGAATAGAGTCATCTTCAATTTTAGAATAGTAGTTATTCCAACATTTTGTAGAAATAGTAGAATAGTGAGCTATCACACAAAAGACAAATAAAGAATATTGACTATTCGTTAATTCAAACACACCCAAACACCGGATAGTAGTTCGGAATAGTGTTAATCCGAAATAGTAGCTATTCTTCACCTATCCAAATGCACCCTTAAGTATTTTTTTTTTATTCAATACAAGTATGTTAGCTAGTGTGTTGCAAATACGCTTGTCTTGTCAGCCAATGGCCAGAATGCGATGCCTATCAAACATCACATAGATATAAGAAAGCTGTTTTTAATATAAAAGCAAAAATCTTAAGATAGCGCGTTTAATAATTTTGTGATAATATATGCCTTGACCTAATATGACTTTCACAATTTTTTTGTGAAGTCTTTTCCTTTTTTTTTTTTTGCTCTTTTTTTGTTTTTTAGGTAGAGTACCTTAGTACACATCCTCTATTTTATACAGCACATGACAAAAGAATCAAGTTTGAATGCACGCCTGTAAAAAATCAAAATCACAGCCCTAGCAATAAAAGCCACAGTAATTACCACTGCGCACTCTAACATGTGCAGTGGCTTTATCAACGCATGATCCGAATCAGCTTTCTCCTGCAAGGAGAGGTTGCCTTTTTCCTCGCTCCGTGTCTCTCTCTATTTCTTTTTTTCTTTTTCTTTTGATTGAATTTTTTTTTGGCAGAGCGTCTCTCTCTTTCTCTGAGCCAAGACTCAAGAGATTGTCAATTTCTGATGACCAACTTATGTTGCTAGATTTGGAAGGTATTTCACGGGAAAACAATATCCGAATGAAGAAAATAAAAGGGACAAAAAATGATAGAGACCTGTCATAAGTTAAAATTTAACAAGGACTGCTGCTTAGTTTCATTCTAGCAGTATAACTCCACAGCAATATCCACGAAATAGAAGCGACGATTACTGATATCAATGACAATAATATTATTTGGATTGTTTTGCATCTTTGTTTGCACCTGCCAGTACGGTACATGCACCAATTTAAAGATTTCAAGACCAAATATGAACGTCTATTTCAACTACAGTGAATATATTGTCACAGTATGCAATCTGAATTTTTTTGTTTATTGATTTATAAAATGCTTTAACAATGGAGATTAACTGAAAACAGTAGTATTCCAAGAACTAGTTCCATTTTTTTTGCATTACAATAGTAATTAGTAAACTTCTTTCCCCAACTGTATCGTAAGTTAAATTCGTAAATATAAATTTTGAAATGATTAAAACATATTTTGGAGCTATTCTTACCTCTTGCTAGTTGAAAGTGGGAAGATGTGTCCAATGACTCCGACATCTGCTTCTATTTTACTAATTATAAATGTTATTTTTTATGAAGTGCGCTATTAGTTTGACACTTCCTAGCAGATTGCAGAAGGGAACTTTAGCAGACCACACTGACAACATCATATAAAAGTGATAGGCTTTTGTGAGTTTTGTATATTATAAAGGTAAAACAATATCATTACCTAACCTTTTTTGTTTTGTTTTTTCTCCCTTAACAAAATGCACAAGTGTCTAAAGATGCATATCTATGCCTTCATCTAATTAGCATATAGGCTTGAGTAGAACCATCTACTCAGTAAAAACAACATTAACAATATCAGGAAATTTTTCTTTAATGGCAGCTTTGATCCCACTGCCAATAGATTCGGGTCCAACATATTTCACCAAGCAATCCTCGCCATCCACCGAAAGCACCTCCACACTTCCACCGTAATTTTTTATAGCAGGCCTCAGTATTTCCAGATGGTTGTTCACGGCCTAAGATCATAAATCCACATTTTAAATTATACAAAATGAAATGAAGTCAAACGATTATAACTTTTTCAAAGAAGGCCTTTAGTGGAAATTCCTAACAAAACCATTTTGATTAACTGCATGTATTAGTTTATATGGAGGTGATATGACTATACCTCATGCCACTGACTGGTTGCTCAACTTTGATTATACAATGGGAGCTATTGAACTTTTAATTTAAACCAAACAAGTTTACTCCACCCCTCTTGAAAGTTTCTCTTCAATTCTTATTTCAAATTTCCTCGGGATCCTTCACCCATAATTTGTGGCATTAGGTCTAGTTTAGTCACTTGAAAAACAGTGACTTGAAAAAGTGATATGTATGTTTTCAGTCTGCTATTGTAATTAGTAAGTTGCAAAGCTCAGGTCTCTGGCAAATAAAACCCCAGAATGTGTAAACTGGGTTGCAAAGCTTTGATAAGAGGTCCTATTCATGTGCAACTACACTTTATACAACAACACATTGTGGGAATAGTTTTATGACAATAACAAGTAATGGGTAGGTAAAAATAGAAGTACAGAAGAAGTTCTATGGTTAAATGGGCTCATGCTGCAAGTAAAAAATGGTGTAAGAGGTGGTGTAACCCCTAACACCTCCACACTTAGGTCATATTTGTTGCTTATTCTATCTTATTTCTCATATTATACACCTCATTTGGTAGTTCAATTCATGGCTTAAATTAATCTGCTTAGAGGTGTAAGATGTTGGGAAATGAACCTCTGCATATGACAATATGACAATGGATCCTACAGGTAGAGTAAGTGTGTTAATCCACCTGAAGAGGTGGGAGTAACTTATTTCGAATAAACTCTCATCTTACTCCATTTTACTCCTCTTTAACTCGTTTGATCGCTTCAAGTATGGAGTAAGAGGTGGACTCTTACTCCATAACCAAACATGACCTTAAGTTGCAAAAACAAGGAGTACAATAGGAGTAAAATGAAGTAAAATTTGAGTTAATCCAGACTTACTCCACCCCTCCAGGGGAATTAACTTACTCCACTGTCATTGACAGAAATTCATTTCCCAATTTCTTACTCCTCCAGACGGATTAATTTAAACCGTGACTTAAGCTGCCAAATGAGGGGTAAAATAGGAATAAAATGGAGTAAGCAACTTAATCCTCTTTAAATTTAAGTAGCAACCAAACATAACACTAGTGCTGGATAAGTGGTAACTAACCTCAACAGTAGTCTCTGTCGGTAATTCGTTATCAACTTGCTGGATATCTTTGATAGCGTCACCAAATTTCTCCTTCAGCACGCGCTCGATGCCCATCTTCATGGTGGTTGTTGAGCTTGGGCAGCTGCCACATGCTCCTATTTTATTATTAAATAGATGTTATCAATTGTTTGCCACTTTTTTTGCTGATACCATTGTTATATAATTTGATGCAACAAACAATCGTCATAAGAGGCAGAGGTACAAATTCTCTTAATGAGGATCAGCAATACAATTATGTACATTGTAAAGCATATTTCTAGCTTCAATCTATTATTGTAATATTATGGGGTCATACTGAGCTTGTATTTACAAAAAAAACTATACAAAGCAGTTCAAAATGAAGGTCAATTGATTCCCAATGATAGAAAATCCGCCCCTGGTGAGCCAAGTACACTGACCATACAAGCGATTGTTACTTTTATAAGAATGAGAGGGCCTTTAAATATGAGGAGGTACGGAAGAGAACTATCCATCAGAATTTTACATTGCATATCTGACCAGTGTTAAAGGAATAGATTGACACAAGGAACACATAATAGAAAGTATTATCTTAGATAAGAAACTTTTCCCATTAAAATACAGAAATTTAACTAAAAATTAAATGCATGATAGTAGATATGGACCAATTACTTTGACTGAATTCCTTCCTTAATTACGCAAAAGGAGTTGATATATGTAAATTTACCTGCAAATCACTGCTTCTCCAAGTGTAAATTAAATCTTATTCAAAGCAGCAATTTTCAATTATAAGTATATAACAAAGGAAAGCTTCAAAACATACTAATAAACATAGCTCAGTATAGGTAATTGCTACTTTTGACATGCGAAACTTTTGCAATAGTAAGTACTAAATGGATTACAGCAAGTGTTAATTATGAGATTAAATTTTCATAAAATAAAATTTCAATTCAGATAAATATTCAGGTAACATTGTAAAGTCAAAGGTTGAGTCTAGTTGGGAATTGTCAATATTCAACATCAGTATGCTCTATTAGAGCCAGATACATAAACTGGTATTAAGTATTAACATCACCTTGTCCATACAACACCACCGTTACACTGGTAGTAAACTAGAAATGCTACAATGAATAGCCTACTGCAATAAAATCATCTTTGGGTTTGTTCCAATTTTCAAGCAACATAACTATTTTCCATACAGTAAATATATTAGCACATCCGCATTAACATACTTACCACAGAATTACAGCATACCTACAAGAAAAAAAAAAACCAATCAATCCAATGAATTCTTTGTACAGACCTTGAAGCTTGAGGGAGATGATGCCATCCTCAACGGACACCACATCCACGTTCCCGCCATCAGAAATCAGATAAGGTCTGACGTCATCTAACACCCGATCCACGTTCTCCACCGTCAGATCGTACACCTTCGCAGAGTACAATCCCTGCGTTTGGGATCCGTTCGCAGACGATCCCTCAAACGGACTCGTCGGAGCAGCGACAGGGTCGGGAGAGGCGGAGGCGACAGCACGGAGCGCAGTTCGTCCCGTTCTCAAGGAAGCTTTGGGGCGATACTGCGATTGGGAGAGGCGCGAGGGCAGGTGGTGCAGGACACGTGGCGATGACTTGGGGAGGTTAGGTGGTGCACGGTGTGGAGTGAAGAGAGAAGACTCCATTGCTTTGCTAAATTAGTTGGGCTCTGATGAATCGGCACAGCTGGAGGATATGGTAAGATTTTAGTGGGCCGGATGTTATCAGAACGGGATATAATCATGGAATGTTGGGCCTGTGGAAGACGGCCTATAATGGTTTGAAGAGATTAAACTTCATGACAGGCCTAACACACTATTATTTAGGTGCTGTGCGCGAAAGAATATGAAAGAAGACGCAGCAGAGAATCGGAAAAAGCCACGAATCAGCTCCATAATGAACGAAGAATTGCGTTTTGTCAAGCAAGATAATGATAACATTTTCAATACTATGCCAACTACTAACCGCTGCAGTGACTAAACTGATACAAATTAACTAGATTTTAATTAATGAATAACTTTCTCAACTAAACGCTGATAAAATTATCTAAGCACAGTATCCTAAATGCCGAAATTTTTATTAATAAGAATATAAATAAAAAAGAGAGATGTTTCTGTGGATACCAAGTATACAGTACTAAATTTGTTTGAACAAATAAGGGCGGTCCATTAAGTAAGGGTAAAATTGGTATTCCAAGGTGTTATCCGTTAGTCGCTCCCAGCCTCCGTTAGAACTTACGATGAAGGTCAATCGCTCAGCCCCATTCTCTTTCTCAACGAACAGGCTGAGATCAAAGAAACACAGTGACTAAAACCTAAAGGTGACACCTTCATCGTAAGAGCTGAGAACAAAAAAATTGCTGAAATTACTCTCGAAAGTGGTGATAAAGGCGGTGTGCGTGGAGCTCCTGGCGCAGTGCAACGCGCGTAAGGCCAAGGAGTCGAACCTGGCGTGCATCGTTGAGCTACACCGCCTCGCGTGGTTGTCACCTACGTCAATGGAGTGGAGGAGGCGATCAACGCCTCTGCCACCCCCGCCCAGGATATAAGACAACAGATCCTTGACCGTGGCTAACTTCTGGAGACTGAACAGATGTTTTGTGAGGCTGGAAAACCTTGGCCGGTGGTTATACCAATGGAGAAGACTGGTCAAGAGTCTCCTGGAACGAAGGTTTGTGCTTATTTCAATGGTGTTGGTTGGGGCATTTGTCGAACACCTTGTTGGCATACTTAGTTTTCATTTTTTTTAATCATAGAGAGGTCTACTGATATTGGGCTCTATTGAGTAACAGGGTTCTAATTGGGGCTCTAACATAATCAAGGGGCAATTTTTTCTAACACCATGCATGATCTTGTACTTCTCAGGTCTCGCATTGTTATAAACTATAAACCCCTATTTCAATGGTTTTGGTATAACGTGGTTCTGATTTGTTTCAAAAAAAATCTAACACCATGAAGTTTAGAGAAAGGGGGCATTATTAAATGGGTTAATAAGTTTCAGTGCTTAATTTCAAGTTCAATTAGACACATATGATGTCTTATTT
This sequence comes from Carex cristatella, assembly GCA_024447775.1. Lineage (NCBI taxonomy): Eukaryota > Viridiplantae > Streptophyta > Magnoliopsida > Poales > Cyperaceae > Carex > Carex cristatella. Next base: position 2,231,972 of record JAJHPF010000024.1, on the reverse strand, counting down.
TCTGGTGTGTCATTAATTTTTTTTTAAGATTTTCTCCTTGTCTCTTATTATGACTGTTTATAGAGAGCCGATAGCTGATGCGCCCTTCGCCTCGGTAGTCTACTGCTGAACTAGATCTCATGGTTCGTTTTCGACTGAATTTTCATATCTTACTATTCCAGCTTGCTTGGTAGAAAAACACTAATACACACTTACCTTCCATCTATTAATGGTTGTAGCAATCAGTGATATTGCAATCTCGTATTTGTTTTATAAATTGATATTTTGTATAACTTATCATGGACCACAAGTGCAATTTTGCAATCTTGAGAGTTTAAGCTTTAATCTTGGTACCTAACAATATAAAAACCACTATTACTTCTACTTGACGCGAAAACAAGTTGGCATAATGATACCAAAAGAATAAGACATAACAATTATGCACATGGCAGTAGCAATAAGTTTATTTACCAAATAATATAGTTTAAATTTGATTATACCCTAGCTTATTTATGAAGGGGATAATACCATACATTGAAAGATCCATGAGATGTTGAAAACTATTTCTACTTATTGTGGTTTTATTCCACCAATTTTTGTAGGCTAATGAAGTCGGCATTGCATCATTGAGAGAGTATGAAAGGGTTGTTACTATGACCTTTTCAAGCGAAGAAGAAGCTTATGAGTTTTACAACGATTATGCCAAAAAAAAGGGGTTTAGCATAAGGAAGAGCATAATTAAAAAAGACCCAAAGAATGGCACCATTACATTTCGGCGGTTTTATTGCAGCAAATCTGGTTTTCGAGAGAAGAAAAATTTGGATAAGCCAGATCGAAAAAGAGCAGCCTCAGCGCTCTCTCGTTGTGGCTGCCCTGCCATGCTCTGTATCAAACTTGATCCGAAAATTGATAGATGGTGGGTGACAAACTATGTAGATGTTCACAATCACGGTTTAGCAGCTAGTGATACTACTCCTTTCCTCCGATCTCATTGTTCTATTAATGAAGCTCAAAAGGCCGAGATAGTCACTCTTGGCAGCTCAGGTATCCGCAACTGTCAAATATTAGATTACACAGAAAAAATGAGTGGTGGATACGAACACCGTGGTTATCAGTCGAAGAATTTGTATAATTTTACCTCTATGCACGAGCGGTCAGCGATGCTTGCAGATGATGCAGATTCAGTGATAAAGTACTTCAATGAGAGGAAGAAAGCAGATGTAGATTTTTTTTTCAAATATGACACAGAAGAAGGTCATTTGACAAGTCTCTTTTGGGCCGATGCTCAATCAGTGCTCGATTATTCTAGCTTCAGAGATGTAGTTGTCTTTGACAGCACATACCAACTAAATCGGTATAAAATGATAGTCGTTCCTTTTCTAGGTGTCAATCATCATTGGAGCACAATTATTTTTGCATGCGGAATTGTTTCTTGTGAGAATAAGAAATCATACGAATGACTTATTGAAGCATTAATGGAGGCCATGTATCAGGTACGACCCGAAGCTGTAATCACGGATGGTGACCTTGCTATGTGCGAGGCCATTAAATCAATATTACCGGGCACAACACACCGGATATGCACATGGCATATGGGGGAGAACGCAAAAAAGTATATTCGTGATTCAGAAGTCATGCGAATGTTCCACAAGCTAATGAGCAAGGCATACAGTCCTGAAGAATTTGAGAACAAGTGGCAGGAGTTTGATGATAAAGTGAGTAAAAGGTCAAAATCTAAAATGTGGTTGCAGAAGATTTATGCGTCAAAACAATTATGGGCCGGGGCTTTTGTAAAGAAGAAGATGTTCTTAGGAATGTGCACTAATCAGAGAAGCGAAAGTCTCAATTCCAAGATCCACAAGTACATGAATAGTAGGTTGTCTTTGTGTAAGGTTGTACAGCAGCTTGAGCGATGTCTTACGAGCATGCGCACAAAAGAAGCAGAGTTAGATTGCAGAGCATCTCAGACATTTCCAGTTTTAACAACTCCTTTTTGCAATCTCGAGAAATCTGCAGCAAACAACTACACACGAAAAGTCTTTGCTATTGTTCGTGACTAAATTGAAAAGTCAAATGAATTTGTGGTTATTCAAAAACCTGAGAGCAATGCGTCCTCAACGTACATCCTTGCTCCAAAAGGTAAACATGAGAGTCGGATTAATGTGGATTGCTTTGTTTCTGAGGGTAATATTGAAAAACTTACATGTACATGTTACAAATTGGAAGGTGAGAAAATACCATGCAGTCACATGTTTGCTGTATTGATACATTTAGACATCCCGTTCATTCCTCAGTGTTGCATTGAGGAAAGATGGACCAAAACTGCTAAGTCGTTTTTTTCTTCGGATAGAAAGGGTGGGGATTTTCAGATTTCCGAGCAGGTCCAAATGTGCCATGAGCTGACAGAGCTATGCAAACAAATATGCTACGAAGCATTTAAGTCAAGGGCAGAATTTGTAAAAACAAAAGAGTTGTTAAAAGAAGAGCAACAGCGGCTTCATGAAATTGCAAAACGAATCGAGAAGCCAAAGGTGGAAAAGGATGTTGTTTCAAGTGATCAGAAATCACCCCAGAAGATTGGGAACCCAAAACCTGTTGTGACGAAAGGCGCACCTAAAAAGAAGAAGTACGAGAGGATGAAATCTTCACTTGAAGGAAGGAGGAAGAACAAATGTGGACATTGCGGTATGGTAGGCCATAATCGACAAAGATGTCAACTTCTCCAAGCGGTACGTGAAGAATGATTATGTTGTATTAAATTATATTTTATCACCCCACTAAATTTGTATTAATCTTCTCAATTGTGTGCAGGAAAATGATGCTGCCAAGTTTGTTAAGGTTGAACTTGATCCAAGCACTGATTTTACTGGTAAATCGAAAGGTAAGAATTTTCTATTTTTCTCTTTATACTCCAAGTGCTACTTGTGTGAAATGTTAATAAATGACATGAGGCCTATTTCAGATTAAGCTAAGGCTTATTTCAGATTTATGTAGGATTTAGCAAATATGTTATGAGGCTTATTTTTCTTATTTTTGTTATTACAGATGGTGTAGGCATTAAGCCACAATAAAGTGCAGGTTAGTCTTTCAAAATTTCTAATAAAAATATTTTTGTAATCACTTTATTGTGAATATAAGCCAATTACATGAATAAATATTTTGACTTATATATTTTTGTATCTTTTGCATACTTAAAATGAATATATTTGCTAATTAAGTTATATTTTGTTTTACAGTTTGCTTCCTTGAATTGTAAACTAAATCTCCTTCGCAGAGTCATACCGACATAATTTACAAGTTTTCGAGTGATTATATACTGAGTAGTATAGGGATTCATGGATTGACGTTGGAATTGGAATATTGTTGGTGAAATTTGGTAATTAAAATTTCGGTGTAATTCTGGTGAAATCTGGGGTATAATTGAAATATTAAGTTTTTGACTATTTAAGTGTCCATTTCGCAGAAAAAAGTTTACATGATATGCAGCATGTTCTGTCAGTGATCCGTGTGATCGCATCCGATTGGTTCTCTTGTCTCGCTCTCTGTCCTGTGGGTCTAATTAATACAAAATAAAATTAGGCAGCAAATATTTTGGAAAAAATGAAAAAAAATATTCAAATTTTTTAACAGCAATACATATGAATTTTTTTTTGTAAACAACAAGTGCTTTTTGCATTTTTTTTGGGCATTTTTTAACAGCAATACATATGAAAAAAATAAAAAATGAATATTTTGATTTTTTTTTACATCTTATATTGCCAAATAATACTTATGAGTGTCATTGTTATATACTTTCATCATTGCATGTCCATTCAAATTTAGAAAATATTTTCGAACTGTTCGTTTTCACTAGGGAAATCAACAATCGATCTGCATCAAAATCGTTCCAAATCTGATCTAAAATGATCAAGGTACAACATTGAACGTAATCAACATACAAGATCGGAAGTTTTATTATGTATGAGCTTTGATCCAACACGAAATGTTTATGGCCATATGATGCTTCAATTTTCAATCAACTAGATTAATGGGTAACTAAAAATAAAATTTCACCGAACTTTGCTAGAACACAATATATGCAGTGCTCTTTAATTTCAACGGTTCTAATCGACCAACATACAACATATTCCGGTGCATGTTCATTAATTCACGAAACAAGAGTTTATGACTCATGAAACATATACTCTTGTCTTGTTAGCAAATGAAGGCGTGCGACAATAAGTCATTCGTTAATCGATCGGGACCGTTGAAATCAAGGAGCACCGCATTTATTTCCCTACAGCAAATTTTGATGAAGTTTTAATTTTATTTACCCATCCATCAAGATGACGGAATATCGCAACATCGAAGGATTACGAACACTTCACGTTGGATCGAAGTAAGGACGGAACAATTTTTTTTTTCATGTTTGTTTGTTATTTTCCATTCTATATTTTATTTTCTTTCCGTACCTGTTTTTTTTTATATTTTTATTTAATCATTTTTATTTGGAAAATATTTCTAAGTAATTTTTATTCACCGAAAAATTTGTAAATTAGTTTTTTTTTTCAACACAACACAAGAATAGCAAAGAGAGATATTCGAATAATTTTGTATTTTCGTATTGCATTTACAATTTGTCTGTACATTGATTTATTTAGCAATCAATTACAGAGTCAAACAATCGTCAACCTGAAACTAATTTCTGCTCCAATTCCTTTTTTTTTGCGTAAAAAAGCCCTTATACACCATTACATTCAGTAGCATCAGTAGCATACACAGTATTCAAAAATACAAACATACAGCTACATAAATCTCCTGTATCAGTATTCAAATACAGCTACATACATCCCTCACACCAGTATTTAGAAATGAAAAAACACACAGCTATGTAAATCCCTAATAACTGAGTTATGCTTTTTATTTAATAATTGTGTACGAGAACCCTTTGTAGATCCATTCTCCAAGTCGCCCCTTTGGCTGCAAGATTGTCAGCCAAAGCATTTCTGTTCCAATTCAGTTATACTGGAACAGCCTAATCTTCATGATGTTATGTGTCTCTCATGTGCGGGCACAATATGCCTAATACAATACAAGATATCACACACAAGGATTACAAAATTACGACATTTTCGCCTTCGCAAGGATTATTCCAGCAAAAAGGCCTGAAAAATAGTTGGATCCAATGTAAGTACCAAGACATGGACTCCACATCCGCTGCCAAAAAACTGATGTGCGACGAATGTGTCATTATTAATATGGTCCATATCATATTTTAAAAGATAATCCCTAAAAAAAAATCAAGCAATTAACAAAAAATGACCTTCCTAGCACTTAATCCCAATGGTTCATAAAAGGCCATTGGGATTTTCAAATTTTGCTCAACTGTTACCAGCTGCCCTTGAAACCTCCAAGTGGTGCCAGTTTGCTATTTTTAATTTTACTTTACCAATCAATTATCAATAGTGTGAAATCAGTGTCTGACGAACAAAACCACCACTTGTAGACATATAAACTAACCTAGAGCCAAATCTGGGTCAGTGGTGGTAATGTCTGACGCAGGCTGTACATCATCCACTTACATGGCAAGAGCTTTGCTGTAGCAATGCAGCCTCATCATCATGTCATACAATTAGGACCTATTAATAGCAAATACATAAACCATACTAAATCCTTAGCGAAACAATTCACCATCAAGCGATCATCAATTTTACCAAACAAAAAACTTACATGAAGAGGAAGAAGGCGCTAGGAGGCCGTTTAGGCTTGTTCGGGTCCTTCGCAGCCTTGGTGCCCCTCTTCTCGGGCTTAGGCTTCTCGGCTGCCAGAAGATCAAAAGAACGCTAGAAATCTCTTCATTGTGTCACATTTTGAATAGTTGTTAGAAAGAAACAAACCACACACAAAACAATAATCACCTACTTTAATTCTTATTGAGATAGTATAAACAAACATTCAGACAAGAGAGAGAAAGGGAATTCAATTTGTGTTTTTCATTCATCTAAATATTCTGATTACAATAGCATTTATAAGGAATGCTTGATCATAGAGCAGCAGCTAAACTAACTAACCAACTGTAATTAATGCACAACTAACTATTTGTTACAACCAGTACAATCAGTTATTTGGTTACAGCAGCTTTGAGTCTTGGCTGTCTTCTTGTCAGTTTGTACCAGAATACGTATGGGTTTGAATAGTGTTGGTCTGTTGGATAGTACTTCAAAAACCAGTATGCTGACAATAAATTATAAATGTTGTCAGATGTAACTTAAAAACACCTTAAGTTGACCCAGAAACTGTGTGCTCATACCAGTATCTAATATTATACTGGCACCTTTTGACATTTGATTTGAATGCTCTAATCAACACTATGATACCAAAGTTCTCAGCATCTATATATCTCTTCTCTTAAAAAAAAAAAAAAAACAAGGCAGCATCCTCTCATCTCATATTCTTATTGGTCCGAGATGAAAGTGCAATTTGTCTTCCCTTTTCCACTTCCAGCATATATACATTTTTAAAGGAAGTATGTACACAGATTGACAACTCCACTTTCTGAATAGATGATTAGTGTTCGTTAACTTTGGGTTATAAATGATATTGAATGGCACTTAATAACATCTAAAAAATTAACGCAAAAACTGCATGTCCAATAGTAGTATCTACGCAAATTGGCTCCTTATCAACACCAAATATCATCTGGTTGCTCTAATTAACACTGTCAGATATATCAAAATTTTCAAACCTGGTGTATCTCTATTGGTGGCATGTGTGAAGCTACTAATCCAAGGGAGTTTGTACCAGTTTAATAGCCACCTCTTCAGTAGTATGGAGATTAGTACCTGCAAGCAAAAGAACAATAAGATGCGAGAAGCTTCAAAAAATGCAAAAATTTAATTCGAAATTCTTGCATGAAAATCACATACCTAGATAGATCTCTCCAAAGGAGCTGCTACTGATCTTGTGACCGAGCCTATACTTATTTCCCACGCGAGGCTCCATCACCACGAACTAAATGATTGTTTTCACTTACAGAAAAGGAATGAAAATAAGTTATCTCGTCCGATCTAGAAAGATCACAAATCAAATTTACTCCTAATCAAAAGAGAAAACTGAAATCAGATCGGAAGCAGAAGAGGAGTTTAGGTCTAGCGAAAGAAGGGAGCTCTATTTTCAAATGGAGAGAAGGATTAGAGTTTGCTCCACGCACGAAAACCTTCCTCGATCACCACCTCCAGCCAAGAAGGCACGGCGGATACTGACTCTTTGGCTTGGACTAGGGGCCTAGGGCTTCGTTTGAGAGATTGACAATAAAGAGAAAGTGTAAATTACTGTGTTACCCTTCCGAAATTTTCTTCCGTTAAATGTAACGGAGATTATTTGCATGTAAAGTGATCAACTGACCGTTCGATCCGTAACAAATGAACGGCTCAAATTTATTTGTATCCACAGAAGCCTTTGCCATAAAAAAATATCGGTTTTGAGAAGGTTTTGCGTAGAATTTGAAAACTGAGAAAATCGTGATTGTTGATAACGTCCTCTGGACGTGATTGTTGACAACGGCCAAATTAGCGAAATTAGATTAGTGCTAATTAACCCGTTAAAAAAAACACTGTAGCTAGCCGTTATGGACGATAACGGGCAGCTATAGTGTTTTTTTTCGGATTTGAACTGAACTAAACTGAACTAAAAAAAAATTGTAGCTGGCCGTTATTGTCCATAACGGCCAGATTTTTTTTTAAACGCGTTAATTAATGCTAATCATGTTTCGCTAATCTAGCCGTTGTCAACAATTACGTCCAGAGGACGTTGTGAACAATCACGGTTTTCCCAGTTTTCAAATTCTACGCAAAACCTTTCCAAACCGATATTTTTTATTTACATTTTTATTAATAAAAATTTCGGTCCTAAATGCAGCATACAATGCCTCGGTACACACACAGCATATTGTCTAATTAATTAATTGATTTTAAAGCAAAATTTAGCAGGATCTTACCACGAGATTTTTAGCTGTTCGTGGGGTGTCAATGGGTACGATACGGGTAGGGTGGAAGCATTTTCATACCCATATTCACTAAGAGTTGACCTTACCCATACCCTACCCTTACCCGTTAAGAATTTGCCTTACGCTACCCTACCCGTACCCGTTAAGATTAATGGGTAACGAAACAGTAGCGGGTGAATAACGAATAATACTAATATAATTATTTTATTATTTTTACAAATATACTATCAAACTCATCATGTCATATATATGGAATCATAATTACTAATATAAAAGCCCTCTTATCCTACAAATGAAAGGTCCCAAACCTTCTTCATTTCAATTCCGATTTGACCCTCTTTGGTTAGAACAATTTGATTTTGTAAATCTTGTGCCTCAATGGTGGGCAGAACACCAATTATCCCTTCCTGATACAGCATCTAGTTGGCTAAAGAAAATTGGTCATATGAGGAGAAAAATAAAGGGGTGGGCAAAAAACCATTATGGCCGAAAAAAGAAAGAAAAAGTTAGCATACTTACTAGATTACATGACTTAGAGATCATTCAAGAAACTCGGCATTTTACGGAGGTAGAATCTAAGGAATGGTACACTCTTAAAACTAGGCTAGAAGATATTTATTTGGATGAAGAGCTTTATTGGAAACATAGGTCCAAACAACAATGGTTGGAGGAAGGCAATCAAAACTCAAAATTCTTTCATACTATAGTTAATCATTGAAAAAAAAGAATTTAATTAGTAGTTTAGATATCAATGATCAGACATCTTACTCTCTTCCTAGAATCAAAGACCATGTCATTTCGTATTATAAAGATATCTTAGGGAATCCTGGAATTAAATATGCATCTTTAGATAAGAATTTTTGGGAACCTCAAGATTTGGTTACTTCACTTGAAAATCAGTCTTTGGATGCTCCCTTTACATTAGATGAAATTAAACTAGCACTCTTTGAATGTGAACCCAATGGTGCACCAGGTCCGGATGGCCTATCATTCAAATTTTATCAGTTTTTTTGGGAAGTAGTTAAGGATGATCTTTTGACATTATGTCAGCAATTTTATCTCAATAGCCTAAACCTAGACAAATTAAACAAATCCATCATTTGTCTCCTCCCTAGGACCAAAGATGCAAATACTATAAGTAAGTATCGACCAATTAGTCTTATTAATTGTAGTTTTAAACTCATTTCTAAAATTCTGACCCATCGATTAAATCCAGTTATGAACAGAATTATAGATGGCAGCCAATCAGCTTTTTTACAGAACCGTTATATCCTAGATAATGTGGTATTAGGTCAAGAAATAATTCATTATAGTAAGCATCACAAGCAACAAGGAGTGATTATTAAAGTCGATTTCGAAAAGGCTTACGATAAGATTCATTGGGATTACATCTTAGAAGTTCTTAAAAGTAGGGGATTTAGTAATGGTTACGTAGCTCTCAATCATGCATTAAAATAAATGGAGATTTAACTTCCTATTTCTTTTGTAAACGAGGGGTACGACAAGGTGACCCTCTTTCCCCATTCTTGTTTATTTTAGCTTCCGATACACTAAGTAGAATTTTTGCCAAAGGTAGAGAGGCTCAAGTTATTCGAGAATTAGGTCTACCTTGTTTTCATAATCATGCAATCGTCAATTGTCATTATGCCGACAATACCATCCTTTTCTTAGAAGCACAACAATCAATAGTAGAGGCAGCTTGGTGGGCTATGCAAGCCTTTGAGGCTATGTCTGGTATTAAAGTTAATCTAGATAAAACCGAATTATATGGCATTAACACTGACAATGCACATGCTCTTGCTCTTGCTCTTACATTCAAATGCAATATAGCTTCTTTTCCTATCAAATATTTAGGATTACCTCTCCATGATAAAAAAAAAAACTAAGTGTTCAAGATTGGTAATTTTTAGTAGAAAATGTTGAGAAAAGGCTAAATAACTGGAAAGGTAACCTCCTATCGTTAGGAGGCAGGAAGACATTAATTGACTCTATTTTATCTGCTATTCCATTATTTGCATTATCTTTACACAAAATTCCAGCAACATTTCTGAAAGAATTAGATCGTATTCGATGTCGCTTTTTATGGCAGGGTACTGATAAACATAGAAAAAAATATTCATTAGTCAACTGGTCATCCCTCTGTATGACTAAGGAGTATGGAGGATTAGGTATATTAAATGAACGGCATATGAATATCTCTTTGTTGACCCCACCTTTTCTGGTCAATGGAAATCTCTAATCACTTTTGTTTATTACACTGAACCCATACTCCACCCTCTCCATTTTGGGCAACCATCCTCAAATTAAATACTTTAGGTCATCTGAGTACTACCTATTTGCCGGGCACACAATCGCAAGTGAAATTTTGGGAAGATATTTGGTACGGCAATTGTTCACTTGCTATTCTCTATCCACATCTTTATAATATCTGTTGGAATACACATGTTCTTTTAACTGCAGCTGTTAATTCTCAAGGCAAATGTATCTCTTTTAGGAGGAACCTTACAGAGGTTGATCGACAAGATTGGGGCTCTATATTACATATCCTTAGTCATATCTCTTTTACACATTCTCAAGATAGGGTATCTTGGAGATGGGAACCAACAGGCCAATTTTCAGTCAGATCTTTGTATAAAATACTTAATTTTAGAGGAGTAATAGCAAAAAATGTACTGTTATGGTGGTCTGTCCCTATTCCTCATAAAATCCAAATTTTTATGTGGTTAGTGTATCAACATAAAATTTTAACTAGAGATGTACTTCCAACTAAAGGTTGGAAAGGTACCCCAAAATGCAATTTCTGTCCCTCACCTGAAACTGCTGACCACTTATTCGTGAATTGCCCTTTAGTTAGACAAATATGGTTTTGGATGAGAAATAGCCAACAATATTTCGTAATTGGAATTCTATAGAGGATGTAGTCAATTTTGCCCTTTCCTTGGCCAAATATGATCAATTAGCTTTTCTTATAGTTTTTAGTGTTATTTGTTGGACAATGTGGAAACATCGGAATGAAATGTGCTTCCAAAATGTACAACATAAAACTGGGCGACAACTTATTTTTTTGATTATATCTCTTATTCAATATTGGATAGGTAACAAGAAGACCAAGCTACAATCAAAAGAGGGAGCTCGGGAATGTATGCCCACTGAAGAGATGTTGGAGACAGTTCCTCTGCGAGTTTGGGTCCCTGGGGATGATATGCTGGTACCTTCCTAGCCACCTTCCCCTGAATACACAGAATGAAGGATTGCTATGGTCTCACATTTTAGGATTGCAATCTGATGGGTGTTAAGATTTTATGATATATTGTCATGTTCGACTTGTTTTCTATCAGCTGTTAGCTTTTAGTTTGTTCCTTACTCTCATAGTAAGATGATGCATTAGAATGCAATACAAGTTGATTTTTTAGGTTCGACAGTCATAATTGGCAGAGAGAGCGTAGTCTATTTCTACACAGATGGACTGCATTTTTGTAATTTACCTCTGTTTCTTAATGAAGCTGGGCCTAGGCCTTTTTTTACCAAAAAATTACTAATATAAAAATCAAAATATAAATATGCAATCAATTCTAACCAATATTTTTTATAAAGAAAAAAAAAACAAAAAATACAAATATATCTTTTAACAAATTCAAAATTCAATTTGTTAATTAAATAATAAAACATTCAAATAAAAAAGTAATATGTTTAATATAATATTCATCTTACAACAAAATACATATATTTTCTCTCATGGATTAACATTGATACAATAATATGAGAAACATAAAATTGAAAAAATTGAATATAACATTTATACATCTATATGTAATTTATTTTATATAATTACCCGTTACCCAATGAGTACGAAATAGCCTTTACCCGTACCCATACCCATTTAGCTAACGAAAAAAAAAAATCCTTACCCATACCCATACCCAATAAGCTAACGAAAAAAAAACCTTATCCATACCCGTCTTATCGAATACGATACAAGTAGGGTAAACGGGTAAACGGTTTTCATTGACACCCCTAGCTGTTAGTCAACGCAATCTAAATCGATAATTGATAATAGATAACATTAATGCTTAATCACGTATTGTTCAAATTTTCCTAAATAGCGACCTTGTGGGATCCAGACAACCATCTTGCCAACACCGGGCCCAATTATGTAAATTCACCAGCTCCAACCAAATTTTGTCAATTTCCCATGATGTTCTACGCCAGAGACTTTATCAGCAGATCCGTATCCTCTGCTGCACTTTTAGAGTGCAGCATCCGGATGCTGTATTTTCAGACGGTTCAGATTTAATCTCAGCCAGTGAGTGCTCGGATGATGGAGGGGGCAGTATTAATTTTGCTTTAAAATTTGTACAAAAATCTTATTTCGTCCGTCCGATAAAAAATTAACGGACCAGATTAAAAGTGCAGCACTCTGCTGCACTTTAAGGGCCTGTTCGGCTCCGAATTGGGCTGGGGAATGGGCATGGGTTGGAAAAACTTTTGAACTTGATTTTTACTGTTCACGGAGGAAAATGAAAATTCACTCTGAGTGAATTTTCATTTTTCCACGTAAACAATAAAAATCGGAATAACACCGAACAGGACCTAAAAATGCAGCAGAGAATGCAATTCCCTTTATCAACAGCTGAGCACAAAAACTAATGTAACCACTAAAGTGTATTTTCTCATCCACCAACCATGTCTCAGTCAGTCAGTCTCACTAAATTAAATCTGGGCATCGGACCGGAGTCCCTTTTACGGTTCACATTGTCGGTGCTTTCAATTAGGTCAATCATGGGTCCCCTCGCCAAAGAATACTACATTTTGGTTGCTTAGTCCAAAAGTTTATGTAACTAGATCCGAGAGTTCGATTCATTCTAAGAAGTTGATCGAGGGTCGCCCAAAGTTGAAGAGGTAAAAAGTTCCTTTCATTTCTCCTCTACTCTCCTTCGTTATCTTTAATAAAAAATTAATACAGAACAAACATATCTTTTTATTTATTTATTAAAAAGTCTTATAAACTCCAACATTTTTTAAATAGTATTTTAAAAATTAAATATGTATCTTTTCATAGAGAGATGCATCATACTGTACTAAGTTTGTAATTATATCTAAATCACATTCTTAACATAAAACAAACAACAAATTGTTAACACTTATCTTACACCACAACAGATTTTATCATTTTCGAGAATAACTTATAGATGAGTTTATATCTTCCCAAGTAACCAAAAACTTATGTTTAGATCCGACCAATCAGAATTTAGATCAATTCAGAATCAAAATAGAACGTACACGACCTTTAATATGTGTGCGGGACAGTACGGATCTAAACATAAATACCTGTTACCTCAGGTAATATGAATACGATGATAGAGAGTGATAAGTAACTGTCATGAAATTTTTCACAAAAAAAAAAAAAAAAAAAAAAAAAAAAAGATGATAGAGAGTGATATAAGACTTAAGCTTTTGAATGCTGTTCTCAAATACTCGTAAAATAACAGTATTTTTAACAAATTATTTTTGTCCGAGTACTTAGACCTGAAATACTAATTTTGACCTTCTGGGTCAGGATCGGGTGTCACTAATTAGCGCCTCATCCTCACTGACTGCTCATCTGACACACCTACCTCGGGCGCACCGTGAGTCCCCTGCTTCAAATCCTAAATAAAGACGCGCTAATTTTCTCTGCTCTTCGCTCCTCTTTTCTTTTCTCCAACCTAATTCATCAATCGCAACTTTTTGATTGGTGGCGTCGAGAAATGCTCGTGGTTTGAGCTCTAGATCTGTATATCTTTCAATTGCCGACACGGTAGTCTCCACTGTTTCTAATGGAGAACTCTCGACCAATTACTCCTGGTCAGGTGCGAAACTTTTGAGATCTAACCGAACGAGTTACTTTTTACGGATCGTGCATTGTAGTTCACGATCCGAATTGATTTCCTTTCGTTCTGTGCTATTTAGCATCGTGATTTCCTTTTTTTTTTTTTTTGAGGTGGCAGATTTAGCAAGTAAAATAGTTATTTCACAGAAATTTCCAATGGGTAGGGGCCTAAAAAGCGATTTTATTCTTGCTTTCCTGTGTTCTGATATGTTGTAATGCTAAATTCATATGAGTGCTAAATACTAATCGGATTCTATCCATCTTATTACAAATAATTGTGATTTTCGTTCAGAGCGTTCGGCTGATTTTCAATTTGGAGTACTGTAGTGGAAACTTGTAAATTGTTCCTAACATAATGACACTTTCTACTTGAGGCAGGTGTCAGCTTTGCTAGGGTTCATACCAGTCTTTGTTGCGTGGTTATACGCTGAATATTTACAATACACGAAGAATGCAGGTCCTTCCAAAGTGTGAGTGGTTAATTACACACTATCATAGCAATTCTTATTATTCTTGGATTCTGCATTGATTATACCATCCATTTTATTTTCAGCAGGCATTCAGATGTGAACTTAGCTGTACTGGATAAGACATCAGAAAAGGATGGTGAATCTGCTTCTTTAATTGAAGAAGGTCATCAACCTTCATCAATTAAAACCGCTCATAGTTCCTCCTCTACACTCTTCCCTCTACTCAGGTTAGCATTCTTTAATACAAGTACATTGTTCTTTTTTCCTTTTCCATTTGACCTCCCACTTGTACACTGTACAAGCAAGAGTGTCTTTGTTTGGTTTTGTCTGTTGTTGTGCCAAACCCAAATTGACATATTAAACGTTAATAAAACTGGCAAAGGGTGCATATTTGATACTGACAAGTATCAGATACAGCTGTAAATTTCTAATTAGGAAGTGGAGTTTAATGAAAATCACGAAGAAAACACAAAATGATGACATAAGCCATGAAAAAACCAAATTTCTGAATAAAATAATCTCAGACAGACCAGTAACTGGAGAGGGAATTAGTAAGTAATGGTACAGTAAAACTAGATTTTCCATCTTGTAGTTCTATGAGTGTATCATCTTTGGATGTTATTTGCTAATGATATGATTTGTTCAGATTCCTGTGGATGGATGAGGCGTTTCTACTAGAGAATCGGCCGACCTTGAGGGCAATGTAAGTAAATATTAATGTCATGCAATTAGTTGGCATATCTGCTTATATTACTATTATGCGAGTTATGATGATTGGTTTGGGTAAATATTTTCTTTTCAGATCTGAATTTGGTGCATTCATGCTATACTTCTACATATGTGACCGAACAACTCTCCTTGGGGAATCTACGAAGGTACTCTTTTTTATCTCAAAGACGGAAAATTCACTGCCAAGTTTGCATTTGTAGTTATACTGTGGCTATCCACCAATTTAAACTTAGAACCTCATTTAGCCCATAATTCAGAAAGATAAATTCAACAGTCACAGGGAAAGGGTGTTTCATCTGTATCATGATCAGCACTTGTCTAGATGACACTATTGTTGTTTTTATTTATTGGTATTGGTGGTAATGGTAATATATATATTTTCTGGGTGCAGAACTACAACAGGGACCTATTTCTGTTTCTGTACTTTCTCCTGATAATAGTGGCGGCATTGACTTCATTTAAGGTGCATCAAGATAAGTCAGCTTTTACAGGAAAGTCAATACTTTATCTGAACAGACATCAGACTGAGGAATGGAAGGGTTGGATGCAGGTTCTGTTCCCATTCTCATTCCCTCTCCCCCCTCCTCATTATTAGTTGAAGTTTTAACTTGGATTTAGCTAATGGATTCAAGTTCTTACCTGGTCTAATTTTATATGTACATAATCGGAATGTAAGCTAACTGTGGTATGAAAATCTTATTAAGAATTAGTCTGTGCCTTAATTAAATTCAAGTACAAATTGGAGAGTGCTTACTGTTTCAGGGATACTCTGAGTTTAACCACAAGATTTGTCTCTGTCTATCAATTATAGTATAATATTGATTTGTACTGCTTATATGTCATGTAAAACAAGAGTGATTATGTTTTTTAACACTCATCATTTGATATGACACACTTTCCCTTTAATATCGGCTAAGATTCTAATTGAAGGTTCTTTCACATACTTGGATGTCTACAGGCCGCAATGTTCACTCTAATCATGCATTATTGTTGCTTTTACAGGTTTTGTTCTTAATGTACCATTACTTCAATGCAAAGGAGATATACAATGCTATTAGGGTCTTTATAGCTGCATATGTATGGATGACTGGTTTTGGTAACTTCTCATACTATTACGTACGGAAAGATTTCAGCCTTCCAAGGTTCGCTCAGGTGCTTCCACTAACTTCTTTCTCCGTTTCAACTATTTCAGTTTATCCAATCAGAACAAGGGGCTTCCATTTATGGTATCTCAGTAGTCAGAACTGTTATTCCCTATTGGCCCACTTATTATTGTCTTATCGTGTCAGTAGTCAGGGTTGGTTTTTTAGTTTTGTTTTGTTGTATTCAGGTAAGAGAATTTTACCACAGAAAAGATAATGCCATAGAATTTCTGTAAGGCTCAATAGTAAACGTTTTACCTGATGGGAAGGGAAAATCTTCAATTAAAAAATCCAGGGCCAAGTAAAACCAGCTGATCTGGTACTAGTCCTGTTTTGGTATGGTCATTTACACAGGGTACAGGCAGCTCATGTACTCTATAGTACCATCTGCTATATAGTAGATCCATTATTTTATGGTCTGCAAAATTTTCTTTGTTTGCATGTTTTCTTCATTAAGTTGTAAAATTATGGTAATTTCAATTATCATTTTTATCTTACTATGTCAAAGGATCTCTAACATATTTACTATGAATATGCAGATGATGTGGCGCCTTAATTTCCTGGTGACGTTTTGTTGCATAGTTCTTAATAATGACTACATGCTATATTATATCTGCCCCATGCACACTCTATTCACCCTCATGGTCTATGGTGCGCTTGGTCTATTCAATAAATATAATGAGAGGGGTTCAGTGATTGCTTTCAAAATGGCCGCATGTTTTTTGGTGGTTATTCTCATTTGGGAGGTTCCTAAAGTCTTTGAAATATTATGGAGCCCATTGACATTCCTTGTAGGTTGGTACTTTTATCATTTCTTGACTGATATTATGGAGCCCATTCACATTCCTTTTGTCTTTGGAATATTGTTCTTGAAATTTTAAATTCCATATTTTCAAGTTATCGTTTCTTCAATGGCCTTGCTCATACAATATGCATGCTTGGTTCCATTTGAGAAGGCAGCGTATATGCAAATATTATATTGCTTTTCCCAAAAACAACAAAGAAAATATTGTTGTTGAGGTATGTGCTGTTCCCTCATAAAATTAATCAGAAATGCTCAAAATCAGAAAAAGAACTTTCAAACAGTTAAACAAAGTGCATTTTATAGGTATAGTATATGCAGATCATAGTATAATAAAGGTACAACTGAGAAATGCTCTTTACTTAATTTTTCTATTTCTGTACTGCACAAATGCAGGGTATAAAGATGCAGACCCATCAAAAGCTAACTTGCCTCTGTTGCATGAGTGGCACTTCAGATCAGGGCTTGATCGTTACATTTGGATTGTTGGAATGATCTATGCCTATTACCATCCCACTGTGAGTTTCTCCCATGTTTTCCAGATATACACAGTGAATCTAAAAAATATTAACAACAAGAGAAATAAGGAGGAAAGACAGAGATTTGAAGAATTTACACTGAAGTTTGTGGTTTATGAAACAGGTTGAGAAGTTGATGGAGAAACTTGAAGAATCAGAAACAAAAGTCAGAATTTCAATTAAGACATTTGTTGTGACAGTTTCTCTTGTGGTACTTCTTTAACTCAGTATAAAGTATTATCAACTTCATGCATTCATATATTGTACTAATTATTGTATGTATTTTCTTAGGTTGGGTATCTATGGTATGAGTACATTTATAAGCTAGATAGAATTACTTACAATAAGTACCATCCCTACACATCTTGGATTCCAATTACGTAAGCATTCCTCTCTCTCTCCACTCCCCCCCCCCCACTGTGCTTTTTTGGTATTCTGTACTTTTGGCCTAGGTGAACTATGGATTTTAGGATTTGATTTATTATTTTTGTTTTGGAAAACAATAAAGGGTCTATATCTGTTTGCGGAATTTCACACAGCAATTAAGGAGTTGCTCGCTGACACTTTTTGCGTAAGTTTCCATAGCTTTACATAATTCCTTATTTTTAGTTAAGTTTGTTTTCACAAGATTGCCAAACATGGTAACTTTTTTCATTTCATTAGATGGCTTGGCAAGATAACACTGGAGACGTACATATCTCAGATCCATATCTGGCTGAGGTAAAATTCTAAAGCTTCAGTTTTTGTACGTTGCCTCTTAATTGTCATTTTGTATTTCCTGAGGATTTTTTTTTAATTTATCTTTCTGTATTATGTTTTCAGGTCTGATGTGCCAAATGGCCAGCCAAAGTGGTTGCTCTCGATTATTCCTGGTTACCCAATGCTCAACTTCATGCTTACTACTGCCATTTATGTTGCGGTATGTGGACCTCATACTTGGTAACGGAATTATAGGAAAATGATTTGACTGTTAACATACTTGAGTCTGGTTCTCTGCTAGGTCCTCGTAACAGAACTGCAGTAATTGCATTGAGAATTGTAGTACAATACATTTAAGAAATCTTGGAATGTGCACTTTGCTAAACTTGAGATGACGGCACAGAACCTGAAAATAAAATAAAAATAAAAAAAGCATGGTATCTGCTTCATATACCTCTAGCCATTATAAAGGGATAGGATTCTTTGCACTTGTTTGACAATCTTAAAAATGCAATCCAGACTGTTGGATTTCCCCAAATCAAGCAGCCACGATTAAAACCTACTTTTAATTTAGCTGGTTCTGTCACTCATGTGACTCTCGCTCCTCTCTCCTTTCTCTCTCCTTTAGCTTGCATTGCAGACACTGATTAATTATCCTGTTCTCTCATGAACTTGTTGCCTCTAAACCTTGAACTCATCTTTAAAGCTTCCTTGGAACCATTAAGTACTGTGTTCTACTGTTCTTTTTTATGGCAAAAAAACAATTTTACTTGTACAAAAAAGTGCATTTGGAGGAAGCTCCAATTTTTTAGATTATATCATTATAGTCAAGTTTTTCTCCATTGTTGTAGAAGTCCCTCATATACCATTGGAAGTCTTGATTTTCCTGAAAATTCCTTTTTGTGCTTTAATTTTTTATTTTAGTCTGTTTATATCATATCAAGACTTTTTCTGGAGTAGCAGTCTAAAAGACTACTATTTAATTTAGATTATTGCAGGATATAAATATCTACAGCATGCGATGAATATAGAGCATCCAAATTTCCATGTCTAATACACCCTAAACATAAACTATCTTTTATAACAAAGCTCTCTAGCCGTATTTTAACCAGTTCTGAGTGTCTCTAGTGATCTTCTCTGCTGTTAAATTCTGTGGCTTGTTCCTTTTTTGGAAAATTCTTGTGTTTCTTTCCTTCCATATGTTCCAAGTGACCGCTATAACAAAGGTCTCCCAGGTATCTTTACTGAGGGTTGTAGAGTCTGTGGAGTCACAGTTTTTACCGTTTCTGGAGGTCTGTGGAGAATAATAGTTTGGGATATCAGGTTGCAGTTTGTACCAGATGTGTTCCCCACCAGTCAAAGTTAGTTTATTTATTTATCCAGTCACCTTAGAAATGTGTACAAGATAGATGCTTCCAAGTAAACTTAGGGAGGAAAAAAATTCTTCTGTACTAATTAGCTCTCCCTTCCCAAGACGACCAATTACATTGGTTGGATGATTTTTAAGAGAAGCTTGATCACTATTCAATAATATTATAAACAATTTAACCAAAAAATTTAGAACTTGGAGAGAGATGAAGTGGTAAGCAATGAGTGGGTGGTTTGAATTACAAATTTGGAGAGTTCTGTAGCTCTAATGTGTCGATGGACAGGTCTGATGCACAATGGAACTGTCTGGTGTCAAACATTGCTGGTTGAGAGAGAGAAAGAGAGAGATGAGAACAAAGAAAATAACAGTTAGAAGGAAAGACACTAACAAAATTATCTTAAGAGGTGAAAAATAATTAAGAGAGAGAAATCACATATGTCATCAGATCAGGCTGGCAATAGAAAATGGTTTAATCAGTACCGTTAGATATGAACAAATCTAGTGTTTCAGATTGCATTGTCAAGAGACATTTTTCCTATTATAAATACTTCCTGAGTTACCCCTCTTTTTCACTTGCTCTGATAAAGAATGAGATGGGCGACGCATATCTTGACATTTCGTTCATCATAGGGTAAGGAGGATGTCACTTATCTGGGGTCGAAGTTAGAAGGAAATTAAGGGATAATATTTATCTTTTGAAGGGGTAATTGCATGAAATGTATTGCTGAAACATTAATCCTAGGTCCTGATGATTTGTTAATTTGCTTATGCAGGTGTCACACAGGCTATTTGAGTTGACAAACACACTAAAAGTGGCCTTTCTGCCTAGCAGAGACAACAAGCGCCTTACTCATAACTGTGTTATTGGAATTGCTCTCTCGGGTGCACTTTATATCTTGTCATTGATCATAGTCAGCATACCAGCAATGCTAGTTTAAATCAATCCTCAAATTTTTGATGGGCATTTGTTCATTCATTTATTTCCACGTGGAAAAATGGCAAAAAGAAGCATTTTTACTTTGTTGGATGGGGGTAGAATGAATGGTTGAAATAATTAGTAGGCTTGAAAAGCAATAGTAGACTCAGTACCTAGGTGAAATGTTGACGTGTAGATAAGCAAGGAGATATTTGCATCTCTTGCTGTTCGTTTTTTTCAGTTGATAGGTTAGTTTTGTTTCCGAAATGAGTGATGGTAGATGGGTTAAATACTAAAATTGTGTATTGGAATACAAGAATTGAAAAAAGAAGAAGGTAGATTTATTGTTCTAAGTAATATAACTGTATCTTTGTTCATATTTTTTGATAATGCATTTACTGGGACCAAAGCTGAAAGCTCATTCCTGTGTCCGTTTTTCCTTGTGTCCGTTTTTCCTTAGAATAATTATATACAACTCCTCATTTCCACCCCCTTTATCTCCAGTCTTATAAAAGGAAAGTCGCTAATTATTTAGTCTTTTAGTGGAGGATATGGAAGGACAATATTTTTTTCCTGTTGGACGCCAATGATTAATATTACAATTAACAAAGTTAAATACTAGATCGATGCACGGTAAATACACTAAAGACTAAAGTTAAATACTGTAAAAAATTTAAACCATCAAATTGTCGGTAACTAATTTTTTTTTGTCTTTTAGTGAGGAGATATGAAGAGATAATGGTGCGGGGACAATATTTACAGATTGATACCAATATATGTTAGACATTATTACCATTATCTCTAATTGTTAAATACTCATATTTGAAGGGATAAATACTTATTACTAAAAATGTTAAATACTCCAATTTTTAGCGATAAATACTTCTAATTATATTTCATACATTAATACTATTATAACTAATTGTTCAATACTCCAATTCTTAGGGATAAATACTTCTAACTAAATTTTTAAATACTAACATTTCTAAAGTTAAATACTGATGTGTGGGGACGATACCAAATTATTTTGTTATTTTTGCAAAGACAGATTGTGTCGCTTTTGGACACAGACAATTAATACTCCAATGAATAGAGTTAAATACTTGTTCGATGCACTATTAATACACTAAAGATTGAAGTTAAATATTGCAGAAAATTTAAACCATCAAATGTTGGAACCTAATTTTTTTTGTCTTTTAGTGCGGGGACGTGGGGACAGATATGTTATTTTTTGCAGGGACAGAAATTGTTTCACTGTTGGACAAACGGTTAATACTGCAATGAATAAAGTTAAATACTTGTTCGATGCACTGTAAATACACTACAAATAGATGTTAAATACTGATGGAAATTTAAATACCCAAACTGTCGGAACCAGACTTTTTTGTTTTTTAGTGCGGGGATATGGGAAGATGGTGGTGCGGGGACAACATTTTTCGTTGCTGGATGCTGATGGTTAATACTACAATGAACGAAATTAAATACTAGATCGATGCACGGTAAATACACTAAAGATTAAAGTTAAATACTGCAGAAAATTTAAACTATCAAATTGTTGATAACTAATTTTTTTTTTGTCTTTTAGTGGGGGTATTGGGGAGATAGTAGTGCGGGGACAATTATCTGGGTTCTTTTCCTTATTAGTGTGGAATATGAAACACAGCTTGCACGGTAAATACATCCTTGTAAGAAATTCGTGGAATATGAAATTATCACGCACCAAACCATAACTAAATAAACACAGCTTCCAAATATTAGTGTGGCTGAGTGAGAAATTATTCTCATATGTTAATCTTTTACAATCGAATGTGTGTTGTCTTAGATATGTTTCCGTACATTTTTTTCAAAGTGACAAAGACAAGTCAATCCTAAAATGTGAATGACAATAGTAGAAGTGCATTATAGTTGGAAAAATGTGAATGGCAATTTTACTTACATTTGAATGTTAAGTGCCGTGTGCATTCCAATTTAAAGAAGTGCTAGTAACTTGGAGTTGCGGCGCCGCAACCATTTTTTTAATGTTGCCTGATGATGTCAGGTTTCTCCCTCCCCCTTTTTTCCCTGTTGTGTCTCGCCTTGTTCTTAGGTTTGTTCTTTTCGATGATGTAAATAACATGTTTTTAGTTTAGTTTAGTCCGGAGAAAAAGAGATGTAAGAATGGTTACAACTGTGATTATGGTGATTATGGGGATTATGGAGATGTTTGACCATTTTAATTAGGTACTTGAGCTAAATCATCATTTTTACTTGAGCTAATTCAGTCTGATATTAACTATGGTGATTAATTAGACCGTTGACAGCTTGCAACCATCACTTTTAACTAACCCACCAAATTTACTTGCATGCCTTAGAAGAAAGATACACACATGATTAGAAAACATCAATGGACTAAGAAAAATATGAGGAGAACATTTAGTTAATTCTACTACCAGTAGTACATGGTCAATTGATATTTAGTTAAAAACGTACTCTTGGTAGTAAGGACAACCTTTTGAATTACACAGGATTTGAAGTATTTGTTGGTATCATTGTTCGTGACAGTTCTATGTTATAATTTAACTCCATCTGTGTAGTCGGAAAATAACAGGATTTTATTGTATCACCCTGAAACATTTTTAAGAAAAGTAATGAGAAAAAAGGAAAAACATAAAAGGCACGAGACCAATCAGGTATATATCTGTTAAAAGAGGAGGGTCCAAATTTTTCATGTCATGGACTGTCAATACATACCATCTGATTTTAAACACCATCCCCTCTCTGGAACTTTAGAAAAGTCCAATCTACACTCTGTATCTTACCCTATCCCCAATAATATAGTTGGAAAGGAGGGGCAGTTATGGGATTCAGAATTAATTATGGTCTTCCAAATGACTCAAGAGACTCCTTGAAATGTCACTTGACAGGGTATACTCCATTATTTTGAGGTTCTACAGGGCTATGCAAGAAAATTAAGCTGAATCATTAAAAAAATGGCCAAATTGAGATGAGATAATGTAGCAGACTAACATCAAGGATTGCAATAATGGAAACATTTGTAGGGCTATACAGCATCCGAACAACCCGAGCGCCCAATGTCAATAGAAGATATCTTGCTTCATGTTAGGCAATCAAATTCTGCAGAACAAAGTTTTGACCAAATCAGAAGAAAAATGACCAAAAAAAAATAAAAAATAAAAAAATATATCTGAAAAGAATGACAAAAATGGAGGTTCAATTTTTGCAACGTAAATGTTATAGGTCAATTTTATAATTCCATACTTTTTTTCTTTTTTAAATTTTTTTGATCAATCAGATAGCAATACAGTACCAGCCATGTTTTTAGTTTGGTTCATGTTTTATTGACTTTTGTGGCTGAATTTGTGGCTCAGTAAAGTGTTGATGTAAATTCCAACCGAAGTTTTAATACAAAAAGGTACATACGTATACCCTCATACTATCAGCAATGCTTGCAAAAATGAGGAGGTTAAGTGGTAGATTGTATTCGTTAAGTCATTGATTTGTCAGCATAACAGAGGAAAGCTAACTGATAGAATCCTCATGCAATTACACCAGAAATTAAGCTATGAAAAACTCTCATAAAAATTAAAAATTATAAACCAGTAAAGGATTTGCTTACCGATGTCATAGGTCCCAACGGTGACTGCCACAATGGTTTGAGAGGACTTGAACGCCGTGTAGTGATTCTGCCCGCGGGCCACGTGGTGCAGATCCAGATGTTGCACCCTCATCCATTCCATCATTTCTCCTTTTTGCTAGATGGATTTCACAGCAGATCAAAATCAAGCTTTCATTGGAGTTTCTTTTTAATTTATTTTTGGGGTTTTTTTTATTATGTACTTAATTTTTGTTTTTTATAGAGGGTATAATGTTATAATATGCATGAATAATAGAGAAACTAAAAGGAATTGGTAAACTGTTACTATTAAGGGCAGTTTAGGAAATTTTTCCAGTTAAAAAATATAAATATCAAACAGTTCTGAATCTATGCTTGAAATTTGAACTATATGCAGAACATATATAGATGTATATATTTTTCATTTTTTATAAATATTTGTGAAACAATAGAGTAAGAAGAATAATCATACTTACATTTAGAGCACCATGCCAATTGCTCATATTTTTATTCGGACTACTTCTCATTGTGTGTTTGCTTAGCTTTATGATACATTTTGTCACCATGGTAGTGAATTCATCATAGTCAATTCGCTCTTCCTGTCCAAAAAAAGAAAACTGTTAAAAATAAACAAATGAAGAACTATACATAACACTGGGGCGGAGCCAGACTTTCAAACTATGGGGGTCAAACATGAATAGGAGTGAATGGGGGTCAAGTATATAAAAATTTTCTATTACGAATGGGGGTCAATTTCACCTTATTCATATATTTTAGTTTAAATTTATTAAAAAAGGCATTTACACTACAGTTATATATTGTTTTGCCCCAATAATCCCTAATTAACATCAGCAATTGTGGGAAAAATAACTAAACAAAGTTTACACTACGAGGCATAGGCATATTCTGACGGGATTAACAGGAATGAACAGGAGTGAAGTCTTAAAGCAAAAATAGGGCAATTAAATTAAAAAAGGGACCTTAAATATCCATCCCTAAATGACTGCAATGCTCTAAAGGGAGGGGTAAAATTTAATTTTAAAGAAGAAAACTGTTGCTCTCAAAATCAGAAATCGCACTTGCTGGGCACTATAAATCTTAAATTGTTCATCATAAAAGGAAAATTTTGGCAAGAGGAAGAAATTATCAATTCAAATGACAATTAATTTTGTTGAGAAAATATTCTGTTGAGAAATGGTGAGATGGATGTAAAAATCATAAACTTGAGAGAAATCTTACCACCAGAAGTGAGAAGCTTCGATCACAGACTCACAGGGAAGAGCACATCTCTAAACCATGATTTAGCATATTACTAAAGACCCTTAGTGCTTCTTTTGCATTTTCATGATATGTGTAATTAGAAATCAGGGTAATCTAAGAAGCCACATTTCTAAGCGGCATTTCATCAAACAGGTTGTGTGTGTTCAAGTGATAGGCAAATCTGGAGGACACATTAATCAGGTTGTCTGCTATGTAAGTGTCAGAACATATGCCTACTTTAATCAGGTGACAATGGAGTACATATTGATAAGGTGAGAATGGAGACATATTAATAAGGTTGCTCTTCATTCAAAAATGCTTGTCATAGAGTTAGTTGCAAGTAGATTGTAATGATATTTAATCCCTGACATTGATTAGAACTTCCAAGATAGAAAGATGAAAGAAATATGTGAAGGAGGTTAGCGAATGAGGAAGAAGCGACTGAAAACCTGAATTGCCAAGAGATTAGCAGCAGGAGAGTGGGAAAAGTGAAGACAACGTCACCAAGAGAGGAAATTGGCGGCAGAGAGCAGCGAGGGAGGTCGCCGAGAACATAGCAAATAACACGTAGGGGGGCAGGTGGCGAGCGGAGAAGAGAAGAGGAGGACGCCTGGCACAATAGACGAATTCATCATGGGGAAATGTTAAATTCGTGTGATGATGAGAGCTGACGTAAGTTGAAAATAATCCGATCCATCCATATCTTATCAGACGGTAGACAGAAGGGGTGGCACTGTTCATTGCTGGCGTCACAGGCATCCAAAATTTAGGTATTATAATATAATATATTGTAGACCTAACAAGCGTGCATTCGATGTTAGTTTTGTATTTTTGAAAGTGATTAAGTTTATGAATTTGTTGTTATATACATTTTGTTTCATGAGTTTTATGTTTATATTTATAAGTGTTCAAAAAAATATTTTTAGCATTAAACTATATAACTCTATATAATAACAAATATAAATATTTAAAATGTTCACAAACTTGATCATTAGCATGGAATACGGATATACCATGATATATTTGTCATGCGATTAAATTACATTGTAGTTATATAAATATTGATAAAAAATTTATCATTTAATAACTTGAGTATGTGTAATGTTTTATATATTGAACAAACTTAACGAATGAAAATATTATATGGATTATGTTAGTGTCATTAATATTTTTATTATGTATCATAATTCTTAGATATGAGATATATCTCTTTCACATGAGAAATATATAATGTAATTAATCTTAAAAACTACTTATTATTAGTGGTGATAAAAATATTAGTTCCTTGTTTATAACTTGTGCGGGAGAAAGTCATATGTCAATAGTACCATTGCCCCTCATTTATAACGAGTAATAATATTTTACGAGTCCCTTGGTAAAGTATAATTATAATGCATGTAATATAACTGAAGTGCAGTTATATATTAATAATTTATAATGCATGTAATATCATGTGTAAAGGAATAGACACAAGTAATGTTATTTATATCATTACTTTAAATGATTGTGTATTGTAAAATGATACTTTATATCTATGATATTTGGATAACTATAATGTATAACTAGAAAACCACTAATAGTTTATAATAATAAAATATTATTATGTCATTGCAAACATAACATAGATTCTCTATATATGTGACACCAAGTGAACAAGAAACAAGATGAATATTTTGTTTATATGATGTATATTGTTTCATATGATATGGAATAAAATACATGTAATAAAATGTTAAATATCAAGATTACTTATAACGAAGATAAATTTACGAGAAATGTGCATATATATTATTTTGTATAATGTGGTGCACATTATATAATATAATATACATAACAGATAAATATAATAATGTGCACAACATTATTATAACATAAATTTATTGAAGCTCAAAATTAATAGAAGTTGAAGATGGCATTGTAGCAGTTACTAGTAACGGTTAGTATTTGACTCTTTTATTAAGGAAAATTATATTATAAAGGTTTAACAAAAGAGAGGTTGAGAGGGTTTTCATTAAGCAATTTTATGAAAATTTCTTCATTATCTTCCTTTCTCCTAGCTGCCGCCACTTTTTCTTCTTATATTATTAGTCTTTCTATTGAAAAATTATTAGAAGAACAAGAAAAGTTATTAACTAAATTCTAAATTTAAATTAGATTAAGATCTCTAGCAAGATCTTTCTAATTCTTGAACTAACTAGAAGACCATTTCGACAAACAAAAATATTTAAGAGATCTAGAAGAGAATACAATTTTTCTCTATTTAAGAAATTGACATTTGGTAGAAGTTATTCAAATATCCTTTAGTAAATAGATTTGTGATGAATGAATGAGTAGATAATTATTGGTGCATATGAATTACTTGAATAAAATTAGCATAATAAAGTAGGTCCATAAATACATGTAAAAGAGTAAAAAAATATTTAAATTTTACCATAACAAAATCCTTCAAATGGGCTCACAACTTAGCTTAACAAGGCAGTTACGGTCTTAGGGAGATGTGCCTTGTGGCAGTTTCAGCGGGTGTGTATCCTCTGAGATATCTCAATTTTTGCATGACCGACGTGTCTGGTGCCCATTCGGGGAACCATAGAGGGACAGTATTATTTGAGCTTTGAGATTCGTGGCGAATGTATTTGATCGATTGAGATATTCCAAAAAGTCACGAATTCGTTTCGGCTGGATGCAACATCAAAAATAGGATGTTGCTTTCGGTGCTCGGACGTTATCTTGATTGCAGCGAATATGCTGGCTCGCATTAAGTGGGGTGAGTTCCATGGCAATTAGCCATAGCTAATGATGAAAGATTTTCTGGGGTTTTCGGGGAACCTTTTATTTTTCTCGGGACAGTTTGATGTGGTTTCATTTGATGAAACAGGTATCAGATACATTTCTTCAAAAAGATTAAAAAGAAAGACCAGCATGCTTTTATTTAAATAAGTGCGTTTATCCATATGTCATGTACTCATAAAAAGTCAAGTTCAAAATACTGGCGTTAACTGTCTTATTACAAGTGTTTATGCAAATATAAATGTGCGTTTAACCCAATCTAGTTTCTAAATTCATACAAGTTGCTATCCAAAAATATTGTAAACAAAAAGTACATAAAAGGTTGCAAGTACCGCTACTACTAGCATTTTGTCTTCAAAACCTTGGTACTTCACGGAATGAGGAGTATTTTTACAGCATATGGAAGTCACATACAATTCCAATGTTAGTTCAAACCACGAATGGAGAAACCAAAACTGACAATTCTTCTTTTTTTCATTATGAAGCTAAATACTACTGAGATTTTACAACATTCTTTGTGAATTCAATAAAAGTCTATCAAAAATTCACAATCTTGAATACAGTTACGGTAGCAGGAAAAAGAGGAAATATATTTAGTAATAAATGATACAACTGATATCTCTAGGTTTATTGATAAGTAACTCTCAGGAGCCCCAGGCCTCTTATCTCCAAGTATAAAGCTTATCACGGCCGAACCAACCACTAATTACTACTACAACAGTTCAAAAGATGGGAGGCATAATTACTGCATCTGAATAAAACTACAGCTATCTTCTGCTTTTGCTCTCTCCCTTCTCTCTCTCACGTTTATTGTACAGCCTCTCGAGAACACGCTTGGCTTCACAGTTGGGGAAGTTGCTCAGGTCATAGTAATGTGGAGCTATGTCTATTAGCCTGTAACAAATATTTTAATTTTCATTATCATAAAAAAAAAACACATCTCCTGTTAAATTTTGCTGATGAAAAAAAAAAAAGTGTGCAGATAACAGAACATACCACTCTCCCTTGATATCGGTCACAGTCCGGATGAAATTTCGGCTGGTGAGTACATACTCATTGTAGATGACCCACTCCGGCTTATGATCCATACAGTTTGACGGATGCAGATGTACCACCTGCTCACAAGTATAAATCAACATTAGCACAAAAGCCAGATGTGCCTCATTACCATTTGGTAAAATCCTTTTTCATTTAGCATTACAGATTACTAGTCTAGTTGGTCTTTTTGGTTGATCAGATCAAAGCCATACTCGCCAAATGCCAATATGATGTATATTTATAGCCCACTCAATGTCATCAGATATTGCAATTCAATTGTTCTCTTCCTCAGTAATTCAATGGTAAACCGTATTAATGATTAGCTAAATCATCTCAGAAGGATTAGAACTGACAGTCAGCATGTATATCAACCAAATTCTATTTAGAAAGTCATGATAAATTTAACTATAACAAGTATGTGAGGTCTAAACGTATGAACCCGTAATATTCTCCCAAAAGATGTAAATTCAAATCTATGGCTCTAAACAAGTGAAATCTTAGCTCGACTCTGCTTGAAGCCAGCTCACTGTACTTCAGATGTAATGGGAACAAAGCGTGGAGCTGCCAGATGAAGGCAAGGGAGGCGTTGAGTATGCTTGTCTGTGGCCGCCGAGACATGGAGGCTAAAGTGAAGGTATGGAGAGGTGTGACAAGCCTGAGTCTGGGGCTGGAGGGAGTAGAGGCAGAAAGGATAGGAAGTGTTGGGAATTGAGAGTGACAAATGAGTGCATTTATTGCTATAAAATCAATGGTTAAGATCTATTGTAGCAGAATACTTGCCTAAAAATTTATTTGGCGGTATTAGTTGGGCTTGGATTGCTAATAATCCTAATGAAGGTTCAAAACTGGGGGTATAGGAGAGACTAATGTAACAGGTTTATGATCTACAATGAGCTGATAACAAGTCGTATGTCAAATCAAATCGACCATTACAAGAGCATTTTTTCTAGCACAGTATCTATCTCCCTCCAGTCTCCACCTTAGAAGAATTATATTTATTTTGCTCAAGGTTGACCCAGAATTCACAAAGGCATAGGAAACGAGGACAAGGTGGAGGTAGGTAGATAGATAGAGAGAGAGGGGGAGAGAGAGAGAGAGACTTGGTAGCCTCTGCCAAGATTTCAGGAAAAAAAAAAAGAGATAGAGAGGGCTTGCCTTGCTCATGTGTGGCTCGTGCTACTGCTTTACTGCCAAAATGATGAATTGTAATATCATATCATCCTATTAGGGGGCATTTGAGGGAATATAATAGAATACATCCGAACACAATTCAAATTTCTTGGATCCATTTGCAGGTATGAACACACAACATTATTCTGTCATGCAAATTGCAAACAGTACCACAGAATGGATTATTATTTTTGTTCCAGAACAAAAGTATATCCTGTGAGTTCAATTTTGGGCAAATGAACCCATTAAGCATATTTCTGTGAATCGAATAGCAAACAGTACCAAGGAATGTAATTTATTCCTGCTCTAGAACAAACTAAATCCTATGTGGCCGTTCAGCAACAAAAGAAGGATTAAATCTCAATCCGTGCTAACAAGCTCATGTTTGATCGTCTTAATTAGATATATCTAAGGAAGCTTAATCCAGGGGTAGAGGTTCCTTAAAACCCAGGCAGGGATTAAGGTTTCGGACAAAATGAGGCTAAAGGAGGGGTCCTTAATCCTTACTAAGGAAGCTAAAGGAGGTGAAAGGAAGCTTAAGGCTTAATTTCCCCTTGCCGAACAGCCCCTTATAAATTCAATTTTGCTGCCCTCCTGAAGGCCCCGACCTAGTTTAACAATTCTCCCAGAACAAAACAACAAACACAAGCAAGTATATGGTACCTGATTATATTAATACCTGCAAAGCCTCCTGGTAAACCAATAAGGTATAGCGGAAGATCTAATCATATATATAAAAAAAATATGACAATTAAATCCAACTAGTGTTGGTTACAAAAGTTAAATACCTGGTTGTCCTTGACAGTGAGATAGTGGCCAGTACGCTCTAAGTGTGCAACCTGCATGAAGTAGCCAGCAAGCATAGCCTTCCGAATATTGATGTAGTAGTCGCGGCTATTGAAGTCGGTGCTGCACATCTTCAGGTTATACCGCGACATTATCCTCACCAGCTGCGACCTCACGTTATCCGCTGACTTCAAAGCCCTGCTGTTTACGAAGTTCTCATAGCACCATTGTGGGTCTTCATCTGCATCAGGCACCAACATTAAACTCAAGTTATCCATTCAAGTTCACAAACCATTTAGCTTATTTAAAAAAAAAAGATGAAATAATAAAAGACTATGGGACTTAGTAGGCCATACTGTTCTGTTTGTAGGCGTGATACACATTGAGAAGAGTGAGGTGGTCCCCGTCAATATGGCCGAACCGGGCCTTCGCCTCGTCAGCAGCCTTCTGAGCCTCCCTGGGCCGAAGGAAGCAATTCGGTACTAAAGAAACAAACGCATAATAACAAGTGGGGCCCACGCAGTTTTGTGGGTCAATTCAGCAGAGCAGAGAGAGAGAGGCGTGAGTGATGAACAACACCAATAGAGAATTAACTGAACAAAGCAACTATCTGCATCAGCCAATACCCCTATGATCATCCCGATCGATTTGGCATAATTGCATGACAGTTGCTCAAAATAACAATAACAAAAATAGTACTAATAATAATGGTAATTAAATTGAACTTAAAAAAGACCTAAAATGGCATCATAGCACATGCCCATGACATGATATGATCCAATTATTCTCCCACTTGTTGATGTTCCTCAAAGATAATATTTTCATGGCATGAGTATGTGCTATGCCAACTTTGCATGATGTACATATGCTTCCAAGCCAAACTCTAAATATATAGCATTGCAATAACAGAGTTGTCCATTGGAAATGTACATATTTCCCACTTCATTATTAAAAGAACTGACAAATATCCAAGATATGTCTATGACACATCTATTAAACATATGTCAGGAGAATCCAATTTTGCATGGACTTAGGTCTTACTTTATACATTTCCAAGGAGCACATCTGATATGCCACAAAAATGACAATCTTTTAAATATAAGAACCACCTAAACACCAACAAATCTAAAAGATAAAAACATGTACCTGAAAGCATAGCTGAAATAGAGAGAATCTCGTTTGAGCAATTGAACTCGGGGCTAACCACAAGCATCTTGGCCATCTGTGGATCGAGTGGAAACTCACTCATAATCTCCCCCAACTTGGTCAGATTCCCTTCGTCATCTAGCGCACCCAAATAGTTCAGCACCTCAAGGGCCCGCATTAGGGTTTCTGGAGCAGGTGGATCCATGAAGTCGAAGTGCACCAAATCGTCAATCCCCAGCTTTTTCAAGGTTAATACAGTGTTTGCCAGGTTGGACCGCAATATTTCAGGGTATGTTTGAGGCTGCAAATCATTGCTGAAGCTCTTTTCGGTGTAAAGTCTGAAGCACTTTCCAGGTTGGGTACGACCTGCACGACCTGCTCTCTGATGTGCACTTGCTTTGGAGATTGGAGATACTAACAGAGACTCAACCCGGATTCGTGGGTTATAAACCTTCTGTTTCGAAAATCCAGGATCTATAACATACACTATACCATCTATTGTAAGGGACGTCTCAGCAATGTTAGTAGACACCACTATTTTCCTCCCAGGCGGACCCCCCTCTGTTAATGCAGGTGGGGCAGGGTCAAATATCTTCTGCTGCATAGCGGGCGGTAGAGTGGAATACAACGGTACAGCCTTAATGGGTCCAACCTGATCTCCCAAGTTGCTTATCTCCTTGTTTAATTTTCTACATGCATCCTCTATCTCCTCTTCACCAGTAAGAAATACAAGTATATCGCCAGGTGGCTCACACGTGTGGATTTGCACAACAGTACGAATAGCAGCTTCTAAATAGTCTCTCTCGGGTTCTTGGGTGTAGAAGATCTCTACTGGGTGAAGTCGACCAGGAACCTTCATTAATGGAGCTCCATTGAAGTAACCCTGGAATTTCTCAGCCTCCAGGGTAGCACTCATGACCACAAGCTTAAGGTCAGGTCGGTTCTTTAATACTTCTTTTAGAAGCCCGAAAAGCACGTCAGTAGCTAGAGTTCGCTCGTGTGCTTCATCAAGTATTATAACCTTGTATCGCTCTAGAAGTGGGTCCGTCATTGCCTCTCTCAGAAGCATACCATCTGTTAAGTATCTGATATAAACAACAGTTTTTCACGGGGTAGAGATTAGATTCATAAATGCAATTCTTACCGATGGTGCACTCAAGGTAGGTTCACTAACTGTGATGTATAAAATCTAAACCAGAATATATTTAAGGCTGTAACCAGCAAAGCTATAAACTATATTACTAATAGGTCTTTTGAACAAAGGATGATTCACTTGGGGTAAATCAAGATATTTCATGTATATTATGTCGACCAGAAAATAATTTACACTTAAATCAGTAAACAAAATATTACCAGTCACGATCTTGAGTTAACAAAAAGATAATTTAAGAGCTTACTTGAGCATGGTTTTGTTGCTGCTGCAATCTTCAAAACGAATGGTGTAACCGACCTCTTCTCCAATAGTCACATCCATTTCTTCTGCCACACGACGTGACACTGACATTGCGGCCACTCTCCTTGGCTGTGTGCATGCTACCATCGGCTTCTTTCCAAGATCATCTAGGTCTAAAACAAATTGTGGTATCTGTTACATCAAAACCCACAACACTGTAAGTTGAATATCCACTTAAAGCTTGTTTTAATGTTTTCTTTTATTGGGAAACAGATGGGATTGAAATGGACGGTAAAACCCAATTGGTGCAACTGGAACCAATAATCAGAAGTTACAATAAAAGAAATAAAATCACAAAAAAGAGCAATATCCTCAAGATAAACATATCAGGAGGTCAAAAGCCTAAATTAGGTACCAAACTCTGCATTTAGGAAATATTAGACTTAGTCAAACTGAAAAAAACAGTGATTAGAACAAAGGGAGCAACAAAAAACAAAATCAAATCATCAACTTGAGACTAGCTGTGCAGGATTGTGGTCTGGTCTACACGCAGAAATAAGGAGACGAAAGAGAGGGCGGATCAGTCGGATGCCCGGGCAGCAATTAAAATAAAACCAAGAGACTGATGAAGGGACCCACAATTCAAACAAAGACCAAAGCCATGAATGCTAATTTCTCATTGCAAAGCAGGCCACAAAATGTCAGAAACAGAGAAGAGCACAGGACCAATAACTAGAGTGTAACAGCAGCTGGTAGTTAGGAATATTGTTACCACAGAGCAGCATTTTATTCTTACATAATATGCCGACCTGTCATTCTGTAATTCAATAGAAAGGTCTAAACAAGGAATTTAGCAATTTTTGTTCAGATAGCATCACCTACAAAAGGCCTATCATTGTACCAATTCAGACTATGAAGTTCAATATCAATTCTTGAATTATCTCTTTCAATTTTGGCTTTGCCATTACTGTATCTCCTATCTAGATTCTTTCAAATTAGTTTGATTACTTTGCAAATTTCTATTTACCCAATTTTGAACTTAAACGTCACATGCTAAGTTAGCAATCAATTGGGAACTGTTTCAACAATAACACCGCATTTTTCCTAATATCTCGGGAAAAAATAATCTACCTGAGTAGTTTTACCGCTTCCGGTCTCACCAACAAGAACCAAAGTCTGATTGTTCTTCAATATGCGCAAGAAATCATCCTTCTGCTGCCAGACTGGAAGGGTCTTTCTTTTCTCCAGTATCTCGTAGTACCTGGCGGAGTATGGCCGGCCGGTCCACCGGTTCACCGCTGGTATACTCGATCCATTGGGGCGGGACAGCTTGGCGGAGACGGAAACCTCGTCCTTCACGTCAAATAGGCTTACCTTGCGCTTCCTCTCCGTCGTCATAACACTGTAGAAACCCTAAAAATTCTTTAGTTTGGAGGAGAGGGAACCCTAACCCTAGATCGAGAGAGTCCCGAAGGGTTGAGCGGGAAGGGTTTTGTTGGATGCGTAAGCCCTAGTTTCTGTAAGGTAAGGATATACGCTAATTTTGTGGGGGCCCGTTGGGCAATCGTGTAATAGGGTGAAAAAAAGTTTTATTCTTGCCGAACAAGGAGAAATCTGTAAAAATGAGTGGAATTGGAAAATTAGAAATACAGAGGAGTGGGTTCCAATACATCTAA
This sequence comes from Carex cristatella, assembly GCA_024447775.1. Taxonomy (NCBI): domain Eukaryota; kingdom Viridiplantae; phylum Streptophyta; class Magnoliopsida; order Poales; family Cyperaceae; genus Carex; species Carex cristatella. The sequence continues at coordinate 2,196,626 of JAJHPF010000024.1, read as the reverse complement.
AATTTCATATTTCTATTTATTTCTAATTATTTATTTTTATTTTCAAAATCTAAACAGTTAATCCGAATCGATCAACATGACCTTCATAATAAAACATGCTTGGAGATCAAATTTTATATTTTTTTGGAACTTTTTTACTATTTTTTAAGATATATACGAAATCACTTTATCGGATGGTCCAGAATCTCCTAAAAACAATGATTATGTACCTATCTTAAAAAATAGTTAAAAAAATCCACAAAATATAAAATTTGGTGTCCAGACATATTTTATTATGAAGATCATATTGAACGGATCGGATCGACTATTCGGACTTTGAAAATGAAGATAAAGGAGATAAAAGATTGTGAGCAAATGAGAGCATAGAAATTTGGGTGCATCGGATCGGATCGACTATTCGACTATTTTTCATAATTGTTTTATTATTTTCTAAGATAGGTAGAAAATAATTCGATCTGAAAATTATGAACCATTCAAAAATAGGGGTTTTCTATCGATTTTAAAAAATAATAAAAAATTATATAAATATAGAATTCAGTATGTAAGTGCATATTCATATGAAAATCATTTTGAACGGTTCAAATCGACCATTAGGATATCAAAAATGAAGATATTGATTCGTATTACGGACCAAATCATGATATGCATAGTACGATAGACTCAATCAATAGTGAAATTGGATTCAAACTTTTGCAGAAAGGTGGAATAGAGGAATTAACATTTTTCAAGAGATAGATTTGACTCATTTATCTATCCTCTTTCATCATTAACTAAATACGACCAGAATAGTGAGAAATTGAAACTTATTCAAATTTCATTTTTCTTCATTTTTTCTATATTCTAATAGTTTGCCGACTAAGAACTATACAACTTGTATAATTGAGAGATACAGAAATAGGAAAGTGTCTATAGTCCAACATGTCGTGCCATGACTGAATATTTTGTGTGACGTGTTGTGCCGTGTCAAATTTTCAAAAAATAGTTACAACACAAGATACACAAATCACGACATAGAACAGTCACACGTGTGACTAGTGGCGTAGCCAGGATTTTTGTCAAGGGTAGGCAGAAAAAAAGGACATGACATGGAGAGAGAATAATCAATCTAAAAAATAAATAACTGAAGAAGAATGAGCTAGAAATTGGACTGTCAAGAGTACAGAGGTAGGCAAATTTTAATTTAGAGGTAGGTAAAGGCAGCAATTTATACAAGGTTCTATTAAAATTTTCAAATCCAGAGGTAGGCAGTTGCCTACTCCTATGATATGCTGGCTCTGTCTCTGCATGTGTCGTGTCGTTTCGTAACGAAAGCGATTTCATTGTGCCATTTTTCCCACTCTATTGAGGAGGGGTCCGAATTCAATATTAATCTTCACTGCCGCTTGCCCAAGAGACTTCCAACTCCATTCTTGCCACGGAGAGGTGTCACAGAAAAATAGTTTGATGTTAATGTAAGGAAAATTAACATCAAAGCGTCTGTAGTCCAACGGTTAGGATAATTGCCTTCCAAGCAATAGACCCGGGTTCGACTCCCGGCAGACGCAATTTTATAAAAAAATAAATGTTTTGAATTTTGTTATATAGCGATTATAAAAAGTTATAGTTATACAGCGATTATAAAAAAGTATATATAACTTTGCTCAAACAGCGGTAATGTTATTTTCTTCATGAACAAAAACAATTATATAACATATATTAATTCTTGCTGCATCGTCTGATAATAATAATAAAAAAACCCAGATAAATTATAGCCGGTTTCAAGTGTTTCATGTCTCATATCTTTATTTTGGTTTCTATAAAGTTCAAACGGCTGATTTAAATTGCTTAATATGATCTCATTATTAAATTTTGTTATGTTTTCTGAAAAAAAATTACTATTCTTTTAGATAGGTACAAAATTGTTATTTTTGGATGGTCTGAAAACAATATTCTAAAAGAATAATAAACAATTTAAGAATATATATAAATTTTGGTTTAAAAGTGTATTTTATTATGAAGATCGTGTTGAGTAGTTCAGATTGACTATTTAAACTCTGAAAATAAAAATAAAAACATGAGGCATGAACAAAACATAAAAAACATAAAACATTTGAACCCTCATCAAGAAATTGATATGCATTATGCATTGATTTAGATCCATAAAAATAAAAGCACAAACATAAATGTAAAATGTGCATATTAATAAAATCGTTCTACTTGTAATTTCGTTTCCGATTACTTTAATTGTGCTATATTCCTTCAGGACGAAGCCTAACTAAAATACATTAAAAAAATCATATATTCTAAATTGTACCCAGAAACATGTTTTTATTTGTTCATAAAAAAAATATGTTTTGATTTTTGTAATATGATATAGTTTGGTTTTTTTTTTTTATTTAAAATGTCGGTATTCTAAGGTATAAATTAAACTATTCTAACTTTGTTAACCTGGGACGGAGTCAGACTTTCGAACTATGGGAGTCAAACATATAAAATTTTCCTGCAGAATCATATTTTCGAACTATGTGGGTCAATCATATAAAATTTTTCGCGGATAATGAGGGTCATTTTACCATTTTATGATATTTTATTGTAAAATATATACAAAATTATATATTAGTAAAAAAAATTAAAAATGAGAGTCAATTGACTCCCATAGACGTTTAGTAAATCCGTCTCTGTTGTCGACTAACAAGCAAAAACACCGACAGTGAATACATATAAAGGACAAAACAAAAGTAAGATAAAAGTATGTCAATTCCTGGAGAGATTTATTTTAATCTTGATCAACTTTTTTGTTGTTGTAAAAATATAAATAGAGTAGAGATAAAAAAAAAAAAAAAAACTTCTTAAGCAAGGGGCATTTTTTTTTTTTTTTTATCGATAGCATTAAAAATAAATTAACCTATATCATACAATCCACCAAATCTCCTAATGCGTATCTGTCAGAAAATATAAATATATTTTTTAAGTAACTTACTGTTAAAAGATTATGATATACATATAAAGACAATGAGAAATACATTGTGCTTCGTAATATATTCCCCTTAAAGTTATGGGTTAAGCACTTGTTTTTATTTTATTATTTTTTTGTTTGTTCTAGTTTATGTTGGTTGGATTAAAGCTTGATATTGCTTATATTTGAATTTCTGACATAGGATTACTGTCTAGCTTGTTCGAATCTAGTAATTTTGTTTGGTTAGACTTGGTCCCACAAGTAACAAATCAGAAATGATATGTGATATTATGTTTCTAAAAATTCATCTTTATTTTATATAGTGTCGGGGGCCTTGTAGTATTGGATCCCAGGCCCAGCATATCTTCTTACAGCCTCACGTGCGTGCTTTACAAATGAAAGATATATTTTCTTTCATTTGGTCACTTCTAAATACCTACTAGCCTCTAAAAATGAAATGGGCTGTTTAAGTAGAAATAGGCTGATTCCTTGGGTCAGAAAAGGCTGAAGCCCATTTTAATTTCTTCAAGAGGAGTGCCTGACCTTACTTTGAACTTAATCAATATATTGATTTGTATAGTTGTATTTCTAGTTTTCTACTGCACAATCGATTCCAAAATTTGAGGGTTAAATGGTTAAAGTTCAGTACTTGAAAATTGTTTCCAGGGGGTCATGTTTGGTTGGAGCTTAATAATGAATTTTACAGTTATGGCGAACTACTGACATGCTGTTATAAATTGTTGAACATAAAACTTTGCTCATAAATTAAAAGACATGATGTTGAAGTGTGTTTTGTTATATACAGCACTTAAGTTGTTGATTTTCGTATGTGTTTGAATATGCTTCGATTAATTGTTTTCTGTAGTGGGGGAAAAACCTAGTGAATTTCGTTAACCAAAATATTGGATTACAATTATGTTTACAAGGAAGAGATGAAAAAAAAAAATAATTCAAAGACAATGAAAAGAAAGCTAAAGAAATATAGATATTTTTTCTACTCCATAAGCCCTGTTGTTACATGTTACTATAAAACTTACTGCAGATAGATCCAAGGAGAGGTTTTACAATGAAAATTTCAAATGAAAATTAACAGAATAAAATTATGAAAATTACCAGCTCAGTACCTACCTATATATAAAACAGTAGGTTCTCTCTAACCATAAAATAAAAAAAAACAGTAGTTCTCTCAAACATGGATTGCCACATTATTGATGCCACACAAATTTCTGGCATTGAAACTGTCCTGGACTTGATTAATTGATGAGGACATCTCAGTTGGATTAGTATATTTGGGGTAGGTGTGAAAGGAACAGCAAGGAAGAGAAAATATCAAAATAAGTTCATTTATATTGCTGATCATGCTTCAGAAAAACCTAACAGCTCAATTAAGAACATATTGAAACACCGAATTGTCTCAAGTTGCAAATTTCCATTGCGCATGCAATTGTGGTCATTCACATAGATTGGCAATTAAACCACAACTAAACACTCACATTGTATCAACAAAGTTATTCAGGGATGATGCAAATTGTGTTTCATATTTGTAGAGATCAATGGAGGAGAGTTGGAATCTGGTCTTCTTATAAAAGAAATCCAAAGAAACCTTTTATCAAGCAAAATACTATAGTAATTTCCAATTTATTAAAGGTTCATCACTACATTTCTTGACAAACATAGTTCATAAAATACTATAGTAATTTCCAATTTATTAAAGGTTCATCACTACATTTCTTGACAAACATAATTCATCTTCAACATGCATTGATTGCTAATTTGATGAATGATAATATGATAAAACCGAATATAGAGTTTGTACAGTAGATAAAAACAAAAACATAATTGCAGCGAGAAATGATATGATCGACCACGGGTTGCTGAAGTAGTCGCGGTACAACTTTGCCCTGTACTTGTGCAAGCTAGAATCACAGTACTTTTTCACTTTCTTGAAGAGCATAGCCAGGTGGTGCTCCTCGTAATCGAGGTAAGAGCAATACCTGAGCTGGTTGAAAAACTCGGCCGCTGCCTTCTCATCTGCCAACTTATTCTCTATAATTTCATTCTGCTGCAATATCAGCACATCTCTTGGCGTGTTTACGATGCAATCCATGAACACAGCATAGCTTGTCAGTGGCTTTATTTTCTGGCCACTGCACTGCTCGAATGCTATGAGGTTCATTAATTGTGGCCTTGTTGCTTCCTCGATCGAGGTATAAGGTATCCTGAGCACACCATTGGAGAAGTTTATATTGAAGATGCTCTTTGATTTGGCCTTCTTGAATGTTATCCCCGCATCTTTAAGCTCGGTTGCACAGGGGACCATCCGCGGTTTACGCTTTGCAATCATCTGGAGACGAGGGCGTATGATCCTTTTGATACTAGCGGATATAAGAGGAAATACCTTTCTCGGCCCCAACAATCTGAGCGGAACCGATTTCTTTAGCTTGTCAGGGGGCTTCTGAGAGGACATGTAGCTGTGATAATAGAAATCGAGCAAATGGTCGAAGTTTTGATCTGCGTCTGGTAACGGTAAGGTTTCGGTTCCGTGCTGAAGAAAAGTAACCAAGAGATAAGACAAAGAGGCTTTTGGGGGCTGACTCTCTTGGCTAATGGAGTCAAAGTTGGAGGGGGTATGCGAGCTATAGGTGTCTTCGTCAATGCTCGAATAAAGGTCAAACACACTCTTCAGCACAACGAAAGGGATCTGGTTCTCGAGCATTAATATATCGCTTTTTATAAGAGGGACGGTCCAGCCGATTTCAAAAATGATATCAGCTTCCTCCTCATAAATATAGTTTTTGGCCAATTGAATGATAAAACAGGCATCAAATAATAGCATCTCAACAAACTGATCAGAATCCATGTCAATTTTCTCATAGTAGCACCTCCGTGCTTCTGACTCCAACCCTCTTAAAACCTCGAGGTATTTATTCAGGGTGATATTAGTGTTTTGAGAGAGAAATTGTCTGACGTACCACAATTTTCGTTCTTCCATACATTTGAGGTGCTCACGGTCCCTATGGTAAGGACCGATTGAGACTATCCGTGGCTCGTAGAAGTTCTTGTTGCACTCTCTGATGTAAGAAGGCACACGGAAAATGGTGTATGGCCTACTTGTGTTCACCAATTGAAAATGTAGTTTCTCGAGTTTGTTTTTGATAATTTCAGCCAAAGGATCATCGGTTCTTATTTCAATAGTTACATGGTCAAACTGTGCCATCACTGTATCTTTCTTAATTTTACACCTTATGTGTTATTCTATCTAATGTATGTTTTTTTGTTCCCCTCTCTTTCTATGGTGTAACATTCATATCTAATCACCCACTAGTTCGAAAGTCATGGTAACCCCATTGGAACCAAGTTCTTCCTGAAAAAAAAAGCAGCGATAAATTATCTACTCTGGTTTTAAAAAAATATACTATTTTGAAGTACTTATGTATTAAAGAAACAGTGTCAGGAAAAAATTCATCAGTATGTTGTTTGGTTAGAACCAAAGTTCTTATGTATTACACGATGCAAAAAAATTAATTTATTGTCAATATATCTGGAACTCAAAACCCCGACTTCTTTTCGTATATATGTGAATTAAAGCTTAGTTTTCTTTACTGTTTTAATTTATAACTTACCATTTGAAAACTTTGAAAATAGAAATTGTAACTTTGAAAAAAGTTGAAATAAATTTTTATACCAGGACTTGGCAAAGTTTCTTGCCTCAAATAGATTGGATTTGATCTCAAATGAATCTAGGCTCAAAATTTTGTTGCCTCAGCCCCCTAATCTGGGAGCACGGGTGTCAGACGTAGGGTACTGATCCAATAGAAGTATTTTTATACCAGTTTTCATTGAGGATTATTTTACAAAGAGGTAGAATAGAAATGTTGAATTTAACTGGTTTTACTTTCCCTCTTATTAGCCTTGAGCTTCTTCGGTTTCAATGGTTTCTACACTCTAATCTATAACCTTCTTTATAGTATGCCTATGGGCTTTTATGGATACAATGGAATTAATTAGCTTTGTACTTACCAGTACCGATCCAGCAACTTTCTCTCAAAATTAATAAATAAATAACTAACTAAAAAGTTTCTTTCAGAAAAAAAATACCAGACCAGTAACTGTAGTTGTCAACTTCGCTGAGTTGCACTATGGTGCTTGGCAAAGTAAAAAAAGTGTTGTACGTTATGTTAGAAATCTGACTATTTCAAGCCGTTCGATGTGATCTACATATTAAAAATTAATATTTGAATTTTTTTATATTCTTTTTTACTTCTTTTAAATAATAATAAAAAAAAAACATTACTTCTGAATGTTTCATAATTGTTTAGATCAAAATGATCTTCTCCCTTTAAATTAAAAAAAATTCCTAATTGTTTACAACAAGATTTCAATATATAGATGACATATATTGAATGATAGATGACATTAAATGGCTGGGATCCACTATTCAAATTTTAAAATTGACATTTGGATGCAGATTAAAGTACGGGAATCAATTTTTTACTTTGTAAAGCACCACACCATAGTAGAACTCCAATTTCGCCTATATTTACTATACAAAATTTTGCATAAATATCAACATTACTATAAAAAGATGATTATTATATGATTGAGTTAACTGGACGAATATAACTATTATGTATAATTTTTATTTAACAATTACGTTATAGAATAACACATATAAAATATTTTTTTTACTCGTACCTGTTGCCGATAAATTAATACAATAAATGAAACACCCATCCTATTGAACATGGCACAAATTAGTTCATCGGCTAAATGATTTTCATTGACACCTCCATGACCAACAAACCAAATGTAAACCTCAACCTTGAATTCATAAGAATTCCAACAAACCAACAAAAGGGAAGTAATTTAACGAATAATGTAAACTAATTAAAACAAACAAAGTGTACCTTTCTTGGGAATCTAGGGTTTGGATTCTATAGGCAAGAATTGGAACAATGGATTTTTGCTTCTCATCCGCTCTCTCTATATCTCTTTCTATCTCTCTCTACCTATGTGAATATTCTAGGATCTGTTGATCTGCACTTGTAGTGTTGTACTATGATGAAGTGAACTTAAGCTAGTGGATTCTTAAAATAAAAAACTTGTGCTAATGGGCCTTGAGGCTTGAACTAACAATATTTATAGGCAATATTGTTGAGAAAATATTTTCTGAGGCGAAGCTCTTGCAACGGACTATGCGTCAATGCATTTGGCCAATTTTATCGGGTCCGAGTTCCGTTAGCTGATCGAACTCCAATACTCCGATGATTAAATCGGTCCAAGTTAAACTACTGTCAAATTCGGTCATGCCGGGTTAGGTTACAGGCTTATAGCCTTGGTCATTTATGATTTATCCAATTAATATATTTTTTTATTTGAGTCAATATTACTACATCTACATCTCTAAAATTCTTAGAGTCTCCTCATCTCTAAAATTAAAACCAGAGTTTCTTAATTACCGCATCAGCGATTAATTGAAACGAATTCTTATTAAGAAAGAAATTTCAGTGAATCGCTTTGCCACATCACAATTTATGAGTGATTTCTTATTAAAAAATTATTGAGCAAAATTGCTAAATAAGAAATCCATCTATATCGCTGAAATTAGTTTAGAAACCGTCATGTCAGATTAGAAACTCTAAGATTTTCAGAGATGTAGTATACATATGAATATATGATGTGTATCATAAAAGACATATATAAGGAATTTATTTATTCTTATAAACTTCGTTCATATGTCAGAACTTTATATATATATATATATATTTTCTATCATTTCTTAATTGCTCAAATTGGATTCTCCGTGCGATACATTATCACATAAATATACTTTCTTGAATGTTTAGCATTTTCGAAGTTGTAATAATTACCGTAGACATTCGGATGTTTACACAATTAATTATGAAATATGACATGCAAGCAACAATGTTGGACAACAAGTTTAACATTCAATATACAAAAAATGTTAAAATAAAAGTATTAAATTGTGGATATAATATATTTAGAGTATAACTAGGGTGCTCCTAAGAGTACCAAGCTCTTTTGTATTCTTAACTCTAAAATATATCGGATTAATTTCGAACGACGAATCCAAACCGTTGAAATCCTTCTACCTTATGAGTGATGTGTTTACATGTGAAAATTTTAAAGTTTCAAATTAATTTAGTATAAAGTCAAATGGTCAAAATTAAATTAATTTTAATGTTTTTTGAAAACCTTTTGACCATTTGACTTTATATTAAATTAATCCAAAACTTTAAAATTTTCACATGTAGACACATCACTCATAAGGTAGAAGGATTTCAACGGTTTAGATTTTTCGTTCGAAATTAATCTGATAAATTTTAGAGTTAACAGTACAAAGGAACTTGATACTCCTAGGAGCACCCTAGTTTTACTCATCTATTTATATTAAAATTGTGGATATAGTCTATTTGTTATTACCCGCTGTGGAGGGCTCTGACCAACCTAGAATGTGTATTTTTTTTTTATGGATTTAACGGATTTTTTGTTAGAGAGTTTTGAGGGAAATTTGATTTAATTGGTAAGAGAAGAAGCGGGACAGAGTTAACAAGTGTGACAGGATGTGACAACATTATTATAATAGAATATAATTATACAATTAAAAAAAAATTAGGTAAAGTTGTAAAGCTCAAGTTATTCAAATATTTTTAATATCATTTAAGAATTTTTATTTGAGTTTCGAATCTGCAACATCTCACACAAAAATATAGTTTTTTGTCACTAGACTAAAAACTGATTATCAAATATATAATTATTTTAAACAACTAGTATTTTATTATAATTTTTTTCCTAAAAGAGTATAATAAACGAAGCGTATTTATTTTGAAAAAGTTTTTTGGATTTGATGACTAGTAGAGTGAGAAAAACGTGACGTGTCGTGTTGTGACTAACATGTTGTGATTTTAGTCTAGTGCTATGTCGTAGTGTAACCAAATGAATAATCACACGTGCCATGTCCAAACGTAACTGATCATGTTTCTCACGTTTAACTTTTTTTTCTTCATAATTTAGGTTTGTTTTTTAAGATTTAACATTTGATCAACACCCTAACGGTCCTAATTACATGTGACTCACGTGATCACGTGTCGTGCCGTGTCAAATTTTCAAAAGATAGTCATAGTACGGAACACGCAAGTCACAACACAGAACAGTTACACGTGCCGTGTAACTATGTTGTTCCGTGACGAAGTCGGCGTGCATTTTTCCAACTCTAATGGCAAGTGTCATGCTTGGATTCATCTGACTCTGTTCCGAAAAGGAGTATGAAATGAAAATATAGTGTTAGATGATAATTTTGAGGTGGTAACGCCACATAAAACTTGTTGGAAGGTCGTTAGATGAGGTCGATGGTACTGTCAGCAAGGAAAGGAAAGGAAAGATATGTTTTTTGCCTTAACTTGAGTTGGATCTTAGACCCTAGTTGTAACTTCTTAAACTTGAGTTAACTGACATCATCTTATTATATACGCACATCATGACACTTTAATCGGTATTGAACGGAGGTTTTAAATGTCTCCATTTTTTAATTTTCTAATAACAATAAGAAAAGACTTGGCGTGCTACCTGTAGCACAGTGACATATCGTACTACTTCTTCAAAAATCTATTGAGTAGATTTCAAACGATAAATCCAAACTGTTGAAACTGATCTACTTCACAATTGATGTATTTACATATAAAATTTACTAATTCTTACATTCATTTAGTATAAAGTCAAGCGGTCAAAAAAATAATGAAAAATGAATGTATTAAAATTAATTTATAATTCTTATTTTTTGACCGCTTGACTTTATACCAAATAAATTCAAAACATTATAATTTTGGCATGTATATGCATCACTTATGTAGTAGATTGATTTCAACGGTTTGAATTAGCCATTGAAACATATCTAATAAGTTTTTGAAGAGGTAGTACGACATGTCACTATGCTACAGATAGCACGCTACCCTTATTCTAACAAATAATTATAAAGTTTATATGTTAAAATAAAATAATTATAAAATTGATAGAGTGATCTATATTGTATTCTCTAAATGCATATAATAAAATTATTATTTTTCGGTTTTGTCTTCATGTGAATTAATAAGTTGAAATTGACGTTCAGAAATTACCCATGCCAATGTAATTTACAAATTCTTGATAACAATTAAAACAAAGACGAAATGTAAAAAAAATTATATATGCATAGAAAAAAATAATGTAAATAATATTCAATTGTTTTATTTTAATATTTAAGTTTTAAATTTCGATTTATTAATATAAAAAAATAAAAACAATAGATGCAAAAAAAAATTAAAACATTTGGGCCCTACTCAACATTAATTATCTGTTTGAAACATTTATTCCGGGATATTTTGCGCCACTAAAACTCAGAGTGGGTGGCTAGGTGATTTCATTGCTGCACAAAACAAAGTGTGCATTCAATGGACAGAACTTGAAGTAATCAATAGCATGTCGAGTCAGTCAAGGTCAATATAATTGTCGTCATTCGCAAAAGCAATTTGCAATAAAAAATCGTGATCTTAGCTTCTTTCTTTTCTTCTAATGGATGGATATCTTGTCTGATTGTTTGATGCTTAGCTTGTTTTGCTAACCATCACAATAAAAGTCTAAATTGCAATAAACCTACATATAATGTGTGGGTTATATTTGTACATGCAGGTTACTTTGTCTAGCTCTAGTAGGTAATGAATCGTACCAACCTTTGCTGATAGGGAATCTTAATCTTATACTTGAATTCTTATTTCTTAGATAAAGTAAACTAGTACTATAAAGTAAACTAGTACTTTTGACAATTGAAATTGGTGCTAAAATTGATTGACAGATCTGCTCTCACTAAAGTTTGAATCCTCTCGCTTATTTATTGACCTAGGTGCTATAATAGGAATTTAGATCCAGTGAAGTAATTTAATTTTTGGGTTTTAAATTGGGACCGTTAGATTCAAATTTGAGACAATTTATTCAGATCCGGAGCGCACATTTTCAAGAATGAATTCGAATCCCGAGACGATTTCGAGTGACGGATTTGAATCGGATGGTCTCGATCTAAAACCCCAAAATCAGGTTACTTTAGGGGATCCGGACCCGAGATATCTCAACTTTTGTGTGACGGACGTGTACGGTATCCGGATCCGTATCCGAAAATTAGATACTTAATATCTGTGCGGATACAAATACATATATAATTTTTAATTTTAATTATTCGTATTCGAATAATAAATATATAATATATAGTTTAATATATATTATGAAAAAAATTATGTTACTCACTATTATAAAAACGGATATTTGTATCCGTTTAAAATCCGATCCGTATCTGTATCCGTCTAATATCCGATTTGTGTCTGTATCAGAAAAATAAAAGCAAATACGGATATGATTTTACCACCATCCGATCCGTATTAGATCCGTTTGCACCTCTAATTCGGGGATAGCGCAAGGCCAATATTATTTGTGCTTTGAGATTCATGCAGAACGTATTTGAATGGTTGAGATTTTTCAAAAAAAGAAACAACTCAAAGTTTGAGATATCTCATAGGATACGGATTCGTGCTATAATGTACCTACGTACCGATCAGCCTTACAAACTACTATTGTCACGGATAATGCAAAACTGAATAACTGAGTATTTCTTTTCAGGAAACTAAGAAAAAATAATTCAATAAAATTGCATCATATTTTTGTATGAATAGGATATTGACGAGTATAGATGTTATGTTATAACTTATAAGCGTTGTGACGTATCATGTTATTAGTAATTAATATAAGCTAGTTATGCCTTGCAACGGGTACAGTTGCCTTTAATTACATGTACAAATTACAAAGGAGCAGTCCCAGAGATATGAGGAGACAGTCAGACAGCAGTGCCTATATGCAAGCTTGAGTTTGGAAGAGAAATAAATAAAGCCAATATTTTTTTTTGAATGCCGATAACTGTTTTTCCTCATCTGTCTCTGCACTGTCTCTACACATAACTTTCATAACTAATCTGGAGAGACTACCAGTCCCCACACAATTTTTTCTTACATAATCCGTATTGTCCCCGTATAATTTCTAAAGTATTAATACTTATGAACGAAAGTATTTATATCTATGCACAGAAATATTTATATTTATGTCCGAAAGTGTTTTAATGTAAAGAATTGTCTCTCCAACTAAATCTCTTAAACTGTCGTCTCCGCACCATAAATACATGTGGGGGACCATTCAAATCAAATGGGAGGACCATACACGTTTCTAAAAATATCAATATTGCCATAATTATATGAGGTGTCGCAATACTTAATATTTTTTTACATATGACGTTGGATGACGTCTGAAAGTATTAATAATATCAAGTATTGAAAGAATTTATACCTACACACTGAAGTATTTATATATACATACATTGTACAAAGTTTGATTTTCAAGTGTTTGATCATATCAAGTTACACATCAAAGTACTAATATTTTATTTGCAAATATTAATATCTTATTTTGCAAGTATTGTTACCTATGCCCCGAAGTATTTATACCAATTGGGTCAACTATTTTTGTTATAGAAAGATTAATGCGGGGACATGAGGTCCCCACCACTTAGAAAAAGGTTAACGCAAGGACCATTGGAGGACTGAAAAAGAAGATCATCATATCAAGTTACGCATGCAAGTATTAATATCTTCCTTTGCAAGTATTAATTTATTTTTTCTCAAGTATTTATAACTATAAAGGTTGACGTACGTAGGGACTAGGGACAAGTGCAAGAGCTGGGAAATGAGGGACCATAATACAACTTTCTCCACTGTAGTTGTGAAAACAAGAGAAGAACCGGAGTGCGGAAATGAATATAATTTTTTTTTTTTCAATTTCAGAGAATTTACTTAGTTGTTGTGTTGTTGATGAATTTGTGAATTCTCCCTGGGTCGTTGTGTTGTTGATATTTTATGAATCCAACCTTTTTTCTTGAATTTTTATTATTTTAGTGCTGCAAGATGTAACAAAAAATTTAGTATCATGAATTAAAATTTAGAAATAATTAAATTTTACGTTGACACATTTTTATTGTGAAAATAAAGAAGAAACGGTTCAGATTTAAAATTTAAAATTTAAATAAAGTACGATATTGTGATATTTTCCAAGAATTTTGTGGCATTGCAAGCTTATGTTGTGTTTGAATTGTTAAGATGTGCTTTATAACGAGAGGATGGTGAAGCTTCTAGCTAGAGACATAGTTTAAACATGACATATCAACATTGAAAAATTGAGTCGCGCTCAATAGACTGGTCTCTGGTAAAAATATCTGTTCGCTGTTTCTCAGTCCAACATCCGGGGACCAGTACGTCTGGTAGCCTGGTAGTGGTAGGCCATCATCTTTTGAATGGAGATGGATGATGGAATAATATTTTACGAAGACTTCGCTTGACTTGCCAAGAGTGTATACTACACGTGACATCATCGCACTGCTGGCCAAAGCGCGTTCTATAACTTTTTGTTCAATTTTAAGGTGTGGTGTCAAATCAATATCTTAATTTTTCCAAATTATAATATATTTAAATGGATCAAGGGGATATATAGTCTTGATAGTTATCTCGCTCTGTTTTGAACGCTTTTTTTAATTTACACAGCACGTTCATGCTTCTGCAATTCTTCAAGTTTATACAGTCCAAATATTGCATTATTGACTGCATATTGTGAGTTCATTTAATGTTGAGTTCGTTAACATTAAATGTTGGAACCGGCGATAAATCATCGCCGACCAATGCAGACCATCTGTGTTAAATATAAAATTGAATAGCGGAAGTATACCTTAATTCACGACTATCTTGTGCGAGAGAGTACTACCGATTTGGTTATTCCATAATAGCAAGATTCTTTAGAGAGTTTTATTTGTTTTGTCTTCTCCAAAGTCTCTCACACTCTTATCTAATGAGATAATGAGAGATGAATTTAGATTGACCTTGTATTATGGGAACCAAATCATAATATATAGCTCAAGACATTCTTGGCTGTCTAATATGGTAATTATTCAATTCAACTCATCATAAAGTTAAATATTACCTCTTAAGTTTTACACATTAAAATGTCTGACACATTAATGCTCAATAAATTATATAACACATATGACAACTTTTAATAGAGTATAAAATTTACAACATACAATACAAAATTATTTTGTCCAACAACTCTGTCCGGCATGATAGAGATATTTGTAGGTGTACATTATAGGAGATAATTAGTTAGAGATGTTTAGAAATATATAATAATCAAGTCTATAAATAGATTTTATGTAATCGTAATAATATACTAAAAAATAATAATTATGGAATAATTCTCTCTTTCATAAAATTATTATGATATCAGAACAGCAATAATTATGGAATAATGTAAATGTCTCTTTAATAAAAAAAAATATAATTCTTGTTTTAAAATTGATCCTTTAATTACGATCTCATTAGGCTAGGTAGTGAACTCAATCAGCTCTGTAATTTTGCTTTGAAGGATCATTACAACTTCCAAACTTGTCAAAGGTAAGCTGATATTATTTAATAAATAAATTATTCTGTTTAGTAACTAATTAAAAAAATTAAGGTTTTAAGATGGTTTAAAGGAACAAAAGATTGCAATTTTGAAGCCGTCACAGTACCAACTACCTAGTATGTGTTATCTATGTAAAACAGTACCTACCGTTAAACATGGATTGCCACATTTCAAATGCCACCGTCGATTTAGATTTGAAGTTTTCTTGCGTTGAATTGACTAGTTGAACACTCTTGTCCTGCTCGACCTGATTATGCTAATAAAGCAATCCCAATTGGATTATTTTATGTGCAGTTGGTGAGGCAAGAAGAGGGTAGAAGAGATCAGAATGAATAATCTTATCTCATTGTCCCTGTTCGGAATACATAAAACCTAACAGCTCTATTAATTAGCAAAACTATATTTTGAAGCACTAAATTTAAATTTTGCAATTATGTTTTAGGAGCTCTTTTTTGGTCCTGGGTTGCTGATATTTTTATCTTTCTTTCTCTCTGTTTTTCTTAAAACAGGGCATAGAAAATTGCTAAGTTCTATTTGTTGCAACAAAGGCTTGGTCACTGGCGCTTATGTGATCGGAAAAACAATTACTTACTGGATATTGAATTCACCTGTATCTGTGTGAAGTTTCAGAGATTATGAGGATTCTTAATTACAGTTGCGGTGTACAGGATCCACTTCAGAATGGCGGCTCACACAGCGATTCCAATTTCAACCATTCATTTATTGAAATGCATCATTCTCAAAAGAAGTTTGTTTTTGTGCACGAAATTCAAAACACATGAACTGTTGTGATTGGAATCGCAGAGACCCAGCGATCTTTTGGAATCGCAGCAGATTTATTTCCGAAACATTCGGATAAAAATATGTGGTACATTGTATGAATGCTATATTTCTATGTTTGTAAATCTAAAGATTGGGATCAAATTAGGAACAGAAAGAATATAGCGGAAGTAGGGGATGTAAGTGGTCAACCAACCTAGCTCATGAATTATATTATATGAAAAAATAATTTAACTCATCATATTGTTATCTTTATAGCGACTGAACCAAATCTTTAAGTGAAAGAAGTACAATAGACAGACATCCGTTTCTCTTAGACATCATTTTTACCAAACAAATAGATATCGTCGGATATTTTCATTTTATGTAAAAGTCGGAGGTCAAACCATCCAGTTATTTAATATCTATAAACGAATTCTTTATCTAGATTTCAAATATGTAATCTTCCACACAGAAGGCATTGCATTTGGCACTTAATTAAGACTTGTTCTCCATACACACAAACTTTAAATATTTCTTTAGGAGCAGTATTACACAGATAATGCAAGTTGAGTGTTAAAATAAAAAAAAGTTAGCAAGCAAAATACAGTTTCATTAAGAATACATAACTGCAGTTTCATTTAAACAAACACACTACATTCAACACGCGTTAACTGCTAGTGCTATGGATGGAACTACCCCATAACAGTAAATAGAGTTTGAATAAAAGTTAAAAGCAAAAGCACAATACCGGCAATCAACTTTATAATTGACCACGGGTTGCTGAAATAATCTCGGTTCAACTTTGCTCTGTGCTTCTGCCATGGAGAGTCGCAATAGTTCTTCACTTCTTCGAAGAGCTCTGCCAGGTGGTGCTCGTCATAGTCGAGGTAAGAGCAATACCTGAGCTGGTTGAAATAATCAGCAGCCGCCTTTTCATTTGCCAACTTATTCTCTATTATTCCATTCTGTTGTAGTATCAACACGTCCCTAGGCGTGTTCACGATGCAATTCATGAACACCGCGTAGCTCGTCAGCGGCTTGTGCTTCTCGCCATTGCATTGCTCGAAAGCTATGAGATTCATTATCTGTGGCCTTCTCGCATCCTCGATCGAACAATAAGGGATCCTGAGCACACCATGGGAGAAGTGTACACCGAAGATGCTCTCCACTTCAGCCTTCTTGAAAGCAATTCCTGCCTCTTGAAGTTCGGTTGCGCCGGGAATCATTCGCGGTTTACGCTTCTTAATCATGGCAAGACGCCAACGCATTGTTAATTTTTTAAAAGAGGAAATTAGGGGGAACACCTTTATTTTTGGCCCAAGAATTTTAAATGGAATTAGGAATTTCTTCCTTGGGGTCGCGGGGATTCTTTGTGTGCGCATGTAGCACTGGTAGTAGAAATCGAGCAAATGGTCATAAGGGTTATCTCCTTCTGGTACCAAGAAGGGCTCGGTCCCGTGCTGCAGGAACTCAACTAAGCAATCAAACAGAGATGCTTTCTCATGCTCACTATCTTCACTCAGAGATTTCATATCGAACTCGGTACCTGCAGTCATGGAATTGTCACTGGAAGGAAAAATCGAGTTAGAGATATCATCGTCTCTGCTCGAGTAAAGTTCAAACACACGCTGCAGCACAAAGAAAGGGATCTGGTTCTCAAGCATCAAGAGGTCGCTCTTTATGAGAGGAATATTCCAACTGATATCGGAAATAATATCAGAATCTGGAAAACTCCAATTCACAATCAGTTGAATTATAAAACAGGCATCATACAGTAGCATCTCGACAAACTCGTTAGAGTCCATCTCGATGCTCTCATGGTAGCATCTTCGTGCTGCCGGTTCCCACTTTCTTAACATCTCCACATAACCGTCCAGGGTCACATCAGGATTTTCACAGAGCATTTTCCCTACGTACCGCAATTTTTCATTTTCCATACATTTTAGGTCTCCACGCCCTCTATGGTACGGGCCTATTGAGACCATCCGTGGCTCGTAGAAGTTCTTGTTCCTCTCTCTAATGTGAGAAGGCATGCGAACAATCGTGATCTTTTCCTCTGTGGTTGTTGATTGATAAGGTACTTTATCAAGTTTTTTCTTGATAGATACAACCAAAGGATCATCAGTTCTTATTTGGATAGCTATGTGCTGATGCTGTGCCATCTCTGAATCTTTCTAGATTTTTACCGAAGTACTGATCTCTCTGTAGGGTATTTTTTTTGTTTTGTTATGCGTCCCTTCTAGTCCTTCCTGAAGAAAAATGAGCAAAAAGGAACTCAGTTGTTACTATAATTACTGTGTTTTTGGCTTTTTGCATCTCTGTACATGCTTTGATTGTAGTATCAAAGATATTAATTTCTACAAGATAACAGTTCAAGGAAAATTTATTTGTTTTTAATTCCATCACTACCAAAAGCAAAGGAATCTTAAGTACAGCAGTAGATAAGATGCTACTAAGACTTTGTTCATTCTATGTTTGAATTACAGGATGCAAAATGTAGCTCACTGTCAAGAAGCGACTCCTTTCTAATTTGAAAAGAAAAAAAAAAGAGTTAATCACTGATGCTACACAATAACACTAATAATTTTTAGGCATGAAATTATTACACCTGAATTCCTAGCGGTTGCTACAGTGTTTTAGGCAAAAAGTGGAAAACCTAACATGAAAAAAAAAATCTTAATTTCTTTTTTATGATTTAACTTGTTACTATATAAAATAATATTTTTCATGAAATATGCAAAAAGGAACAATTCAATTCATATGTATTAATTTAAAATTAAATTTTCACAATTAAAATATCAATGCATAACTTGCTGAAAAGCTGTCAAACAAATAAAACAACATTTCTCATCTCTTGGTCTTATGTGTAATTAATCATGTTAAAAAGAGGGTAGGGTTTATCATTTCCGCAAACTTGAAAGGATGATTTTCCAAATCAAATAAAAATTTTAAGGGTTGTGTGTGTAGTCCGGATCCTCTGAGGTAACTCGAAATCTGAGTTTAGATCCAGGTCGTCCGGTCAAAATCCGAATCAATCCAGTTCAAAGTGGAATGCACGGGGTGCCTTTAATATTTGTGCCAAAGCAAATCCAACGGTCTGGATCGAAACTCGAAATTTGAGTTAGCTTAGGTGATATGAATTCCCACAGAGCATGGATCTGTCGTTCATTAATGCAAGGAGTCTCTTGAATCAATTAAACAACGGTCTATTCCAATTGCGGTTAAAGAAAAAAAAATTGAACGGAGGAAATTGAACAAGTAGTTTCTAGTAGTGTTGTAAATAAAGATATGCAGTCGTCGGATGGATAGGGTATTGTCAAGCGATTAATCAGAAATAATTAGAAATATCGGCCATAATAAAAAATAATCGGCTGATTAGTCGAGAAATCCGTAACGGTTTGATCACCGCCAACGACTAATCGGCCGATTAATTTGCCTAAACAGATGTTTTTTACAATACTGATTTCTAGAAGCAGAAGGTTGTACAGACTCTAGAGACGAAATGAATTCAATTCTATTTTTGCGATGTATAACAGAATCTCAACCAACATCTGATTCAAGATGGTAAGACTTCATTGAAAACTAAAACAGGAAACAGAAGCAAGCAATTATAACTCAAAGAGGAACTAATATATAGTAGTGAACTGTGAACCTGTACTTTAGGATTCAGAGTTTGAGCTCTCCCGGGGAAGTCTTCAGCACTCGATTCTCTCTCCTCATCACCTCTCTCTCTCTCTCTCTCTCCCCCTCTCACAGTTTCACTAAAGCTCGCTCTGTTTGAATAGTCAAAGACTCAAAGCTCCATAATAGCTATGTATAGCGTGGTAAAGTGACTTGCGCACTGGAGAACTGCCGTAATTAATTTCATTATAAATCTTCATTATATTTATATCGGAGATGTGTCTTCTGTGGCGAAGGTTTTGCAGTAGACTATTATTATTTGTGCAAATTTTTTTTTTTTGAAAGCCCTTAGGCACATTTGTGCAATTAAAACACTGAAAAGGGCCCAGAATAAGAGCGTGCATTCGTTCTGCAAGTGAACTGAATGGTCTTAACTATTTTTTTTGTTTAATTGATGGTTAGCTAACTTAGGTTCACAAGTGCACTCTGAAAATATATTTTTGATTGGATAGCCGAGTTAGTGTTCTAACAATTACCCCTGACCCGTGACCCAGTCCGGTCCGCCCGTGACCCGTGTACCGGTCCGTGCACGGGTTGGACGGGTTCGGGGGTTGGCCGGACCGGGTCAAAATCCGGGTAAGGGTCAAATTTTTGAAACCGAAACCCGCCGAACCCGTGACCCGTGAACCCGCCTACCCAGTCCGGTTCGCCCGCCCGCCCGGTCCGCCCGCCAACCCGGTCCGCCCGCCCGCCTACCCGCCTACCCATACCCGTGCCCGCCTACCCGCCTACCCGCCTACCCGTGCCCGCCTACCCGTGCCCGCCTACCCGTACCCGCCTACCCGTACCCGGTTTTAAAGATCAAATATTTCGTGATGCAATGCAATATATGCCTGCGCATGCTTTACAAAAACAGGCGTAACTTTCAATCCGACCGTCGGATCGAGCTGAAATTTGAACTAGAGATCCACAGCTCAAGGACGGATCAGAAATAGGTCTATAGACCCATTTCGCCAAGGATCGCTTCGGATTCGCGATCCGAAGTTGTTTTAAGGGACTTTTGGATGTTTTTCTATAATTTTAGACTTTTGTGGGTTTTTATGTAATTTCCGTTTTTTAGGGTTTGATATTTAAGACAGAAAGTTGGTTTTTTTTGGCAGACAATATTATTAAGCAGTTTATATCAAATTTCTGAGAATCTGTTTTTTTTGGCAGACAATACTCTTTTCCATTGTTTTTGCAATTTCTGTGTTGCTTCGTGCATCATTTCGTATTTTAAAAAAAAATCTAAATTGTTTTTAAATATTTCAAATAATTCCAAATAATTCGGTTTGAAAAAAAGAAAAAAACCGTTACCAAATATTTCACATATTTTTCTTTGTTATCAAATATTTTCTTTCAAAAAACAGAAAAAAAAAAAAAAAAAAAAAAAACCCGGGTCCGGACCAACCCGTGAACCCGGTCCGCCCGGTCCGTGAACCCGTGGGGGTAAGGGTCCACGGGCGGGTAAAGGTAGAGTTTCAAAATTTCGACCCGTGTACCCGCCTACCCGTGAACCCCTCGAACCCGTGCCCGGCTAACCCGTGAACCCGGGCGGGTTGAACCCGGTCCATCCCGGTCCGGTCCGTTTTAATACACGCCCGAGTAGCATGCTATAGATAATTATACTGTAAAGCAGTTTGGCCTGGGTCTGAGTCTAGGTATACTTTTTTTTTATTTGTAAAAGGGTGCTGGTTCAGTGATGCACTATTTGGCCTATGCTAACCTAATGCTGACACCATGCTTAGGGTATGTCTGGACACTGATTTGGGGCTTACTTGTCACTAAGTGCGACCGCAATTGCTTTTCTTGTGTATATTGGTATAAATGGGTGATTTTTTTTTCCCATTCTTCTATATGGTGGAAATAATAGAGTTAAATAATACACATACAGTTACCGAATTGTTGCTCGCTTTGCTTCGTCAGTGACAATTAAATATATATGAACTTGCAACATAATAAATTATGTATATGTGCAAATATTTATTTACAATGTATTTGAACAACAAAACAAAAACTGTACATATTATGCAGTATTAGTTGCGCAAGCTTTAATACCAATGCAAAAGCAATTTGACCTACATAATTTTTCATATGCCCCTCAACTGAGCTAGACTTTCTTATTTCTTCCTCTAGAGTTCAATATATCATATATATCCTCCAACTCTTCCATCTATTTCTTATTTCTCCCTTGCAGTAATAAAAAGAAATTATTCTAGTCAAATGATATAAAAATCATAATTTATTTTTGGTTTAAAATAAATGGACAAAAATACCCTAAGAATGTTTCTCTCTCTTTTATCTGTTGTGTCCGTCAATGATATCCTGCATTGGGCAGATTCAATAAGTCATGGATTCCTAAATGACCTCTTAAAGAAATGTATCTTCACCTAAATTACAGAAGCACCTAATTTGTTGCATTGTTTTGTTAGGTTTACGTTAATATCACATTCTATTCAAATCAGTGTTGTAAATAACGGTATGCGGTCGTCGGACGGACAAGGTACCGCCAAGCGATTAATCGGTATGCGGCCGATTAATCGGAATTATGCGGACAATTTAACGTTTTTATTAAATTTATGTATATATATCATAATTTATTAAAAATTATTTATTTAACTCATTAAACTTATCAAATAAACTTAATTTAAGTTAGTTTTATTATTATAACATGATACTATGCTTATTTCTTCGTAACACGTAATCATTTTGCATGTTTAAGTAACACATTTATTTAATGAAAAATAAATTTGAGAATTAAGCTTTTTCAAATACTAATAACATATTATTTGAAAGAAAGAAAACATTCCAACATAAAATCACTAAATTTAATTTATGATAATAACATAATTTTATAAATAAATATGTCGTACTAATTGAAAAAATTATATTAGTAAGTAAAAAAAATATATGGTATATAAATAATAGAATAATTAATCAATTTCAAATTAAACAAGAAGAAAAAAAAAACATATATAAAAAATATTGGATGAATATCCAAGCACAAATAAAACTACAATGCATGATTTATAAACATTATTATCACACACAATAATAAAATAAAAAATAAAATAAAATAAAATTCACTGGAATAAATGGAAAAAAACGGGAATAAACGGAAATAAACAGGAATAAACGGCCGATTAATCGTTTTTTTCCGCCAACAGGCCAACAGGCATCCGTTAAGCGTATTCGGAACGGTTTAGCCGCCGTTTCCGATTAAACGGCCGATTAATCGGCCGTTAAGTCCGTTTTTTACAACACTGATTCAAATCTAGACTGCAGGTATATTTGGGATGAAAATTATCAAATTATTTTCTTGTTAATCGAACCTCCATATCGGTTATCAAGAAACATTTAAAAATCCTTCTCTTCATGTTGCATAAAAAAACATATTTAATCACGTTTTAGCTTATGACACTGTGGTTGGAGGTGGAAAAATGGATTGGCCTTTTCAGAAAATCTGGACCAGCAAGGCACCTCCGACGGTAAGGATTTTTTCGTTCTTGTTGCGTGGAGAAAAATTCTTATGCACAATGTTACGGAGAAAAGAAGGATGAATGTAGAAATGAGTTGCCCCATGTGTGATAATTGTCCGAGAGAATCACCTAATTATTTTGTGTCCCTATGCTGTCTCTGTCTGGAGCAAGATCTCAACAGTATTCGGGTACCATTGCATGGTATTGGACATATCGGTACAAGGGATGTGGATAGCTTCACCTGATAGATCGAGTAGGGAAGGCAAAATGAAAGGCTCTAAATGGGCTTCTCTATTTGGTTGCACCTGCTGGCATCTTTGGAAGCACCGAAATGAGAGAGTTTTTGACAGGCCCATGAGGTTGTCAGAGAGGGACATCACAATGTAAGGGTCACCAGATGGTACCGACAGTACTGGTACAAAAAAAATCACCACAGAAGGTGATCTGTGACCGCTGGTATGCTACTGGTACACCGCTGGTTCGCAACTGGTACGGTAGTATCATCATGTGAATTGGTCTGCTATGTTTGGTTTAGAGATTAAATTGTTGTAAATTCTTAGTTAGTCAGAGGGCTGGATGTAATTTTGTTTTTTTTCAAGCTATGCTTGCTGTTGCTGGGTTGGTAATTGCTTAATGTTTTTTGTATTTTTTTTCGGTTGTGAGGTATACTGGTTTCATGAGACTGATGTATTATTATTGCATTTTAATATATGACTTGGTAGCTCCTGCAATTTAAAAAAAAAAAAAAAAAAAAAAACAGAGAGAAGAGACATGTGGGAAGCTTCAAGAGAGAGAGAGAGAGGCGATGAGATGGGGAGATGAAAGGTTAAGAACTGGTCTGTTTTCTAATTTTGTTAAGGGTATTTTGATCATTTTATTTGAAAGTAATATAAATTATTAGTTTGGTAACTTTCAAAGGAGATTAATGTACGTGTAATAATCTCAAGGGTAAATAAGAAAGAATTTGAAGACCTAGAGGTTATACATGAAATATTGAACTCTAGAGGGAGAAATAAGAAAATTTAGAAGAGTTGAAGGGTACATGAAAATTAACCCTAGAAAATAATGTTAAGAGGAATTGGTGACCGAAAAAAATGATTTCCCTAACAGATATATGATTTGTACCTATCCAAAAACATTATTACATTTGAGAGGACATCACAGTAATTTTTGGTGCCGAAAAGTGACTTCCATCTCCGCATTTTCCCCTCGGATAGGAACTTTGTTGCTTCACCTGTAGCAGAGAGCTCTTTGCTTTATAAAAGCTTTGCTATCGTTTCCTGTGCTATTAAGCTCAAGCTCTTTCTGCTTAGAAGATAAATTAATTATTCAACACAAAAATTATACATTACGTGTCATCATGATGAGTAAAATGTAAAATGTTTTGCTAAAGACTATTTCTCTTCCCTCAGCTTGCTTGGTGGATTCTTTGGTAAGCTTGACAGTTCACATGCATATGGCGTTGTTGTGAAACACTGCAGTTTTTAAATGGGTACCAATTCAGGTAAATGGAACTTATTTTGGTTATTAATGGAAGTTGAAGGTAATCTGCAGCTTGCTTCTGCATTTCTTTATGTTTTCTTACAAGGCAACTGCACAATTATGGCCTAATTATATCACTGGGGATATCTACATAATGAACAGATTGTTACTAAGATCATGTAACATTCTTATGCAATTGAGAATTAAAAAAAACCTACAAGATAAATGAAATAGAGAATAGAAAGAGAGAACAAACTTGACATGCCTCACTACTTGAGTGTTGACCATTGTTGCAAATCAAGGTGGTATATTTGTTGAAAATGAACCAAAATTTGCAATTTTGTGTTCCAAAATGGTATTGACAGTGTACTCTGATATTCAACCTTCATAAAAACTCCCAAGACAATATGAATTACGTCCCACACCCCACCTTATGAAAACTTAAAAGCACAATGACACAATATCCAATCTCGTAACTGATAGTTGATTCTCTTTCTTGGAAGCAGCTTTTTTGGACCTTTTTTTTTTCTCTTAACTGCTTCAGCTCCTCCACCACCTAAGACCTAATAGAAGCAACACTTAATCGGACGATTAGGTTTACTGAATAAGAGAAAATACAAAATTTCTAACAAAGAAATAAGTGATTTCCAGAAAAACACAAGTTATCTTTTACATCATCCAACTATTGATGTCCAGTTTCATATAGAAATTACAATTCAGTTGACACAAAAAACACATAAAAACAGAAAGCAGCTGTGTAAAATTCTTCTTTTGTCAGTAAGTCCATATGAACAGTACAGGATTCACAACATGTGACATCACAACTTATCCAGATATAGCCCTTCTTAATTTTAGCATTCTAAACCAATATTCAGTTTTGGTGTCACAGGTTTCAAACAAAATGATTATATTTAAACATTTCAGTGTTAGTTCTCAAATTTATGATGGTTCTCCCAAAAGGATTCTTAATTACAGAAAGTCAATATAATTGAAGTCCATTTTTTTTTTTAATTTGACTCCAATTTTCACCATTTGCATTATGTAGATACATGAATGCTACTTTGTGATTTTTTGCAAAAATCAATAGTGAAGAAGCACTTGCCAGATTATATTTCATAAATTTGTAGGGTAAGGAGGTCTTATTTGAGTCCAGTATCTTAAATTCTATCCTAATGAAATTGAGCACACCTAAATACCAATGTGCACATCCACAATTGAGAGTGAAGAAGACCTACAAATTACCATAATAAT
Source organism: Carex cristatella (assembly GCA_024447775.1). Lineage (NCBI taxonomy): Eukaryota > Viridiplantae > Streptophyta > Magnoliopsida > Poales > Cyperaceae > Carex > Carex cristatella. Next base: position 2,170,517 of record JAJHPF010000024.1, on the reverse strand, counting down.
AACTTAGTTTTTTCATATATAATAATATATAATAAATTCATAAACCAATAATGCACACATACCAAGTGGGCATGGTTTAGAAAATTGGTGCCATCTTTTGTATAGTTCTTTATGTTTCTATGGTACACGGAGAAATGAGATGAGCATGGGAAGAAATTGTACAATGGAAGATTTTTTCTTAGTTTTATTTAATGAAACAGATTTCAGAGGCTTAGAACAAAAAGTCATATGTTTTTCACAGATCGCGCGCGCGTGTGGGGGGGGGGATAAGTCTATACTGATAAGACAGTGACTAATGGAACAATTGTTTTAGAGTTCCAACACAAAAGCTATATGAAGCCATTGACAGCATATGCTAATCACAGAATTCTGAAAAATTTTGGACAAAATCAGACAAAATTTCCAGAGAGAAGGTCATCAGTTGAGCTACAGACTCCTAAGTCTAATGCCCATAGCTCTATCCTGTGTTAGCTCATAGGAACTCCTCGAAATTATGGAATAGTCAATACTATATATTAGTATTATAAGGAAGTTCAAAGTATATGTAACAAATTTGTCATCCACAGTAGCTGAGGCGAACTAAATTTACAAAGAATGTCGAATTTGGAAATGTACATTTCTCAAATAAACATATGTGGGAGGAATACCTTAATACTTGCAGAAACAGTAATGTGCAGAATGTGGCAACCCAAATTGAGACCTTGCTAAAGAATCCTGTTGGTAAGAATGATCTTCAAGGTGAAATTTTACTGCAAGTTGAAGAACAAATTTTAGCCCTATATACTCCTGATTTGGACCGAGTTGGCGAGTTGTACGACCTGAACCCAGAAATGGCTGAACAAAATTTGACTAAAACTGAAAATAGCATCAAAGAATTTAACTACTGGTAATATATTGTACTAATATTCTTTCCCTTCATAACAAAAAAAAAAATCAAAGGATCTAACTATATATAAGATTGAGAATCACATATGGGAAAAAAATAATAATAATGAAAGAAGCTAGTTATAAGTAATGCATTTGTTATAATAGCGCCGGTCTGGGGAGGGACCTTGAACTCCTCGGCAGCGAATTTGATAACAGCAGTGAACGGTGCTGCCTCTGGAACATAAATCCGCAATTAGATTTTGATCAAGTGACAAAATCAAAAGCATATTCAGATCAATAGATATACAGGAAAAGAGGCGCAATATGATTTACCGAAGAGAGCTTCGATATCTTAGATCGGTACGGCTTCACGGTGCCTAGGGGTCCCCACCTCGCCTCCGACCGACTAGCTCCGAGGTTCGCATATCAATCGAGCACACGGGAATCACACTGGGAACCAACACTTCAAAATCCCAATCCGTTTGAACTTTGGAAAAGAGAGGGTTAAAACCCTTGATCCGAGAGAGAGAGAGAGATAACGGAGAGGAAATGAGAGCCACGAGATAAACAGAGGTGGCAACAAAGAGATGAGAGGAGAATGGTAATCGATGTCTCCAACAGATTAGCGTGAGGAGGAGACGTCGCGAACGGAGGAAAGAGGACTAGAACAGCTGGCAGAAAAGGCAGGAAGGGGAGGCGCGAAAAATATAGAGAGGGAAATGACGAAGACGGACGTCAGCTGAAGAAATCTAGAACCGTTCATCTTGCATCCGACGTTAGCCACTATGTTTGGCACTGTTCATTCGAGACAAACTTCATTGAAAATTTGAATGACATCAACTGACTTCAGATCAACACATCTGAAGCTCTTCATCTATGATCGGATGGCACAGAGAAGACGTGTTACTATAGAATGAACACTAACACAACACCCACTCAAAATTAAGATGTTTATAATGTGTATGCGATGCTTTCTGCTGTCTTGGCAAATGAACACATGCTTACGCAAAAGATCCATTGAGGAGAGGAAGCTCCCTGTTTGTAATTCTGATTTCTGGCAAGGGAATTTTGCAAGGAGGTCCTTGTATTTTCATTTTTTTTGCCAAATTAAAGACGGTTAACCTATCATTAATCATTATCATTTTTTTATTGAGAATCATTAGGTGCTCCTGAGATGAACTCATATAGGTCACTGCACCTTTATCTCTGTCCTTTTTTGCTTATATACCATTTTATTTACAAAGAAGTGAAGAACAATATTATTTACTAGAAGCATGGGGGAACCGACTCCGCTCCTTTTCTTGAGAAAAGGAGGGTCCTCATATTCTTCCATCCAGATAGTTCAAAATTCATCGTACGGTCTCAATTACTTTTTATTTTCAAATCAATTTAATCTATTAAAATAATTCAAATCTAATTAAAGTCATACGATGAATTTTCAACGATCCGGATGGAAGAATAGGAGGGTGCTCCTTTTCTTGAGAAAAGAAGCAGATTTTGATCCAAGCATGGGAGCTGTCCTGCTATTAACCGGAGAGGAACCAATCATATTTTCCAAGCATTTGAGAACTAAGAGAATTCGCATCCTCTGAGATATCTCAAACTTTGCGTGACTTTTTGGAATATCTCAATCGTTCAAATACGTTCTGCACGAATCTCAAAGCTAAAATAATACTGGCCTCCTACGTTTCCCCGAATAGGCACCAGACACGTCGGTCACACAAAAATTGAGATATCTCAGAGGATACACACCCGAACTAAGACCCCTCTGGCCGGCTGGCCCTCTACCTGATTTTGGTGCCCATTGTGATCGAACAATTCTAAAACGCCAGATCTTCATCGACAGTTTATAAACGTGCTACGGCCGCCGTATTTTCCATAAACAACGGTAGAATCTTCGAACAGATGTGTAGTAGTTAATAGATGATGCTGATCTATTTTATGGGTTCTTTGTTGCGATTGTTGTATAATCTTCCGTGTACGAATTATATATAACTGCTTTTAAGCATAGTGACAAATTAATTTGTTCGGATTCGGTTCAGCGAGTTCAAAAATCCGTGATTCGGGAATAATTCGTATATAATTCGAGAATAATTTGGTATTATTCGGATTAGAGATCTCAATTCTGTAAGGGAGAAAAATAAAAGAATAACCAAAAAATAAAATTCGTAAAATTCGAGAATAATTCGTAAAATTTGCGAATTATTCTGGAATTATTCGGTCAAAGTTCAATTAACCGAATAATTCGGCGTTCGGTTCGGTATCACAAAAAATCTGAATAATTCGCGAATAATTTGAGAATTATTCACAAATCTTGTCGCGTAAGCTTTTAAGTTAAAAAGAGTACCTATCTTATTTCTGAGGTAGTGTAGTGGCATCCATGACCCACGAGCCCATGATCGACAGCTAACAAAGGGCCCAAATGAACCAAGGATTGGGGATTGAATTGAAAAAAAGGGCAACTAAATAATTAAATTAAGGCCACACAAACAGCAGCAGAGAGTCAGAGACTACGGACCGAAAAGGTCCAAATGGGGCTACCAGAATTGGATTCCAGTGGGCAGCGGGCTAACAGCCCGAGACCGGAGGTTTGATTTCTAATAAACAAAAAATCTTAAGATCGTAGAACCAGTGTTTGATTGTCGAATTAAGTGAAAGTTAAAAAAATTAAAGTAAAAAATGCACATGTTTTGAGATCTAAATAAGAGATTAAGATACAGACAAAAAAAGAGATGTGATCTTAATCCGCACTAAAAAAAACTAGTATTTGATAGGATTAATGGAATCTGGGAGTTTGACTCCCTTGTTTTTTTTTTCAAAAAAAAAAATGACTAAGAAAGCTAAAGGAATCTAAAAGAGTCTTTTTTTTTTAATAAAGGTTGGAGATCAAGCCACCCAACTATTTTATTAGAGGGAGGTTGATGCCGGAATTGTTGAGGAATTAGAAAAGAGATAATCATAACAACATAATATATATTTTTTAAGTATTAATATTTTATCTTCCAAATACTTATATGATTATATATATGAATGTTGATGCAGCGACGGATACGAAACTAGAAAAAGAGACTATAGTACAACATTCATTTATTATTGTTGTGGAGATAAAGGGAGTATGGGAATACTATTGCAAAAGGGAGTACGAGAGTACTATAGTACAACAAAAGTGGGTAAATTCCATCGGATTTAGTGGGATTCATATTAAAACAATAATTGTTCTTACAAAAGACAATGATAAGGAACTACTATTGCAAAATAGCTCTAAGTATAACTACTACAGAGAAAGACATATAACTAAGGTATGAAAACAGCATAAGCAGAAGGTAGAGCTGCTGAAAACATAACAACAACAGGTAAAACCAAAAACACAGTCCATATAAGAAACTACTGAAACACAAAAGCTATAGAAAATCCTAGTAAGTAAAGTCCATAAACAATTCTGCAGACGAGGAGGTCCCAGGATCAAACGATGAAGCAAAGTCAAAAGGCATGTAGCTAGGAGAATCAGTCTTGTCTCGGATGTAGTTGGAGAGAGCTACTCTCTCTGAACCATGTCTTGCTGCCTCTGTGTCCTGCAAGCTTGCCTCATCTTGGATATCTGAATCGAAAATAAGGATCATACTGCCTACTTGGGTCAGAGAGTGACACAAAATTAATTTAAAAAAAAAAATTCATCATATCTAATTTTTACAACAGCTAAAGAATGATACTAGAACTTACACTGGTCAAAGTCGGCACCTAAGTATTATTAAAACAAATTTTATTGCGTGTTAACTATATAACCCATAAAAAAGCTGCTCTAAGTTTTAGTTTGTTTTTATAACCTTCCGTTAATTAAACTGCGTACATAAATAAATATCTGCCCTTCTTATGTCAGCATATATCTTATTATTTGTAAGATAGATATGGTTGTTTAGAAGATAATCGCATAATTTACATTTTATGCTTTACTATAATAAAAGAATTTTTTATTTCAAAGAACGGACTCACCGGATAGCTACCTAGCCAACTTTTCCAATGAAATGCCGTCACTGTATGGATAACTCTTTAGTGTGAAAAACCATTTTCAATGATGGTATCCGGTATCGAGATTTGTGAATTATTTGTTTTCATATCTTTCTAGATGATTTCCACCATTCCACGAATTAAACAGATTTTCATTTTTTTCCCCTAGTTTTTTTTAATTATTCATTAATTTAATAAATTTTATGAATTATTCTCCAACAATACACAACATTTGTTTTATTTCTTAAAATTTTGTTTTGAAATATTTATACACGTTATGAAAAAAAAAATGAACTATTTCAAAATTGAGGAGGGTTCCAAATCCAATGCACATAAAACTTCATGCTTCAATTTGCTCTCAATCTTTTATTTTCATTTTCAAAGTCCAAACAGTCGATCCGAACCGATCAATATGACCTTCATAATAAAATATGCTTGGAGACCAAATTTTATATTTTTTTTTTGAAATTTTTTTTAAGATAGGTACAAAATCACTTTATCGGATGGTCCAGAATCTCCTTAAAACAATGATTTTGTACCTATCTTAAAAAATAGTAAAAAAAATTCCAATTATATGTTAATCACTTTATATCCATATTATATGTTAATCACAAATCTTATTGCTACTCAAATTTTTTCTAAATATCAAATTTACGATTTTATTTTAGAAATTAAGAAATCAAATTTTTGGAAAAGTGTTTATTTTTACTTCAAAAAAAATATGGAACCCCACCAATAGTGTGGTCCTAAAAGTTTTTGTACAAATTTGCAGTCAAGATGGAGCTTAATGTCTCAAAAATAAGAGAACAACTTACACTAGTGTGGTCCTAGAAACCTGCATTATTAGTGCGATTCCACAAACCTACACCTGATGGAACTGGAATCGAACTATTAGTGTGCTTCATCTATTTTTTTTTTTTTTTATAAAATAGTACAATTCTATCTATTTTAAAAAAGAAAGAACGATCGTTCTCTTTTCTAAAGAATTATATTTTAAATTTCTAAAAATAAATCCAAATTTAGCATTGTCCTTCCAACTGCTAATATGAACCTGTAAATTGTATTTGATGCTATGTAGTAATGTAGCAAAGACAGATATTCACAAACAGAGAATTGCAGTTTATACTCCAAACTTCTGTGACAAACAGTTCCTAGTTTATAGTTTATATTTCGTAAAGGATGTTCAATTTCTAGCCGTATGAGCAACGCCACATAACATTCTTTACCATCTGTCAAAGTTTTTCTACCACCCGTCAATTCTTACAAATTTTCAAACTCTTCCCTCTGTTGGAAACTGAAAAGAGGTTCAAAGTATTCTCACAAATTGTCAAACTTTTCTCCCCTGTTGGAAATTGTAAAGTGGTTCAGAATATTCATACATTGGGAGTGTTGAGATGTGTCCGACACATACTCGGATACGGCTGATTTATAGACGTGTCCTTGCGAGATTTTATTTCTGATTTCTTTATAGTTGTTATCAGTATTTTTAATAGGGCTATAACAACGCAATAGTGACGCTATAGCGTTTTCAGATCTTAAAAATCAAGTTATAGAATAAAAATGTGTTAATTCAGCTACGACTGCTAAAGCGATCATAGTAATCTGCAATAGCGTGTAGCGCAAATAGCGGATGTTATGTTATGTAGATTTTTATTTAAAGACCCAACTGAAAGTTTCTTTTATGTACCAATTTTTTTTAAGGTCCAGATTGCTTTTGATTTTAAATAGAAAAAATAAATATTTTATGTCATGATGCTTAAATTAATTTGACTAGAAAAAAATTAATAGTTTATGTCATAATACTTAGGTTATTTTAAATTAAAAAAAATAGTTTATAATATTATTAAGAATATTTTGAATAAGAATTTGGAATTTGTATTAATTCAATATAAATATTATAATTTCTTAATCTTTTATTTATTACTTCATAAAATTTTAGATAACATTAATAATGAGAAGAAATATGAAATATAATTTTACAATAGTTTTTATTATAGCTATCGCAATAGTTAATTTTTATTTTTTCTGTGATAACACAATAGTTATTTTTTATTTCGATACATGGTATATGCTACGGTCTTGAGTATGGATACCGCGGTATTAATACGATTCCGCGACTCCCTGCTGTAGTTTTGCTTGCGCGATCACACCGAGTTAATAATCAAGTGATTGCGAATCGAGACCGATGCCTGAATGGATGAATTTGTATCCTCTGAGATATCTCAAACTTTGCTTGACTTTATGGAAAATCTCAACCGTTCAAATACGTTCTACACGAATATCAACGCATAAATAATACTGCCCCTGCGCTATCCCCGAATAGGCACCGGACACGTCGGTCACGCAAAAGTTGCGATATCTCAGAGGATACACACTCTGAATGGATTTGGTCAAAAAAGGGCTCCTTTTTTTTTTTTTTTCCACTTTTGCTTTGAAGCCCACCGGAACGGCATTCAGAAGTGACTGCGAGTCTGCGACTAACGCTAGTCGCTGGTATCTATCGTTTAAAAGCACATGAATATTCACGCTTACGTATTTTTTGGTCTTTTGTGGGTTTTAATATTTGCTGCTTGTAAGCCTGTTGGCAGAGGATAGGATCATAGAAATTTTTATATAGCGGTAAAGGTGTTTTTTTTTATCAAGAGATCGTAAGTTCAAAATTTAAATAAAATAATTATTGTAGATATTAAATAATAGAAAAGGTTGGACGTGGTACATGTAGTATAGTGACATATCGTACTACTTTCTTTAAAATTTATTGAGTAGACTTCAAACGACAAAGTCAAACCGTTGAAATTGATCTACTTCACGAGTGATGTATTTATATATAAAATTTATAAATTTCTATATTTATTTAGTATAAAGTCAAGCGGTCAAAACAATAATGAAATATGAATATATTAAAATTAACTTATAATTCTTATTTTTTTTTACCGCTTGACTTTATTTTACCGCTTGATTTTATACCTAATGAATTCAAAACATTATAATTTTGATATGTAAATACATCACTTATGTAGTAGTAGACTGATTTCAGTTTAAATTACTTATTGAAACATATCCAATAAATTTTTGAAGAAGAGAATACGATATGTCATTGTGCTACAGGTAACATGCTAGCCTTATTCTTAAATAATTATGCTGCTTAACTTTCAAATTTTATTTTAAAATATTGTATTCAAATTTATTCTAAAAAAATGTATTCAAAAGTGCGAATATTTGCATATTTAGATTTACATAACCATTTAAATTTATTAAATTATAAAATTTTGTTTGCATGAATTTTGATACGGATTGGACGATTTAGATTTGACTTTAGATAAAAATTGTTAAAACCCTTTAGAAAAATCTAATTCTGTTGGCAGAAATGACACGTAGTTTATATTCCCTCTTTTGAATGAATGAAATTCAATTTGGATTCCCTATAAACAGTCCCTATCCTTCACATATGCACCTAAGAAAAATAACATCACAAATGACTATTTACGCTTTCTCACAATCCACAACCATAGATGATCTTCCTTCTGATATAATCCTGAACATATTCGAGCGACTGCCGGATTCGGCTGATCTAGCGAACTGTCGCCTCACCTCACACAGATTCCTTTCCCTGTCGTACCGCACCTCATTAATCTCTCTCAAACCTCACCAGAAGCACCATCCAGTCCCTTTTAAGACCCGAGTTATAAATCTCATCTCGCTCCTCGCTTCATCTCTGGTGTCCATTTCCATCTCAGGCAAAGGCTGGGGAGTCGTTGACACCAATGAAGTGGATGATCTCACTGACATCGGCTTCCTCTCTGCATGGCTTCCCCTGGTTAGTAAGCAGCTTGGCACACTCAGCATTGTTAATGCTCCGAACAAGTCCCCCATTGGGTTTTCATGCGCGCTTGCCGTCGTCTCTGATACATGTCAGTTCTCATCTTTTACACATCTCTCTGTTTTAGATGTCCATAAACAATTTGTTCATCACCCCTGAATGTTCCTTCCCCCTATTATTTAATAAAGAATTTAAACTGTAATAGTTCGTACTGTGTTAGATTTTGAGCTGATTGGAAAAAAAATTAGGTTTTTATCAAATGACATGAAACTTTCTGTGCGTGAAAAATATCATATGAAAATATTAGGGAGGTATATCATGGATTTGTCATTTGCCCCGTTTGTTCATTTCAATGGTTACGTCAACAAAAAGAGTAAACTTGTTTGACGGGACTAAACTTTATTAGGAGTTGAATTACTTGCTAAATTATAGTTTGTTAATTTTAAAATTTATCCAATTAGACATCGCTATTAACTACAATTTCTTATAATATGCACAGGCAAGAACCTCGACAGTTTGGTCATAAGAAACGCATGGCTATCTTTCAACGGTATAAAGGTCATGTCAAAACTTACAAATCTAACCCTTAAATTTGTGAGGATTGACGATGAACACCTTGTAAACTTCAGCGCGTACTTTCCTTCTCTCAAGATCCTCAATTTGATCCACATAACAGGGCTGAAGGAACCCAAAATCCATCTCATGCAATTGCAAATCTGTCGTTTCACCGGTTACCCTCAATCGATCACTGTACAGGCACCCAATTTGGAGGAACTGAAGCTGAGATGCATGCAACCTTGCTTTGTCATCTTGGAATGTTCTTCGATTCGCAAGCTCAGCGTGTCATTTGCAAAAGCTAGTGGAATTAGTATGATTACAATGCCTCAAAACCTGAGAAAACTTACAATCAAGTCCCTCGATGTTCCTCGACTCTTGCCATTTTTCAGAGGAACCAAAGGATTGAAAACATTAGAGCTCGAAGTGTCTCCTATTATGAGTTGGTTCGATTCGTACTCTGTTTTTTCAATAACTGATGCATTCGAAATATTTGAAAACATAGATGAACTCATAATTGGTCCAGTGGTTTGGTACATGTGGCACCAATCTATATCTTCTTGTCTCACCACAACAAAACCGATTTCGTTAGCAAGACTTGTAGTGAATCTACCTCCAGAGGATTTCAATGGAACTGATCTCATGTCCATCATTTTGAAAATATGCGCTCCAAGTGAAGTGGAGCTTCGTTTCTTTAGTGACATAAAAGACATGGAGAAGAAAGATGCCATCGCAAATTTTTCGAATACTTTCTCCGGGGTGAGATGGAGATGGAGTACTTCTGAGAAATCAAGCTCAGAATTCTTCAGTCGATTGTGGCGAGGGATAGGAATTTAAAAACTTCCTCTATAATTTAAAAAACTGAAATTGCTGATGTAATTATTTTTTGTATTTTTTTTCTTTATCTTTTAAAATAGTCGGTTGGTTATCGCCAACCAACTGTCAAAATAAATAAATTGTTGATGTAATTATTTTGTACAATTTTATATCATCTATTGAAATTGATGGTCGGTAATCGCCGACCAATTATCAAAATAAATAAACAAATAGATAAAATGATGTGTGTGCTAATTAGAGATATTATTTTTGTGTAATTAGGCCGTGTATCATAATTTAGAGTTTCAAGATATACCATCAGAATATAATACATAGAATTTAATTCTCGTAAATTATCCCTTTACCTTTGATTTGTCACTAGATGCTTTGCTGCGGCTCCGACGAAATCATTACATTTGTTTTATGAAATGTTATGTTCAATATTTTTAATTGAGATTGTGTTTGCGGTATTTACTGATGCACTATGGTTTCTAACTTTCTATAGGCATGTGAATATGCGATACAGCAAAAGCAATAAAATTACAAAATACATAAAAATCAAAGGCCACATATTTTTAATATTGATAATAATCTAACTTTGCAAATCACAGTTTTAATTCAACATTCAAGTTTTGTGGAAAAATCGACCTTCCCTTATGTTTCAGGTTTTGGATTGTGTCATACTAGAAATCACTTTCAAGTCCTCAATTAATCTGAATCCTCTCAAACAATGTCACAACCTCTCGAGCATTATACAGCCTCTTGAGAACACGCTTGGCTTCACAGTTGGGGAAGTTGCTCAGGTCATAGTAATGTGGAGCCATGTCTATTAACCTGTAACAAATATTTTAAACTTAATTATCATCAAAATAAGCACATCTCATATTGAATTTTGCTAATGAAAAAAAAAAGTGCAGATAACAGAGCATACCACTCTCCCTTGATACCGGTCACAGTACGGATGAAATTTCGGTTGGTGAGTGCATATCCACTAAAGATGACCCACTCTGGCTTATGATCCATGCAGTTTGACGGATGCAGATGTACCACCTGTTCAAGTATAAATAAACATTCACACAAAAGCCAAATGTGCCGCATTACAATTTGGCAAAATCCCTTTTCTTTTAGTGTACTACAGATTGCTAATTAAGTCAGTTTTCGGTTGTTCAGATCAAAGCTATACTTGCCAAAATGCCAATATGATGCATATTTATAGCCCACTCAATGTCATCAGATTGCAATTCAATTGTTTTTTCCTCAGTAACTGACAGTCAGCACGTATATCAAATTTTATTGCAAAACCATGATAAACTCAATTTTACAATGTCTATGAATCCGTAATATTCTCATGATGTGTAAATTCAAATCTATGGCTTCAAACAAGTGAAACTACAACAAGCTGGAGTCAGCTCAAGTTTGGCTCGGGCTTCAAATCTATTTAACAGAGCTAATATCGCGGTGTTATTTTAATACATCACGAGCTTAATGCTGAACTCCAGCTTAGCTCGTCGCTGTTAAAACATCAGATGTAACAGAATGGTCGCCTAGAATTTATTTGACAGGATGAGTCAGGCTTCACTTGCTAATAAACCTAATGAAGGTTCGAAACTTGGGTTTAGGAGTGACGAATGTTATGGGTTTATTGTCTACAGAGTTCAAATTAAAATGCAGCAGCTCACAAATAAGAGCTCAAATCAAAATCCACCCGCCTGTTGGGCATAACCCTAGTTTCTTTCTTTAAAACTATGTACATCTATTTAAAGTGGACAGTACAAATTAATTATGTTTTAATAAAATTCAGGCAATGTAAATAGTTAGAAAGTAACTGTCTTGTTAAATTCGGTCTGAACTATTAGATATGAAATAAATAAAAAAATCATAAATTAAGTTGGAACTCTATGAAACCTTTCACATTTCGAATAGAGGAAAAATAAGTATTTTAATTTAAAATGGAAAGGTAAGGAATTTTGAGTGTTTTGATGGAAAAAGAAACAATTTGGAATATTTCAATGGGCATATCAACAATTCTTCCTTGCATTTTTCAACATCTTCATTCCAAAATTTTGATTTGTACACACAAAAGAAGTCAGGTGAAATATCCACTAAAAAGGTAGACAATAATTGTCACGAGGCTGCATTTAATTATGAGCGGATCTAAGGCATAATCAAAGATAGTTAAGTCATCTCTATTCTATTTTATAATTGAAAATTCTTGAATTCAAATCTCACTCATCGCATTTTAATTTTCAACCACCCTATTAAAATTTTCTAGTTCCGTCCTGCCTTTAACTCTTTAATGCTTAATTCATATTGATTATGCTAATATGAGCTTCTTAGGGTGAATTAAGTCTCTAATATTTTTTAGATTATAGCTCGTAGGCCCTATCCATTTACACAACATGTTTCATTTTTGCACATACTGGATTTAAACATGTCCTCTCGTAGGACTAATGAGTAATGCCTATACCTGTTGGCTGTTGCGTTGTGCAGCAAATGGCAAGTCTCTAATATTAATGAGTTTGTTTCCCCCTATATCTAAGGTACAATATATATATTAAAAAAAAAGAACGGTACATATTTATGTTTGGATGGAGAGTAGACGAAAGAAGGGAATGGGAAGAATAAAAAGAATGTAATGGAATAGAAAGGAAGATTAACATATTTAACTTTTTTATGTTCGGATGATTAATGAGGGAAAATAAATTTAACTTTTCTTTCCGTCTTATTTCTTGTTTGGTTGATTAAAATTTAGAAGGTAAATGAGAAATTCAGTAGCTGTTGTAGGTTTGTAACAAAAAACTTTGTATAAGAATTATATAGGTAAGATATAGAGATAGATATTTGTGTTATTTTTTCTAACAATATTTGCAACAAAATTTTTTTTCATTCGTTACATCCCAAATTGGGAGGGAAACCAATTCTATTAATTTTAATGATACAAAGTTAAACCTTTCACCTCCTGTATCCTTTACCTCCGACATAATTTTATCAACTAAACACGATTCAACAGAAAATTTTATTTTCTTTCCATTCCCTCCCTTCATCTACTCTCCGTCCAAACAAGGTGTTATCTTCATTACCTCCTTAGTTAAGAGACTTCCAAGTTCCAACTTCATACGTCACGGACAAGTATCCCAGAAAAATATATTTGATATCATGTAAGGAAACATTAACATCAAAGCGTCTGTAGTCCAACGGTTAGGATAATTGCCTTCCAAGCAATAGACCCGGGTTCGACTCCCGGCAGACGCAAAATATTTTTTCATAAAAACGAACTACGGTGTAAACGAATAATACCAAATCCAAATCCAAACCAGTGTTAAAAAAAAACGGTTAATGGCCAAACCGTTAACGGCCACAACCATTAACGGGCGCATGTTTGCGGTTTCCGAATATTTAATCGGCCGTTTATTTCCAATAAAAATTTATTTTTCACATTATTTTTTTTTTTATGATAGTGTGTGATAATAAAGTTTATAAATCATGTATTGTAGTTTTATTTGTACTTGAATATACATCAAATATGTTTTATATATGTTTTTTTTTTCTTCTTACTTATTTTGAAATTGATTAATTCTTCTATTATTTATATACATTATATTTTTGTTTACTGATGTAATTTTTCAATTAGTACGACATGTTTATTTATGAAATTAAGTTATTATCATAAATTAAATTTAGTGATTTTATGTTGGAATGTTTTCTTTTTTTCAAATAATATGTTATTAGTATTTAAAAAAACTTAATTCTCAAATTTATTTTTCATTAAATAAATATGTTACTTACACATGCAAAATGCTTATGTGTTAAGAAAAAATAAGCATAGTGTCATGTTATAATAATAAAATTAACTTAAATTAAGTTTATTCGATAAGTTTAATGAGTTAAATAAATTTATTTTAATAAATTATGATATATATACATAAATTTAATAAAAACGTTAAATTGTCCGCATAATTCCGATTAATCGGCCGCATACCGATTAATCGCTTGGCGGCACCCTCGTCCGTCCGACGACCGCATACCGTTATTTACAACACTGATCCACTTGAAACGGAATACAAATAGATACGGAGCGGATAATTAAGTCATATTAATTTATTTAAACTGAATTTGTAATATAATAATATCAGTTCCTACAGGATTTGTAGAAATTAAAGCGAAAGAAGGTTTATTTTTTAAATTAAATTAATTTTTTGAGAAGGATAATTAATAATGAAAAGTTCATCCCGATAAAATTTGACATGCATTTTAAATTATCTCTTCTGTCTTTAATTAATAATATAATTCATTTTTAGCTGGAACTTTGCTCTAGAAAAATCATACTCATTAAGTCTTTACTAGTTCTTTCAAATTTCAAATTAGTCCAGGCCAGAACTACTCGCAAAAATACACAGAAATTTGTCAACGTCAATTACTTAATTTGTTTCCCGCTTTAAATGCTCTCATTTTCCTCTCAATCTGCACACGATACACGAGTGGCCGAGTGGGAAGCATGAATACACGATCTAAAAAAAAAATTATATATATACAGCTTAAATACAACAAGGCTTCAGCTCACAAATCACAATTGTGCACTCACGTGTTGCACATGCAAGTCTCGTTATGTTGCCAATGGGCCTGGGGGACTCGGGGTCCATAAAACCCAATAGTGATAATAAAGTTTTCAAAGTGTAATAATCAGAGACTTTTTTTTTTTTTTGGCATTAGAGACAGAATTGCAAAGCAACCTTATTCAATAAACAGAGATATGGGATCCTCTGGAAGAGGGTCCCACCCACAGCCACAGTCAAATCAATTTTGCCAGAAAATTCTATATCAGTCTCTCTCTTTCACTTTCCTCACATGCGTACAATTAATAACCCCGACCTCAGCTCTGTCAATGCTTTTACTCTTCTCCTAACGCTCCATTGATATATAGAGTAAGAGAGACACAGCTATCTGAGATCAGAGAGGAGAGAGAGAGGTAATCAGTAAGGATATATGACGAGGTTCTCTTCCTTTTTCCGATGGCCGGAGCTGATTAACCTCCCAAGCCTGAGAAGCATCGTGCCAAGTCCATCCACTTTTCGCCGTTTGCCGGGAATGGACCTGTCGGCGGTTCGAAGAGCAGTATCTCATTTTCCGGAACTCGACTTCTCGATTCTAGACAGCGTTATGTGGAGCATCGTCGTGGCGTTCGAGTCTGTTGCCTTGGTAGCCATGATGGGTTTCTTCTTTCTCTTTTGCGGATGCACCTTGTAATTAATGTGATCTTAGATCGCTTTTTTTTTTTTTTTTTTTTTACGTTTTCCTCTTTGCTTTGATTGGTAGGTCTGACTTGTGGTTTGGAAAGATTAGAAATTAAATGTCTGCCGTCGACTTGTAGGATTTCAATTTCGATCGAGGGCCTTGGAGCTCTAGATAATTAATTTTATTCTTTTCTTTTATTCAGATTAATTGAGTTGTTGATATTTTCATATAAATTTGGCTGATTATCAAGTTCAACAAGAGGGGAATAATTATAGCTAGTCTTTTTTGTTGATTTTTAATGGCTTTTGAAGAGAACCAAAAATACGCCAGTGTTTTTTTTTTTTTTTTTTAATGGAGCTGCGTGGTGAGCACAAAGTGAACTATTCTTTCGCTTAATAAGTCAGTGTTTTTGAAGTATAAATGTATAATGTAACCTCATTTATTTTTTCCTAAACCCTTTTACTCTGTCCTTTTGGTTTCCATATGTGATTTTGCTTTCCGGGACACTGTTAATGCCCCATATTAATTCTTAGGAAAATAAATTGGTTCATCGGAGAATTTAACCCTTGCCTCGCCGCAACACACCATTTTAAATTTTTAGTGCACAGCAGATAAGAAAAATGTGAACTATATTAATTTGCATTTTATTTGGACAATATTTATATTAATTTCATTGGGAGTAGTGGGCCTTAAGTTCTTATTAACATTATAGAGTATATGGAGACGACTGTCAGGAGGCCTCTAGTTCTTATTTTGTTTTAACATAATAAATTTATTTATTTTTCTTTCATTTAGCCTAAATTGTTAAAATTAATTAATTTTAATTTTGGTTCGTTATCAAGTTCAACAAGGGAGTAGTTCTTGGCAGATTTTTGGAGGTATATTATTGGCTTATTGCTGTACTCTGCTAGAGCTGGTAAAAAAAAACATGTAGCTCATGGATCGATAGCGACTTGCATCTGATTCGATCGCTAACAGTTTGTTGATTCGATCGCTAACAGTTTGTTCATTAGTGGTCTGATTGTTACCGAGCCAGTTCACTACTAACTCAGTCCAAAATTAACTTAGCAAAACTTGCAAAATATTGAGTTTTCTGGTTAATTATTCCAATACTCATCAAAACCTTCAAATGATCTAGTTTATATTAATTTTCCAACCAAAACTCTTTGCAATGTTCATTTTAAATTATCATTAATTTTTATTTAGAAGAAAAAGGGCTCATATATCATTTTCTTCAAATAAACATATCCTTATTCTTTCAAACATTTTGTGTGGTCTGCATAGTTATTTGATATTAAATTAGATTCCCTTAGCTGTGGAATTGTTGAGCTGCATACTGGAAATTTAAATATTCTCAAGAAGAATTTACTTATAGTTAAATTATTTGCTTACATCTTTCTGAATTATTCTAAAATTTAATGATTTATATGAACAATGTGATATTTATTTTATGAATAAAATTAGCGTGCTACTTGTAGCATAGTGACATGTCAGGCTATCTTTTCAAAAACTTATTGGATATGTTTCAATGGCTAATCCAAACCGTTGAAACCAATCTACTACATAAGTGATGTATTTACATGCCAAAATTATAATGTTTTGAATTCATTTGGTATAAAGCCAAACTGTCAAAAAATAAGAATTATAAGTTAATTTTAATACATTCATTTTTCATTATTATTTTTACTACTTGACTTTATACTAAATGAATGTAAAAGTTTGTAAATTTTATATGTAAATACATCACTTGTGAAATAAATCGGTTTCACCTGTTTGGATTTGTCGTTTGAAGTCTACTCAATAGGTTTTTAAAAAGATAGTATGACATGTCACTATGCTACATGTAGTACGCCATCTTTATTCAATGTTTTGGTATAATATTTACATTATAACGTAACCTATATTTCTAAGAGAAAATTATCTATACCCCCAAACAAATTTGTGTAATTAGTTATTTTCCTCATTAAAGTTTGAGATTTTGATATTTTTCCATTATTGCAAATCAGATTTCTTATAAACACCCTCAATTTCAAACTCAACAGTACAGATTAATATTATTTAAATAAAGAGATTGACTTAATTGCCCTAGCTTCTCTTTAAACGGTGATAAAAAAAAATGATATGCTTTGCGCAAATATATTGTTGTAGTTTTTTTTATTTTAAGTAGAAATATGGAAGTCAAGTCTTTTTTTATTTCATTAATTAGACAGTGTGTTGTAGTTAACCAGAAACAAATTAGTAAGAGAAAATGGAGGTTAATTAATTTTTATTTTTCTCAATTTTTTTATATAATTTAAAATAAAATGTAACAAATATTATAAATTTGACCACACTATTCGAAATATGAAAATTTTATATGGTTTACATCCATTTATATTCGAACCCATATTTAAGGGTATCACATTTTGGGCTACAAATATGTTGAGTGAATTTTCCAATACCGACAAACTCGTGTGTATTTCAAATATTGCATGATTATCCGGAAACTTTTATATAAATCATAATTAAAAATAATAATTTTATGAAACCAGCATGATTTTTTTTTAAAAATCATAAAAACTAAAATGTTATTTCGGTCTGCTATTTTTTTGTGGGACCGAAATGGCATTTCAACCCGGTGTGATTTTTTGTAGCCGCTGATACGAAAAACTGTAAAACTACACCGGACCGAAATACCATTACAGTCCCAAAAAAAAAATGGCAGACCGAAATAACATCAGTTCTTATTGGTTTTGTAAAAAAAAAATTAATCATATTTGTTTAATAAAATTTTTTTTTTAATTATGGTTTAGAAAAAAAAAAAAGTTCGATTAGCCCACCTCGAAAACTCGCCTTAGTCAATAAATGACAGAAACTTATCTGCTAATTCTACAAGTAATTAATACGAATCAACCTTTTCAGTAACGAATAAACTTCAATACTTTTCCAATAGAGAAATATCATATATGTATTATTTTATTCAGGAACAAAATCAGACTTTCAAATGATAGAGTCAAACACATAATGAGTATTAATTTATAAAATTTTCATACTGAGAATGTAGTCAGTTTATATTATTTATGACATTTTATTCTAAATCATATAGAAAATTATACATAGATATAATTTTTTTTTAAAACAATAGAGTCAATTGATCTCATTCATATCATTTAACTCGGCTTCCGACTTTATCCATGCGCATGAATATATGATTCAATTGCATGCTTGTATAACAAGTTTTTACATAATGTTCGTATGATTTACAAATAATTACCATTTAATATCTATATTATTGCATATCTTTACATATTTTACTGATATTACACGATTTATATCCGCATCAATTGTAGTAACAAATAAATAATTACTTTCGATTTATATTCGTATTATATTGAAGTTTAAAAATTTAAGTTCCTTGAAATTATTTGTAGAACTCAAAATCCGTTACTTTTTAGTGTAATAATAAAGTCAAAAACAAAAGAGTTATTATTTATAAAAAAAAAACGATTTCTTTTATCAATATTATTAAAATTATGCAAAAAAAATATAGATAAGTTCCCTGATGCCATTGAATAAAAACCGTTGTGAATTTTATATCATTTGATGAACGGTAACACTGCATTAAATTTTATTAATTTTCATGTGTAAGTGCAAGAGCGGACTCAGAAAATTGATCACGTTGAGCAAAAAAAATATAGATTCAAAGAGTGTCTAATGGTTATCGAATCAAATTTGGTCAGAAAAAGCAGAGAATGAGAGATAGATAGTTACTTACCTCTAGATTACATTGGATCCACTCATGTGCATGTGATCATTGTGATGTGTATTAAGTATAGAGTCCGAATGTGCAAAGTTAATTATTCAGACTGTCAAGATTGTCAAATTAATATAGGAGTGTAAACGTATCTGATACCAACAGATAATAGGCAAATTAAATCCGTTTCAATTTTAATAATTGAATACGGATTCGGATAGTATACAAATAGTTATAGGATCAGATATTAAATAAATTTAGATATAGAATACGGATACAAATACGAACATAGTTTTAAAATTAAAATAAAATTATCACATACTTCATAAATAAAATACAAACATTATATGTAAGTTCGTTAATTTAACTTCATAATATTTTCTATAACAAACAAGTTAAAATATTATATATTAACTATATAACAAAGTTAACACTAATTATTATTATTATGGATTAGTCAAAGTGTACCAAAAAATTATAAATCTTAATTAAAGATGAAAAACGAGTAGATGTAGTTGAGTAATTAAATCTAAAATTAATTGGATTTGTAACAAAACTTTGTATCATACTTTAACATCCAAATCACTGTAATATGTCTCTCAAGCGGATATCCGAATTTAATCCGAATCCGAATAATTATTTGAGTTTGTAACTGTAACTCTGAATATTCACACACAGTACACACACATATTTAAAGGAGAGTTCAAATGTCTGTGTGTCTCCATTATGCTTTCATTTTTGAAACGTAAATAACTTAAAATTTAAAATTCAAATATCAAAATAAAACTGTTAGAATTGATCAATATCATTTTCTCTACCCACAAATAAAATATTATGATATTTCAATTTTATTTTGATCGGTATCAAGAACATGTAAAAATATATTGATATGGATAAATTTTGAACGTTGATTTTTTAACTTATTGATTCATATAAAAAAAAACTAAAAAATGGTAAAAAAAAAGTTATGTCCACATTAGAGAATATAATTCAAATTACATCTAACTGTTTTGTTTTGAAATATACATTTAAAAATTTTGTTTTTAGAAAATTAAAAAATAGAGACATTTGAATTCTCGTCATGTATTTATATCTGTCATAAAAATAAATATTTCATACTCGTATTCGTCAAAATATTTGAATCCGTATAAAATCAATCTGGATATGAATAAATAATATTTGATCCGTTTATATGCTATATTCACGATAGTA
This sequence comes from Carex cristatella, assembly GCA_024447775.1. Taxonomy (NCBI): domain Eukaryota; kingdom Viridiplantae; phylum Streptophyta; class Magnoliopsida; order Poales; family Cyperaceae; genus Carex; species Carex cristatella. Next base: position 2,150,277 of record JAJHPF010000024.1, on the reverse strand, counting down.
GGTCCCCACAAATTAAGGAAAATAATAATTCGGAATAAATTGTACTATGTTTCAGATGGCAACACACGTGAACAGAAGGTTTATTGAATTAATGATATTAGGTGTGAAAAAAGGGTGATACTCGTTCGGAGTCGGGTTGCAATTTAGCCTTACTTACTGACGAAGAAGTCATTAAATAAATTTTGATTTAAGTAATTAAGTTATATCTCATCATTTTGCTTTCAGGAGATAGTTACAGTTTGACCAATTGACAGGCTCCAGTCTGCCAAAGCATGAGACGTGCAGGGTTGATCTCATCTCATTTGTCCTTTCCATTTTATTATCCATAATTTCTCTTTTTACTTGAAATTTAGATTTTTAAGAGACTATTTAGCGTTGCAAAAATGAATGAAACTTTATACTATCATCTACGCAATCGAGATATGTGTGTTGGGATAAATTGTAGATATTTTTAAGCTGACATGTGATGATGTAAATGCTAGTGTCATCACTATCAATATCTCCATCTTACTTGAAAACATCATATCGTTTGGTTTTGTAAATTTTAATATCATGGACCACAATATTAGTGCATGGATATCAAATGATATGATTTCTATTCATTTAATTAGTTTGATACTAACAACATAAGCCAATTTGGTATAGGCATGAAAATTTGTAAAGTAAAAATTTTCCAAGACAACAGAAACCAAAATTAGAAATCATAATGAATGGTATTTTTTACCAAGAACATCCGCATTAATGAAATTAGAATGAAAAAAAAAATATAATTTTTGTGAAAATAATATAAATTAACTTAGAACATCTTGATTTCTTAAATTAATTATAAATTGTCTTAAAAATAGAGCTGAAAATTCATTGTAGAATTAGCAATTAACAATAACTCATTAATGCGGATTCAAAGAAATACTTTAATTTTATATATTTAAAAAAAGTGACTTTTGAACTGTAATCAATAACTCAGATTCAAAGTATTTTTTTTTTTTCCAATAACACCAAGAAATACTTTAATTTTTCTAACAGCCACGAAAAATCCGGCCTGAAAAATATTGATCCGAGTTATTTGTTGCAATCTTTCTAATAATTCAAATTATATAGTATTACATCTATTTTTAAAGAAATATAACATATTTCTAATATTTCAATAAAAATAATACTATTTTATAATTAAATAAAAAATTTGTAATAAATTATTACAAAATCGGAATAAATAAATTATTACTGGGATTGATAACAAAGTTATCAGTTTCAGTCTCCGAAACCAATGGCATTGTTATCGGTTTTAGGACCACTCACTTTGTTATCATTTCTAAAACCGATTAACTTGTACGGTTTGGATAGATTTCGAATTTTTTTTAGAATTTAGTTAGATTCCTAAATCTTTAATTTTTTTTTTTATATTAATAAAAATTTCGGAGATGTAATTTCTGGTCAACTTAGCAAAGTTCAAAACATTTTTGGGTGGTTGACAGTCAATGGCCTTATTGTATTTTTACATAAATACGGTTTGAAAAATGGAAACCGTTAGTCGGTGTGCCAGAGGCCAGGGCTTCCTGAATTCAGATCGATGATTAGATAGTTGTATCATAATCATAGTTCATAGATTTTAGTTTTGTTTAAATAATATACTTAAAATTCATACCATTGACGTCTATGCTATATTACGGTCGATATGTTGTGATTTTTTTTTTTGACATAAGTCCGTAGACGTACACATACTCTAAATTATGTTAGTCAGAATCGAATCTAAGAACTCAACATGAAAACATATGTCTCAGTCACTGTGCTACACACTACTTGGCAAATGTTATGGACGTTGTAGCTGACATTTACAGCATCTAGATACATCCCAACATGCATATTTCGATTAAGGGTATTATAGGAAAAGAGAAAATTTTACGAGACCAACCCAGCTCAGAATTCATATCCCATAGTTAACATAATATTTTTGTTCAGATCCAGACCGTCCGATCAGAAAGGAACCTCGTGTATTTTACGTCCAATCAGGTTCGAAATGTCCCAATCTAAATAAAAATATTAGGTTACCTCAGATGATATGGATAATTCGCACGTCTATTGCTTTGACAGACTTGTCAATTGGTCAAGCTGTGATTATCTCCTGAAAGCAAGGATAAATCGCAACCTCACTCCCAACGATCGAGTCTCACCCGTTTTCACACCTTAAATCATTCGCTAAACCTTCTATCCACATGTGTCGCTATCTGAGCACATTTTTTATCCCGAATTACTATTTTCTTTATTTATCAGATACGAGATTTAGATACGGATACGATTATGAATCAGATATTTGTCTTGACGTATACGAAAAGATTTTCTTGACGGGTATGGATATTAATTAGAATAACCATCCGGATTCGATTTATTTTAAAATTCAAATGTCCGTTTTTTTTCATCCCCTCCCGTCTCTTGAACATTGAACCGATTCATGAATTAACAGATTCTTTTCTTAGAGATTAACATTCATGGCAAACCATACCTTTGACTTTCCCTGATTAATCCTCATGCCCGATAAGAGAGAAAAGTTTGCCGAGATAGTTGAGAATTATGTTACCTCATGCTGTGTACTCTGCCCATTAAATAGCAAATCATCCGCAAACATAGAGCAAACCATAGGAGCACTGGCCGCCACCTTCAAGCCGCTTATATTTCCTGTGTTCACGTTATAATTGAGCCACCTTGATACTTGATTGTTGTCCATTGCAATAATGAATAGGTAAGAACTAAGAAGACATCAAACAATCCTGCCTCAAGCATTTTGTAAAAGTCTTGTTGGGGAATCATGAAGGCCAAACAATTATGCCTTATCTAGAGATCAAACAATTACATCTCATCTAGGGGTCAAACACTTACACCCCGGGAAGAAGAAACAATCCCCACCTTAACCTAAGGACCGCCCTATGCCAAAGATACCCAAAACATAATCTTTAGTGCGGAATACAATATCTGATAACATGTTGTTTGCCGTGGAATATCAAACCCTAGGTTCGAGCAGCAACCGTCTCCGTGAGCGCGAGACAAGACTCTAGTTCTTCATTCTCGCCCTTTTGGTTGAATCTTAGATTAGGTCTTCCAAAGCAACAAGATCGCCTCTTGAGAACTCCTCTCCAAATTTCTTAATGTAATTCTCCTCTCAATTCTTTGATGGTGGAAGAAGGAAGAAAGGCACTCAATTTCTGTAGAAGAATAACTTCTGAAAAGAGTTGGTTATCTTGTGCCTTGGGGACCTATCTATATATAGTTTACACATTCTGGCAGCGCGACTACGGGTGGTCCACCCGCACTGGATCTCACTGCGTCCGCACTAAGATGATTTGCGTCCAAATAACCGTCTTAAAACTCAGCCCCAAATTTTCATTAAGTCCTCAGTGTGGGTGGTTCACCCGCCCTGGTTCTCAGTGCGTCCGCATTACACTTGGACTTTTCTGAATTTCCTGAGTGTGTCCGCACTCAGATCCAGTGCGGGTGGACCACCCACACTGGGCTTCCTGAAAACTCCCAGAATTTGGCTAAGTACTGAGTGCGTCCGCACTCAGATCCAGTGCGGGTGAACCACCCGCACTGGGCGCCCCAGAAGCTCCCAGAATTTGGCTAAGTACTGAGTGCGTCCGCACTTAGATCCAGTGCGGGTGAACCACCCGCACTGGAGCCCCAAAATGTTCCATATTTTGGCTAAGTACTGAGTGCGTCCGTACTCAGATCCAGTGCGGGTGGACCACCGGCACTGGGCGTCCAAAATGCAGTTTTCTCAACTGCAAATTTCAGAATCAGTCCATCAATGATTCGATCTTTGCCCAAATTATTCTACACACTTCTGGACCACATCCTATTGAATACATAGATTGTCTAATATCTTAATTCCATATTAAATCACTTTAATTGTGACAATCATATTTGACAGTAACAATTCATAATTATATTACATATATGCTCAACGTTGGATTAAGATCCAACAAGTCTATAATATTATAGGTTTATATATCTGTTTTCAAAGTCTAAACAGTCAATTAAACCACTTCACGTAATTTTCACATGAAAATATACTTGCAAACAAAAGATTGAATTTGTTGATTTGCATTATAGTTGGAGAATCAGTAGATAAGTTCTCGTTATTTGTTGACGGTTTCGTATAAATGTAATATGTTAAAAAATAGTGATTCAATTTCTTTCCAATTACAAATTCTATTATTTCTGCATGACAATTTTATTACAATTTCATAAATGTATGATAATTTTATAAATAGAAAGGTTTCATTTAATGAAATTGCTTTCAAAATCATGTTGACAAAAGTTAAAATTTATCCTAGGTTCTAGCTCATCCATCTCAGGAAATAATTTCTGGAATGTATGAGAATTTCTTTTTCAATTTTTGAACATTAGAAGTAATCAAAATTAATCGCCTAAGTGCAGTGTTTTTAAAATTAATTTTAATTATCTTAATTTAAATTTCAGTATAATTTTATGAATGAACGTTGATGTCAAGGATGGAGGATTATGACTCAAAATTTAGATTTCAAACAAAATAAGAATTAAGGGTGTAAGAAAGAGTGTCCTCAAAAAGCAATGCGAGAAGGGTTAGAAAAATCAATGAGGTCGGACTAACGTATAGGAAGAAAATTAGTGAACACAGTAACGAGTATTCAATTCGGAAATAATTTAAAAAAAAAAATTCATAATTTAAATACAATACGTATATACCTAAACAATGAGAAAGTTATTTTTATCTCTATTCAAAATTGTAGAATTAGTTATTTCTCCATCAAAGTTTTCATATTTCCCAATCCAAACCAGATTATTTTACAAGTATTCCTAATTTTAAACTAGAGCAATCTAAAGTTCAGATTTATATTAATTAAAAAAGATATCGACTGATTTGCTGTTCTCTTTAAATGATAACAACGAAAAAACAGAAGAAATCCGATCTGCTCAACATATTTGCTCTTTCTTTTTTATAAACAAATAAAATAGAACACAAAGGATGGACCTAATAGAAATAACGGATGCATGAGAATGATTTTTCTTTTCTCTTTTTGCCCTCCAATAATTACAAAGGGAGAAAATTGCAACTTTTCAAGGAACATGGGGTAGCATAAAGTGAATAGAAGGAAAGAAAATAAAGAGGGATTATAAGAAAATTTTGTTCAAAGTTTTTGAGGAAAAAAACAATTTATTTCAAAATTTTCAATGAAAGAGCAAAATGTGAAATTTCTATCCTTTATCACTCAAGCATACCTGACATAAGTTATTAGCACGCTTAAAAAATCACAAGTGAACAAAGCACAAAAAAAAAAAAAATCATGAACGCACAGGTTATTTCCAAAAAGAAATTTAAACATGAAATAAGCAATTTCAAAAAAAAAAGTAATCATGAACAAAGCAAAAGAAAGTGATTATAATCAACAAATAAATCGTCCATATCCTAATTCACAATAATATGCAAAATGGTCAATATTATTTCCTTTCTAAATAATCATATGAATGTTCCAGTTGAATTCTTTGTCGAACAGATAAAAATACAACTTTCAAACTTTTATTTCTAATAAGATGTTTTTTTTTTTTACAAAAAAAAAATATCTACAAAAATCTGAGGTGCAAAGAGGGTAGATAAAAATATACAGTTTTTATGAAAAGTAAGGGTCAAACCCTAATTTGATTAAGATAAAATATACAGTTAGCAAAGTAAATTTTAAAGGAGAGTAAATTTCAATTACAGGACAACTTGAGTATCTTTGTACACGGAAGATTGAATCACAATCTTTGATTTTCATATCTGTATATATTTAATCCAACTATACTACTACAGTACACCGATAAAAAAAACCCCTCTTTATATAAAAAAGCAAAAATTGCTATATATCTCAAGTTTAAATTTAAACCATAGGATTATGTTAAGACGTGGATTGTTGATGTGTTGGTACTAGCCTGAGCCTCACATGGTACCCCGCTCCAACGAGTCCCACAAGAAAGGACCTCTAATGTACCTCACAACCGGAAGTGTCTTCAGTATTATGCCGACACACACACAAACAGCCGCTATGCTCACCAGAGTCAAGATCGCCGGTCTATGCACCAAGAACCCCCTCATGGCGGACCTATGGGCCACCTGTTTCTGTTGCATGTGGCACGTGCAATGTGGGTAGCCCTTTTCTATGTCAAGGTGTCCTCTCAAGTTGGTGCTTATGTCTGGAGCGCCAGCATCTACTTGAGGTTTCTTGGAAGTCAAGTCAATTTTGTTCTGAACCAGTTGTGTGTATGATGTGTGGGCCCTTTCCCGCGCCCACTCTGCCGGGGTTTGATCTCGTGCGTCGCCACCCCGCAATGTCATCCATGATTTCATCCCGATCTGGTATCAGTACAACATTATAAACACTTCAGAATAATAAAAAAAAAACATTCAGAATAATATCAAACAAAGCCAAGATATTATATTGCTTTTTGGTGCGTACTTGGGAATTCCTGGTTTCTTGTTTTTTAATAGCAACAATTTGCTCAACTACTATTACAGTTCAAGAGGATATGGACAGTATTAAATAATTTAAAAAAAAATAGTTTGGACTATGACAGATGTACCTTGCCAGGATCATCAGTCAGAGCATCCAAAACACCCTCTGCACCATCAATCGTGGCCACCAGATGGAGAGGCGTAATGAACAGCACATTATCTGTACAGGGCCCCACCATGTCAGGCGTGAACAGATATCTCTCTTGGCAATCTCTACTGCGTACCTTGTACCTCAACAGAAATGCAACCAAAGGCTTGGATTTCATTCTGACGGCCTCGAATAAGAGGCTCTCCCTCAATACAAATTCCTCTGCAGAACAGCCTTCCAAATGGATGTCTCCATTGAATATGATGTCCAGAAGCTTCTTCAATACAGAGCACCACTCACGGCCCATGGCGAAGGACATGAGAAGTCTATACCGCAACACAGAGAAGGCTGTAGGATATGTAGCCACATCAGATTGGCGGTGGGCTCGTCTAAGGAGCCAGCCCATCTCTTGCAAGAACTCCATTGCTACATTTTGTTGGCCAGAAATGAGATCTATCTCAGATTCAAGTTCACGAATCTCAACACACATTGCTTCATCTGCGACTATGAATGGAAAGAACAAGCCTCTATGGTCATACTCCTCAATCTGGAAAAGAAAATAAAAAAAAACAATTTGAAAATTAAGAGTACTAACTTGATCATCATATTTGTTAATCATACAATAGGAATAGATTTGAAATTCAACAACCGTTAAGCCATAAACTATACTTCGGAGTTCAACAAAAACTTAATAAGATGCATTGCATAACTCAGCACAGAACTGAAGTGATTAGCTTTCACGATACTTTTTTTTGTCTTATTATTTGAAAAGGACCAAAAGAGCAATAACTCCTGAATTAGACCAACCTGAATTGTACCGGAATGGCAAAAACAATACATAATTAAAATAATATTACAGCATTTGTTTCAAGAAGGTTTGATAACCTTAATCAATTCAGTCTTTCAATAATAATGATCTGCACTGTACCGTGTTCGTGCTGAAAGAGGAAAGAAGATCAAAGATATTATAAAAACAATTCTAGAAGCAAATAGAAAAATACATGCACGAGCATGCATAGATGTATTATTAAGAAAATGATCATTACCTCTATGAATCCTCTTCCATTGGAGGCAGGTATAGTGCACGAGAAGCTGATGCACTGGGCCTCGGGTATGCCTGGTACAGCGTTACCAGTCTTCTCTGTAAAATCTTGTAACGCACCTTGCACCAAGTACTCTCCATCATATGCAACAAAGAACCTAAGATGCATCATAATTCTTCATTATATTTGAAATTAAAAAAAAAGGAACAGCCTTAGCATTTGCCCTTTTGTGTCATACATGTACACTATTTGGCTAAACAATTATCTGTAGAATTTGCAATTCTTCTAATACCTGAATGCTAAGGCCTTACTCAGGCCAAATTCTAGCCATTGCTCCCAATTCCCAAACAGTGTGGGTGCATACACGAATGTGAGAGAGAGAGAAAGAGAGTGAGGGCGACAAAGCTAAGAGAAGCATATAATACCTTGCACTGGATTGAGATAGGCCATAACCTTTCAAACAGAAGGTTACATCGGAAGTTGAAGAGACAGCTATTGGTGAGATGTTCAAAATTTCAAATTGATATGGTTGTTCTGAGATTAGAGGGCCTTCTAAAACTAATCTACCTGCAAAATACAATAATAAATATTAATTGGTATCAGATTTACAAGGTCCACCATATCAGCTGGTGTGCATCACTGTCAGCAATAATAATACTAATTTTAGTTAGTTTTTCCATTCAATTTAATTTATTGGTTACTAAACTTCATGTATTAAGGTCTCATTTCAGCCATGGAGCTCTGAACAGACAAAGGTACAAAGGTACAGATTGAATAATAATTAATACAAGAATCTAACAAGATAGGTGACTCATCATAAGATGATAGTTTTCAAAATTTTATGAACTAAAGATGCAGTAAATTGATGCTTTGGATGGAACAGATCTCAATTAAACTGACCATTATATATAAACACCATTTGATCTTGCAATGTCACATACACCCATCCAGTGCGCCAAAAGTCGTGATCGGGGATGAGAATCAGCCTCTCAATCCAATATGCCACATTATGTGCAAGCTTTACAGAGAAAATAGAAACTTATTCCGTCTTTTTGTTTCTTCTTATTGCAAAATTAAGTATCACTAGTGGTCCTTTTGTACAATTTTTTGAGTGTAAACTGAGGATAAATATGGAGGAAACAAGTCACAGCTTTGCTACAATGATGCAAAAGAGGTAGTACAGATACATTTCAAACACCAAATTTACACATTTTTGATGTTCATGCTGTAACTCATGTTTGAGTAGAGATTATTTTCTTATATACTGGTCAGGCTTACTACCAGACTGCCAATAGGTACTTAGTAGCCAAAATACAATCCAATGTTGCAGTCTTAAAAATAGCTCTATTTAGAGCGATAATCACCCCCCCCCCCCATCACAAAATTAAAAAATGATAAACAGTAAATAACTTTGGAGTAAAGTACCTCATGCCATGCTGAATCAGCTAAACAAAGATAAAGGGTTAAAACGATGCATCCCGGCTTCAGGTAGCTTTCCATTTCAATTGGACAATGTGACAGCCATGTCAAAATCTGCATTGAGTTGCATAATTCAGTTCAGTAATAATTAATGGTTGTAGCAATAGCAAAGCAAAACCAAAAATATTTCACCAAATTATCATTAGAAAATTAAAACAACAGTACATAAAAGGCTAGCACTAAGCAGCCTAGTAATTTTATAACAACCTCAGGGTGTAAATTGGGAGGGCAGTCCGCAGGATTCTTTCCAAAGAGCTTGAACACCACTTTACCAGTTTGGCCCTGAAAATGAACAAATACTTCTGATACACAAGCATAATAAATACTTCACAAAATAAAGAAATGCAAAAGCAGGCACACACGGAGATAGAAGAAGAGCAACTACATGATGAGAAGATAAAACATTTCTAGCTCATGGCTCATATTACGTACCTGCGTATTACTACTAGAAGCATGAGAAGGTACCGACGAAGAGTCTGAGTCGTTGCTACTAGGTTGTGACAAATTGTGAAAGGTGTTTCCGAAATCTCCCATATCAGTTTCATGTTCATACTCAGGTTCAGGCTCATTTTCATTTTCATCTTGATAAATGGGATCATTCAAGTCGAAGTCCCTAATCCGGCAATCTGTCGTATCGACAGAGGAAGGAAGAGCAGCTGCATTCAAATCCAAAGGCGGCATGGAGGAGGAACCAGGGTTACTTGCAGGAGGTGCCGATCTTTGCAAGAGCTCAGAGATATCCACAGATAGAGATGAGGTGGCAAGGCTTGCGAGGAAACGATGAAGGAACTCTTGGTCCCTTGCAGGGTCGGGTCTAGCCACTACACAACCCATTAAAATAAAATAAAAGGGCTTCACTAATTAAAATATATATAATGTAAATGCAGCTTAATGCCTAGAACCAAGTGTATGTCATTTTTGTTATGTGTTCAGAAACCTTGACTGGACATATAAGCAGATGATAATAACAAGCCAGTAAAACTAAAACTAAAATCGAAGTAAAGACTATTGAGATAGCGACCGCAAGATCGAAGCGCACAAAACTTTGTGATGAAGTATGTTCTTTCTGTTATATGATACGCAATCCAACTTTGACCAAATTTTAAGCAAGTCCTGTGATGTAGAATCAAGCATCAATTATACTGAACTTACCAATTAGGCCTGAATTAATTAACACTAAATTGCACAAATGAACACCACTGGACCAACTCTTCAGCCTCCATTATGTAGCAGAAGAGACAATTTTCTTTACTGGAAGAGTGATTAGGGTACTGTTGGATGCCATGTGGGAGAAAACCAGGGCAATCTCAAATTATTCCTTACCGGGTAAAACGGTAAACTGGGCCCATAGCTGATAGGTGGGGCAAGCTACGCTAACAAAGACTGAGTAAGAGAAGGAAGGAAGGAACAGAAGCTCACACTCAAAGGTGGAGATGATATGCAGTAGAGCTGCAATAATATCCCTGGCCTGAACAGGGTCGAAGCCGGTCAAGGAGAAGGGGCCCATTGCAGCAGCGGCGTTGTGGCGGTTGCTGATTCTGCGGCGGTTGTTGTGGCGGTCGAGGCGCCTCCTGCAGCTGCGCTTGTCCTGGTCGAATTCGTGGAGAGCATGGAATTTGCTGCACTGCTGGCAGAAGCGGTGGAGGGTGTTGGAGCCACTAGTGCCGGACCCACGCAGGATGACGGAGGGGGCTCGGGCATGAGCGGGGCACACCCGGTGCCGGCGGTGGTACTCCTTCAGCTGGGTCTCCCCACTGCCATCCTCTGAGCACCCCTCCACCTGGCACGTCCACCTGGCACGTCCTCCGTCTCCACCTCCTCCCTTGCTAGAATTTTTATCTGCCCATGGTATGCTTGACCTCTTCCCGGATGGAAGAGGAGGAGGAAGTCCGGAAGGTTGGGATCCAGATTCCCTGCCCGTCTGATCCTGATTCGGATTCTGATTTCCACCCACAAAATCAAACGCCCTCTTGTGCGATTGTGATGCAGAGGGAGAGGGAAAGGGATGCTCGTTCAAATCATAAACAACCTGAAGCGGACTCACCCTTTCCATCTCCGCCTCTTCTAGGACAGATTAAAACTAAGCTAACAATTTCGTTTCTTAATTTTGCATAAAGATTGATTTGGTCGATTGAACGAACGAAGGAAGGATTGAAGGAATAACGAGGGAAATGATTTAATTTTAATCTTAACTGGGGAAGTAGGACCTGGGGGTAACTCACTCGGACTCTGAGTCAGTCTCTGACTGAGGACGGTAGCACAGTAGCACTCGAGGCTACCAGCCTATTATGTCTGTGAGAGAGGCTATGACTGTGTTTTATTTCTTCTCTATATAAACGGTCAAGCCGCCACGGAGGTAATTTTGAATTATCTCACTTCTGGCCCATCATCTGGGCCCCACTCTTAATCCACCAATCCAAATTGCGAATTAGTTGGGCAGTTCTGCTGGGTTGGGCCCGACGTTGACTTGCCTAATTATGAATGCATGCATTGCATATTTAGATTGAGAGACGGACTCTTCTCTGCTACAAGATTAAATAATGCTATAATACTGTTATGTTTATATTATAATGTTATTTTAATATGTTATGAGCTTTATAGAATGGGAAAAATAACACGCCTGTTCCGTTAAAGAATAATACAGTTATGCTACAAACTATGTGTCGGTTAAGTATCGTGATTATTTTTTGAAAATTTGACGCATTATACAAAAAATCTAATCACAGCACAGCACGTAGCCACACGAGTTGCGTTTGCACACAGCATGACCCACGTGATGTGACCATTCATATGACATGACCACATTTTGATATTTTAGTCATAATATGACACGGTGCATAAAAAAGTAACTTAGTTACAATACATAATGAAAATCATTACATATTAATCACGGCACGACACATTTCTTCCCTCCTTTTAACTTTTTTTCTCTTTATTATTATTTCTTTAATTGGTTATAATATTTTATCAAAATTTGGATGAACAGGCTCTCGGGACGATGAATATGTGTGATCAAATTCAGAACTAGACCCGGAACCTGAGAAATAGGGATCTACAATAGTTACAATGTAAGCGGATACATTACGGTACGGTTCCGTTACGGCACAATATGTATATCGGTTTTGTAATATGACTCATAGGTTTGATACTGTGACTATTTAAGTGATGTGATTATTTTTGAAAATTTGACATGGCATGCGAGTATATTTAATTAGGATTATTAGATTTTGATCGAATAGTGAATGCTGAATCAACTACCTTAAATTATAAAAGATAATAGTTAAATGTGACCAATCACATTTGGACACGTCACGTGTTGTCACGGCATGACTAGCATTTTGTGATCATCCTTTCAAATTTAATCACAGCACGACACATATTTAGAACCATGCTGAGAAATGATATTCTTCCGACACAAAAGGCCTTTCAACTGAAATCTGGAGCCTATCTAATAGTCTGACCGGAACATAGATCTGTTGAAGTTCAATTGATTTCAATTCAATAGAATTAAAAAAAAAATACATAAATTGAGAAAAATGGCAATTATCGGAATAAAATTTCTAACTAAAACTTGTTGATCGGAATAATATTAAAGAATAATTGACTTCTTCTCTATATATTGATTGAAATTTACACAAGACTAAAAGAGAAATGATTTCATTCGAGTAAAAATGACTTGTGTGCCCTTAAAATACATACTTGCGCTCATTCAATTTTTAACTTACAGTAATTTATCAAACAAATATTTCAGCTAGTTTTGGGCATAACATGTTTATATCTGAGTTGGTAATGATACTAAACGGTACTAATCTTATCGGTATGGACAGTAGTCAATTGGTGATACGGGACGATAAAACAAAATAAGACAATTAATAACTATTTGTACTAATTTTAGATTTTTTTTTTTTTACTTATTTAAGATAGATTGTTAACATCCGGTGAAAATGAATGGACGAAAAAAATTATAAATGTTAAGCAAAAGAGATATTACCTCTTAATTATATAAAGAAGTGAAAATGTAAAAGAAAAGACGGTGAGAATAAAAAAAAAAGACAAAAAACCAATTCTTACCTCTTATTTTTGAAGAGAGAAAATAAATATTTGATTTGTGTGAAAGTTGTCACACTTTTATTACTCTCATTTATACCATAGGTCTTCAAATTACTCTTTAATTTTTTTTTTTAATTCAAGAGCACGTACTGCAAAGGTAGGAAATTCCTCGTCCCATCCGGTTCAATCAAATGCAGCTACAAACATAGCACATCCTACGGAGTTTTTTTTATAAACCACAAATAAAAAAAAATCAAATTTAGAATTCCAGCATGATTACTTCTGTTTTTATAAAAACCATAAAGAACGAGTTGGCATTAATTCTGTTCCCTATTTTTTTTTTCTTCAAAGAATAGACTGCAAACTCGTTCTTTTGAAATTTCTCAGTTTACAGCAGTGAGCGTCACATAAAATCCGAAAAAACCCCAAAGCGCAAAAAAAGAAAAACAGTTTGGTAAACCGTTCCCCTAGAAGAAAAAAAAAAAAAAACGGTTTAGTAAACCGTTCCTAAAAGCAAATCCATTCCCCGCACTATAAATGGTCGCCCCCCCGTTTCTCCTTCCTCTCATCGTTTTTAATACTTTTATAACCCATCAAACACACAAAAAAAAGTTTCTTCATGGAGAACTAATTGGTTAACCGTTCTCCAAATAAAAAAAATCAAATTTCCTTATGGGTTATTTCATTTCATTTCCTTATGGTAGAACAGGCGATGAGTAAGGGAAGTTGAACAGGTCAATGCAAAACAGCAAACAAAAAAACGACGCGTCATGCAGCGGATTAATTGCGGTTGTGCGCTAACGGTTATCCGAACGCCGTCCGTGTGGTGTGGGAAGAAGAAAAAAGAGAGAAGAGACAAACGCACGAAAACGAACAGAGTTAAATAAGCAGTGCATCAGGGGCTGGGTCCAGGGGTCAGTCACTAGACTCACTGAACGACGATACAGTGGACTCATGCAATCATGTTCTTTTGTCTATTTTCTATTTTCCTTTTCATTTCATCTCACCTGCTCTAATGGGGATTCTGTGCGGCGGATATTAATATGTATATTATGAGATATTCTGCTGACGAAATTTCCAAGGCGGTGAACTGAATTTTATGGTCCCATCACGAACTCTTTGTTTTTCCATACATATACATAATCACATATATACGTGCATTACTAATGCATGTTGATACGTAATTGACATTTTAATATTTTTAGATTAAGGATTAGCTAGCACTTAAATAAATTAAGAATTATTATTTGAAATACATGTTCGAAATCAACTCTTCATAAATTTAACTAACACATGTTAGTACATGAAAGCTTCTAGAATATTAATATTTGAATGCATCTTCAAAAGTTAGATAATATCGTAGCCTCAAGTCTTCAGTATCTCAAGTTCTCAACATAATCTTCTTTATCTAGAAGCGACTCGAGAAAAAAAAATTCAGACATGATACAAGATAAAAGCATGTTTACTAATTCGCTTTGCAGATGGGCCTAGCCGAAACTTCTATTAATGTCCTCACTGCGACCGTGGATCAGAATTGTATCGAATCCTTGGGTGCTTAATGGGTATAATACTAGGGTAGATATAATTTAAAGAAGCATTTTTATAATACATACCTACTAAGAATTGATCTTTCATTAGCCCCTTTAGTCCACCGTTTCAAAATGTAAAATAACCCATAAAAAATATAACCACACCCACACCTTCTGTCTACTTCCACATCCATAATTATAAATTTCAAAAATTCACCTTATAACCCCATGATCACCATCTTAACAAAAATACTTTCATATAAACCTCCTACCATTTTTTTTACCAACCCATTTCTTTTTTTTTTCCAAATCTCTCAATTAGCTTTTAATCTACAATACAAATGATAACGATTTGTGATTGTTTACCAACAACTTAAAGAACATTTATACTCTCACTCCTCCGAGTACGTTAAGATTAGTGGATTTGTAACACTGATGTAGTCGGTGTGCAAGTTGAATATTCACGAATAATCCTAATATAATGATTTTATTATTTTTACAAGTATACAATCAAAACTTATCATATCATACATATGCAATCACAATTACTAATATAAAAATTAAAATACAAATATGCAATCAATTCGAACTAATAATTTTTTTATAAAGAAAAAAACAAAAAAAAAAAAAATATCTCTTTTAACAAATTTAAAACTCAATTTGTTAATTAAATAATAAAATATTCAAATAAAAAAGTAATATGTTTAATATAGTATCCATCTTACAACAAAATGCATACATTTTCTCATGAATTAACGTTAATACAATGATATAAGAAACATAAAATTGAAGAAATTGAATATAATATGTGTGTGTGTGTGTAATTTATCCATCTTTATTTTCCCGCTTTCAAAAATTAAAAAAACCCCTTTTTTTTTTTTTTTTTTTTTTAACCCTAAATCCAACACAACATCATAATTATTTAATAAGTAATGCATAACACAACCTTTTAATTTATGCTAATAAAAATAAGGATCGGTGGTATTAATTACATATAAACAAACCATAATCATTAAAAAATTCTACGTTCAATTGCAAATGTTTAAAAATATAAAATAAGAAAACAAATAGCCTTTACCCATACCCATACCCATTTAGCTAATGAAAACAAATCTTTACCCATGACCCATACCCTTTCTTTATATTTAAAAAAAATATTAAAAAAAGCAACAAGCCCCTTTGTAGAAATAAAATCTTAACCACCATTACACTAATCATGTATAATCAAGAATAAAACTGATAATGTATAGGGTAAATTCGGGCAAACGGAAAAGCACCGTAGTTTCATTGACACCTCTAGTACAGAACAACTTCATCTTTTTTTTTTTTAATTCTTAAAATAAAAACACTAAATTAAAATTTTGATAAAACACCAAAATTTCAATGATGAATTTTTTTATAGCATACTCTAGATCTGAATATTAAAAATACTAAACTAAATTTCAAAATAAAAATATATAAAAAAAATCTAGATGTGAGACTTCATACATTTATATGAACAATGTCTTAAAAAAAAATTGGTAAAGACAAGAAAATCGAAAATTAGAAGGAAAAAAAACTTAATCAGAAACTCCAACTCAAGTTTTGAGGCTATTATTTTTTTTTTTCCTTTTGCAATTCCGACTACGTCATTTCCCCCATGAACGATAATCAGACACTTGAGATACGCCTATTTGAGGTTTCTTCATCAAAGATAACAGGAAAGCACAGATTGATGACATGGAAAAGTTTGTATTTATTTAATCACAGACGAATCATATAGTAAAACCGTATATAATTGGTGGAGCATTCATAGACGCTTGTCCGAAAAAGGTATTCTAATATTTTTTAATTGAATTAATGCAGTTTTTATATTTTGTTTTTTTATTTAATCATACATTGATATTAATAATTTACAAATTTAATTGATAAATAATTTTACTCAATTACTTCTCAATTAAAAAAAAAATTGATGGCGGATTAGAATTCAGGGCTCAGTTCTACTCTAGCTCCATGGATGTTTTTTCAAATTTGAGGAGTAAAACAAAGATTCCTGGCGGATTCCTCAATTACTCCTCAAATTTTACTTTTTAGATGACTCTCAGAATTCCAGACGGTTCTGTTTTAAAGTGAAACATCAGGAATCTTGACGGTTTAAAATAAAAATTGAGAATAAAACATATTATTTGAGGATATCTAAACAAAAATTCGTTCGGAATAGCCGTCCACTACCGAACGCATTTTTTTTCACATATCCCAATTTATATTTATTAAATCTTGGTGAAAATTTTGGGCCCAGCCATTACATCTCATCTACATTTCGTTTCTCATGTCAGTATGAAGAAGGGAGTGGGTTTGATTGACATCAGATCTATTTTTAGATCCAATGAGACTAGTATAATGTCTGATCGTCTGTATTAAAATATGTATACACGGAACTTGAAATAAATACATACGGATTTTATAGTTGAGCATGTGCATCTTAATAAGGATCAGACGGTAATTAAACCCATCGAACATCGGATTCACTCTGAACTCCAGTTTGAAACGGGCGTCTGATCAGTGATCACTAATGGACATCTTAGATTGACTAGTCTTTGTACTAAAAACGGATCAGTTAAAAAACAATGTAAACAATCATACAAAACGAATACAAAAGGAAGTCAATCTATTAGTGTCATTATTAACGAAAATTACACATGTTCATACATAAGTTTTTTAATTCCATACAAAATATATAGATGTTCTAAAATATTTAAACTAATATGAAAAAAATGAAGCAAATGATTGAAATAAACAAAATACAAATCATACTTGAATTAATATAATTCGGTTGGTTCGATTTAATCGGTTTTAAAAATTCTAATCCGAACCAATTCATTTAAACCAAAATAATTCAAAAATTCAACCGAACCAATCTAAACCGAAAAACCAAATCATTTAAACCAAAATTCTTTGATTCAATTGAAACAAACCGAACCGTTTGAACAGATTCCGTGGTACAGAAAAATCTCTCTGAGCACTGTGACATCGGCACTTGGTGGGGCCATTTATGTTTTTTGAGTGCAAAGTTTCTTTCCCTTAGGTCTTTATTTCCAATCACAACAGACAGTACAGTAATACAGTATAAGCATGTTACAGATGATATCATAGCTACTACAGTGCTTGTATTCCTATCTAAAATTTGAAAGTAGGAAATGTAAAGTCAGTAGTACACTCGTCAATCAGAGAGCTGCCTTTCTTAACTAGGCGATCAGCCAGTACATTTTGGCATCGTGAGATGTACCTACAGTCAAAACTCATTTTCCTTGAGCAGCTTGCCAGCTTTCATATTTCATTCACCTCTCTACATGCTCTCCAATGAGCTTCAAATGGTGGATGAATTCCCATGCACACCTTTGCTAATTCTTGATTATCAGTGAGAAAAGGGCAAGGCTGCAACCTCTGTTTTTTTACGAACAAAATTGCTTCCAAAGCCACTGCTTCCGCAGTTCCGCTTGCAAAGGAATTGGACAGAATTGAGGGTCTATTCCAGCCAAACATGATTAAAATGAGGTGGAATAGAAGAGACACTCTTCCGATACTATTATATTAATTCCAAAAGAAGGCTGGAATTGGGAATTAGACTGGAAAAGCAACGAAAGATGACCAATTTTGCCCTTTAGTTTGCTGATGTAGCTAGTAGCTAATTCGTCTTCATTTAATATTCTTCATTGGAAAATTTCATAAAATGTCCTTCTTTTTCAAAATATAAAATAAAATATCCTCCTTTCAAAATTCTTAACAAAATATTCTTGTAGACCCCACTTATTATCTCTCTTTTCATTCGTCTCACTCATTTTTATTTACTCTCATTTATTTTTTGTTTATGTAAAATATATAATTGTGATTTCATTCTCATTTTGAATAATTTTTTAATTTTTGTGTGTATAAATGATTTAGAATAAAAAAAATTAAAGTGTCAAATTTTTATTTATTTGCACCAGAAAGTATAATATTTACATAAATGTAGAATATTTCCAACATATGGGTTTTTTTTTTTTTAAAAATTATATTATAAGATATGTTATTAACTTATTTCGTAAAAAAAACTAACAAATAAATGTTTTTAATATACGTATTTTATATAGTTTATTATATATAAATTTCATATTCTTAGTTTTCACAACAATAAGAGATTTTATCACATTAAGAACAATTTAGTGACATACTTATACTTCAATAAAAATATACTAAGTATATATTTGATATAATCTTAAGAAATTAAGAAATAAATAACAAGTGCAAGAAATATTGAGTTCGAATACTATAGCAATGAGTGATTGAGGTGACTTGAGATACATTTTTTACACCTTCTAGGTGCATATATATATGGTTCGATTAATTAGTAGATTCAACAAAGTTTAATTTTTAATTTTTCACCATAATATATTCAATGATGAGTTGTATTATTTGCATTGTAAATGATTCAAAACTGATGACATTATTTATTTCTTAAGATATGTTATACATAATTATAATATTTTTTGTTGAAGCATAAATATCTCACTAAATTATTTTTAACATATGATGTGGTAAATAAGTTAAAATTAGTTTATAGAATAAGTTAATACCATTTCTTATACTAATTTCTTATACCATTTCTTAATTTTTTTTGTTCTACATAATTTATATACATAAAAAATAAATATTAATCAAAATATAGATGAGAGATCACAATTGTATATTTTACTTAAGCAAAAAATAAATGAAAGTAAATTGGGAGGAGTGAGAGGGAGGAAAATAGAGAAAACAAGTGAGGTCCATAAGGACAATTTGTTAAGAATTTTGAAAGAATAATATTTTGTTCTATGTTTTGAAAGAGGAGGGCACTTTGTAAAATTCCCCCCCCCCCATCCTCTTCTTTGGGCACGCTTCTAGAGGAGTAAAATAGTTTTTCTCCCTATTTACTCTGTCCATTGTTTCTGAATCCGCTGAAAAATTTGCAAAACTAAGAATATGAGATCGATAGACGTGAATTTATCTTTCAAATGAGATCTCTCTAGGTGGGTTTGCTCTTCCATCTTTCTTTTCCTAGCTCATTTGTATTAGATTGGGGGGTGCCGATGAGGAGGTTATCACTAAATGTTGTAGGATAATCTTTCAAATTTCTCTTGCGAAAATGATTATAGTTCAAGCACAACATGGTAATATTTACGAGTATGACATATTGAAGAGTTTTAAAATCTGTGTACAATGCGATTGGAGCAGCAATGGACAAGGTCACAAAGAGGACATGGTTGAGTGTGTTGAAGTTGTTGGAGAAGAAAAGATGCAATTGTCCATTTGATGCAACAATTAACACCTCCATTTTGTGTTTATCACATATTCAACACATGCTTATATATTTCTCAAATTTTATCTTCTTTATTTCTGTCCCGTTAGCTAAACAAAAACTGAAAAGACACGACCTATCACGCGGTGATTATTTTTTTTATTAGCTTTTATCAATTTATTGGTGTCAACTTTGTTATGGCTTTTAATTAATTTATATTTCCTGTATTTCTTTGCAATATTGATTATTTACTTTTAATTGACAAGTTTCTAGCTTAGCAGCATGTTGTAGTGAAAATATATAAAAATAAAATCAATAAGACCGTAGTAGCCATTTCTCTATTAAAATCAATAAGACCATAATAGTCATTTCTCTATTAAGTTCGTATTTAATAATTTTATAGTTCCACAGTTTCAATTATTGTTATTGCCAAGTGTAACAATAAATAAATAGTAGAATATTTTGAAAGAGTAATCAATTTTTAATTTCACAATTTCAGTATTCTATTACTATTCCAGGCGAACAGCCCAATATATCATCAGCACATTTGCTGGAGTCCGGATTCCTTAATGTAACCCAATCTTTAAGTTTTGGATTAAGACCGTCCGATTTGAATCCGTCGCTCAGAATCATTTCGGAATTCGAATTCGTTCTCGGGATATGTGTACTTCAGATCCGGATGGATTGTCTCGGATTCGAATCGGACGGTCCTGATTTAAAACCCAAAGATTGGGTTACTTCACTGGATCTGAATTCCATTTGCTGGGCCTGGGTTGTTTTTCTTTTTTTATGTATTGTAAATTGTACAGCCTTCTATGTGCCGGGTTGGTTTAATATGCAAATGAGATGGAAGTCATGGAACTATGGAGGTGTATGATGCAACAGAAAATGTTAACAAATTCTTTCTAAATTGTTCCAATGCATCTCGTCGTCTTCAAATTCCAGAACAAAATATAAATGTTTCACTTGAATGTAAATGAAAAAAAAAGAAAAAAATATGCTTGCGATTCAATATTCATGACACAAGTATACAACAGTAATAAAACCCTTGCATTCATATGTATCTTTTTTTTTTTTTTTCTTTATTTGCATTATGGCACGACACTGAAAATAAGATATGCTGACATGATACAGTAAAAAGGACCTTTCGCACACCTTTCTATTTTTTATTAGGATATCATCCATGCATAATTGTATATATATTTTTTATATTCATCAATCGTTGCGTATTATTTTTTCTTTACATGTCTATTCTTGCATTAAGCAACTATGTAAAAATGTAATTATCTAAAGCTATTTTTATGGGTGGACAATAATTGCAATTTAAAAATATTTTAACTATAATCGATAAGACAAACGGATCCGTTGCGAAAAGTATTTTTAAGTTAGAAGTTAAGAAATGATACAGGATTTGACATTCAGTTGAATATTCTCTAGAAGTACCAACTTGGAGTATTTTTTAACACGTATGTTTTGTTTTTTTATATATAAATTCCGTTGCTTGTGGATATTGGATTTCTTACCAGATGAAACAAATGTGAACTGTGACCGTTATTAAAAGAGAGAGTAGCTTCATATGTTTTGCCTTCGGTGCACGTAATTCGTAATAACTAAGCCGGTTAGTTTGCTTCCGTGATGCTCTTGTTACTTTGCCACTTGCTAATAATGACGGTGGTTTCATTGATATAAGATCAAATTTAATCTGATGCTGGATCAGAATTATTCGACGTGTGACAAAATTTGGGAATTATTTTAGAAACCATAAATAAGAATAAGGAATTTACTAAACCAATTTTATTACTTCGGTTTTTATAAAAATCATAAGAACCAAGATGTCATTTCGGTCTCAAGTGTTTTTTTTTCCGGACCGAATTGTAATTTTGGTCTGAGCTGTTTTAAATTTTGTAGTTGTTGATGTAAAACTTGTGGAAACACCTCGGACCGAAATGACAATTCGGTACAAGAAAAAAAACTCTTCGGACCGAAATGAGATCTCGATTCTTATGATTTTTGTAAAACCAAAACAATCAAGTTTGTTTGATAAAATCTTTTATTTATTTATCGTTTCTAAATAAAAATTCAAAATTTGTGTATATTTGATAATTGATATGCATAAATCTTGAAAGTTGTACATGCAAATTTTGATGCGAGCATATCATTATTAATTAGAGTACTTAATCCAATTTGGAAAGTCTGATAAATTTAAATTCACTTACTATTTCAAAAGCATCATCTTCTTCTAGACATCTACCTATCCTCCAAAAAAAAACATCATCTTCTGTTGACAAAGCAGAGCATGGGGATTTCTAATTGAATGAAATTTCATCCAACGGTCATACCATGCTATAGTCTCGTCTCACCATACGTTGAGAATTATTGTAAGATGAACCGTGCACGGAGCTCGATAACAGTTATAAAGGAATTAGAGGGATGGACAACAAAAAAAGGCAAAAATAATACCATAGAAACCTGATGATAAAAGACGATCAGAAGCGAATTTCAAATCACTTGAATTTCAAATTACTTTACACAGAACATCTGAATTAATTTTAATACCGATTTTGTCCAAATAAATGACTTAATTCAACTAATTCGGAGTCATGTATGCTAACACGTAAGATTTGAATACCATCTAAAAATCTATCTGACGTGTCAAAATTAATTCTTAACCATTTCTAACGTCACATAAACTCTGAATTTTTTTCTCCCAATACAGATAATCATCAAAATATTTGTATCAAAATTCTGACATAAACAACAATGGTACATTTCATAGCAGCACTTCTTAAATCCCTCGAATGAATTCAGACAATTTTGAAAACCCGGATTTATTTGGACCAGATCTGTGCATGTAATGTCAAGTCCAATTATCAATCACAACCGTTGATTTTTATTTTTTAGTGCTCTGTATATTTTCATTTTCAAGATGGGAGGCTACCTTATAATTAAGAGACAGAAAAATCAAGTCATGTTACGCAAAGTGTAGATCTCGTATTGAGAATAGAATCTACTAGCAATATGGTTACTTCACTCTGTGTTAAGCTAGTACCAGTGTAAATAGAACTCGATTTACACTCAGACTACTATGTAGTATGTACACAGTGGACTTGACCGGATAATTAATGCTTTGGTTGTACACAGGAACCGCAGCTTGATTGCAATGGAATTATAGAATTCATCTGTTCTGAATTAATGCACCCTTCGAGTTTATATCTGATCCGCTTGTTACATACTCGCACGAATTTTAGAGGATATTGTACATTATAGAATCCGACCTCTGAAGTAACTCATATTTTTTAGTTTGAATATAAGTTTGGATCCGGACAGTCTGAATCGTGTCCTAGATAGAATACATGTAACCCTTTATTGTTCATAGTTTGTTAATTTAGTAGATAAACATTATACATTGCAAACGGGGATCGGATTAGTCCGGATTACGATCGGATGGTTCGGATTTAAACTCAAACGATGCGGACTCTTACAACAAGAAGTATGTATTTTCCGAGATAATAGAGTATTTGAGATTGTTCAATTAAATAGAATCCAGAACAAGATGGCTTGAGATGAAATGCACCTTAGGTGATCATATGAATTCTTTGTACATGTTAGTTCTTTTAAAATAAAGCTGTTGTGTCAGAATTTTTTTTGTGAGGGAGAAATAATGGAAATGAGAAGAGATTATCATTATTAATTTGGGATATGGTGGGTTTCAAAAAAATACGGCGACTTGAGTGTTCCTGAGTTGGAGATTAGAAATATTTCTCTTTTGTTGAGATGGTAGTGGAAAGCATATCAGGAACTGCATGGTTTATATAGTAGCATAATTCATAAATTAGAAGACTTTATTCGGTCTACAGTACCGGTAATCTGGAAGGTTGGAGGCTCATTTTTTTTGGCAACACCTATTGAAATTTACTCATTTCTTCAGCTAATCGGCACAATGGACAACTGGGACGGACAAAAATTTCACATTAGTATGATTTATGGGATGGAGCTCTCATTCGTACCTTTAAAGATGGACAAGTGAGACCGAGGTATCAAGCTCTATCTCTTAGAGAAGCATATGAGCATATGAGTTTGCATTTAGAGACCAAGATGTTGAAATTGAGACCTTATTTAACGAGCAAGATGATTTCTTAATATGGCTATGGTCTTCTAACGGGTCCTATTCATCGGGCTCATTTTATAAAAAAAAATTATGTCGGATGGAAGAATCTGATGAAATTGCATGGAGGTCTAGAATAGCTACGCACAAGCAAAGATTAAAAATTTCTCCTTTATAGTCTTCAAAAGAGAATTTTGTCCATGTTTTGATGATGAGAAGAGGCATGGTGTGTGAGTTAAGATGCCCCTTATGTACTAGCTGTTTAGTAGAAATTACTTTGCATTTGATGTTTTATTGAAAATATTCAACACAAGTTTGGGATCATATGCAAACTAGAATCTGTTTTGGTGAGGAGTGATTGTGTTGTGCAAACATGGCTTCTATCCTCACAGACAGTGAGGAAAGTGGGTATGGGCAACAAAATTCATAGTGGTGTTGTGGTATGTGTGAAAACAGAGGAATGAGACAATTTTTAGAGGTTCAATAATGCCTCTGGCACTACTCGCATCTATGATTATCGAGGAAATGAAGCTATGGTTTCAGTTTTGCGAGGGAATTACTAGTGCAACGGATCATAGATTTATGTTGAGTATAGAGAGGACAAGAGAGAATGTGATAGTCTCTGTGAAAACTACATGAGTTCGTTTTGCAATTCGTACTAAGATGAAAGAACGATACAGATTTACTAATTGCACCTCAGGTATCTGGGGAATCTAAATTCGTCCCAGCTGGATATCACACGTATTGTCATCAAAAATACCAAACTTTTTTCGAATGTATTATTTTTTTAGTAAATAATCAGAAAGATAGAAGAAAATTTCGATCGCGTATAAAGAACCCATCAATCCTATTCGGTGGACAAAGAAAATAGGAATGAATTTAAAATTTCAACTGAGTTTTACTGTGTTTGTGGGAAAAAAAATATAGTTCAATTTTTTTTCTCATGCACATAGTATTTATGCTGAACAAGGCCGAAATGTATTTTTAGACCGTGCTCCAGACGAGTGGAACCGAAGAGAGGGAAAGGAGAAACACGAGGGGAGGGGAGATTTTGTCGGGTTTGTGGGTTCACCCTGCTCTAGAAGAGGTGAAATAGAGAGAGAGCGGAGGAGATCGCTACAGTGCAGAGGGGAACGCACTGTGAAATTTTGGCTAAATCCTTCACCTCCAAATCAGGATGGAGGAAAAATAAACCAATTTATTCTTATCATTGTTATAATATTTTTTATTCTTATCATTGTTATAATATTTTTTTTAATCTGTTTGTTATTAATGTTTCTTCATATTTTTTTTTTAAATGGTCAAATCCGCGCTATAATTTTCTTTGTATTATTTATTATTGTTCTTATCATTATTCTTATTATTACTAACATTTTTTTTTATTAAAGGGTCTGGTGACTGGTGCACACAACATATTTTATGTTTTTTTTTTTTTTTTTTTTAAATTGAAACTGCATATGCTTAGAAGAGAAACAAAGACTCGTGCCACTACACCAAGCCCGCGGTTCATATTATTACTAAGATTATTTTTATAAATCAAACTATCTTAATAAATCACACATGTGTTGACATGTTAGTAAAATGCGGAGTAAATATTTGTAACAATACTATAGACGGCAAACGCAAAATATGTGGATAATCCATGAAACATATACTTGTGCAAACTAACTCAATTTAGTAGAATACAACTAATTAACTCAAATTAACATTTCTAATTTATGTAATTAACTTTTACAAAATAGCATTCAACATAACTTCCATAATTAACCTAATATAATAATTATTTTTATTATTTATTAAATAAAACATTAAATATATACATTCATTTGGCACATGCATAGTATTTTATTGAAAAAAAAAATTCTTATCATGCTAAGCACAAGTAAACCAATTAAAGTACTATTTTCAATGTCTATTAATATATATAATTTTTTTTTATAATTACCCAATCGGGTAACGGGTACGAAAGAGGCTTTACCCGTATTCTTACCCGTTTAGATAACGAAAAAAAATATTTATCCATATCCGTACCCGATAAGTTTACGAAAAAAAAATCTTACCTGTACCTGTCTTATCGGATATGGTACGGGTCGGATAAACGGATAAAAGGGTGCCATTGACACCCTTAACAACAGTTTTCAAACACAACAATACACCATGAGCAATAAATAAAGGGGGAGGGTTTAATGCTGAATTGGAACCGTTCGATCTGCATTAAAAAATTTACACAGTTGATCCGCAAGAAAGTTAAAAAGTTAAAGCTGTACACTGAAATTTTGTTGTTGATCGAACGGCTCTGAAGTCTGAACCAAAACAAACTACTTAGCCATATCACGGGGAATTATCTTGCATACGAACCTTCATCTCCAGCCCAATCAACCTAAAGCGCCCATCAGCCCATTTCAAATAAGACAACTTTCAACCCAATCAGGCCCAAAATGGCATTGTAGCAATAATTTTACTATGGTCAGAAGACTCAGAACACGTCACGCCATTCCCAGGGGCAGCCATCTTTGGCCTCTTCTATATAAATACCAAAACGCCTTTCTCATCTCACTTGCACTCACACTCTCTCCTGATTCTCCGTGGGTTTCTTTCTCTCTCCATTTCTTTTCGCCGCCCGATTACCCGCAAAGCTGTTTTCCTATTTCGCCTTTTCCTTTCCATCTCTTTTATTTCCCCTTTGACCACCTCACTTCTCAGTCTCACTTATCCCTTCTCTCTCTGTCTCTCGCCTCTCTTTATATATAACTCACCGGTTCAAAACCATCCATTCTCTAATACAAACAAACGAACTGTGATGTCTCCGACGAACAACCTGATGTCTTACTGCTTACCTCCTATCGAGTCCCTCTTGGCGCATCCTTATCAGTACCAGTTCATCCCGGAACCGTTAGATACTTATCCCTACATCCAATCTCTGACGGACGGCCGAGATCTCCCCGCTCAGATGCACCCCTTGTTCCTCACGGCTGATGCTGAAGATTCTCTATCTGTCACTCCAGGTGGCGATAGCAGTAAGATCACCAGGGGATCGCCTGACTCCAGAAATGACATTACTGTGGCGATTGCACCGTCACCTCCCGTGAGGCAGCTAGCGGTGGGTGAAAAACGGGCGGGGATGAGCGTTGCGGGATCCTCTCTCAGGACCTCGATTTATCGAGGGGTTACCAGGTCGGTTCTTTTTTATTAATTAGTTTTTGTATTTCGTTTCGGTTCTTGGTTCATGCGAGTGATACCGTTTCTTTTTTTCTTTCGTTCCAATTTTTTCTTTTTGTTTGTATTGGGTAATCAGTTTTTGTTTTTTTCCGTCTTGTTGTATATAAAATGGATGGGCCTAGACGATTGCGCATTGGCAGCATGCATTTGATCTTAGTGGTGATCTTCAGTTACTTTTTTTTTTTTTTTTTGCATTGACAGAAGTAGTCTAGCTGTAATTAATCGAGTATATTCAAATGTTATAAATATATTTTGACCATAACAGTTTTTTTGCTGTTACATAATTTAATCTGTAAAACATCTTGGGTATAGTCGGTTTGTAATTTCATTACAACCATATGATTTTGAGTTTTTGCTTTGGTTAATATGTCTGGAGGTTTAGACAGACAGGAATCAGAATTGCTATATTCCAAACTTTTTGTTTCCAATTGACTGACTTCATTCCTCACACCATAATACTTGCATGCAAGCAAAATGTTTTATTTGTACTAGCTGGTGGGAATGTTTTAATTTTCATTATAACCATAATAATCATGCTATGGATAATAAGGCGCTGTATTGTGGTTAGCATTACAATCACAAATGTGTTTCATTAGTAGACTAACACTAAATTTCAGCATATTTAAAAAGCGTGAACGAAATTATGAAGTCGGAGGTCACGTGATGTCTGACACGTGGTCGTTTTCTATTGCAGGCACAGGTGGACCGGGAGGTACGAGGCGCACCTCTGGGACAACACGTGCAAGCGGGAGGGGCAAAAGAGGAAAGGCAGACAAGGTAAGCACGTGCTTAACCCCCGAATGTAAATTAATTAATTGCTTTGTCAGTACAATTTACTATTTCCCACTCTTGATTTGTACTGATGTGCGGGGTCCATGGGCATATTATTATGTTGGGGCGGGGGACTTGATTGATGTTATATTTTGCGTGTATTTCTTGGTACAAATATTTCGATCCGCGAGATGCCGCCGTTCTTTGGACAATGAATGGATGGAAAAGATAATATGAGTGAGACATTTGACCAGTGTCGCTTTCAAATGGTTAACAGCCCCTGTGCTTCAATGAAAATTCCTTTATCTTGCTGCAAAACTTGCTAAAAAAAACAGAGATAGAATATTCAGTTTTAAAAAATAAAGAGACTATTTTTAATGGTGTTAAATTTTTTGAAAATGTACACATGGCTTACGTGGTCTTGGATTATTTATGCACAGGCCTTTGTGATGGTTCTGTTGTCGTGCACTCTTTTATTGTTTGGATAGCAGTTGTAGTAGAAGGAATTTATAAATTCAATTTGGAGGCATTAGATTTTTTCTTGCTAGAATTGCGTGTAGTGGTACATCGAGTCAAATAATTCGTCAGTAGTTTCTGTTTCTTTGTAACTGCACATTTCGTCTTTATTCGTATATGGCATTTTTTGACGGAAATTTAGGACATTATTTTGGCATACGACACTTTCATTGAATATTTTTTCTTTGACCTATTTTGTATTTAGAAATAACATTAACTAGCAATAACATTAATATAGTGGAAATGGGTTTGGTGCATACTTAAATGTCGATTCAAATGAAATGTTTATTTTTTATTTTTGACAGTTACAGCTTGATAAAAAAAATTCTCCTGCAAAACAAATTTTTGCATATCTTATATTGGTAAAATATGCGAGTCTGTATCGGATGCTTATATATTGACCCCATTCTTACACATGCATATATTAATATTTACATAATTTGCAGAAATATACTGACCCCATTCATTCACATGCATATGTGCACATAATTTGCAGAAATTCTAAAAATAGTTTTACAAACAGTAGTAAAAAAAAATTTGATTTGCAGAAGAATTAATTCAATATTGGGTGGTTGCATTATAGTCCCATAGAAGAAACCAATGCATCTTTTAAAATCAACAAGGCATGTAACAAGTGGGCCAAAGGCCCTAAATCAATCAAGGTGCAAACTTATCAAGAACAAAGAAATAACAAACTATGTTTCACTTTGAGCTCCAGAGGTGCGGCCACAGCTAAGATTGAAATAAGGGAAAAATTGAAGGAAATTGGTTGATTGAGACAACATGATTTGACGATACATACACAGTGACAACCGTAGGCCTTCTAGTCAGAAGCTTAATAGCCTTTTTTTTTGTTTTCTCTTCGCCTTTTTCTTTTACAAGTCCTGTTCTGTGTGCTTGTCTAGTTGTCTTACAGTAGCTCTGGGGGCTCGTAGAGAAAGTACACCTGATGCCCCCACATGAGTATCTTTGACCATGCGGTCCATTTGAGAGACATGTTGGTTTGGGAGTGGCGGGGGAGGTGGGTTTTTTTAGAGAGGGAGCCATTAATGCTTACTGATCTGATTGATTGTTCTCTACACATCTCACTGATTTAATGCAGCTATCAGACACAAATAATGTAGATGTATTAATGTGACTTGTAATAACATGACTTTAAACAAAAGGTTTTATAGTTATAATTTTCGTTCTTTAAATCAGGCTAAATAGGCTTGCTAATTTATGTATGAATATAAACAGAAACGTTTAGACTTGTTTTTACTTTTCTTGCATTTATGCATATTTTTTCACCATGTAACCTCTTATTTTTTATTATTTAATTAATCCTGAATGTAATTCTTTTTTTCTTTTTCCAATTGTGGGAATCCTGCTCCTGCTCCCTGCTTGTTCTCCAGTTTATCTAGGTATGCATTTTCTTTTTCATTTGTACTATATATATAAGATCAATTACCTACAAATGGTATCAAACTTGAAACATTATTGATAATAAACAGGTGGCTATGACAAAGAAGAGAAAGCAGCAAGGGCCTATGATTTGGCAGCTATCAAGTATTGGGGCATTAATGCTGTTACAAACTTCCCTGTAATACATCTCTCTCTCTCTCTCTCTCTACATATAACCATGGTTTTATCTATCTAAATGAGAAAAATACTGCCTGCATTGTAGATTGAAAACTATGCCAGGGAGACGGAGGAAATGCAGACCATGACCAAACAAGAATTTATAGCCTCAATTAGAAGGTACAACAATTTTGCTTTTTCAGTTGTAGTAAACTATTTGCTGTTAGAATTTTTACGAATAATTATCTCACCACCAGTATCTTCTGATTTGTAGGAAAAGCAGTGGTTTTGCAAGAGGCGCCTCTATCTACAGGGGAGTCACAAGGTAACATTTAAAAATTTTAAACATTTCATTTTTCTATGAGCTCAACTATTAGCCCAACATAAAGCTGAACTGTACTGTTTTTCCAAAATTGTCATCAGGCAAAAATATTTTATACAAAATTTTAAGTTTATTTCTTACATCAGTCTGCTATCACTTTCTTTCCATTATTGCACATATGGAAAATGTTACAGGGGCTCTGTTGTTGGTCTAATTGCTGAACATCATGTATCTAGATATTAATCTGAAATTCATTTCAGATTATGTGCTCTCTTGACAATCCTTCATTTAATATTTATATTGAAATTGTAATGACATATGGAAATTTATTCATTTGTAGGCACCACCAGCATGGCCGATGGCAAGCAAGAATAGGTCGTGTTGCTGGCAACAAGGACCTCTACCTTGGAACCTTCCGTAAGCTTGATTTTATTTCAAGCACTGTTACTATAATCCAGTAAGCTGGTATTTCATATTTCTGTTTTTAACCTTTCTTAATTTTCTCTAGCATCTGAAGAGGAAGCAGCTGAGGCATATGATGTGGCAGCAATCAAATTCAGAGGTACCAATGCAGTTACCAATTTTGAGCTAAGCCGATATGATTTGGATGCCATAGCTTCAAGTGACTTGCCAATTGGCGCATCTGGACGGAAAACAAGGCTGGCAACTCCGGCCCCTACCAACAGCAGCACTCAAATCTCATTTGATTGCAGCCCTCTCGCTGCTACACAAAACCCTAATGCCGTGCCACCTTTCTTCTTCCGTAATTTTCTCCAGTTGAGTGCCTCTGAACTGATGGTTTCCTTCCCACCTTTGCTTAGTTTTGGTGATACTGGTGTACCAGTAAATCAGGGTTTCTATAGCATTCCTGATGGGTATGAACAGAAGGGGCATCAACAAAATACAATGGCTATGGGAACTGGAGTTCTCCCGTTAGCTAATGCCTCTCTCTCTATCTCTCGTTAAGGGGTGTGTTTATCTGGGACATGTTGCATGTTTAGGTGCTAGAAACTAATCCATTATGTTATTTTGTTGGTAGTGCTGACAGTATAGTGGGACTGGTATAGCAAGTTGCCCTTTTGTTTTTGGTATCCGTCAGGTAAAACAGCAACTAGGTCTTATATATGATCTTATGATAGAAAGAACATTCTAGTAAACAGATAATGTTTGCTTGTATTATCCTTAATTATTTTTGTGGCAAAAACGGCGAGTTATTAGTTTGTTTCATATTTTGAAATTTGTTGCCTCCTTTTTTTGTGTACTTTAATTATCAGTTTTTTTATTTAAAAAAAAAATAGTTACCAACTACAAGTGAGTTTATTGTCTATCAGCCGTGAAAAATGTTTTACTTTGTGCAACATCGCACGGAGTAGAATTAGATATGAGCTGTTCATTTTAATCCAGCACAAATCTCAAAACGGACCGATATTCTAAATAGGCACAGATATGACTGTGGTCCGGCTGAGTATTGTACATCGGTCTGGTAGCGTTGTGTGGACTGTGGAGGTATTGCATAGATGGCCTGGATTTATAACGCCTAAGAAAACTATACCTTCTCACGGGGTTATAATCACATGAATAGTTTCTCGAGGTATGCAAGGGAAATGAGCCTGAGAGGGGGTGTGCTTCCTTGTTCCTTTATGCAAACCAAGATAGTTTTTGCTGATTTTTTTTTATAAAACATCATCAGATTTTAAAAGGTTACGAAACTAACATGATTATATTTTTTTTTTTACAAAAATCATCTCCACTGGATTCCATAAATGGTATGAAAATTTAAAACCAGATATCATTCTCAGTATTAAATGTTACACCATATTACACAAAATATTATATTCGGTTTTCCAATTTAAAAACCATACCGAAATTGGAAACCGGTTTTCCAGTTTATCATACCGGACATCATCCTCGGTTTCTCTTTATTTTTATTTTTTCTTCCTTTTTTTTTGCCAAACTGAAATCGACCATGAAGGCCAGTTTACCTTTCCTTACTTTTTTTTTTTTTTTTTTTTTTTGCTTTTTTACTATTTGTCAAATTACTCAAATTAGAGAAATGTTGGTTTCTCTTCTCACGTTTGATTTGTTTTTTTTATTCTTGTCCGGTTTTTTATTCTCAAACTGTGAATAGTTTCCGGTTTTTAATTATCAAGTCTAGTTTTTTATTTATTGGATTTTATGTGACATAGTAAGAAGAAAGTAGATTCAAATGGATTCAAATTCAATACCGAATATGGTATTTGGTTTTCAAATTTTCATATGACTATGGTAGTATGGTATCATGTAGAGATGACTTTTATACAAAAAAAAAAAAAGTTGTAATCCGTTGATTTCGTAACTTTTTTATGGTTTTGGGATATTTTTGAAAAAAAAAAAAAGATTTTGCTGATACGATACTGTGTAAACTAGAGTCATGCTTGTACTCATTATCACATTGTACCTTAGACCTTAGTACTGCTGTCAGACCACATGCTATTCAGTACGGCCTAAGTTTGTTTTGGGACAATGGAAGTATTAATTGCATAGCATCATGTTTTGTGTAATACCGATTGCCATGTACAGAGCATCTCATCCTTTCACATCGTTCTGGGACGGTACAGCAGCTCATCCTTTCACATTGTTTTGGGACAATGGAAGTATTAATTGCATGGCATCATGTTTTGTGTAATACCGTCATACCGATTGCCATGATGTACAGAGCAACTCATCCTTTCGCATCGTTCTGGGGGATTCACATCTGCTGCGATCCTAGAAGGTAAACAGTAACCCTAAAATCTCTGTGATTTCAAATCTGACCGTCCAATAATTTCGTGCACGTATCTCAAAGCAGATGATTTTTCCTTGCACGAATCTCGAAACAATTCAACAGTTGGATTTGGAATCGCAGGAATTTTAGGATTACTGTTCACCATTTAGGATTGCAGCAGATGTGAATCCCGTTCTGGGATGGTACAGCAGCAGTGATGCATCTCCAATAGGCATATTCCTAATTAGTTGAAGAGGAATCCACAATAAAAATGATTTTACAAGGTTCTCAGCAGATTTTCGTTTATTTCGGATCGAACGGTACGATCATAATTGAGGTCTCCTGGGCGTTAGATTTTTAGAGGTCATATTTAAGCAGAAGCCCATAACACTTGATCACAAGGACAACCAGAGCCAGTCCTATTTGGAATTCAGATCCAGTGCAATACCGCACCTAGTGAGATCTGAGCTGTTCCTTCTAATCTGGCACGAATCTCAACATGATGACCCCCCACCACTATATTCTAAATTTCTAATATGCTCCGAACAAGGTTTTAATGGGCGAACAAGAAAAGGATATAGAAAACGACTCAAGTTCCCCGGGTGATCATTCGATGGAGACTAAGAAGATGTCCAATGGATGACCAAGTTTTTGTGAGGCAAACAATTTCCTTTTTGCGTTTGTCACACAGTTTATCTAGTGTTAATTCCAGAACTTTGTTAACTAAACACAGGCAGTATGCTATATTCTGTATTTGAAGCAACTGTATGAGTTAGCGTTTTGCTGTTTGGATCAATACTGTGCTGGATTAGACAGTAGGAGCTGTAAGGTCTAGAAAGCAATGCATGCTTCAGTGTTTTGCTATTCTGGTAGAGCCTCTGCTGGAATAAACAGTAGGAGCAGTACTGATACTAGGAACACACGTACTTATTTCCGACTGTTTCAATATATGAAACGGGCCTTTGGCCTTTTCTCAAAAAAGAAAAAAAGAAAGAGAAAACGACTAAGTCATGTGAAGTCATGTGGAGTAAATCTAGTGTGTGACGTGCTCATCAAGAGAGTTTGGAGTGTACAACTCTAAAAATACATCAGATCGGCTTCAAATGACGAATCCAAACCATTGAAATCCATGTACTTCGTGAGTGATGCATGTACATGTAAAATTTTGAAAGTTTTGAATTCATTTGCTACGAGATCAAGCAGTCAAAGTAATGAATATTTTAATAAATTATTCTATTAATTGTTTTATATATTCATTTTTAATTATTACTTTGACCACTTGATCTCGTAGCAAATGAATTCGAAACTTTCAAAATTTTACATGTATATGCATCACTCACGAAGTACATGAATTTCAACAGTTTGAATTCGTTATTTAAAGCCGATCCGATGTATTTTTAAAGTTGTGCTCACCAAATTCTCTTGATCAGCACATCATACCTAGATTTACTCAGTCATGTGATATTAGGAACATAGGTACTTATTTCCGACTGTTTCAATATATGAAACGGGCCTTTGGCCTTTTCTCAAAAAAAATAACAAAATAGAAACTCTGGCCTGTTAAACATGAAATGCCTTTTAACATACAAAGCATATTTTTATAAAGAAAAAGCCACACCTCAAAAGCAAAAAAAAAAAAAAAAAAAGTCTTTGTCAAGTGCTGGCATGCAATTATTCCCTGCCTAAACATAACCTGACCATATTGACAGGCCAAACCATCATTACAAAAAAGAGTTGAAAATAATCTATAATACTGGATCAAGACTTCAACTGAGGGGCTGGCTCCTCGGTTTTCTCGTCTTCTATGGCTGGTTTTGATTTCACTGCCTCCATTGTCTTGTAAAACTCCTCAGGCAACTTAACCGGTTTGTGACGTGGCACATGCTTAGGGATTGGTGTGTCATCTGTTATAACCTCACACTCGTAATCGTCAGGCACACCCCATGGGTCCCACTCTGCAGTTTTGTAATTAACAAAAGGTCAGACGTAGTAAAATATATTTAGAAAATTGCTTGCTCAATAAAGAAAAAAAGAAAAAAAAAAATAGAATCATGCTTAGTAGCATACCCACTGAGATATCATTACTAGTCTTTTTTTTTTCTTGTTATTGCATGCCTCTTTTTTGTCTTCTGTTTGATTGGGTTGCAGAACAAAAAAATTCATCCAAAAATAGAAAAAAATAAGACTAGTAACTTCGACAAATATTTATTCTGTCCATTGAGATAGCTAGCAGATGCCAACATGGCAAAGGTCATTGATAAAAAGCACAAATAATGCACCATCAGCAAATACAAATAATATAAGATAGGTAGAAGTTAAATGTACAAAACCCGTATCATGTAAATGCTAAATTGGAAGAAAAAGGTGATATATATAATTATGGAACTCACTCAAAGCACCGAAGGACTTGTTACTGTTAGGAAGTCTGAATCAGTACTTTGAAGTACTAAATGTTTCAATTGGTGAGGGAAAATTATTGCTGATCAAATCTGCATGGTTGAGTCCATGTCTCAAGTCTAGTGTAGGTTTAGTCGGGTCAATTCATTTTAGGCCAAAATTGACATTGAATTTGGTAAAATTCTGACCAGATTGATATATTTTCCTTTAATTTTATTGTGTTTGATTAAGAATTTGTATATTTAGGTAGTTTCGCTAATTATTTTTAAGTTTATTCAGCGAGTCCAATGTTGCTTGTAAGAAAAATGATGATAAATTAAAGAGAATTGAGTATTTCTCTCTATAAATTCCCTGTGACCTCTCGCTCTCTCTCTCTTTCTCATTAAACCCTAACCTAGCCACCCTGTAAAACTAATTTAATATAGAAATAATTGCTTCATGAGCTATTCCACAATAGGAACAAACAAAGGAATTCCTAAAGCATACCAGGAGATCGACATCAAATATTGACTAAAAGATCCTAAGATGGATTCAAGTGAAGATCAACTTGTATACTGCACAAGTTCTGAACATATCAATTTTATGATGTAATAAATGAATAGCAAGATCATTAAAAACATATATTTTGGATGTAAAACATACAAAATTTGGACAAAACTTTTGAGAACTATAAATGGTCTAAGGCATGTCATCCCTCCAATTTCAATCTTTAGTCTGGAGCTAAAGTAAAAAAGAAGGTACAACTATGTAATGAGGAACCCTACATACATACTGTGGCTCCTTTTTAACATTTTCAGAACTAAGCCATAAACTTAGCATGCCTTTTCTACAAAAGTTCTAACTTGAATTGTAAACATTTTGACTGATATGCAGTCATCCAAATCACAAAGAAACAAGATTACCTTATCCAAAAGCGCACTATCAAAGAGTTTTGATGAAACAAATAAACCACCACACCGCCCTCTACTGAATCCCTCCTTTAAATTAGAAGAAATGACCCGTTCCGACAAGTAGAGAAACCAAATGCACTTAATAAAAAACTTTAACAAAGAAGAAACGTGATCCTGATCTAATCCTTTGTAAACCCCACAAGCCAATGTATATGAAAAAAAGGATAAATTAAAATGAATCCAGAAATAATCTAACTGGTAAAATGATCAGCCCCCACCATACTGGATAGATTACCATCAACAACACTTGATCATCACACATACTTAGTCCAAAATCTGAGCCACTAAACTTCAATCGACACAGTGTGTTAGAGAGAGAGATGTACCGACGAGCTTGGAAATGAGCCTGAGTTCGTCCTCGGCCTCCTCGATGAGCTCCTCGACCTGGCCGCAGCCAATCTTTTTCTCGATCTGCTCCCAGTCTTGCTCCTCCTGACAGACCTGGAGGCGGTGCTTGGTGAAGGTCTCCACGGCCTTGCGGTAGTTCTCGTCCGCCGGCACCGCCTCAACCTCCTTAAGCGTCTTGCTGTACAGATCGATCAGCACCTCTCTCGCGTTTGGCACCACCTCCAGCCCCACGATCCCCGTCGTCGACTTCACCTTCCCCGCCGCCATCAGCATCGCCCCTGTACCAGTGCCTCCCCGTAGAATACTCCGCAGAAACATCTTGCTTGCTTCTCTCACGAATCTTTTTTTTTTCTGGTTTTAGATTTTTGGAAGATCGAAATCGATCGAAGGGGGATGATTTGGTGGGAAGGAGCCGGAGCCGAGGAGACAGGAGTGAGAGTGGTAAGGGTGTCAGGGCACCAAAACAGGCCTGATTCGATTTTGGATTTAATGGGCTTTAGCATACATCAGATAAAATTGGGCCGATTGGTTTATTGGAAACTTTGGTTTATGCAATATTGCAGCCCATTGAAGAACTGGAGTTAATATAGACTTATAGAGCGCCTGTGCATGGTGCGGCCATTCTACGAGTCCTGATCCTCTGCATTACCTCACAGTTTGAGTTTAAAACCGGACTGTCCGATCAAAATCCAGGCTAATCTGGACGTCAGATGCACGGGGCTCCTTTAAGATTCATCCTAACATATAATCAACGCATCGGATTCAAACTCAAATGATGAGGAAGGTGGGTGTCAACGATGCGGATAGGGTGGGAGTATTTTCATACCCATACCCACTAAGAGTTGATCTTACTCATATTCTATCCTTACCCATTAAGAATTTGGCTTACCCTACTCTATTTGTACCCATTAAAATTAGTGAGTAACGAAACAGTAGCAGGTGAATAATGAATAGTACTAATATAATAGTTTTATTATTTTTACAAATATACTATCAAAACTCATGATGTCATATATATGCAATCACAATTACTAATATAAAAATACAAATCTCTCTTCTAACAAATTCAAAATTCAATTTGTTAATTAAATAATAAAATATTCAAATAAAAAAAGTAATATATTTAATATTGTTCATCTTACAACAAAATGTACATATTTTCTCTTGAATTAACGTTAATACAATAATACGAGAAACATAAAATTGAATAAATTAAATATAATATTTATATATCTACATGTAATTTATTTTATAAAATTACCCGTTACTCAATGAGCACAAAATAGCATTTACCCGTACTCATACCTAATAAGCTAACGAAAAAAAACCTTACACATATCCGTCTTATCGAATACAATACGGGCCTTATCAAATACAATACGGATAGAGTAATCAGTAAACGGTTTTCATTGACACCCCTATGCAGCATCCGTACCTGGTGCCCATCTGATATTAATTTAGCATTCTATTGCTTCTTCTAGCCGACAATTATTGTTTTTTTTTTTCTTTCTTTTATTAAGCTGTTAAATCGTGTAATTGAGCAAAAAGGATATTGAGTTACACAGACCCTCGGTGCGTCTGCCCGCTGCAATTACAGCAAATTATTCACAGATTTACCATTTCATTGACTTGAAATATTTTCACCTAGCAATTTGATGTGAATCATGATTGGATGAATACATCACAGCGTTCCATTAGATTGACATCCAACCCCAGACTCGCAATAGGACATTTTTAATTTTAAGTTTGCACAATAACATCCAAGCAAGCCAAACGTACACTGAAACAAACCCATCCCAAAATTTACTCAAAGTCTCTTCGCATAGAGGCATTAAGCAGAACCACCTAACATCTATCCAAAAGACCATCACTTTATAATCTAGAACAGATGTAATCATCTCCCATCATTTCAACATGCTACCTGCAGTGAATAAAAATAGTGAATACAACGTCAGCACTCAGCAATGACAAAAATTTCATCATTATTGCTCCAGAATTGTGGGGTAAAGATTTTAACAAGGCAGTTTTTGCTTCATACAGCGCACGGCCTATAAAATCAAAACCGCTGCATGAAGCCAAAATTGCTCTGCTAAAATCTTTACCAGAATTATGGAGTACAAAGCAACTAACAAGCAAGGGGTCATCTCAGGTTTCAGTGACATATTAAGCAGCATGGGATTCAGGTATTGAAACTGACATGCTACTTGCTGCAAAATTTTAATCTCAAAAAGCCATTTTTTTTTCCAATTAATTTCTTATTCTTTTATGTAGTGCCAATTTTTAAGTTTTCTGGTGAACAAGCACGTAATGCATAGCAACAGCATGTAACACTCAAGTCTTCTGTCAATACCTTACAGGCTGAAACTGCAACTGTTACTACTACTGCAACAAAAGCTGTTATAGCAAATTATACCTCACAAGTCAAACCGAAACTCTTCTTCATTTTCACCATCTTCATAATCATCTTCGTCTTCTGAAAAAACTACATCCTCCACTTCCTCTTCTTCCTCTTCTTCCTCTTCTTCCTCCCCATCCACCTCCGTCATGCCTCCAGAAGCTTCTCCAATCATGGTTCCAGGGGCTCTTTTGTCCTTTAAGCCCGTGCTTAGCACCACCGTTCCCCCTTTCGACTTCTCCATGTCTTTCTTCAACCTCTCCATATTCTCCCTCTGGCGCTCTGCTTCTAGCCGTTCCTTCTCGGCCTTTCTCTTATCCAGCTCAGCCCTGCAAGAGTGCTAGGCATAATTGGAAAAGCCAATCGTACATTTCCTTCTATAAAGGGATGAATATATTCAACCAAAAAATTCAAATTTACACCTATGCAGAGGAAATTTCTCTACCGAGAATCATGCCTAGTGCAGCAATTTTCTACTTAAAAATAAATAAAAACATTGAGGCATTTACAAATAGCCAATATATTATCCTTTTTCCATTTAAAGGGGGATATCCTTTTCAGCTAACATACCAAATTTGTGGAAGTGCCATCCCATGTTCAAACCACTAACACCTAGTAAAAAAAATTCCCTACCTTTTCCTTGTCAACTGAACAAAGGATCCAAATTTCTGACCCTTCAACATTTACATGGAACAAACCTTATCTAAGTTAGTATAACTCCAACGTCATATGCAAATATTTCTAAAACAAAGATACGATGCTAGCTGGTATGATATTTGTTTGGTCCATATTGCAAATACTTTGAAATAAGGGGGAAATTGGTAGGTTAGTATTATATTTCAAAGCAGACTATTTGACAAAAAATAAAGACGAGCAAAACAACAATGTCAGTAAGACGAAAATGGAATACCTGTAGGTTTCCATGTACTCTTT
The DNA here is from genome assembly GCA_024447775.1 of Carex cristatella. Classification (NCBI taxonomy): domain Eukaryota; kingdom Viridiplantae; phylum Streptophyta; class Magnoliopsida; order Poales; family Cyperaceae; genus Carex; species Carex cristatella. The sequence goes on along the minus strand of JAJHPF010000024.1, from coordinate 2,110,016 downwards.
TGCACTGACTTCTATGGCTTCGAAAAAGGAATCCATCCCTGCACCTGAAACAGCTGAGACCCCAACTGAACGAAGATTTTTATAAAACTCGTCGAGAGCCAGGGAGAGGCTTCTTGCAAGTGTTGACGAGTACGATGAATCAGACTCAATTGCTGTTTGAAAAGCCTCAAAATCTTGCATCCACTGAACAAAAAAGTATTCAACATATTGTATTATTTTACATCCAAGAGCGCCCTTGATTTTAACAACTCAAGCACTTTCTGTTAGTCAATTTTGATTTCAATATGACCAATTATTATGTGTGATGATACACATATACCTTTCCACAAATTTTAAACTATGACACCCCAAGTAGGGCATGATCTTGGCAAGAAATAAACAAATACTGAAATTTTTTTATTCAACCATTTCAAGGCACCTAACTATACAGCATTGCAGATATATAGGCTGATAAATTCTCAAGCACTCATGCACCAGCTATCTGGTAATAGTGACAAACCAACCTTCACAAGAAAAAAGAATAGTGAAAGGGTGTACAGCCTTCATAGATTGGATGCCAACTAAAAAGGTAAACACTAATCAGGTCCTAAGAAAAATCAAAATTTGATTTAAATCACGAGAAGGTCTCCCTATGCAATGTAAACCTCCTTTTACAGGGCTATACATAACATTTTCCCATGTTAAAACAATTTCCATTGTGAGGAATATGGAAAGTCTCTTCTTTTACAGGCCATACATAACATTTGACATTTAAGAGGGGCATGATATGAAATTGGCCTTAAAAAAAAGGACCGGAGAAGTACCTCGAGTGCAAACTCATGCTTGGCCACATCAACCTTGTTAAAGGTGAGAACCATAGGGAGTCGAGTCTTGTAAAGTATACTGCAAGCATAGAGCATATTACTCATGAAAGTAACTGGGTTAGCAGATCGGGGCGTGTCTACCACATAGGCAACGACAGTAGGAAATGTAGATGCGAATGCCTCAGTAATTATAGCACCAGAGGCTGACCATGTAAAAATCTCAATCTGACCAGGTGTGTCGACCAATACATAGTCTAACTGATCAGCACGCCTTTCAATGACAGATATGACCTGCAATGAGGAGATACCGTCATAAATAATTCCTGATGAAATACTGAACAGCTGTTGTACATGTGAAAATGGTATTTTTTTAAGCCTTGGTAAACTTTGGTCCATAACATAAACCAAACATCACAGTACCTTCTTTGCAGGTAAGTCGCAAGCAGATATTCATCTTCAAATGATTCAAAATTATTATTTTTCACTGCATAAGGCCAATTATAATAGCAATGAATGTTTCAGTTCCTAGATTAAATGTTTACTCTAATCTATCCCAAATTAATCAAGTTTCTGCATATATTTTGGTCATTTCCCTGAATGGGGCTTAGTGTAATTTCTTTCATTATATATCAAATAAGGGATAGAAAGCAACCTGCATCAGCTCAGTTGATGCTGAAACATCAGTGTTATATAAATTTATACAAAGACAAGTACCTCATCAAACTTGGTTGCGAAGAGATTAAGAGAAGTGAGAATTCCACCGTTGGGTCCCAGATTATACTCTTTCATGACATCCTTGTAATGAACTGTATCTCTTATGTCTATATTCGCCCCAAATGGAAGGTTCAAAACAGCCGGGTCTAAGTTAAGAACATAACCACGCGAGTTTGAGGCTTGTGTGTGGCACACCAACCTATGTAGAAAAGTTGTTTTCCCTGTCCCTGTACCACAAGACAGTACCAGCTCTAGTTACAGACAATGCTCTTATTTGAGCTTTTTGCATAGATTACTTACCTGGTCTATAACATTACAAATAACAAAAGAGTACTCTGCTGGTCTGCCCTTACTAATCTTAATATATCCTAATATATAAGATGAGAAGTAGATGTTACATAGTACCTGCCATGCCGACAACGATTATAATAACAGGTTTCCTCTTGAAGATGCTGCTAGAGCTACCTTCAATATTTAGATTCTTTATTGACTCTGAGATATCATCTTTCTCCCCAGCCTTCAAATTCCATTAATGACAATAAACATGGATACGAGAAAATAATCAGTAAAAGTTCCAGCTGTTATAAGAATAGCTGAAACTGTTTCCACAAATTCGTGAAATAAAAATGGGGGAAAATCTATTTATTGATTGCATAGGTTTAAGCAGTGATGAATTGACTTGGAATTAACTGATAAATTCTAAAAGAAGGGATGAATTTCAATAAGAACGTACTGTGCTACTCGCCGCGGTCGGCTCCGTCTCCATCGGAGCCGAGTTGGCCGAGCCTGAACCGGCCGGCTCTGGGTCAATATCCATTGCTCCTAGAGAGAGAAAGAGGGAGGGTGAGTAAGTGTGTGTGTGTGTGTGTTATATTGGAGGGGTTAGGGTTTTAGGTCGAAGAGAAGTCGAACCAGCGCCTTTGTCGGAAAAGAACAGTGGTAATAAAGAATCAGGGCACTCTAATTGTCCCATTTCTAGAGAAAGGATCAATGCACCAGGTGTAGCCACGGGTAAAATGATACACTACGCTTTCTCCATTGAGTGCAACGGCTGCTGAGTAGACCAGGTCCATTGTTCAAACAGTCAATAGGAGACACATTGCCTACGGGCTTCACCTCAAAAAAAAAAAAAAAAGAGGAGACGTTATTTTAGGCTGAGATTAGGGCCATGAATCTCTCTGTACTCCAGATTTCAGCCCGTTATCTTTATCCTTCTTAATAGAACTGTTATGATTTCACGTTTTCCTTTCTTTTCTTGTTTTCAAGGTACCAGAAACTTATACGATTTTCACTTTTATCTAGGCTTTCTCAGCTAAATCACCTAGTCTACCCCTTTGGAACTTTATCGAGGCCTTTTATTTTTGTACGGCGGGCTTTAATCCAGTGAGCTATTCTTACCTAGTAGGCTAGTATCAATCCATCAGTCCATCCATAATAACAGTGCGTGTGGAGAGATGCTACCTTTTTACAATAAAGGCTCCTTTCAATTTCGTTATTTTATTCATCATCTAGATGTCATTTTGTTAAATTTTGATCTGTATCTTTTTTTAAAGAAAAATGATATCTGTCGCTATTTGTTGTATCAAATATACGAATTTAAGAAAAAATGTGACGTAATTTGACCAGCTTTGGGACAAGTGAATTACATGATTGCGACATTATTTTAACTATTAACTATCAATGCAGTGTTTTTTTTTTCATTTAAATTGAATTAAACCATAACTTATTAGATTATTTCAAAAAGGTGAAATTTTATTGAGCTGGGTCAAAATTATCAAAAGGATTCACCTTACCGTTCAAATTGTATCCACAACTGATATTTTGCAAAAGTAAATATACTGCGAGGATGTATTGCTACATGTATTATAGGATTTCAGAAAGCATTTATTGGATGCGTTTTGGAATTAAGGGTGCAAAATAAATTCGGACAATTTTAACAAGTAATGAAAAAAAAATATTTATATTGATTTAAAATATTCGGACAATTTGCTTGTATTACAACAATTCAAGCAACCTACGTACGGGTTCAACTAAAAAAAACAATTCAATCATGTGATAATCATAAAACTCAGACCTAGTCATTAGCCTACATGTTGGACAAATCAAAAGCATTTTTGGGTCTCTTGTTGTCCGAAAAGTTATACATAAATGATAAGAACGTAACAATTAAAAATAAGTAGTTGCACAAGCACGAAACAGATTTCATAAAGTTTCTTGTCAGGGTATAATTTATGCTACTTCCTTAATTTAATTAGTACGACGTCTGTGAATATTTCGTGCATTGCCTCACAATTCCATTGCAAAATGGTAGATCCGGTAATTAAATATCAATTTGATCCATTGCTTATGTAATTACCAACAAGCTTAATTTAATATCAAAACATTTTAGTAATTAAACTTTTAGCTGGATTCAAAACCCAAATATTCACAAATCAGAATGATGCAAGGCACAGTCTCCTCCCAGTGATCATGGGCCAAATAAGATAGTAGATAAGACGAAACATCGTAGAACCGTATATATCACATGCAGCGATACTGATATACACGATAAAAGACACAGACCGTGATGCATAGCAGCACAGGTGATGTGAAACAGGGAAGTGTCGTCCCGTCAAGCAAGCATGCATGGGTAAACTGCTAAGGAGAATGTTTGACCAAATCTGAAATTTTCACAGTTGCATTAACACTTGGACAGTGCACATCCAAGTATCCAACCAATATATAAAAATGCGATTCTTAAAATAAATTAACAATATGTATACATAAAATTATTACACACCGTATGAGATATATATATGCGGGTATACATGTGGAGATATATGTATGCGGGTATACATATGGTAATGCCCTCCGTGTGGTGTGGGAGGTCGGATGATCGAAATTCAGAAAGAAAAAGAGAAATTTTTTATGAATATTAAATAGTTAGGTGGAATTAGAATTTTAAAAACTTGACACTTGAAGATTGAAAAAGTTTATATATTGTGTTTCTGTAGGGTCTTCTTTACTTATGTTTCATAAATTTGTCAAGTCTGTTTATTTTATGTGCATTACTTATTTGGTTGTTGGTTGTTGGCTGTCAAGGTATTTTACCGAATACCTTGTTTTTTTTTTTTTTTTTTGTATCATTGGTACCAGATAATTGGTACCGAATACCTTCAAACTTTGTGTTGGTTTTCATGTATAATAGAAATCGTTGGTTTTCTCTATTGTTCTAAAAAAAATATATATATAATGTAATATATGGTTATTTTATTTTATAAGAAAACTCAAGAGTATTGGTAAATGTAAAAATTATCAAATTTTAATTTATATGAGGAACTTAGTCCCTTTCTTCTTACTAATTAACCTCCATCCCTTGATATGCATATGTATATCTATGAATATATTCAAACCTTATGAAATAAATAGAATGGTTTAAATCATTAATTCCAGTCAAAAAAATAAGAAAACACGTTAACATCTCTCAAATTACAACAGAGTCAGATATGCATTTTCATATATCTATAAGAAAAAAATGAAAAACAATTAATACTTGAAATTAAATATATATGTAGTGTAAAAAATAAGCAGACCTGGTAAATCGTTTTTTTAAATACTCCTTTCTACAAAAAATATTAAGCTTTTCATCACATTAAATAAAAACAAAACAATGAATTGGATGTATGAAGATGATGATATGGTATAGGAAAAAATTCTCAGAACTTAATTATTTAGTGAAGTTGGAAATAAAATAGTAGAAATGTAATGTCCCCCTCAATTCAATGCACAGATGAAGAATAGTTAATCGCCTGGCGTCGAAGAGGCACAAAGAGACAGGTGCCAAGGTATGGAACAGAATAAATTTTGCCATTACTCGATTCATCTATGGAATTATCCTTGCGTCGTGGGCAATGCACAGCCACCAACGTTACAAATGCTCCACTTCTGGGGACACCTACTGGTGACCTCTACTGTACACACGCTGCTAGATTTACTACTTTTTTCGGAGTTTTCCTTCTCGCGAACAGTAAGGCGCTGCTGAGTAACCCCAAAACAATCCTTTCTTTTTTCTTGACTGAAATAAATTCTGATGTTGATTTTTTTTTTCCTTTTTCTTTATTCTGGTACGAACATAGCTCCACCTATCTTCTCAATTTTTGGTGTGATAAGTTTTGTTTGGATTATTTGGAGTGAGTCTATGGGACTATGCATAGCATGATTGCTCCGTAACATGAATCAATATTTTTATTTTTTAAAATCTAACGGCCAATTTGAACTATTCAACATGATCCTCATATGAATATTTATTTGCAGACTGAATTTTATATTTATTAGAATTTGTTTATTATTTTCCAAATAGGTAGACAATCACTTGATTTAAAATTTCTAGACCATCAATCTAAAAACAGTGATTCTCTACCAATTTTAAAAAATAGTAAAAAAAAAGTTCTAAAAAATATATAATTCAATCCGCAAGTACATATTCATATGAAAATCATATTGAGCGGTTCAGATCAACCATTAGAAAACGAAAATATTGATCTATATTACAGACCAATCGGTGCATTGTTCTTTTGTTAAAAAGGCAAAAGCCATGTTCCATTATGAATAAGTTAACTTACATGTGGATGTGGATTGTTTTTGTGTCTAAAGACCAACATTGTCTCGTCAACACTTCAGAGTATCTACCACAAAAAACAGACCACTACTTACAAAGTCATATGCATGAGTAAGGACCAAAAGCACACTATAGCAGACACTAAACTGCTATGCATGAGCAAAAAATGGTACTAGCAGCTACTAAGTCAGATAACATCAGCCTATACAGCATAACGAAACACACAACTTTAAAATAGACTGCATCTAATAATCACTGAAACTGTCCTCCTATATCAAGCTGGCGGAGGGGAAGGAAAAGGAGTCCGGATCCCCTAATGTAACTCAATCTTTGGGTTTTGGATTAAGACCGTCCGATTCGAATCCGTCGCTCAGAACTGTCTCAGAATTCGAATTCGTTCTCGGGATGCGTGCACTTCAGATCCGGATGGATTTTGTCGGATTCGAATCGGACGGTCCTGATTTAAAACTCAAAGATTGGGTTACCTCACTGGATCTGAATTGAAGGAAAAGGAGGGGGTGGGGGAGGACCAATCTGTGTTATGCATAATAGTATCAGAGACTCGCACTCGCTCGATTATTTTTGTTTTATAATCACAACTTTAGTTTTGTATATACGATCGTCTTTGCCCTTGTTAACTCAATTTTAAAGACAAATTGACCAGTCTCTTTGATATTTCGTATCAAATTTTATAATAATCAAACATACACAACTTGGCATAAAATCGTACGTTATTTCTTCCAAAGTATAGTGTTACTGCAATCCTTTATTTCCTCTTTTTCATCTTTTTCAGATCATTTATCCCTAAAACAGTTAGAATTTTCGTACAAGAAGACTATAATCCTGTAACTTTTTTAAACAAAATATTTATTTCCATCTGAAAATAGGTGAGTCGTAAGTGTTCCACTTTTCTAAAACACTACTACACATAATAATAACAACAATAACAACAACAACAACAACCAGATTTGTGAAATTTCATGAATTATTTGTTCTCAACATACTTCTCATGTTATGGTCGTTGAAGGGTGTCCATGAGAGTCGAGGTCTATCCCGATAGCGGCGATGAATAAGTTATAGGTCGACAATATATTTCCAATAGCGAGCTCTTGTGTTAAATTGAATTAAATGAATTTTTCTCAAATTATTTGTGAATTTTACAAATTTATTCCTGATTTTTTCACACAATATTTTATTTCTCAGAACTTCAAATATTTAGACCCGAATCACACCCACTTATATAAATTTTACAAATTATTTTCACATTATATCCGTATTATATTATATACCAACAAAAACCTCTGAATATAGCTGTATTATTCTTAAATTCTGAATCTGTCCAAGTGCACAGATGACAGAAGTACACCAAAGGGCCTGAATCACACGGATGGATACACCACAATCTCTCTCCATATGTTATTCAGATCATCCGTTAGTGGTCCTGCGAGAGTCACTGTACATGGGACCCACATTTGGGCAGTTGCAATGTTGATCGTACGTTATTCATGTATCAACCCCTGTATAATTTCTGTTCTCCGATTGGCGCGCACATGACATGCCTTGCTTCCAGTGCTTTCTTTATAAAGTTTAAACTTTTAAATTTAATTAGCAGTTTAGTTAAATTCATTCACGTTCTCTACAGTTTGGATCCAAAATGTTTCCTTTTGATTATTAGTACCACTCCAAAATTTATTCCTTGCAAATCTTCTCCGGTACCCGTTTATTATTTATTATTTTAGAGAAAGATGGAGATCGATCTAAGTCTTCTAAATTGTAATTAGGAACTAATAAAAAAAGTTTGAATTGAAGGACTGAATTTTAAGTGTCATGTAATTTTATATTATGAAAATGACTAATAGTAATATTTTTTGTAAAATATAAAAATTTAAATGAAAAAATTCATTCAAATTTCGAATCCGCGATCTTCCATTGGAAGATGTTGTATCAATGACTGATTCTTCTCAAGTGCTTGTTTTGTAATTGCGGTCAAAATTTGTTCATATTCACAATGCAATTGAAACTAACAAGTGACTATGTAAATTGTAACTTCAGTAGAAATCTATCTTCCGTAATTTCTTCAAAAAGAAAAGCCATTATTAACAACACCTCACGTTTAAAGCTTGATCTTCTTAACTTACTATACAAATTTTGTCTAGTGTGTTTGTTTTGATCTGATGCAATTCATTTCTTGTCTCGTACTCTCTTTGTCTTCCCCCTCATCAAGTAGTTTCCTTTTTGAATGTGGAAGAAAGTACATGCTTTGGCAGCAATTTAAAAACTATTGGCAGAGTACACGGTGCTGATTGAATAATTTCATTTACTTTTTACTTGCAAAGTTCAAGTTCGTCTGACACTAATTTGACATTTTTTGTATGTGGTTACTTGTTGCTAAACGCTTTCCTTTAATATGGTGCAGAGGTCTGGGACCCCACGAAACGGAGATCGCTTTTACGAATTTGAACCACCATGACCTGATCTCTTCGTTCTCTTTTGGAGCTTATAGGAGACAAAGTCATACACCCCATGTGGTCTAATGATACAAAAAGTCTCTCTCTCTCTGCCTCTCTCGTGGTACATGGAGGAGGTGGGAACTGAGAGAGGAACTGTGCGAGGTGGTGGTGGTGGCCACTTTTGGCAAAAAGAAGAGGAGGCAAAGAAAACTGACGGATCCTCTACAATTACATATGGATTATCGACTAATCTCGTCCGTCAATCTTAAATCGAACAGTCTGATGCCCTATGGAAAAGATTCTAAAAGGGTTCTGGTTAAGGACCACTGTTTCCCGTTGGATCTGGCATCGACAGTCTGGATCTATTCTAGATTGTTTTAGAATCCGAGCAGAGAGGAGGGATGATGATTGGTGAGGAGGAACAGGGCCAAACGGATTGTGCCTTTATGAGTGGTTCTATCACATTCAGCTTGCGTTGGTACAGGTCACGTGCCCCATGTGCTAGTGCTATGCTTTGCCTTTTCCACCAGAATCTTTGCCACCTTGGATTGGAGTTGGATATCCAACATGGGTGATTCATTGGTTGCAGTTAGTGAATTAATCCGTAACGTGGTATGCTTGTACCGGGCATTCAGCTATCAGCCAGTGCCTCAGTGGTGTTATACCAGTTGTGTTGTACCGTTCAGGGAGGCAGCTTGGGTCCGATGTCCATCGGACTCAAACTGAGTTTGAGTTCGATGGATTCCATAACCGTCCGATTCACTTTAAGATCTGTGCATGTCGCTTTAATATCCGTGCGCACAGAGGCGGATTTAGTGTATAACAATGGATTCAATTGACTCCCATTTTTTTTAAATTTTTGTTTTTACTAATATATAATTTTGTTATATTTTACAATAAAATATCATGAAATAGTAAAAATGACTCTCATTCTCTACGAAAAATTTTATAATATTGACTTCCATAGTTCGAAAATTTGACTCTGCAAAAAAATTTTATATGTTTGACTCCCATAGTTCGAAAGTCTGACTCCGCCCATGGGTGCGCACAGATCTTAAAACGGATGGACCCAAGCTGCTCCCACTGTCCAGATACGCAATACAAGTTACTGTCACACACTAAGAAAGAGTATGAAAATCGGAGTCAGAGTTTCCAAAAGCATGTCAAGTTGCATGTTCATCTGCAACGGACTTAAAACTTTCATTAGAAGATGCGAAAATAGTGACCGAATTTAATAGCTAATCAAAATATTATATAAAAATAATATTTTAATTTATTATTTTCGACTTCTAACTCTAATTATGAATTATCAATCAAATTTAAATAATTTATTCTAATTTTAACTAAAAATTTAACTCAAATTACATATTCAAATTTCAAAAGAACATAAAAAATTTCACAAAGTAGCAGAGTTGGTCCAAACCAATAAATCTTCATAAAAATTCAAACTATAGGAGGCGGTCCCCCGTGCTCTATCTGAGTTCACCCTGAATTTACTAATTAATACTGCTTAGTAATTTGTTAAATAAAAGTACATAATTATTAACTTATAATAATATGAAGATGTCACAAGATCAACATAGAAGTGTCGGAATAAGTAGTTTAATTTATTTGACAGATAATTATGAACAATTTTGAAGTTTCTCTTAGTATACAATTTATAATTAAGCTGCAGACAGTGGGAGGATAGATACTTCGACGTATCCATATAAATAAAAATGATCAATTGTTATCACTTTTCACCGTCAAACTTGATTACACTTAATCAAGTTAGCAATACAAAAGTTTAAATTATAAGATTAAAACATCACTCACCACGTTCATCTAAAAAATTATGCTATTTTGACTTTATCTTCATTGTTATTGGAAAACATAAAATAAAATAACAAGAGTAATCTACGTAGTTGAAAATATATATATATATATATATATATATATATATATATAGATAGATAGATAGATAGATAGATAGATAGATAGATAGATAGACTATGGTGAGTTGCAAAGTAAAGATCTTGTTTTATTTCACGTTCATATTTTTATTTTTAAAAATCAAATAGTCGATCCGAACGCTCAACAGGATATTTATATTGAAATGTGCTTGGAGACCAAATTTTACAGTTTTTGGAATTTTTTTACTATTTTTTCTAAATAGTTTAAAATCACTGTTTTTAATGGTTCCGAACCATTAAAAAATAACGGTTTTTCTACCTATCTTAAAAAATAGTACAAAAATTTAAAAAAAATATAAAATTTAGTCTCCAAACACATTTCAATATGGACATCTTGTTGAGTGGTTCGGATCGAATATTTGATCTTTCAAAATTAAAATATGAACGTGAAGTAAAACAAGATCCTTACTCCACAACTCACCATAGCTCATATCTCTCTCTATATATACACACACTTGTTTAAAAAAATAAATAAAGCCGAGATGCTAGAGTCTTTTAAAATTATATAAGGGATTTAAAATTTAGAGGTATTGAAACTCTTCTGACTTATTGGGTTAGTATGGATTACAAGCAACAGTACTACTACTTTCGTAACAATATTACTCCTAATTTATAAAAATGACTAGCAATTTAAATTTTTTTATGTAGATTTTAAATATTTTTTTAATAGAGATTGGAAATCAAATCACTCAACTGCTTAATAATTACATGAAATTTTTTATTCAAACTTTGAATTCGCAGTCTCAAATTTCAAATAGGATTGGGCCAATATTGTTTCCCAAACTCGGCTTGTTACTATTTTTTTTAATAATAGTGGAATAATCCACCAATTTCATATTAAAACCACGAGTAACATGGCCGGTATCTAAAATTGGTACCAACCAGATACAAAATGTTCACATTACATGCCAGAAAATAAAGATACCCAAAAACAAGTAACTATCAGCCAAAAGACGTAAACCTGATACTCCTAGAAATCAAACTGAGCACTAAGCAATTCACAAAAAAAAATTATATGTCCAAGTAAAGCTAAACAAGCGCCTCCTAGTCTACAGGATCCACTTCACCCTGTTCTTCTCCAAACATTGGACTGCCAGATACCAGTACCCAGATGGGGATTGGCTTCGTTGGATTCTTCCTGTACTGGGGACAGCAGTAGTGCCACGGCCTGAACCGTGTCGGTGCTGCTGGAGGCTTCCTCCTGGATTTGATCTGGGTTAGTATATCATTCCAACCATACAATTCACAACAAAATATTTGTACATTTTTTCTAATAATACATAATTAATATTATTTGGATAGCATATTATGCTATATATTCATTTGATGATCAAAACGCACCCCTCGAGTTCTTTAATTAAAAAACATGTCATTTTTTCTTTCTACATTTTTTGTTATAATACATAGCTTATTGTCGACTAAAGCCCAGCCAAATTTCTCATCAGACATATAAATTTGTACCACAAAGTATAAATTCTGACAAAATGCTTCACATCCACATCTAGCTTATAAGAAAAAATATATATAAACAGTCAATCGAAGATCCCAATTGAACAGGTCGACACAGAATTAATTAACTATCCTTGTTTTCCTGAAAGAAAGGGGGAGACAGTGAAAGACTGAAACTCAACTTGTTCAGAAAATGTGACACCTGCTGGTGGGACCCAGGAGGTCTCCTTGAGAAAGGTAGTGGCAAGTGGCATTGTTGGAGCCTTGGAGGGAGGGATTTATTAATTTTATAATACGGACACATCAAAAGCTCTTTGTTTGGAGCCAAGCACAGATTGTCACCCCCAGATCACACCCCATGTTTGCTCCCAATTCCTCACCAATTGCTTGATTTTGTCGTAACGAAAGCCGAAATTTTTATTAATATCCAAAAAAAATTCAAAATTTTCAAATCCATACCCCATTTGCAAAAAATTTGAAATATGCTCAAACCACAAAATAAATTTCCAAAAAATCAGCAAATTTCCGCAAAATTATTTTGCGGAAATAGGATTTTGTGATTTTTTATTTTAATTAAATAGAAAATGTTATGTTTTTTTTATTTTTTGTATTGAATATTAGATATATTTTTATATCTCATTCAAAATAGATGGAATATTATATAATTGAATTTATTAGAAATATTGTAACAAACAATCCAGATTAACATTTTCCAGGGCGGAATTTTTGTAATTGTAAGAAAAATTAAAATATTTATTTTTGTGTTACTGAAATATTTTATTTTGGATCTGAGTTATTGATCCCGGTTAAAACTTCACTTCTGGATAAATAAAGAAATTATCGTGGTTCAGTACATTCAAATTTCAATGTTCTTCATCTATTTTTGAAACAAATATTTTGTAATCATTACGAATGTCAAATCAATTTTCTTTCAAAAATAGATGGAGTGTCTTACGATTGGAATATACTAGAAGAACCAAAATAATTTATTTATTTATCCAGAAGTGACTTTTGAATCGGAATCAATAACTTAGATGCAAAATATTTTTATTATTTTCTAGTAAAAGTCAAAAAAATATTTTAATTTTTCTTACATCCGCAAAAAATCCGGCCTGAGAAATGTTGATTCGGGTTATTTGTTGCAATCTTTTTAATAAATTTTATTATATAGTATTCCATATATTTTAAAAATATATATAAAAATATTTTTAATATTTCAATAAAAAATAAAAATTCATAACATATTCTATTTAATTAAAATAAAAGATCATAAAATTCTATTCCACAAAATAATTTCGCAGAAATAGGAATTTCAAAACCGCAAAATATTTTTGCACTGAATTTTCGCAAACTTATTTTGCAATTTGAGCAGATTTTGAAAAATTTTAAGTTCGTATGTAGAATGTGATATTTGGTATTTTTTTTTTATATTAATAAAATTTTCGGTAGGCTTTAAAATATTGCAAAAAAAAAAATCAAGATTTGTTTGTTTTGCCGGTTGACGGTTGTACATGTTAATAATTAAATCAAAATTTAAGTTGGTGGATAACATTTTATAATTTTATAACATGGATATAGCCGTGATTTTTATTAATAACCAAAAAAAATATATATATTATTAATAACCAGATCCCAAAAAAATTTTACCCATGTCCAAACCGCTCCCCATTGGGCGGTTTACCCCCCCCAACCCGGCCCCCCAGGGGGCGGTTTACCCAATTTTCTATTTTAAACCGTTTTCTCTCTCCTGTCTGATCATAATTTGTCCAATACAATTCATTTAATCCATTCTGCTCTCAAACAGTACTCCAACGCGATTTTGATCAACAGTGACCGAGGTATATTTTTTTAAAATTTTATAAATTTTAGAAATAAAAAAAAAAACTTATATTGAACGACGGATTTTATATGTTGTTTCAGAAATAAACCAAAAATGTTAATTGCACTGTACTGGGGTGGAAAAATCACGAAAGGGGAGTTCGGATGCCAATACTCGAAAGATGCGAGTTACGGCTTCCAACCGAATGCCAATACTTCAATTTATGAAATAAAAGAAGCAATCTTGCAAAAAACCTGTTGGGACCGTGTCCGATTTACTGTAGAAATCAGTACCCGAATTAACAACCATTCGACAGGTGGCAAACCTTATTATGTAAAATATCCTATAGCAGACCAGGATATATGGACAGCTGTGTATGGTTTTTTTTGAGTCCACTTCAATCCCGATAATGGACATATTTTGCAAAAAAGTTTCGATTGAACCAGTTGGTGCCGGGGCTGGACCTTCTACCCAGAACAACTTGGTGATAGGCATAAAATATATACACATTTACAAATGTTCAATCTAGATTTTATCCTGAAAACACTCTAAATATCTTGTATTTTGATATATAAATGTCATATATTACACCTGGAATCAAGTTACTGCCTTTGCTTACTTTAAATTGCGAGAAAATGACGAAAATGAGACAAAAATGCGGCCTCCCCGTGTCACACCTGCGGGTCACACCGAGCCACTGCGGCCTCCCTGGGTCGCACTGCGGGTCGCACTGGGCACTAAGCCAAATTCAGCAATTTCAGGGTAAACTGAGCGTAGTGTGGGTCGCATTGACCCCAGTGCGGATCGCACTCAGCTTTTCAGCTTCCGACGCAGTTTCGTATTTTGGGCATAACTTGGTCATACGAACTCTATTTTGGGCGTATGACCACTTTTCGGAAACCTAACGAGACGCTCTACACCTTTCATGAAGGAAGAAAATCCAAATTCGGAACTTAAAATCCAGTGCTGTCCGCATTAACCGCAATGCGGCCCGCATTCATACTAAAAATGCGGTTTTGCTATTTTTGGAAGGCCAGATCATGCCTAGTTGGCAATAGTTAGTGGGTCCAATAATAGAGGACGTGTGGGACACTGTTCTCCACGTTTTTAGGGTGTTTTATAGGCTATAAAAGAAGGAAAATTCTGCTCAATAGGGAGGCATTCACCATCTACCATAAACAATTCCATTTTTTATACATCTCCTTAGAGCAAAAGGTGAGATTTAGAGTTTAGATTTGGAGAAGAAGAGCAGAATTTTCAGAGCAAGGAAGGAAGGCAAGAGATCTCCATAGGAGTAAGGGTTGTAATCATTTCCTTTTCAATTTCTCTTTGTTTTAGCCAACTTGTAATAAATTTCTTTTGTAAGTTTTGCATCTCCATGAGAGGCTAACTTCCTCTCTAGGGGTGTAGGTCAAATGCATAAACTTGTTTAATTCTATTCTATTTGGTTCTTTGTTTTTATGATGATTGTTTGATTTGATTGTTAATTTCTGCGATTTATTCTTTGTGAATCCCATAATTTGTGCTTGAATTGTAGTTATCCCGCTTTATGTCTTTTAGACTCCAAAGTAGCTTAGGATCATATATGATAGTATCAATTATGTCACAAAGTCATTAGGATTTAGGTTAGAGAAACACCATCTTTTAATCTAAGCCGGAACTACAGAAATTAAGGTTAGAGTTTGATATAAAATCTAACGGTTGGAGTCAAACCTTAAGTCGGGACATCTTGAATTGAATTAGAGATTGGTATGAGTTGCCTTCACCGGTTAAATTATTAAGTACCGAGATCTAAGGAAATGATAGACTAACAAGAGCTTTATATCCTAGATGATCAAGGCGATGTACTTTACCGTGAAGTTGTGATCATCTAGGCACGTTATTAATTCACGCAAGTGACACTTTTTAACATATTTGGTTAGAAACCCCATCAAAATCAAACATGAATTTAAACACACCGAATAGATAGGATTAAACAAGGGATTGTAGACCGAAAACCCCTAGACTCTCCAAACCTTGACAAAACTCTAATTTCGCTTTACTCTTTCTTAGTTTTTATTGTTTAAACCTCCAACTCCTGAGGTATTGAACCTACCAACTTTAGGACTTTAGAAATTAAACTTTAAAACAAACTTGGAAACAAACCAAAATTCTAAAATTATTCTATAGAGTCGAAGCTAAAATCTCCCCTTATCCCTTGGATCGATACCTTTTATGCTACATTGATAGGTTGTGCGCTTGCAATCGACCAATCTTTGAGTATTTAGGTTTATAAATTTAAAAGTAAAACGAGTATTAAGTCATAGCAAAAACGCTATAACAAATTACTCAACACTTGGACACTGGGGCTGGACCTTCTACAAAGAACAACTTGGACACCGGGTCTGGACCTTATGCAGAGCAGAACTTGGACGCTAGGGCTGGACCTTATGTCGAGAATGAAAACCCAGGATATGACAATTATACCACTGATTATGGATATGATCACAACCAGAATGTGACCTCACCCCCTCATGAACCTGTGAGATGAGATAGGTATTTGCATGTATCTGAGCGCCGTGCTGCACCCCGGGATGAAACTAGAAGACAGTCATGTGTTGGTCGGGTTGGATATCAATCAGTTCCTGATCCGTTACCTAGCTACAACCCCCCTGAACCTAGAAGACAGTCCACAGTCGATCGAAATGATGTAGACATTAATATTGACGGTATAGATAAGATACCGACAAAGGAAATAGAAACTGGTGATGATTGGGACGGGGATTGGGATTCAGACAGATTATCAGAGAGCGATGATGAGAATATTATGCCTCCTCCAATTGAAAACAGATTTCCAATCAGTGGACGAGGACACAAGCACCCGGTAAGGACATTCAATGACACTACTTCCTTTGAAGAAGCAGACATTTCTTTTTTTGGGACACGCGCTGTATATAACGAAGAGATTAGCCCGGGCCAGCTTTACACCAACATAGAAGAACTGGCGAGGAAAGTTAAGCAGTTCCATTTAAATGGTAACTGGGAGTTTACAGTAGCCAAGTGAGAGAGGACCCGGTATGTTGCAATTTGCAAGGATACAACGTGCAAATGGAAGTTGTTTGCCGCGCCTAAAGGCAAGGGGGAGGCATGGATAATTAAGGATGTCAAGGGTCCACACACTTGGAAGTCTGTTGCGCTAACGGCATCAGTTATTGCCGATGTAATTATGGAAGACATTAAGGAAAAGCCTGCGATGAGCATTAAGGAGGTTGCTCGTGCAGTGAGACGGATCTACACATATATAACCCCATATTACAATAGGTTGTGAAGGGGTCGGAAACTTGCAGTCTGCAAATGCTTCGGAACCTGGAAGGGGTCATACAATCTCCTTCGCACCATTACTTATTACCATAACAGGTACAAATCTGGGAACCAGATTCCAGCTGTGGCATGTACCAACTGATACACCCGGTGAGGTATAATTCAAGGGCATAGCATGGGCTTACAGTCCATGTATTGAAGCCTTTCGCTATCTTAGACCTGTGATCAGCATCGATGTATGTTTCATGTCCGGCCGGTATGGTGGGGCTCTGCTTATAGCATGTGCACATGATGCTGAAAACCAGTTGTTGCTTATAGCCTTTGCCATTGTTCAATAGGAGAATGGTCCAAATTGGGGTTTTTTTATTTCCTTTGTGAGAAGAGAGGTGGTAGGAAATAGGTTCGTCTCCGTGATATCAGACCAGCACTTGGGCATTAAACATGTACTTAATAGCCCCAACTATGGTTGGAACACGAATACCGGAGAGACTGTGCACAGGTACTGCATGCAACACATTTCAGAGAACCTGTGCAAGAATACCGGCGAGGGTGAGTTGCTTACTGACATGTTCAAAATTGGCTGTAAAAGGAAAAAATCACGACGGATGGAGGAGATGTTCAGAAAATTTGCAAGAGTATGTATGCATTTCTTTTTTCATAATTTTTTTGGACATTTGTACGACTTATATAACTGACTTTTATTTATCTATTTTTTGTAGACATTTCCGGAGGCAAATGCCTATTTAGCGAAGGCAGGCAAAAGACGTCCAAATGATCCGTTCGAGCCGTCAGCATATGAGAAGATATTTCAAGCATGTGATGGAGGTTGGAGATAGGGAATTATGACCACTAATGGGTCAGAGTCATTAAACAATGTCTTCAAACAGAGCCGTATGTTACTCGTGGTTTCACTGGTGGAGGACACATTCTACAAGTTAAATGCTTGGTTTGTTGAGAGGCATGCTAAAGCCATTGCCTTAGCGAGTAGGGACCAAACATTCTCAGATAGAGGTGAAGAGAAATTAAGAAAACACAGAGAAAAAAGTTCTGTCATGCGCGTTGTACCGTATGGTACCACAGGTACGGAATATGAAGTGCAGGTTCAAAGTGAGATTATTCCACCGCGCATGAACCAAAATGGCATTATAGAAACTCTTCAACGCGCATGTAAGTACAAAGTCATTTTAGGCGAGAACAATCAAGTAACGTGCGAGTGCCAAGGCCCCCAGTTAGTTCGCATACCGTGTTATCATGTTATGGCGTTTTGCCGAGAACGAAACTTTTTTGAGGACGTATTTGTTGATAACTATTACCGTACCGATTTCCTTCTGCACACCTGGACACCATCATTTCACAACTACCCCAACCAGTACCAGTGGCCATACTATCTTGGGCCTACGGTGGTTCCCGATAAGAAATGGATCAGGAAGGGGAAGAGGTAACATAACCGGTGAACAATGCATATGGACAGGATGCAAGGTCGTCAAGTGGGACATGAGGCTAGACGTTCTACTACTGACAGGCAGAGGGCAGGTATGTAAATGATCCTACACAACTTAAAATTGATTTGAAATTAAATTTAAATATTGATACTGAATGTTCAATGAAATGCATTGCAGAGACAATAAACGAAGCCAACGAAAGAGAGAATGCTAGGGTGGTTGCCAATGTCGGACCTTCTGGAAGCAGGCGACCCAGTCAGGAAAGCCACTTAGGGAGTAGTCAGGGCTCTACAACTGCTGGTGTCGCGCCGTCATCCACTTCCAGAAACCTAAGAAGTAGACTTAGTCCTGTTCAACTTAGAGGAAGAGTTAATTCAAGCATATGTTGTATTTATATTTCTATCTTATATTCCAAACTTATTTGTTCAGTTACGCTATAAACTTATTTAATTAACTTATGTTGTGAACCATTTTCCTTAGATAAAAACTGATAATTACTACAAATCACCTCAAAATCGCCTAAAAAAAACATAATGGATTAAACGAATTGCATTGTGCGAATTATGGTGAGACAGGAGAGAGAAAACGGGTTGGGAGGAGATTTTATATAAAAAAATAATAATAATAAGTAAACTGCCCCATGGGGAGGCGGGTTGGGGGGGTAAACTGCCCAATGGGAGGCGGTTTGGGCATGGGTAAATTTTTTTTTAGAATCTAGTTATTAATAATATATATATTTTTTGTTATTAATAAAAATCACGGTGGATATAGCTTTAGACATAGCAAAAGCTGTTTGTTTGGCGCCTACCGCAGATTATCACCCCCAGATGACAACCATGTCTGCTCTCAATTCATCTCCATTTTTGTGGTAGAGTGAAGAAATCTAGACGTGTTGCGGTTGTACATGTAAATTTAAGTTGGAAAAAAAGGATTTTGTAATTTTACAATATGGACATATCAAAAGCTGTTTGTTTGGCGCGTAGCGCAATTTTTTTTTTTTTGCTTTTCCTGATGGAACCGAATCCTCTGCCTCCCAGGGACATGATTTTTCTGTCCCTGAGTCACTGACATGTGGGCCAGCAACAAAACTAAAATCAATATTTAAATGTCTAAACTCATCTGGACCCACATGTCATCCGCACTGGGGGCAGGAAAATCCTACCCCCTGGGAGGGCAGGTGATCTCCTTCCTTTCCTGACAGTCTGTAGGACTACGCCTACCTAGCGCAGATTGTCAAAGATCAATTGAAGGCTTGTGTTGGAAAATATTTTATCCGTAGAAATCAAAGAAAAAGAAAAGGGAGAAATAGAAATACTACATCAAAATTTTGATGGGCAGTAAGATCATTTAAAAACATATTTGTTTTTTTCCTTTCAATTTTTCTAGTAAAATATAATTCTTTTTACGAGAATAGATAGAATATCTAAAAAATTATATATAATAGAAATATTGCATCTATTGTTTAAACAACTTTTCATATTTTACTAGAAATCTAATATAAGAATTCTCTCCATCTATACATCAATTTTTTTTAAAAAAAACTAAGTTTGGATAGGCAAGACTCCTACCTATTCAAACTTTTTTATTTTTAGGATCAATAGGAGTTTTACTGATCTTACTACCCTTCAAAATTCTGATGTACTTTTTCTGTTACCCTCTCTTCTTTTTCTTTAATTTCTACAAATAAAAGATTTCCCTTGTGTTGAGGTTGAACATGTAATGCGTTTGGAGGAATTAAGAATAGATCTAATTTTAATTTTGAGAATAGTAACTAATTTAATATTTTGTAGAATTAGTAAAATAGTAAAAAAAAACCACAAAAGATAAACAAAGAATAGTGACTATACGCTAATTCAAACACACCCCAACGTATAATAGTATCTTGGAATAGTGCTAATTTGGATTAGTGACTATTCTTCACCCATCATGTAGTTATGTTATTTTATGATTTTAAAATTTTAGTTATGTATACTAAAATTTAATTTAATTTTAGTTTTTTTTAACAATTTATAAAGTCCATCGTCTCTTATAAATTATCACATGTGTGCTTATACTTTAGTGGGTAGAGTTTATATTGTGATTGTGGAGAGCTTAGATTTAATTCTCACTAGACATAATTTTTGTTTATTTTAATTTTTAGCCTTCCTTATCGAGATTTTCTAGTTCCGCTCCTTACAGTAAAGTTACTCCGGATTAAATTCTTACTTCGAGCTAAAGCATAAAATAATCATGTTTGGTTAGAGTTTGGTGGAGTAAATTATGAAGAGAGAAAAAATATAACATGATGTTACTCTAACTGCGGGATCCGTATGTGGAGTAAGTTACTCCACCTCTATAAATGGAGTAACTTAATCCGGATTAACTCAAATATTATTCCATCTTACTTCTTCAAATTTTCTCATCGTTTAGCTCCTTAAAAGTAGAGTAGAGTTTACTCTACAATCAAACATGAGCAAAGAGATTTACTTGGTGTTTTTATTTTAAACAGAGCGGCTGATCATGACATAATTTTAACACAATGTTGAAAAAATATAAGCCAAAAATTAACTAAAATTTTATAGTAATATAGAGTTACTGACACATGTCTCGTCGTCATCGTATTTTTAATAATGTCACGATAAGAACTTATGTCATACTATTATGTAGAAACAATTTTGAACACGAACAAGTACTTCGATCATAGAAGCTGAATTCTCTCTTGGTTCGGTTTTAGATGAATATAGATGTTTACAGCTGAAACGTTTAAATTCATTAGAAAGATTAGTTTTATAACTGTAGAATTATTGATCGAATATATATTGAAGAATATTGTCGATCACGCATCTCTGTACCCCAATTTGTGCTCCCTTATCTGAACTTGTACTTTTATTTTTAAAGTAGGTAATCTGCTCGTTAGTACAATTTGTTTGTATATATCAGGAAAGATCTAGCAACAATCACCTTTCGTATAATGCTAAATGCCACAAGCAGTGTTTTACACGTGAGTTCGTGGATCGCACATGCTTTTGTTTGTATATATAAAAAAAAACATATGCCGGATATTCAATAGCAAATTATAGATTTCAAACTTTTTTTTGTCAAGCTATACATAGAAAATTAATGACACAAATCTGTCATTTAATAAATGTATGTTAAAACACTCCTAATAAATTTATGTATCAATTAGAGAACTCAGCTTTGGTCTAGTGGCTAATGCACATGGTCTCTATATAAGAGGTAATGGTTTCGAAACCCATATGAGAAAAATCATTTGTTATATTAACAAATGTATTAAATAGTTGGGTAGCTTTACCTCCAACCTTTACTCAAAAAAAAAATTATGTATCAATTAGATTGCATTGCCCAATAAATTTGTTATAACTTGATTTTTCAAATCAATGGTACTAGAGTTCCTTTAAGAGTGAGTCTATGGTACTATGCATATCACGATTTAGTTCATAATACGGATTAATATTTTTATTTTCAAAATTCTAACGTTCGATCTGAACCGTTCAAAATGATTTTCATATGAATATGTACTTGCAAACCAAATTTTATATTTTTTTAGAATTTTTTACTATTTTTTAAGATGGGTAGAAAATTACTGTTTTTGGATGGTCCAAAATTTTCCGATCAAGTGATTTTCTACATATCTTAAAAAATAGTAAAAAAATTCTAAAAAATATAAAATTTAGTTTGCAAGTAGATATTCATATGAGGATCATATTGAACTGTTCAGATTGACCATTAAAATTTTAGAAAAGAAAATATGGACATTATGAATCAACCCATGATATGCATTGTACACATAGACTCACTCTTCTCGTAATGTATTTTGAAAGTATGTTCATTTGAATTGTACATGCACTTTTGTTTAGTTATATATTTTATGTAGACCAACTTTCACAACGACACTATAACAAAGTGTTACATCCACAGAATAAATACGGCAAAAAGTAACATATAAAAATAGCAAAATTAGAGTGTGATGTGCTGGAACCGACTCTACTTCTTTTCTTGAAAAAATGAAGGTTCTCTTTTTCTTTCATCCGGATCGTTCAAAATCCATCGCATGGTCTGAATTACTTTTTATTTCCAAATCAATTTAATCTATTAAAATGATTCAGATTTAATTGAAGCCGTAAGATAGATTTTGAACGATATGGATGGAAGAAAAGGAGGGTGCTCCTTTTCTCAAGAGAATGAGCATATTTTGATCCGTGATGTGCTCACCAAGAGAGGTTGGTGAGTACACCTCTAAAAGACTATCGGATTCACTTCGAACTACGAATCTAGATCGTTGAAATTCATGTACTTCTTGAGTGATGCATGTACATGCAAATTCGAATTTATTTAGCAAATGGTCAAGCGGTCAAAACAATGAACATTTGATGAGATAATTTTTAAATTGTTTTATGTATTCATTTTTCATCATTTTTTTTACTTCTTGACCATGTGCTAAATGAATTTGAAACTTAAATTTTTTTACATGTACATGCATCACTCATGAAGTATATGAATTTCAACAGTTTGAATTCGTAGTTCGAAATCAATCCAATAGTTTTTTAGATGTGTGCTCTTCATGTCACACCTAGTTTTGCTCAAAAGCATATTGCACTTCATCATGGGCATAGACCATAGAATGATGGAAATTCACCAAAAAGTTTTAAATGAGAAATGGATTTGTCCAGAAAACTTGGGAATGGACTGAAAGGTAGACTGAGCAGGTCACAACTCACAAGTCACTCAATCCACAACCGGACGAGACATTATCAGATGGAACAACATTCTTTTAATCTGCACTTGTCGTTGTATTCATCATATGTATTTTTTTTTCCCCCTTATTAGTCTTTCGTTGATTGACCCTTTTTTGCAACCAAGTTGTGGCTATTAGTGTACGAGCGTGCCCTCTTATCCTTTTCCCCATGTTACCTCCTTTTTTGCCTTCTTTTTATCTTTCATTTCGGTATTGCTTTTACTTGGTATGATTGTTTTGGGGGAGGGGTATACTGAAGCGTATCCTGTGTAGTACCGTATTATTGTATGCAATCTCAGTTAAATTTTAGATCAATTGCAGATGTATAGAGAGTCTTTAAGATTCGTGCTAGGTTATTTAAGATTTTATAGGTTAAACGGACGGTGCAGATTTCTCATTCTACTTGGTAGGGTACTCTACTAAATCTGAATCTGGGAGTATATTCGGATCATCTAAAATAACTCAGAGATTGGGTTTGGACCTGGACTGTCCAATTAAAATTGTACGAATATTATTAGAGGGATTCTGTGAATTCTACCTCAGACCAGAATGATTTAAATTATGATCGGACAATCCATATCCAATATCACATTTACTTTAGGAGGTCCGGAAAAGGGATTGTGAGTTGGGGTCCTCTGATGTAACTTAATTTTTAGTTTGAGTTCAGACCATCTTATCATAATCCAAATTGATCCGATCCGAAATGAAATGCATATAATCTCCTTAATATTCACGACAAAGTAAGAATCCTTCTTCGGTTCAGTAGCAAACAGTGTCAGCCTCCGTGTGACAATTCGACCTCTATCTTTGTATCTAAAAAATGAGATAAGAGTAGGTTTGATGGGCATCGGACCTACTTTTAGTTCCAATTAGCTCTACCACTGTACAATTAGTATTAAGATATGTGTGCACGGAAATTAAAACGTACATGCACGGAATTTAATGTTATTTGCACGAATCTTGATGCAATCAAAAGGTCATTATACCCATCACACCAAAGCAGATCAGACGGTCTGGATCAAAATTCGAAATTTGAGTCAAACTCAGGTGATGTGAGTTCGAGCAGCGTGGGGGTCTCTGACTCTCTGGCACACTTACGCCCCCGTACCTTCACCTTTGACTCAGCATTCAAGTTGGGAAGATTAGGATCACGACTCACGATATAAATAAGAAGACTTTTCTTTCGGTAAAGAAAAAAAAAAAGGAAGGCTCTTGGTTCCGTGCAGTACGTGCTGTTATTTTTAAAATGTTCTCTTTATCTCTGATCTCTCTTTCCTTTGGATCTTGTTCGGATGTCAGTGGCTATTTTGAATAGAAAAAATATTGTGCGTGTGAGAAAAAAAAAAAGTTACTCTGAGGTTCTGTTTAGCTGCTTCTCGAATTTTACTGTTCACGTTGGAAAAAAAAATTTCACTCAGACTGATTTTTTTTTTTCCACGTGAACAGTAAAAGACAGTTCAAAAATTTTTTTGTTCCCGTGTCTATTACCTTATCCAATATGCAGTCAAACAGGACCTGAGTGAATTTTTTTCTTCCCACGACAACAGTAATCATCCGAACAGGCCTTATCATTTTGTTTTGTTTTGTTTTGTTTTGTTAATGTTAATGTTAATGCAATGTCTAACGGAGGCGAAAGCAAAGTATGAATGAATAATGGCGCACAATAATTTTATCTTGCATTTCTTACATGAAATAGTTGCGAATTTATCCTGCTGATGGTAAAACAAGCTGATATATTATATTTATCCGGCTATAGAGAAACATTTAAGCAAGATGCATCAATTTTAAGCATTTAAATGCTTAAAATTACCAAAGAAATTAATTCAGGAAGAAAGTGCTCACTCAGCTCGGGGTGTAAATGGAGCCGGATTATCCGGACGGATATCCAACTCCAAATCCATTATAATCCGAATCCGATTTTATCCGTAACGGATAATTCAGGGATTTGGATCCAGATACGGATTCGGATAATTTTCTCTACCGAAAACGGAACGGATATCCGAATCCATCTGCGAACCCACAGGCTGATTCCAACCCGCGAAAGGAACTCCGTAGTGTCATACGAGATGTATATATAAGCGCTTCAAATTCATTTATATAATAAATGTGGGACTATCGTATGATATAAGATCCGGACAAGTCATTAGCCGCTGCGCTACTTTTTTTGAAACTATTCAAAATTGCTATTGGCGTGAATCGAGCATTGTACTATAATAAACTTTTGTTTCATTGGAGCACGTGTTAACTTCTTAATCAGGCACTAGTTTTCTTTTCTTTTTTTCTTTACCTCCATTTATTCTCTTCTCCATTCAGCTCCATTCTGATTATTTTTATATTTCCGATTTGTTTTTTATTTTCATCACATTTCCTCTTTATTATTTTCTAATATAAATTACTGAGTCTTGTATCTTTATATTATTTTTGTATTCCTCGTATTTTTATTTGTATATTAAAGTATCCGACAATTATTCATTTTGTATCCGTATTCGAATCCGTATCCGTTTAAGGTGGATTTGGTTTTACATTTTGATATCCGTTTACTATCCGTATCCGTATTCGTATCCACTAATTGAAATATAGATGTGGATATGGTATCAGCATTATCCAATCCGCTCTGTTTACACCCCTACACTCAGCACATAAATTTAATTTTAAAATTTTCAAAAAAAAATTCTGAGGAGGAAGACAGATTATTTTTTTTCAATATCGTAGAAAGATTAATAATTCAATTTCTTAGAAAACTTTTGTGACATAGAGAGAAAAATAGAACGAATCTAAGAAACCGAATAAAACAAATACTTAAATTTAATAAACCAAATACCTTGCATAAAAAAAAAATCATCAATCTGACATCCGACAAAATTAAAATTTAATGAATATTTACAGATAAAAAATTCTGCACAGCATTCAACAAAAGAGAAATATAATATTTTTCTCCTCCAGTCAACTTGAGGAATATAATATGATACCCATTCCACAATGAGTCAGTGATCTCCGATCAGCCGACAGCCAGATACTTTAGAAAAAGAAAAGGAATGATATTGATGCAAATAAAACAATAAAATAAAACAGTGTGATTGAGGATGGTAATACAAGGAAAAAAGAAAAATATCTTGATTCTTGGACCATATGTTGTCTGTCCTTGTGACTTTGTTTATTTAATATTTTATTTTCTCAAAAAAAAAAGACTTTGTTTATTTGACAATGGCATTTTTGTTGCCTTATCAAATTACTTTCTAAGCTATTAGATTATTAGTGTTTCTGTTTTTTTTTTTTTTCATTTCACATTCCCAAATGATTTTATAAATAATCTTTAATTTTTTTTTTAAAAATTATGGTAAACAAGCAAACTATATATAATCTAGCTCAACCATAGAATGAGTTCATTTATTGGAACAATAATCTTTTTTGGGGCTGGTCACTAATCACGTGAGACTTAATTTTTAAGCTGCACTAATCTGTATATATTTGGTAATAAAATTAAAAAGTAAAATTTTTAAGAAAGTCTTAAGTTTGACAAAATGCTTAAGTCATTTAAAACCATGACTTAGAAACTTGGACAAACTTAAAAAAAGATGGGTAAAAGGAACACTAAAGATGTGAAATTAAGCTGCACTCAGAGGGGCGGATCTACTGTAGCACAGGGTAGGACAACTGTCCTACCTTGGAAATTCAAATGTAATTTATAAAGACGGAGTTTTGGGTCTTTGCCCTACCCTGGAAATTGATATTGTCCTACTCTAAATAGTTGATCATCTAAAAGTAATGAAGTAAATTATGTTAGAATATTATTTTGTTATTTTTGTTATAATTTTTTATCTAGTATCCAATTATCTATTTAAATCTGATTTAATAATTTCTTGCCCTACTTTGATCAGAATCCTGCATCCGCCCCCCGGCTGCACTAATGAGTACTCTTTCGGTAAACTTAAGACTCCTTAGAACACTAAGAAACTATAAAAAAACCTAAACTGAACTTGCCGAAGAGCACCAATTGAGCTTTAAGATCTCATTAGAAAAAAGAGTAACAAGTTGCCCAACTTGTACATGAAAAAAAAAAAACTAAAAATGCACTAAGAAATAGCTAAAAATAATGTGATCGCAATTTTAAAATTCAAATACAAATATTTAAAAGTGGGAGTTTTTTTTTCTCATTTTTATTTCGAAAATGAAAGTTCGACTTCTAACTTCTCTTAAAAAAAATTGTAGTAAAAAAATAGTTGCACAAAATTTACAGTCCTACATTTAATGTTTTTATACAAGTTAGTCGTTTCATCAACAACATATTGGTCCCTATGATTAATAGTAGCCCGCCACTAACATTAATTATAGTCCCTTAGTCAACTCATGTCCAGAAGCTCCTTCATTGGTGATTGTCATTATGTCACATGCTTGCTTGATCAGATATGTGTCCAAACAGTATATAGAAGTGTATTAATTAATTTGTTTAAAACATATGTATTAATTTCGCACAAATTCTACATTTTTGTTTCAAGCCTTTAAGAATGCAACATCCTTCTTGTAGTAAAATAATTAAAACTTTAAATAACAAAACACAAATATGACATGAATGAACATGTAATTATTTTGCATGTAAAAAAAAAGGTTTTGAATGAACATGTAATACAACCTCAATTAGCTAACTTGTATGGCGTAAAAAAAAGGTTTTGTAAAATTAGAGCTATTGGGATGTTTTATTTTAATAAAATTAAAATATCTAGTAGGAAAAATTTCTTATATATCAACATTATTGATCGGATATATGACGGATGTGAATTATATCTATGGATCAAATAAATAATGCAATCATTTTTTTTTTGTAAAATATATTCACATGCAAACTCAAATAATCTAATATATGTAAAATCGTCATACAAATTCATATACATGAAACCATCGGATCCGATTATAAAAATATTCGTTCTAAACGCGATTCTCTCCTAAGTCCCAAGTCCTAACTATGGAATATATTTTTGCAAAATCAAATAAAAATTCAAAAAATAATAGGAGAAATAATTCTTGTAAATAAAACAAAAACAGTGTGAAGGGCAATCCATGCCACGCGCAAAAGGACGAAGGACTCTCACTTTATATAGTTAGCCAGGTAGGGTCCACTTAATAATCTAACCCACGTGCTCTTCTCAAAGCAGTTATGGAAAGAAAAAAAGCAAATATTTTGTTGCTATCTTCTCCAGTCCAATGAAACAAGAGATCTCCTTACATTTTGTAAGATCCGTGATTCAGTGAATGCACTGCGCGTCTGCGCCACTGCCTCGGGCCCTCTGCACGAGTGCGCGTGCGTCTGAGGGAGATAGAGATATTGACAGAATTAGTTTGGCTTGATACAGCGTATCAAACTCGTACTTTGACGTTTCTTTTTATTGTCAGTGCGCCGTGTGAAGTAAAATTAGCTCTGTCAATATATATATTTACCCTTTGAACCTTTGACACCTCTGTTTGGATGGAGAGTAGAGGACGTGAAGAATAGAAGGAAATGGAAAGGAAGAGGAATGAAGATTAATATAATTGATCTCTTTGTGTTTGGATGATTAATGAGAAAAAATAAATTTAATTTTCTTTTCTGTCTTATTTCTTGTTTGGTTGATTAAAATTTAGATGGTTAATTTAGAAATTCGATGGCTGTTATAGATTTGCGACAAAAAACTTGTATGAGAATTATATAGGTAAGATATAGAATTGGACATTTGAGTTATTTTTTCTACAAATATTTGCAACTAAATTTCTTTCCATCCGTTACACCCCAAATCAGAAGGAAACCAAATTCTATTAATTATAATGATACAAGGTTAAACCTTTCACATCCTGTATCCTTCACCTCCGACATAATTTTGTCAACCAAACACAATTCGACGGAAAGTTTTCCTTTCTTTCCATTCCCTCCCTTCCTCTACTCTCCATCCAAACAAGGTGTGAAGGGGATACAGTTTGATCGATATCCAATCTATTGGTCTGAGTCTACTATGAGATTAGTGCGAGTACATATCTCAAAACCTTTCTAATAGAACCAATCCTGCATATTCGCACTGAAAAATAAATTTCCAAAACTACAAGGATAATTAATTAATTACTTCAATTGATCTGTAGTGGCAGGATGTCGAAAGTGCTAATGTTGCTTAATAAAGCTCGATTGAGAATTGGTATTTTTTTTCTTTCATGTAATAGCATTGATTAATTTAATAAGATCAAGACAATTGAAACGAGAACTAGCCTTTGGTCTAGTGGCTAAGACATATGGTCTCTATGTGAGAGGTCATGGGTTTGAAACTCAGATGGAGGAAATTCTTTGTTATAAATCGATAATAAATTAAATTATCGAAAACAAAATTAATTTCAGTTATTTATTTATAGAAATTTAAAACAGAAAGTTTGATCTTATATCTATTTAAAAATATATCTAGAGAGGGATATAAAGAGCTTAAGAAGTAAGAATAAAATATTATGAGCCACTTCACCAACATTTGGATAGAATTAAATTAATTTTACCATGTTATGCCCTATTAAAAAAATACTTATTTAAGGTTCCAATGTTCAAATCATAATCTAGATGGGTATTCAATTTAGGTAAAATTTGTAGCATGTCTGGTACAATTAATGCGGTACATGAACGATGATGTATAGGTCTGGACAAGGGATGCTAAGCATCTCTATGAATTAATTTTTTTTCATTTTGTCCTTTAAATTTTAGTTTTTAAAGAAAATAATACTACAAGTATCACCCGTAAAATAAAATTACATGATACATTTTTCAAGTTTCTTTATTGAATTGCGACGTAATTTACAATTGAAAAAAAAAATATAAAATTGTAATTAGTGTGAGTAAAAAAGTTGTTGGCTAGCTTAATCAAAATTGGGTCAAATCAAGTGGTCAAACTTGGCGGATGAAGTCCCATTGTGGGACGTGTGTTTGTTTCCATGACTATGCGGTATGGAAACATTCATCACTCTTTTTTGTCCAAAAACATTTGTTCATGACATCAATTAAAGTAAAAGTTGTTATATTGACATACTAACTACCTAGGAAAAAATAATAATAGAAGTTTGTGACTATTAGCACATAAAATAATTAGCCAATAAGTTAACGTGCTTTGCAAGCATCTATTGCATGGTGCTTTGACTCGATACCATCATTTGTGAAATTTAATGAACAACTCAACCTACATAATATGTTCTTATATATAAATTATTTTAGGAAATTAAAATTTTAATATTAATTATTTTATTTTATTGGGTCGGATAAATCAATTAACTGGATTATTCATGACCATTCAATAGTGATTCTTTTGATGTACACAATTCTGTTAAAAAACAAAAACTTAAAATGTAAAAGTTAGTTTTGTGGCAGATTTAAGTGTTTATATCACATTGAACGCAGGGCGGAACTAGAAAATTTAGTTAGGAGAGCTGAAATTTAAAATACATAATTATTAATTTGTGGTCAGTGAAATTTGTTGAAACCACTCTCAAGCAAAAAAATAGTCTTAACCACTAGACTATAAGCACACATCTACTATTTAATGAGGATGACTAAACTATATAAAAACTTTAAAGAATGTCTATTATTTGTCTTATTAGAATAATCAAATCTCAAAAAATTTAGAAATAATCTATTCTAATAAGACAAAAAAATTGAATTCACTATTTTAGTTATTTTAATCCAACCAAACACCGAATAAACTCCGAATAGCCTAACCCAAAAATAATTTATTTTCAATCCAACCAAACATACCCATGAACAGTTTGAGTTTATTATTCACAGAGATCGTTTTGCTTATTTTCATGTTGAGTGCTTTATTATCATATTGTTTGTTTTGTTATTACATATTGATCGGTATATTATCCAGTTGAACAATATTTGTTAACTTCGTTCCATTGCAAATTCTTAGTATTCAATATCTTGTTAAAAGATCACTAAAGTAGTTCTCCTTTTGATGTTAAATCTTGACAAGGTTATAATTTCATTCACTCGATACTTGTCGGTCCCGTGGGTAAATTTGAAATAAACACCCTAAATAAAATTACAATTAAAGGTTCTTGATGTACCACTAGTCGGTACGAAGTTAAAATTCGTTATTGGTACATATATAATTGTTGCGTTTTTTTTATTCGATATCTATTGTATCTCTTTTGATCATTTTGCTGTATGATCGGCGTTTTATTTTATTTACATTGATTAATTTATATTATTATTCATATTATTTGCTTCGTTAGTCATACCTAGCTATCAGTAATCAGTTGGATTATTCAATTCGATGGCATGTTTTGTCCGGTCAGAAAAAGGAGCGAGGGACACGGGGCTTGAAAACGCAAAAAGAGCGCTGAAGGAGGATGGTTGTCCGGTCTAAACAGTAAAAATTGGTAACATCAAATTGACTGGTGTGATGGTGTCAGTCATGGAAATAAATCTGCTGTTATGACAGGATCCTGTGATTTCTGTTTCAATCATTCAAAATTTTCTATGCACGAATCTTAAGATTTTTTTTATGTTCGAATTTTGATTAAGGTCAATGTGAGAGATCTGAATAACAAAATCCTGTTATTCCTTTAGAATAATGGCATATTTATTTCTGTCAATTGTATCTTTTTAACCGTTTATTCTATATGTATTGTATTCGATAAAGTAGATATGAGTAAGATTATTTTTTTTCGTTAGTTTATAATGAATGGGTATGAGTGAAGATTTTTTTTTAATTAAGTGCGGGTGAGGACTTGTGTAAGGGCTATTTCATATCAGTTATAAGTAATTATATAAAATAAAATTATATGATAATGTTGAGCAATAATTAGCGATGGTAAAATTTATTTGGGTGATACTTTATATGATAATGTTTGAGTAATATTAGTGATGTACATGCTTTTATTCTTAAGTGTATGTTTTTTTTGCTATAAGAACAATATTAAACACATTACTTTAATTTGCTTGATTTGTTATTTAATTAAACAATTAAATTAGTCTGAAGAGATATTCGTGTTTTTGAATTCTCTTGCAATATAAAAAAAATAGTTGGAATTGACTACACATTTTTTTTTTATATTAGTAATATGATTGTATATGTGTAAAATGAATGAGTTCTAATGTTTTATTTGTAAAATATAATAAAATTAAATGTTAAATTAGATTTATTCATTATTCGCCCGCTATCGGTTCGTTACCCGATAATTTTAACGAGTAAGAGTCGGGCTGGATAAGGTCAATTCTTAACGAGTAAGAGTGGGGTATGGATAAAATCAATTCTCAGTGGGTATGAGTATGAAAATGTTTTCATCCTACTCGTATCTTACCCATTGACCCACCCAGTCAAATCACTATATATCAAAGTTCAAGACTCAAGAGTGGAATTAGGGTGTCTTAAGTTCATCAAGCCTTTTTGTGAACTCAATTTTAACATTTATTGGATTGACTTCAAATAATAAATTCAAACTATTGAAACTCATCTACCCTACGAGTGATGCATCTATATATAAAAAAAAAATGAACTTTTGAATTAATTTAGTATAAAATCAAACGGACAAAATTTGAAAGTTTATATCTTTTTATTGCCTTCATTTTTGAATTTTTTTTTCGGACTATTTTACTTATCAAGTAGATGAGTTTCAAAAGTTTTGATTCGTCGTTTGAAATCGCTTTAATAAATTTTAAAATTGAGTTTATAAAGAGACTCGGTGAACTTAAGAATCATAGTTGTACTCTAAAATTCAAAAGTGATTTTCAGGGACTTCAAATAAAATTTGCTCTTCTTTAAATTGTTTATATAATAATAAACTATTTTATTGGATTTCCAATATTCAATTAAATTCTTTATAATAAATTATTTAATGAGTTTTGAAATTTCATTCTTAGCCTCTGAGTATATATATTTAAATACACAATTCACTTGTCTCACTGCACGTGCATCTCCATGCCACTTTGACGGTATATATTAACAAACTATGTATATTTAAAAATCAAAATTGTTGCAGTGATTTTTCCACATGAACTTAAGCGCGCCATGGACCGCGTCCAGCCAACGTCATGGAAACACATAAATTGAACAAGTCAAAGGTAGAAGTAATAACTAATAAGCAGGCATTAAAACTGCGGTTGGATGCGCCCCTCAATTCACAGAGAATCACACGAGCCTCGTGCCAACGTGGCCCCCTCCATCATACAGAGAGAGAGAGAGAACTGCAGAGAGCCAGGCTAGCTCACGGTGGCGTGGCCTGAGGCGGGGCGCATGGATCTGTTTTGATCTTACATGACGCCATCACATCCACCGTCCATCCTCTGTCAATCGTACGGGCCACGTGCCCACTTCCTTTACCCAGCGCAGATTCCCTCCATCCATAATTAAATTATTAATCTTCGCCTCTTTTTTCGATGTCTATTTACCACCTAAATCTTTTGTTATTTTACTCTCAAGTAGAATTTATCATGTCAGAGAAGCCCAACCGAGATTGGGCAACCTGAAATAAAAGAAGGTCAAGTTGGATAAATGCGTGTCTCATGTTATGGCTATTGATCAGTTATTTGAAAGCTTGTGACCTCCATCAATGACACAGTAATTGCATATACTAAGAATTGAAAACAAAATATAATAATGACACTTAAACACCAGACAGGGAATTACTATAATACACAAAATAATGTTATGCCAATATGCTTGCTGTCTACTTCCTATTGAAGGATGGATAATCAAGTACAATATGGGGTGGCATAACAGCTGGGGGCTTTGTCGTTCATGTTTCGTGTACTATATTTAATCCTACTTATTTGCATGAACTCGTAGCAGCAGTCCTTCCAGTACCAATGTGTAACCTAGAGTCCTTGACACCATTTGTAGTTTGTACTAGTAGAGCTCCTGGTGCAGCCGGTTCAATTTTCCTCTCCATGTGCATTTAGACAACTCCATTATGAGCCAGCTCATCACCCGACCCTTCTCTCGTTACTCCCCATGATACTCCTCGTTCTGTGCGCATTCTGCCCGTGCATGTTTCCCCCGTTTGACATGGCTAGTCAAATCTAAACCATCCATTTTTTCAATACGCCGTTGTAAGCATTGCTAGAGACGAGGACTAGACAAATACTTGATCCACGATTCTTTATCAGATCAACAAACGTAAAACCACGCTTGGATGCGATTTCAATTTTTTGAAGGTGGAAACCCGTAGGTATTGATTTCAATTTTTTGGATGCGATTTCAATTCCCGATTCCCTCAATCCCGTTCTACTAATAGTAGGACCTGAAAGGATGGCTCGCTTATTGTAGAAACTATCTCTGTCGTCTAGTGATATTATGAAGAAATTATTACGCGACTCAGAGAAAGCAACGCATCTAAACCCCCTGAATGCCCCCTTACTACCTGTCATCAATTCCTCTCCGTTTGTAGTATATCAGCCATATGGCCCATTTTCCCACGAGGATCTGTTTACGCGGGACAATTGACAGCTCCATTTATCATAAAACGGAGGTCTTTAAGTAGGGGAGAAAGTATCGCTGTGGACCGGAATGTTAACTAACCATGGTAAATATTACATCAAACGGTTTAATAAAAACGGTTGCAAGCAGTTAAAATTACGTCCAAACACAACAATAAGTACTTTATTGAGGCACGAAACTTTTACTCTATTGACGTGTCACGTTTCAGTTGGGATTGTTTTTCAATCAGCCACAGCACATGGCTTACTTGTAAGGTGCTGTGAAGGGTGAAGGTCCTTTGGTGGTTAAAGAATCTAAGTGAATGATGAGGTGGCCAGAGATATAATACCGGGTTATCAGAGAGGAGGCCATGTGACATTTATTCGCCTTCCCGTTTCGTATTACGACTTTATATTAAAGCAGGTGGCAGTAGGTATTGCTTTATTTTGTTGTACAATTATACAGTCTCTTTTGCATCTGACACCCTGCAAGTTTCTTATATAAGAGTAATGACATGAGCAAGGTTACAGACTGAACACGAGAGGCATTAAACAATAAATTAATTAAAAATTAAGAAGGTCCCTTTACTGCAAATTGTTCAATTCAAATGCGAGAATCAAGAATCAAACTATCAAACAATATCCACGAAGGGGCTTACTTTCATTCTTGTAATTTAATGAAGTACGATGGCTACGCTACAAATTTACCCAAAATTTCATAACGCGCGCAATACCACAAGCAGCCTCACTATCCGGCAGGTGCAAATGAAAAAAAAGAATAAAAAAAACAGAGAGAGAAATACCACTACACCAACTCTCCCCAACTCCAAGAGAGGAAAAAAGACGATCTAAATAAGATTGAAAACCGAAATTTACAACAAATTACAAGAATTTCTCCTAAAAACAAAACCAAATGAAATAAACCAGCTCAATCCTCAGGCAGCGGAGGCAAACTGTTGATACCGGTCCTGCTGGTACTGGTGTCAGCGCCACTCTCTTGTACCGGTCCTGGCACCCCCCCTGTACCACCTCCAATCATAGATAATATCTCCGTCAATGCACTCATGGCTTTGACTTGCATCTCAAGCGCCTTTATGTAATCAGATGCCTCTTCTAAAAGAATCGGAAAAGACAACTTCTTGCAACCCGGTACTAACCGTCCCAAAACACGCGCCTTCCTTTGCAAAACCACAGATTTATTTTTCTCACGATCGGCGACTTGATTCCTCTCCAGTTCCGTCCGGTTTGGACGGGAAGGCACGGGAACCCGAATCCGGTTCGACTTAAGTCTGATAGATCGACTTGAAAGGATGGCACGGCTCCAGCGACTACGCCCTCGAGCTGAGATGGCAAGAGCCCGGTCGGCAGCCTCTCGAACCGCCCGACTCCGCGGGGGGTCGGTTCGTGGCAAAGTCGACCCGGACCTGACACGCCGGAGGGCTTCCAAAAGCTTCGACGAGTAGATGCGGTGCTCCTTGTCAGTTCGCCACGTGGATTGCGAGGGCTTATCTGGTGTCTCGCTAGCGCTTCTCTTTCGTTTTCTCTGTTGATTTGAGGTAGATGATTCGGCCTCCATGGATGGGTATTACCTATCAATAGAAATTGATGAGAAATCTCTGATTGGATCAAAAGAAGAAACGGATTTTTGTTGGGTGAATTTGAGTATTGGCTACCTGGAAAGTTTCGATAGGGGAGAGGAAAGAGAGGACAGAGGAGAGATGCGAGGGAGAGGGATGCTAGCAAATATAAAGGCGAGGTAATAAACTAGAAAGAAAAAATATTTTATTAGATGCACCGGTTTCATTTCTGAAACTTGTTAACATAGCGAGAGGGCTCTATGAATTATGGGGGTCCCGGATTCCATGACACTAATACTCTGTGACATTATAGACCAGTTCCAGGGAAATTAAATATTGGGAAATGACACGTCGCAGCCTTAATCCCGTGATTTAATTAATTGGCTGCGGGATATACGATGGATTTTATTCTGGATTTGTTAAATGACGGAATTACCCTCCCGCTTCAAACCGGCGACTGCCGTTACCCCGTTACAGTATTTCCTCGTAAAGTCAATTCCTTGTCTCGTCGAGCGTAAAATATACCAAGTTAAACTGGATGTGCGCGTGCCGTTTCTTACGTTCTGTAGGTTCTAGGAAACATGCACCAGGTGCACCACCATAGAAAACCTAAATTCCTATATCTGTTAGTTATTAGGTACCAGTAACAATTTAATTAGCACTACCAGATACTAATGTAATATTTTTTTCTTTTATAAAAGTGATTTCATTCTTTTCTTTTTTAAAATTTTTTTAAGGCCCATTCCATTGCTGAAAAGTGATTTCAGTCTTCATTTCTTTGTGGAAACAACAGGTCTCACCTCCTAATTTGGAGAAACAAATTACGAAAAGGTAGCTATCATCCCTACAGCAATTCATACATCTGCCAGAAATCCCATAAAATGAGCCGCCAAATCTGAACTATGCTAATGTAGTAATGTAATAATACTCGGAGTTTTGACAGTTTATACATGTTTACAGATTGAAAAATGAACTTGGTGAAAAGTCAGCATTCTTCTAAATTTCAACTTTAGACAAAAGTTGAACAGAATCACATGGCAAGAGAGAGGAAAGAAAGTGCTGTAATTGCAAGCACATGCTAAATGTAATTATTCTTTTGTTTTCTGTGGTAATTTGTACAGGTATAATAATATGAGCGTGTCAATATCTGATTATTTATTTACGATACTACTTGGGTAATTCAATCTTGGTAATTTTTCGTTACTTCATATGTTTTGTCGACTTTTGAAATTATTTGACATATATATCAAAATAATTAAGTTTATAATTTTCAGTTACTTCATATGTTTTTATCATTGTTTAATTGAGCAGTACGTAATTTAATTGCAATAATCAGAATCAGATGCATTTTTCCTTAAAAGGGTGGTTCAAATGCATCATCATTTTGTGTTCAAATATGCTCCACATCTTTTATCTCTGTTTTCAAAGTTCAAACAGTCGATCCGAACTACCCAACATGATCTTCATAATAAAATATACTTGGCAAAAGAACTTGCCTTTGGTCTAGTAGGAAAGGCACATGGCTCTTATGTGAGAGGTCATGGGTTTGAAACCCACAAAGTGGGAAAATCTTCTATAATATACATAGGAATTTGAAAGTGTGTTGGGTGGCTGGTCCCCCAACCCATGATTTAAAAAAAAAAATATGCTTGACGACCAAATTTTATATTTTTTAGAATTTTTTTTTACTATTTTTTTCATAGGTACAATATCACTTTATCGGATAGTCCATAATCTCCTCAAAACCGTGATTTTGTACATATCTAAAAAATAGTAAAAAAATTATAAAAAAATATAAAATATGGTCTCCAAACATATTTTATTATGAAGATCGTGTTAAGTGGTTCGAATTGACTGTTTGAACTCTCCTCCTTTCATAAATAATATAATTAATTTTGTAGATCTCCACTTTTTTATTTTTGTATTGGTACCAACGTAGATTCATCACAAATATGAGCAGTGTGTCCTTGGACAAAAGTAGCCCTGCAGAAGAGAGTAAATAATTGTTGTTTTGCGGAGAGTTTTATGAAATGGTATCTTTTTTGAGCAACTTTGTTAGCCGCGCGCACATGGGAGGATGGAGGCTGCGTGGTGTGGGCACCACCTCTCCCTGGAGCGAGTTGCGTGGATTGTCACGTGGAACTTAAAATCTGTCAGATGCATGGTTTCTACTGCTTCTTCCAGCCTCGTATGGGCATGGTCTGCCTCCATCCTCTGTACACCGCATCAGCACAGTCTGACTCGCTAGTTTCTGGAATTCAGATCCAGTGCAATACCTGACCCTGTAGGATGACAGCTGACTCGTCCGTTTGATTCTGGCACCAATCTCAGAGCAGGCACGTTATATTTCTTCGAACTGGTATCGAATTGATTTTGGATCAGTTGTGAGTATTCTATCCTCTATGGTACCACACGGGACACTCTAGTTTAGTTTCTGTGGCGAATCAAGATCGCCTCCTTGTTAGAATTCAAATCAGATGAGGTACAAGATCCGGATAGTTTAATTCAAGTTTACAAGAATTTTAAAACAATCTTTTCTATGAAAAGAATTTTTATCGTTATACTTACTCTATGATTATGATGCCGATGGCTCCTCGTGGCAGACCAATAATTTATTACTGTAGAACATATGCTTTAATATATTGTTTGATATATATGTCTTTTTGGTGACATAATTATTTTTGCTAGTAGTATCAACTAACTATTTTAAAAGTAAAATATAAACTAAAATTAGATATATATACTCTTAATCTGTACTTTTTTTTAGAGAGAATACTTTGTGCTTTTATTATACCAAATAATCGGGTTATTTGTGTACTTTTCATGTTGATTATTCAACTAAAACATTCGATATTCTATCTGTTGAGAAATAGAAAATTTGCCTCAGAGAATCATCATAGGCATATTTCGGAAGAAATTTACTAACTTAAATAATATAACCGTTAGGTTATATTTAGTACATAAAAATAGCCAATGGCTAATAGGATTTTGTGTTATAAATACTCATGTGCAGAGGGTCTTCCAAATCAGAACAATTGAAATAAAACCATTCATCATTCTTCCGCATACTATTCCTCAAAAATCAACACGATTGACAATCAACTCAAAATCCTACTATCCCAACGAATACGAATTAATTTAGATCTCAAAATTTTATTGAATTAATATTTAGATCCTCAAATGACGGTCCTAGTTCTGCTTTTGAATAGCAACATGATGTTTATCAATTGGCTAAAAGACGGCTCCAACTAATTAAGATTTCGCGTCTACTACCTAACATTTTGCGTTAGTATTTTCACTATTTCATGGGCCCTTATATAATCAAGATTTTTATATATAAAAATGAAAATACTGTGACCAAGGTATATATAATATAGTTGGTGGAAAACTAGAAATATAAAATTGGGAATTTTTGTGGCCCTCTCCAATTGAACTGAGAAAGCTGAAATATTTCTGTTGAGATCATTTTCGTCTTTCAAATTTTGACCTTCTTTTGCAAGACCGAATAAATGTTGTCGGCCATCTCAGTTGGGCTGAAGAGGACTGTTTAAGTTCGGTCAGGTCTTTTAATTTTTGTATTAATATTAAAAATAGACCCAATTTGATGATAGTAATATTTTCCATTCCTATTTAAAATATCATTTAAGTTAATAAATGGTGAATGAACCCTTTTACATTTTTCTAGAAGCTACAATGATTTTTATTTGGCTGATATGAAGAGGTATCATGTGGTTCATTTTGCAGGGTCCCCATTAATTCGTCACTTCTTATACATTTCCTGGACTGCACGACCATGAGCGAAGGAAGTTGAATCAACAAGATTAAAAAATAAATAGATGAGGATGTTATATATCTGGATTCCCCATCTCGTTGGAATCAGAAGTCTCCACCGAAGTGAAGAGAAATTATTACATCGGAGACTAAATGTCCGGTCTATCATGGGTTGTTATTTGTTTTATGAATTATTGTTTGTTCTCATAAAAAAAGTGTAAAGATGGAAATTAATTTCTCCATACTCTCGCCACTAAATTAGCACTGCCCGTGTCTCCCAACGGCAGGAGAATAATAGCTAATTAGTAATTATGCTTGTTTCAAGTAATATAATATACGACAGATGATCGCAACTACCATCGAATTTTCCGTAAACATCATGCAATGATATGTCCTAGCTATCTATAATCTCGGCATGAAATTGAGTACTGTTCAAAGAACTTTGAATAAGATTTATTCAAAGCTGAGTCCTAAAAGGTCTTGAATCTAAACTATATGTGTCAATTTTGACACTAATCAAACAATTTAAATCTAACTCTGAATAAATTTTGTCCAAAGGTTTTTGGATAAATACCCAACCTCTTGGCATGGCATCCCTCATTGAGATGAACCCAAACAATTCAGGTATTTGGATCCTCTAAGGTGACTTTGAATATGAACTGTCCGATCAGAATCATACCGAATAAGCTAGGTTCTAGATCAGCTTGTTAATTATGAATCGAGCTACAGGCTACAGCCGACGAGCTGGACCTAGAACATACGAGCTAAAACCTCAGTTTAAAATCGTGACAAGCCAGTCCGAGCTGGACCTAAAACATCCGAGCTAAAATCTCAGCTTGAAATCGTGACAAGTCAACCCGAGCAGCTCGCGAGCTGACGAGCTGGCTCGCTGGGTCTAGTTAGATCTTCTTTTAAGAAGAAAATAAATTTTACAAACTTTTTTGATCGAGCTGAACCGAGCTAGATATTATAAAATGCACACAAATTCGCAAATTGATACCTAGCCGAATCAGCTTGCGAGCTGGCGAGCAAGCCAGACTCCAGCTTGAATTCGTTAATTCTAGACTGAGCTAGTAGCAAGCTGACTCGTTAACACCTAAATCCAGTAACGAGCGAGCTGTTTTTTTTTTTAAATCTTCGCAAAATCTGCAAAGTCGTGAGGGGGAATCGAACTCTCGATCTTTGGGTAACTAACAATTCTAGGACTTTTCTCCTAGCCAACTACCTCCCCTCTCTCGTAACGAACAAGCTGTTAATGAAGAGTTTAGTGCGAATTACAATCAAGTTACGAGCTACGATCTTTTTTTTTTTTTTTTGCCACCCTAATCCGGACCAAACAATTCAGACCATATATTATCTGTGGATTGACATGACAAAATTATAGAAAATACCTCCCCGTACATAACCTATTTTATGTACTTAGGGCGGAGACAAGCGCAACAGATCATAAAATCAAATACTATTTAGGCATGTGGGAAATCCTATTTGGCTGTGGCATCTACTGACCCTCCCGCGTCGTGTCACGGGTCACTGACTGCAAGACCTGTTATATTTCTCGTGTTGAATTTCTTAACCGAAATTCGCTCAGTTAGCTGCACAAGTCACAACGCACTGGTTTGTAGATTTAAAGAAAATAAAGACGTGCCTTTTTTATTAAAAATTCCAGCTAAGGAATATTAATTTGCTTTATCTCACAAAACCATTCTAAATTAAAAAAAAAAATGTGCTTTTCGTTGATTAATTAATCCAGCTGAGGAATATTAATTTCCTTTTTTTAATTTTCCTCACTAAATCATAGAAGAGAACCCTTTAGTAGATAAAAAAAAATGAGCCTCCTAAAGTCACTACCAACAACCCAAATTACACATTAAACATACTAAAAATGGTCCCCCTCTAAGACCAACAAACCTAATCTATTACTGGACACTGTTTAATGGCCCCCCCAATCCCCCATGTTTTACTTTGAAATAGTTTCAACTCTTCTCCGTTTCGTACGCAACTGGACCCACTGTGATCATGCTGTCTGGGTCGTACAAGGAGTTTGATTCCTCCATATTAGCGGCATTATATAAATAATGGATCGGTATTGGTACAGCCGTTTTTTTACCACTGTAGAAAAGCGAAGATGGTTTGTTCAAGAAATATCGTCCAAAAAGTAAATATAACAAGACAAGGGTAAGTCATATAAAATAAGAAAATTGCTAGAAAAAAGTACTCCTTAGTCCTTGCTACATGCGTTTAGGTTCCAAACAACGACAGCTAGAAATTCTACCTTTTTTATCCGATTATCCCGTTTCTATACGATCGTTTACCATCACAGAAAAAAAACAAAGAACATATGTTTAAAAAATCTCGTCCAAACTGGCACCAATTGGTAACGCTCTTCTAAGCAAATTCAGAATTTAGAAAGTATATAAGAATGAATGACAAGACAAAGGCAGTCAATATTAAATAAGAAATTTGGTAGAAAAAGTTCCTCATAGCTATATTTGTTTAAGTTCCAAATCATGACAGCACCTGTCCTAACTCCTAAGGTTCACAGCCAAAATGACTTTGCGAGCATAGTAAAAAGGATTGGTCCAGTTGACAAACAAAAAGAGATAAAGAGTCAAATCAATCCAAAATCACACTAACTATTCTCAAAACTTCCATAACTTAAAAGGGAATGTACACGTGCTTTAGCTGTAATCTTAATTAGAGTAAAATTAAGGTTTTGTTACCCTTAGTTGGGATAGAGAAGGTGAAAGCAAAGGAGGGGAAAGGAGGAATATTTA
The DNA here is from genome assembly GCA_024447775.1 of Carex cristatella. Classification (NCBI taxonomy): domain Eukaryota; kingdom Viridiplantae; phylum Streptophyta; class Magnoliopsida; order Poales; family Cyperaceae; genus Carex; species Carex cristatella. The sequence goes on along the minus strand of JAJHPF010000024.1, from coordinate 2,067,220 downwards.
TCTTCCTCAAAAAATTACAGGAGGTGAAAGAAGACGAATGGAGAAAATTCCTCTATTTATTTCTTTAAAATTGTTTCCCTCCAATTTAGAGGGTACAATTATTTTACTTCCTCATTTTTTTCTCTGTTTCATATCTTCCCTTTCCTTTTCTTCCTAACTCAGACCGTTAAGAGTGCAGATTTCCTGTGGTGACTGCTGCAGTAGCACATAACATCAGCAGAGCAGAGGGGTTGTCATTTACTTCTGCCAGGGCCCCAGAATCAGTGAAACACTACATGTAATTGCACCACAAGTGCCACAACTTTTTTTGACCTTATGGCGGTTAGCTTTGTGTCTACTCTTAGGTTTTGTAGAAAGGAGCCTTGAGACGGAAAGAATTATGGCTTCATCATTACATGAGACGGCTTTACAAGGAGAAAATAACTCCAAAATATTACACGAGTCCAATAATGGCTAGCTAAGTTTTATAGGGACTATTTGCATTTATAAGCAATCTTTTCGGAACCATAATGATTCATTGAACCATGTACCAATCAATCAATCAGCCTGGATTAACCAGCTTTGCACTAGTTTTCAATATAGGATTAGACGTGGAGGTTTGCCAGCTATCAATTATACAGTGTTTAGCACTAGCCAGTCGGCCAACAAGATAAAGGCTAAGAGGTTGTTGCTTTATTCTTTAAACATAAAACAGGGAAAATTAAATGGTTACATGATTAATCAACAATATCATACAAAAATGTTATTTTTATGATATTAACATGTTGCATATTTGCCATACAAAATTCACCTAAATTTCTGTAATTAATTTTGCAGCAATGTAAAATTTTCACAGCAAATATTAAGTTTACGTTTCTAATTTTGCCAGGCCTTCCTTTGCAATGAGATTGTATGGATTTATCTGATATTGGGTCAATTTTTTTTAATAAAGTAATATCTCCACTTTTGTCAGCTTATATCTTTTTATTTCAGGACAGTTTTGATTTTTTGTTTTGCAATAGTTAAGAATATAAATGGTGAGAAGAACTCATCTGGAAAAAAATGTTGTAAAACTATTTTATATTTCATTCTTTCTTTTAATTTCTTCTCTCCCATTGTAATTACAAATATTAAAATCAAAATAATATTGTTCTTTTTCATGGTACTTCTAGTACTCTCATTTGGAGAAAATTAGCTGTGAAATACCTGAAGTGACTTTTGGTATGACTGCATAATTGATTTTAATATTTGCCGGGTAGTTAGACTCTGATTCCTCTTGTTGAAACGACACATCAAAAGCTACGGGTTGGTACAGACAAACCTCATCCTCCTTACAATAGTACACCTAAGAATAACATAATTATATGAACTATTGATATGATATAATCCAGGATTGATAGACAACGTGATGTCATGATTTACCTAGGAATCAATCAAGGATTAATTTATCCATGCGGCTACGGTAATGCTTTAAGTCAGGATCTCTAATAGTCTAACCCTTGCATCTAGTATAGGGATATTTTGACAAATATATCATATATTTTGTAGAATATTTTATCATAGCAACTAAATAATAATTTTTGCCTAAATATTATCAGGTGCCAGTACAAACAACTAACTGGTCAGTATTGTGTTTAGAAGCAAACTCATAAATAGTTCTCAAAAGAGTTATACCTTGCAGTTTATTCTACCAGTTGACGGGGAAGGAAAGGCTCTCTTGAAATAAATGGATGCTGAACCATCTGGGTTTAGGTATCCACTGGAGGGCTCCAGTTCAACAGCACTTGCAGGTTCAATATCCACCTCAAACTTGCTACGTGCTTCCTGCTTATTGAGGATTATTCACACAATATACTCTTTTTAAATATAAGCTTTTGCGATATTTAGCTTCAAGTTTATAATCTAGTTCGTGTAGGATATATATATAGCCTACTTAACAACAAAATGTGTTCCCAAACAATAAAAAAGCACAATGAATTCTAGTAATAAGCATGGGCCACAACAGCACCAAAACAGGGTCTAAATTATTATTTTCATGTTCATTTGGGTCACAATTAAAAACTACTATTGGTGTCTCAAAATGTCCTGCTCCATTGATATCTCATCATGCAAAAACGATGTTTCAGATGAAAAAGATAAAAAAGACAGACATCACTAACCTTAGAGAAATGGTAACCATCAGGTACTGAAAATTGGAGTGACAGGTAACCTTCCTTGGCCTTACCAGCATCAACCTTAATAATTTGCACATCAGCTGGTAAACGCCGCCTCAGTCGCTTCAATGACTTTGGTTTCGCTGAAGGAGGTTCCACACCTTTCAATTCCAGTGTAAGCAATTGGAGATTTTTGTCATTCAGGTCAATGTACCTGATCACACTGTTGTTTGTATCCGCTATTAGGAGCCTTCCTGTAAGATATTCAGCCATAATTAGATAAATCACCAGTTTTACATGTCCGATTGTTAAAACAATACAAAAAGAACCACTCCAAGTATAACCTTTTTCTTTTGCTTTTGCAAATAAAAAGCACCGAATCTCATCATGAATGCAAATAACAAGAATTAATTCTCAATTTGTATCTAAGACCTAATATTTTGAACATTTACCAAATGAAGAATCTAATTTCAATACCAAAGTTAATGCTGATGATTGTAGCACTAAATCCAACTGAATAAACTAGGCTTGGAAGTGCCTCAAAACTACGTTCAAATTATAGAAAAATTGATTTATCTAAAATGAAATTCAAGGTGATTTAGTTACTTGACTTTGACTAAACCTGTTTTCAATTGTTCAATGCAAATGATAAAATATAATGTTTAGTTATTTTCCTTTGACTTAACCTGTTTTCAATTGTCCAATGCAAATGATAAAAATAATGTTTAGTAACATGCATGAAACAACTAGCTTTATTTGCACATGATGAAAATTTTGGTGTTATCTGCATAATAACAAAAAACACAATCATAGGAGTGCAAGTACATACGGTTCTCTGCTTCAACAAGCCCGGCTGGTTCAGAAAGCTATGTCAGAAAAACAAAAAAGAGTTTAGACATTTAAATTGTTTTACAATAGAATATCAGAGCTTGCCAAACAACAACCACAAAGTTTATATTTGCACAACTAAGCTCACCTGAGCTGATAAGACGGCACCGTCCTTGAACCCTGCAATTCCAGTTCCAGCTAAAGTCCTGACTCTTTTTGTAACTGGGTCTAGCAATTTTATCTGCCAGATTGAAATTGCATTTCAATACAAATATTAAAATAGCAAATAGACAATTTATTTAGACAAACTTGTGCAACCGCATGTCAGAAAGCTACCTTGTGGTTGTATGAATCAGCTATGTAAATCAGATTATCTGACCCACACAGGACACCTAATGGATGCTGGAGGAGTGCATCTGATCCTACTCCATCTTGATCTCCAAACTTCAAATAAATTAAAATGAAATAAAATAATAGTTTAGATAACAGCAAAAGGACACATATGTGCAACTGCAAACATGTTTCTAACTACTCATCCAACTTGCTTCATAGCAACTTTATATGAACCAAAAACACCATATAAATTTTTGTCTGGACCATACACTCATTTAAATCATTATGCAGTTAAATTGTTTTTTTTTTTTTAGGGTTGGCGGCGAAGTGCCACCAACAGTTGAATTGATATATATAAAAAAAGGTTATTTACAAAGCAGTTAAATTGTTAGTACATCCTCGGGCCTTTAGTATGCAGTTAAATTGAGTTTAACTTGCCAAAAAGAAAGGAAAAAAAAATCAATAATAACAAAGTAACATCAATCAGTAACCTAAATAACAAAGTAACATCAATCAGTACCCTAAATAAGTTCTCAGATAAATATGGATCACCACCAGCTATCAATCTGGACCCTCCAGTTTTCAGATTTACAGCTCGGATCGAACTGCTTTCACTATCAGCAATGTAAGCCTCCTGCATATCTATAAAAAGTATAGAACTTATCCTCGGTCCATTAACATTACAAGGTGAATGTTTAATAAGTAAGAATTACATATCTCACCAGGAGACAGTGAAATTCCCGAAGGCTGCGCAAATGATGTGCTTGTGGAACTGCATTGCGTACCTGTGTTATGAACTTGATATATTCTTTCTTTTTAAGGTTTGTAGAGACTGACTTGTAATTATTAACCTGATACAAACCGGCCAATCTATGACCCCATTATAAATCAGAATTTCTGTGCCTGCTGGCAGGTGTAAATAGGTTCTAGCTGACCATTTGTGCTTATATTTCTATTTTCTTAAAAGCCGAAAACATACAAGGAAAAATTCACCATGTATCTAGCAGCAGTAATTTGGAAATGTCAGCCCATTGGGGGACATTTCCTATCTAACTAAAATAGGTCAACGGGCAGAGTTCGTGTCACCATTTCCTGATTACTGGAGGCTAAAATCAGGTAGATTCACGCGCCCTTAAATTCTAATTAGAACATAAAGTCAACCCAACCCGACCTCACTTATTGCAACCCCTATAGTAGGAACAATGCAAATACTAGGAATAGAAATAACCTTGATCCATTTTGGTTTCTCTCGTAACCATTACCACTAAAAGCTCTGGTAACACCATCAGTTATTCTATGTTCCCATATTTGATGTTGTCCGGCCATGGCTATGTACACAGTTTCATTCAAGGGTTCATAGCAAAGGTCCCATGGTGAATTTAAAACCTAAATAAATGAGCTGTGAGCATAAATATTCAAGAAATTATAAAAATAGAAATACTTTTATGCAAGTTATTTTGTTCATGCCTGAGAACTTCCCTGACCACCTCCTCTATAATCAGAACCTTTTGTTCCATTTCCAGCAAGAGTTCTAACAGTCTCATTAACAAAATCAATCTCCCTGCCAGAGATAATATATACAAAGATTTATCGCCCATAATTAGCTAAAAATATGAAGCAATATAAGTTGCAAGTATCAAGATGCATATATGGAAGAACTATACTATTATATTTGGGCCTATACGAGTTATGCATAATGCTACCCCAACCGCCCAACAAACACACAAGCAGAAAAATAAATGAAAAATCATTTACCTTAAAGCATGATTTTCAGTGTCAGCAACATAAAGGACATTCTTCTTCGGATTGTATGCAAGACCCTACAAATAGCATCAATCTTTTGAATTATAAACTGCATCAACGGACAAATGTAAGTAAAAATTAGAAACAAAATGATGAAATAAGATCAGTCTAGGATATGTACTTGAGGGCGGTTAAACAAAGCAATATCGAAGGAACCATCATTCAATCCTTCTTCTCCAGTGCTACCCACTTGAGTGATAAAATTGCCATCCAGTGTTGTAACTACCTTAATTACAAAAGAGAAGTTTGTATGCATAAGATAGAAGTTATAATGTGTTTATGGAAGAAAGGGAAGTGAGAAGAGCCAAATGGTATGAGAGAAGTCTCACAATTCGATTGTGGTTACTGTCTGATATAAACAATCTATTGTTTTGCACATCAATTGCAAGTTTCCCGGGGAATTTAAGAGGTGATTTTAACAATCGACTGTCATTATCTTTTTCTAAAGCCAAAGGAAGGGGATTGTTTTCCAGTAATTTCTTTTCGCCATAAAACTCTAGTGCAGCGTCGACAACATCATCCAGATCCTGAAAAATGAGAATTTCAAAGTTAATTTACTGAAAATGTTTGCTTAATTTGTTGACCAATAATTAATACAAATAAAGTCCAAAAGGCCATTTCTTCAAATTTATTGTACACTCTCCGATTTTTGCAAAACAGCACTACAATTATATTTAATTTTACAGCCATTAGCTAACTACTTTGTGTCAATAGCAAGAAATTATGCAAATAACCAGGGAGGAGTTAAAACAAAAATTACTAAACTACTGATAAGTTGGCTTGATAATAGCTTCTGAGGGCTTGGGAGCAACATTAACAAAGTTGGAGATTGTAAATTTTTAATTCAATTTGTGCTTAGAAAGAAATCACAAATGCAAGTTCTCAGAAACAGTCACATATTACGATCATTCAAAGGCACTTAACTTCCCCATTGATTTGTCTAATAGGTAGGTTATTATCCAAGAAGTCAGTTTTTAAGTACAAGAGACATTTGTTGTCATTTGCAAATATGTGAAAAACATCAGTGATTTTTTAAAAAATCCCAGCAATAGATTTTAATGCATGTGCGCGCGTGCGAGCGTGTTTGTGGGGTGGAATTGGATATACCTTCCGATGGCCTTCACCTGATAACTGTGCCAAGATTTTCCCAGTGGGTCCCACAATAACAAATGACGGCCAGGAGTTAATTCCCAGTTCTCTCCACATGTACATGTTGCTATCATTAACAACCTTCAATATATAAAGAGAATGTCAAAGCAGGAAGATTTAGAGACCGTGATTTTGTTAGATAAACAGTAACCAGAGATCCACTCCAACTTCGTACACTTGGTGCTGCTGTCTGAAAGCAAATCTAGGACTAACTAGTTATAGATAAGGTACAGCTTGTGAAATGCTTTTGAATGGAACATATTAATTTGACACTTACAGGATGAGACACGTTGTATCGCAAAACAGCATTACGGATTGCTTCAAGATCCTTCTCATTGTCAAATTTTGCAGAATGCACCCCAACAACAGTGAACTGCATAAAATAAAGAAGTGCAACTGGTAAGTTAACAATACAACAAAAGGTAGCCAAAACAAAATTTTATTATCACAGGAATAAAAGATTAGTTTGCATTACAAATCAGAACATAACTAGCTGCACCTTTAATTAATGAATGTTCCTTCTTTTAATTGTGAAATTAAAAATTGTTCCGCCACTCAAGAAATTCAGAGTATAAATGTCAGTAATGTAAAGAATTTTAAAAATAACTTACAGGCTCATTCTTATACTTGTTCTCTAGATATTCCAGATCAGGGAGAACATGCATGCAGTTTATGCAACAATAGGTCCAAAAATCTAGCACAACTATTCTCCCTTTTAAGTCCTGAAGTAGTTTTTAATTCAAAAGAAAAATCAAAGGTGTTGGGTGTTACATAAATTATATTAGGGTCTGCTCCCGAGTAAGGAAGGAATGGAAAGGGAAGAAAATGAGGAGGTTAAATTTCTTGCCCTCCAAATTGGGAGGGATCAAATTTTGAAAATATAAATAGAGGGATTCTCCCCCATTCACCTCCCTTCACCTCCTACAATTTTAACTCGGAAGCAAGGTAAATGTCCCTCTTTCTCCCCTCTCCCTTCCCTCCTCCCTATTCACCTCCTCTATCCCAACTCAGGAGCACACCCTACGAAAACCAAGTCCACTAAATTAAAATCTACCCTGCTAAATCGAAGAGGAGCCGAGTTCAACCACTCAAGTTTTGCTGGAAACTCAGGCACATTTGCATCTGATGCCCTAAAATAATACAAAATCAAGGAAATAAGTTCACAATAAAACTGATGTAATTTCACTGACACAAAAAGCATACTATAAATATACATAAATAGTTGTACATGCCTGGCTTCTAAATCAGCAAGGTAAGTCTTTATTTGTTGCTTTCTAGTGGATTGGGTTTCTCCTGGAAAAAGTGAGAAAACAGGTCAAGGAGCTAGGTTTCAAACTGTATAATAGCACTTAACATAAATTATAAATTATAGCCATAAATAATTTGTCCGACCTTCTTTCCCACTCAATATTGAACGGTTCTGACCTGTGAAAAAATTGAGTAGGCCTTTAGGAGAGGCAAATTGCATCGCCTGCATAAACAGCTCTGTTTAGAGGAAAGGATTTGAAATAACTCATTGTAAAAGCTACACTATTTCAACCAATGTGACTCCAATAATATCAAATTTTGTACCTTCCAATTTCTAAGGGAAATGAAGAAAGAAACTACAGCGATTCCCAGACTTCCATATCTTAATACTTCTCGGCGAGAGCCTATAAGCCTAAAAAACCAAAACCAAAACGATTTCCTTACTTGTATAACAACTACAGAAATGCAAGTTTCAAGTTGAGCATATTAACTAGATTACAAAGAGTACACAGTGTTTGGATTCATCCTATTTATCTTTTACTTTAGTTTTGAAAAGCATCCTGGAAGGGCATTTTTAATAGGTTACGCGCAAGTTCATAGTACTTGGACTGTGTCTGTCCAATGCAAAATTTTGTAAATCTACTGTGACAAATTTAAGATACTTCAATTCACAACCTGTTGAAACTGACCTTACCCTCCAAGGAAGTCACTCTTCTGAGAGCTTTTGTCTTCAGAGATTTTACCATTAGGTCCCTCTGAAGAAGCATTTTCGAAATACAGGTCTTCGGAGATTTTGCCTGTACTTTCTGAACTTTGCCACCTCCCATCTGCACCAACTTTTCAGCATTCACAACTATTCTTTTTAGATCAGGAGAAAATACAAAAATAGCCCCTAAATTTGAAAGATTGACTAAATACAGGCCCTGAACTTCATTTTTCTGAACTGGAACTATAGACTTCTGGCCCTGGATCTATAATGAAAAAAAGCATGGCAAATGTTTCACAGCCACCATATCAAGAGGGAAGATGCACATTGTTGGCCAAACAACTAACATAAAACCTACTGAATTTAGCACACTTTTGCTTCAATTCTAGTGCAAGCACTTGGCACATTGTTGTTGAAAGTTGAAACCATGGCCATGTGAAGACTATATATACTTTCAGAAGGAACAAACTGAAAAAATGGTAAAGGTTGAGGGAAGTCATTGAACATTAAATTTTAGAGGCCATGTTGAAATTCCAAAGTTCAGGGCCATATTTGGAATTCTGCTCTTGCAGTTACTTGAAACAATCCAATTTATATCAAGAACTATGAAATTAAAAAAAATATATATATATATAGAGTGTGGTAATATGCTTTCGGTTGTATTTCAATTTCGAAGTCAAAAAGAAAGCCAGAGTTCATATCCAATTTTAATTTTACATTATGCCACTTAACAACCAACGCTAACCCAAAACCGTGATTAGCGATTTCAAAGTGGCTTAAAAATAGTAAAAAAAAAATGTAAAATTGGCTTTTTTTTTTTTTTTTTAAATTAAATTTTGTTTTTTTTCCAAAACAACCAAAATATTAGCCATACTCTTTCTCTATATATATATATCTCCCATATATTAGCAACATTAAAAAAATACTATAATTCAGAATATTTTAATCATAATCAAGATTATTGTTCAACTTTCTTCAAAAAAAATAAAAAAGATTATTGCTCAACACATGAAGAAGGAATTAAAACTGCATTTCATTTCATGAGTTACATACTTGGTGAACTAACAGAACCACCATACAAAATGTCGTTAATTGAAATATCTCCAATGTCCTTCTTAACGAGAGTAGGACTGGCTTGACCAAGAGCCTCTTCAGTTAAAGTAGTCGTCACGGCAATGCATCTGCACGTAACACACAAAAAAAGTTTATTTAGAGTATAAATATGATAATCATGTGCACTTTTTTAAAAATCATATTAATTATAGTATGAATTTTTAATTAGTCATTGATAGTAAATGAACAAATAAATTTTGACACAGCCAGCACACCTCATTTTAGCAGCATTGGCAGCTTGTACTCCAGCAAGAGCATCTTCTATTACAAGGCACTGTATATATCATTAATATTAGATATATTAGAAACATGTAAGACTATAAATAAATTTCTAAAACTCAACATTTCTGGTGATTCCCTTTAAGTTTTTTTTTTTTTTTTAATTTATTAAACCTCTGTATTCTGAAGAAATAAAGGCTGAGTTTTTTGTGATAACACTTTTACATGTTTTTCCTTATATGGTGAGTCTCAACCTGTACTACAAACAGTGCCAAAATGCAGTATCTGTCTTCTCATTGGCTTTGCTGGAAATATTGCATCGATGTCAAGCACCAGCATTTTCAGTATTGATTTATAAAGAGGAGAAACAAAATGTTTTGCTTCATGTTGTTTTTAGTGCTGTTTTATGGATCTTTTGGTTGTTTTTCTTTTTCTTTTTTCTTTTTTTTTTTGGCCGGGATGGGGTTTTCGGTTTTGAGGTGAGTGGGGGCAGGGTTTATTTTGATATATTCCGCCCAGTGCCCTAACTTGTATGAAGCTCTTGTTTCTGTGATGGGAGCAGTGGTCCTACATGGCTACATGCCACTAATTTCCTCGAGAAATAAATGAGGAGAAACAATGTATGGAGTCGTCATCATTCATTGTCAGTAATTTCATGTAGGCAGAGATTTAGAAACTTTTATCTACACTTTCTAGCATTATAAGGAACAGGCTTGCACCTTCCAAGATCATTCTTTGAAATGTGTCATCGGAACTGAGAAAATTACCTCACTAGGATCAACACCCAAGATTTTTGATGCTGCCAAAAATATATCAGGAGCTGGCTTCAAATTTTCAAAAGCATCGGCAGACACAATTGCATCAAACCTGAATATTAACAACAACAAAAATGAAAGAAAATATATGATTTAACGTACGGAAACAGAATCTCCTTCCGAGGAAGTCTCAACTGATTAATCTAGATATAGATAATACAATCAGGTTATAAGCTTACAAGGAAAGAGGTAACCCAGCGGCAGATAAGTTTGCATCAACCTTGATTCTATCTGCACTTGAAGCAACAGCCACCTTGAGTCCTTTTTGTTTGCACTGGTTTTAGGGAGAAAAGGAAGAGAAAAAGGAGAAAAAATGTGATCACCCACTTGTTACTTTGGATGACAAGAATTTGAATAGTCGAAGTAATGTTTTGCTTACCTCCTTTATTAGTTCAAGCGCACCAGGGAAACCTATTCCCGAGTCTGGCTTTGCATACTGAAACCAAATATAAGTTGGGTAAGTTAACTTCTAACTACAGAGTATACTTATAGCATAACAGGAAGCTCATTGTAGTTTAAAAACCAACTACCTTGTTGAGATAGATTTCAAAAAACCGTTTCTTCAGGTCCTCCGTGGTTAAGTCGTTTAATCCCTTTCCTTTAGCTACACCACCTAGGAAATTAGCCTCACCTAAACAAAGGACAAAAATTTAATACCTAATTTGATTTGCAAACAAATCATACAAGTGGCAAGCATATTGCACTCCGCGTCAAACAAATTATGATAGATTTTGTTTCCAGTCTTAATTCAATGAACTTAATTAAAATGCAAATACCACAGCATGATCCTGGCCTACATCAACTTCATTTACATGCGCAAAAATTCAAGTACCAAGGATAAACTCATTACCAGTGCCCATGAAAGGAACGAAATCTTCAGTGGTAACAGCCACACCAAGGTCCGCAAAGACATCCACCGCAGCCAATCGAGACAGCTCCTCACTGTTACAGAGAACTCCATCCATATCAAACAGCACAGCTGACACCTTTCCCCAGTTCTCCCCTTGTGTCACCACTTCACCTCCTACTGTCGCCATCTCTGCTTTCTGTTGTGCTTCCACGTAGCTCCGCCTCCGCTGGAAGAACACCGCAAGGTTCCCGGCGACGGGAGGGTATGCGCTGAGAGGTGGAGCGAATTTGGGGAAACTACAAGGTTGCCTCCGAGAATTGAGAGGGATAAGCCGAAAGGTTGGGGTGGTGAGATTACGCGCCATTTGATCGATGTACATGATGGGAGCTATCAAGCGGCTAACGGGAAGGGCCAATTTTAGGGGAAGATTTATTTGATTATGAATTGGCGAAAATACCCTTCATCAGTGGAGGACTGGAGGTCGTCAGTTGTTGTTGTGAAGACCAACGGGTGGTGCTCGACACGTGGGAGCACTACGTGGCTCGGAACGAACCAATTATAAAATGCCTTATCCTGTCCAAAAAAAATAAGGTGGATGAAGCATTGTATTGATCACCGAATTTGTTTTTCTAAGGAATTAAGAAAAATTGAAATCCATGGCATCAAATCTCGATTATCCATCAAACTCACAGTGGTTAGGTGGTAGAATTTTAACTAAAAATAATCTTTATAAAAGGAGATGGCAAAGGGAATTTGACCTGTCAATTTTGCCATAAAAAAGAAACTATTACACACCTCTTTCTCAAATGTTCGGTAGCTAAACAAATTTGGTTTTGGATGGGTAGTTGTCAAAATTACTTTTCTCATTGGAAAACTTGTGCTAATATTTTTGACTTTGTAGGCTCTCTAGATAAAATAAACCAAATAGCGATGCTGGTGGTGTTTAGTGCACTAAGTTGGACATTATGGAAACATTGAAATGCTCTTATATTTCAAGATGCTGCTCTCAAAACAATCCGAAATTTAATTTTGCTAATCATTTCTCTTGTTGAATATTGGACATGACATATGGATAAGCGTATCAAGGAAGCTACGACAAATTGGCTACCCAAGGACATCCATGCCATTCCACTTCGGGTTTGGGATCCAAATAAAGGGCAAGAGAGGCGGTACCAATACTCCACTTCGGGTTTGGGATCCAAATAAAGGACATCCATGACACCTCTCCACTGTACATCACTGCTGGGGCTCCTGATATGATTTTGGACATGGACAGTGGAGATAGCAATACTCCACTGCACCATGCTAGTGATGTTGGTCTTCCAGCCAACTAACTTGATCCGCCTGGTGCTTTGTTAGGGCTCTATTTTTTTAGACTTTCATTTAGAATTGACTTAGTTAGTTTCTCTATTACAGCTTTTTGGTAGTTGATTAAACGTCGTGCTTATGTGTTTTGCTTTGTGGTAGATTTGCATTTGCTTGAGATTTAGTGGCATAAATACTCTAGTAGTATATAACTTAACTCTGATGTTTCATATATGAAACGGGCCTTGTTGCCTTTTTGTCAAAATCCATCAAACTCACAACACTGTAGTCTACAGTGTTTGATAAAAATTCTCTGAACCGCATCACATTCAATGTGTGCAGTGTGTTATTCGACGTTTTTTTTTTATAGAGCGTGCCTCTACAAACTTTTAAAATAGTCATTTTTTTCGTATAAACTTCATAATATCTAATATAAGGAGGGATCCATTTACATCTTTTTTATAACACCAAATTAAACCATGCATTTTTAAAGTTCAAACAGTCGGTTCAAACCGTTCAATATGTTTGATATATTAAAATGTGAAAGATCAAAATTTATATTTTTTTGAATTTTTTTACTATTTATTAAGATGGATACCAAAATTCAATAGTCTGAAAACAAGGATTTTGTAAAATACTTAATAAATAGTAAAAAAATTCACAAAAATGTAAAATTTGGTCTCTACGCGCATTTTAATATGGAGGTCATGTTGAATGATTTGGATCGATTGTTTGGACTTTAAAAATAAATGGTGTAATTTTGTGTCACTAAAAAAAGTGTAAGTAAATCCCTCCTCATCTAATATTTTCGTAAAAACTCTACTTTTTTTTTCTACGTAATTTTATTTAATTATTTAAAAAAATAAATTGACAAATATATTCTTTCATTTAAAAGTTTCTCTCTCGTGCAATTTAATTGGCAAATTTAAAAAAAGAGAACAAGATCAAGAGCACGAAGCAATTCACATAGCTTTTCCGATACAATTTAAATTTTAAAAAGGCTGGCTTTCTTCAAGACAAGGGTTAAGAGTTGTACTCTAATTTTCTGATAAGTTCTTTGTACTATTTTTCAAGATCAACGAAGATATTGCAGAGTACGATTTTTATCAATGAATTTTTTTTCCAAAATCATATAACTATTCGGCGTTTGTTCTTACAAGTTTCAGTCGGTCTAGCCTGTATATTGTCTAATGAGTAGAACCAGGGTGTTTCTAAGTTTATCAAACTTCTTGTGAACTTGATTCTAAAATATATCGAATCGACTTTAAACGATGAATCCAAACCGTAAAAACTCCTTCTACTGAGTGATGCGTCTACATGTGAAAATTTTAAAGTTTCGAATTAATTTAATATATAGTTAAGTGGTCAAAAGTTTAAGATTTATAAATTAATTTTAATGCATTCATCATCATATTATATTGTAATTTTCGTATAAAAACAACACTAATCAATAATAACAAGAAGAACATTTCTCTCGCCTTTTTTTTTTTTTTTTTTTTTTTGAAGTTAATTTTCGAAAGACATAAAAAAAAACGCTTACATAAGTTTCGAAATTTTTGGCAAAATTGGGCATGAATGTACGAAAGTATGAGTCTGATAATAAATAAGTAAATGAAGGAACAAAATCAAAAGGTATGACTAAAGCATACCGTCAGTTATTTCTTTAGACAAGTTTTATTGCTAATTTGCAATCGTATATTCGCATTAAACATTAATATGAAATGAAGATATAGTAAGTGAAGTTCACAAAACCAATATATAAACTCCAGTTCAAATAACTGGTATTTGATATAGTAACAAAAATAATATTTTTATGTAAACATTTGTAAGTTTAAAATTTATTTGAAATTTTTTGTAAATATTAAATAGCTGGATTGTTTAAAACTAATTTGTCTTACTAAAAAAATATTAGTTCAGACTTTAAAGTCTTTCCATTACATGTCAACTATAATATCAGATTAAATATTGACAAGAATTGAAATTTAATTAAATAGCATTCCGAATAATCAACCAGGACAGCAAAGAAAATTCTGGTGAAACAAATCCCACTTTTTTTTTTGTCATCAGTAATATGAAAAAGAAGTCACGCAGAATAAGATCCCAAATAAATTTGTTTTATTTTAATTTTTAGATCGTTCTTGTAATACTGGGCCTCACACACGTGATACAATCAGACGGGTGCGTATCCTCTGAGATATCTCAATTTTTGCGTGACCGACGTGCCCGGTGCCTATTCGAGGAACCATAGGGGCCAGTATTATTTGAGCTTTGAGATTCGTTCAGAATGTATTTGAACGATTGAGATATTCGGAAAAGTTACGCAAAGTTTGAGGTATCTTAGAGGATGAGAATTCCAATCAGACACCGGTGCTCTGCGCAAGCCAAGACAGTGAAACATGACCAGGTGTAACAACCAGCTACAAAATAATCAAAACGACAGCGCCAGTTCAATTTTTTTTCACCAATTAGGTAAGGCTTTTCAGAGAGGTTAGAGAGGAAGAGAAACAAGTAATTAATGTGACTTAATATATAGTTCCAAACTAATTTAATTATTGGGTTAGGATTATCTCCGAGGGCTTTGAATAAAATTAAACCGTCGCATTTGTGTCAAAATTTACATAAACAGTTTAAATTCAGAACCGTTTAAATTTATTAAGTTCTAAAATCAGTCGCACGGATCAAGACACAAATCACACAGTTTAGAAAGTGTCTTCAAATGATATTTGTAAAAAAACTTTTCAACAAAATCCGGTTCCACCCAATTAATCAAAATATGCATCTTAGTTCTTGCTAGGTAATAACATGTTTGATATAAGCAAAATGTAATACCTGTCTATGTTTATTTTATTTTCCGGACTCCGTCCCATCAGACTTAAAATAATGCTCCAAGCTGACTCAATATATGTTGATTTTTCTTTTTCCAATTTTCCAATGTGAAAATTTATAAAGAGTAAATTACTGCAAATATCAACCTCCCGAATAATTATGAAATGCTATCTAATATAAAAGCAAGGACAAATGTCGAAACTAATTTAGTCGTAGTCAATGTACGTAGTTTTAAAATCTAGCGCAGTACTATATATTATGAATTTTGTCCGTCAATAACAAAGAGAAAAAAATAACAAGAAGCCCAAAACAAAATTCAGCGGTCCAGTCTAATCACAACTACCAACGAGGCTAATTAGCATCTCCAAAACTTGCACAGTACATATCCACGGTTTAATTCAGTGACATTTTTTTTGGTAAGAAGGTTTAGGTTTGTTTAATTTTATGACCACCACAAATATCAGTTGCACGCGTAGACAATTCATATCCATTGATTCAATTAAAGGAGAAAATAAAAACAAAATGGCATTCAACAATAATTTTTTTTTCACAAAACCGCGTTCAATTTCTTCCATGAAATCTCAAGAAAAATTAAAATCCATTTTGAAGCAATTTAACAAGTTCGTCAAAACTAACGCCTCCATCCAATTCGCCTCCAGCCATGTCAATCATGGCTCTAACCTCTTCATCTTCTACATCCAATCCCACCATTTGCAAATGCGCTCTCAAATCTTCAAATCCTACCTTCCCATCTCCATCCCGATCCATCAATTGAAATACCTCCATTAGCGCGCTGTTTCCTCTCTTACGCTGAGTCAGAACCCTCTCGAACTCGTTGTAGTCGACAAACCCGTTTTGATCTGAGTCAGCAGTGGAGATCATGGAAGCTATCTCTTCGTCGGAAATTGGAGAGGAGGCAAGATCGGAGTAAAATTTCTTGAGGTCGGTCAGGCTGATGTGGCCATCTCGGTCGGAGTCTAGTACATCAAATGCTGACCGGAGGTCCGGCGATGGTACGGCGAGTGGGGTGGTGGGTTCGCGCCCGGAAGGACACATGGTGGCACAGAGAGAGAAAAAGAGAGATGGAAGTGTCTAGATGGTGTTTAGATGGATCGCAGGTTTTTATTGGAGGCTTCGAGCTTTGTTCTCTATCCCAGCAGTGAGGAGGAGAGATTTTATAGAGAGGTGGAGGGAAAGAGAGCTCGATCTTCTGTGGCATATTACGATTTTCATTCCGTGGTGGGTGAGGGCAGTTTATTTGCAACGACTGGTTGAACTTATTTTTACTATATTGAGTTGACTTTATCTTTAAAATTTAGAATCTGCAACAGAATCAAAATTTTAAATTTAAGACTTAAAGAGCAGTTTATTTAGAACTGATTAAACTTATTTTTACTATATTAAGTTTGTCTTATGTTTAAAACTTATAATCAACAACAAAATTGAAAATTTAAGACGGAAAATAACTCGCACATGCTGTTTAAGATGAGAGATGCTATCATACAATCAAACACATTTTAGACAGTAAAATTTAAAATCAAATAGCTAGACTAAATATAATTTATGTAAGAGTCTTTATTGATAAAATAGTATTCCTCTCGTCGTGATTAATCGTAAATGTTGAATGATGTGATTATATTTAATTAGATTTTCATAAATTTAGCTTACATATCAGTTTTGATTGATTGAATTGATTTTGTGTGCAAGCTTTATACAATTTATGTGTTAAGTAATTCTTAAAGTACTTATTATGTAATTTTGTTACAAAGTTATATCATGGTATTTAGTATAATTAAAAAAAACTTTTAAATTAATTGCATCAGTCACTTCAATCTTTAATTACTTCGATAGGAAAATGAAAAGAACAATATATAAGCAAAATTCTAAGGAGGATGTTGACGTCTTGTTGCCATAGACTATTCTTATAATAATAATAATTTTAAATTCATAATTCAAGTAATCAATCTAAATTGTGGATCTTTATTTTCTTAAAAAAATGCATATATGTGAGAATTTTGTAAAATTTTGAGCTCATTTTATACTAAGTACGAACACGCTGGGCAAGATAAACTTGTTATTGTTAAGTATACATTTTTTGTTGATTTAATTTGTACTGTAGTATTATTGTTAAGTGTTTAAGGAGATTGCATTCACGCATGCTATTTTTTTTTATTATAAATAAAATAATCAATGACATTTATCAAATGGACAAGACTTGATTTGACAAACACATGGGCGGAGTTCTGAAAATTTTAATACTAATTTTATTGAAATAATACACTATTTTTTTATTTTGTTGTATTGTACATTGTTAGATCGAAATCTTGTGCTATGTACCCGCTATGCAGATGCTTACACCATGTGCAGCATACAGAATTTCTTTCTCTGTCAACGCGGCAAGGAGGACGTCACTGCTTTGGCCAGTAAGATACCCTGAAACTGGGACCCACCGATTTTCAAAAAAGAGGTTCGGCGTTAAATATTGGTGGCTTTGGGCGCAAGGAGGAGATTTCGAAAATTCGGAAGAGGTCCAAAACACAAGACGTCTGGGATGACGTCATGGGTCAGCGGTAATTAGACTCGTGCGCCTAAGATTCGTTTCAGATATGATACAACTTGGAGAGCAAATAATGTGTGGAACAAAAACATATGCTTGGTCCAGCTTGGAAATATCTTTGGGGCCCAAATGTCATCTACTCGTCGAACACCTTAAACATCTAGAACCACACCAGCGATCTGAACCCTGCACAATAGAATTCAAGTCACCTAAGCTAACTCAAATTTTGAGTTTAGATCCGGACCGTCCGTATGCAAATTCAACCACGCTTCCACCTCGGATGACTTGCTCCGATTCTGATCGGACGGTCCGTATCCAAACTAAAATTTGAGTTACCCCAGAGGATCCTGACTCAAGCATTGCTTCTTCGAATACAGAAATAATACGCAGCACCGGAATATGTCTTCACGAAATTCCCACCACGCATTTAGGCAGACTGGAGGCACCTGCAATTAAATTAACAAAATACGTATCATCTGATTGTAATATATTCCTTTTTGTCCGCTTCATTTGTCACGATTTACGAATGCTTGAGACACAGTACGAATTGGACATCAAAATGCGTTTTTTTCAAGCTACATGGCATGATTTTTTGTCCGACGCGTGGCATCGGCCCACTTATTGTCGGACAAAATTACTGATATCAATAATAATTTGTATTTTCCTCAGGAGAGGAGCTGCGGAGAGAGGAATGCTACGTGGCCTCCGGCCTCCGCCTAGCTCCAGAAGTTGGGTCAAAAAGATGCGATGCTCTCCAGTAATTCTCTGTTTCTAGCCGTAAACATTTCTGTCGTTCTGTGTACGCGAGTGGAGAATCAATCGAGGTATATATGCTCGAAGAACTACAGAACGAAAATGCTTAGGGGAGTAGAAATAGAGTGTTTCTAAATTCATTTTCTCGGTGAATTCAATTCTAAAATATATGATTGACTTTAAATGACAAAGTCAAACTGTTGAAAATCGTCTATTTTAGAGTTATATATCTACATGCAAAAAAAAAGTTAACTTTCAAATTAATTAAGTTTAAAATAAAGCAGTCAAAACTAGAAAATTTATAAATTAATTTTAATGCATTCATTTTTTGAATGTTTTTTTTTACCACTTGACTTTGTACAAAATTAATTCAAAAATTTAAAATTTTGGCATGTGAACGCATCACTTATAAGCATTGGCGGATCCATATGCAATTTGATTTAGTACTAATTGTTCGATGTGCCTACCCCTGATTCGATGTAGTTCCTACTCCTAATTTGAGTTAGTCTAATTCTTGAACCGATTCCTTCCGAGTTTTGGTCGATTCTGTGTATATCATTTTTTTTTTCAGATATGTGATACTCTATTTGGTAAATATAATAAAAGAGAATAAGAGAATGAGAAAGATCTTACTGTGGGACCTATTATTACAATTCTAAGAAATGGGTTGGTCGAATTTTTTGTGTCTTTTATTATTCGACACTTATATTTCGGTTAAATTTTTATCTAAACTTTGACTTCAATTTGCTAATTGGCTGAGAATGGTCCCACTTTGAATTGTGCCAAACAAATTTTTAATTAGCTCACTAAAAATATTTCAATACTGTGTGTGTCAATCAATTTTATGATTATAACAAATTTTATAATAAACATAGTTATATGGATTAAGTTGTAATTGTGTACCCGATAAGTTAATGGGTTTGTATCTGATTAGATATTTGAATCCGATTAGTGTCCTACCTTGACAGAAATCCTGGATCTGCTCCTCGCTCGTAAGGTAAATGAGTTTAAACGGCTCGGATTAATCATTTCAAGTAAATTCGATAGTTTTTATAGTTAACAAAGAGACTTGGTGAACTTAGAAACACATTCTACTTTATTTGGTATGAGGAGGGTTCCAATGCACCCAAAATTTCATGCTCCCATTTGCTTCCCATCCTTTATCTTTATTTTCAAAGTCCGAATAGTCGATCCGAACTGTTCAACATGATCATCATAATAAAATATGCTTGGAGACCAAATTTTATATTTTTTGGAATTTTTTTACTATTTTTTAAGATATGTACAAAATCACTTTATCGGATGGTCCAGAATCTCCTTAAAACAATGATTTTGTACCTATCTTAAAAAATAGTAAAAAAATTCCAAAAAATATAAAATTTGGTCTCCAAGCATATTTTATTATAATGATCATGTTGAACGGTTTGGATCGACTATTTGGACTTTGAAAATGAAGATAAATGAGATAAAAAAATTGGAAACAAATGGGAGTATAGAAATTTGGGCGCATTTGAACCCTCCTCATTTGGTATATCAGCCTAAACCTTCACAATACCGAATCTATATCCTCTGAGATAACATAATATTGTTTGAATCACGCGGCTGTCCGATTATAATCCGACATTTTTTTCCATAACCAAAAAATAAATTAAAATAATATTCATAACCTATTTTTAAAACTTTTTTTACCCATAACCAAACCGCCCCCCGTGGGGCGGTCTACCCTCAGACCAAACTGTTAGTTTGTAATAATCTAGAAGTCAATAATACGATAAATTATCATAAAGCTTTGTTCATGAATTGAGTGATTAATAAACTGTCATTTTGTTCCTTGAGTATTATTGAATTTATGAATCATTTTGAGTTCATGACTTGAAATTCTAGAGCTTCATAATATAGATGATAAATACTTTTAAGAGTCTCTAACCGAGGTAATTAGCAGGAACACTAATTTACCGTTACAAGGTTAGAATATGGATTAAAAGATGGTCAAGTTTTACAGACTATAGACATGAGATGTCATTTTAATCACATTGATACAAGTTCTAGGAACGTGGTATTAGACAGACCCCGAATGAAACATTAAATGAAATTGTGTACGTGTCATTAATGTTTTCATTCAGTGTTAAGTTCTAAAATATGAGGTATTCATCTTTCCTACTAAGAGATATGTATGTGTGATTGTTATCTAACGCTGTCGGTAAAACGCAGTCATAACGGTAGCTTTTCAGTATACATAGCTTAGCTGAGGTAGTGATGGTTTACCAAAAGTACTATTGTCCCTTGTATCTCTATACGAGTTATAGTATCGCTGGGCCCCTTAATAGAGTAAGATTATCTGCTAGCAGTATACTTACAAGAGTAATTATATTTGATAATCTGCTCAAGATCAAGTAAAAATTAAGTTTGCAAGGATGACACACACCTACTTTGAAACTGATCTGATACTGTGAGACACAATAATTGACACGACTAAAAGAGTTTACTGGATCGTGGTATTGTATAGTACAACATCATCTGTGTAATTGGATGGTCATAGTGTAGATGTCAGATGCCTCCTATGATTATAGAAGTTAAAATAGTTTTAATTCTATTTACCAACATAACACAGATCCTATTGGGTCACACCGTAAAGGAGACTTATCAGAGAATCTTATAATTAATTATAGATAGTTATAATTAATAATAAGATATTTATATTAATTATAAAACGTATAATTAATATAAATGTCATAAAGATGACAAGCTTAAACATATTCAATTTACAAGCGTGTACGACACGTTTTGTAAAAGCTATCGAAACAACAGTCGCAAGAAGTTATAACTGATCAGATCGATTATAAAGTGGATTACAAATATTAATTATGAATTAATATTTTGGGCTCAAAGCCTATTTGAATTTTGGGCCTAAGTTAAAAATAGATTTTAATTAGAAAGTCCAAAAATCAAAATCCAAACTAATCAATTGATTAATGGGCTCCATGGCATTTTGGTAAATACCATGTTGCCCTAGGGGCATATTGGTCATTTAGACCATTTCAAAAGTCTATAAATAGAGGGGTAGGGGTAGAGTTTAAATCATTCCAAAAATCCGATCGAAGTCTGATTGATCTAATAGTCAGTCTTTTAGAACTTTCGGTTTTTCTCTCCCAAATAGTGTTGGGCTAGAAAAGAAAGATATACGTAATCCACGTATAATCTTGCGAGTCGTGAATAGTGTTTTTACGGGTGTCGTGAATAGTGTTTTCGCGAAGTTTCGTGAATCTGATTTTGCGCGAGACGCAGTTAGTTTTCACGCCTCCCGTGAATAGTGTTTTTACGGTTGTCGTGAATAGTGTTTTCGTGAAGTTTCGTGAATCTGATTTTGCGTGAGACGCAAGTCGGTTTTTACGATCCTCGTGAATAGTGTTTTCACGCCTCCCGTGAATAGTGCTTTTACGGTTGTCGTGAATAGTGTTTACGTGATTAGGAAATAATATATTTGCGAAAGTCGCAGTATATTTA
This sequence comes from Carex cristatella, assembly GCA_024447775.1. Lineage (NCBI taxonomy): Eukaryota > Viridiplantae > Streptophyta > Magnoliopsida > Poales > Cyperaceae > Carex > Carex cristatella. The sequence goes on along the minus strand of JAJHPF010000024.1, from coordinate 2,045,079 downwards.
TTTTGTCCTTTTCTCGGTGAATAGTGTTTTCACACCTTCCGTGAATAGTGTTTACGGGATTAGGAAATAATATATTTGCGAAAGTCGCAGTATATTTATTTTGTCCTTTTCTCGTTGAATAGTGTTTTTGCGAACCCCGCTAGTCAGTATTATTGGCAGTAGAAAGCCAGCGCTCTGGTGGTTCCTGGTGGACGACCGATAGAGGTATCAGACGTCTGATACTCCGAGGCAAGACATTCCTCAGATTTGATCTTCTTGGTCTGATGTAATCCAATTGGAATTTGGATCAAGGTATAAATATGTTATATCAATCTATTTAATTTGTAGATAGATTAAAGTTTTAGAAATCAATTATGGAGTAGATATGTAAAAGGATTAAATTGGATTTTGATGCCAAGGAATACTGAAGGTGGATCGCCTTGGAAAGTATTCTGACATACCTCGTTTAATCCTTGGCTTAAGTTAGAAGTAAAATTTTTGTTTTACATTCTTTCCGCAGCTTAAGCTAATCAATGGGTTTGGACCGTCCGTAACCCAACACAAACCGCCCCCCCGTGGGGCGGTCTACTATATATATATATATTTTTGTATTTTGTGTATAAAATGATCATTTTGTCTCTCCTAAGTCACAATAATCCCCTCACTCTTCTTCCAAACTGAGTTCTGCTCTCAAACAGTGCTCAGAGGCGATTTTTAGGCGATTCTGAGGCGATTGCGATCAACAGTGCGCTCAACAGTGACCGAGGTTTTTTTAATTTTTTTTTTTAAATGTTAGAAATTTCATAAATAAACAAAAAACTAATATTGAACGACGAATTTCTTTTGTAATGTCAGAAATAAACAAAAATGTTCATTGCATTGTACATGGGTGGAAAAATCACGAAAGAGGAGTTCAGATGCCAATACTCGAAAGATGCGAAAGGGGCTCTGCTTATAGCATGTGCATATGATGTTGAAAACCAGTTGTTGCCCATATCCTTTGCCATTGTTCAACAGGAGGATGGTCCAAATTGGAGTTTTTTCATGTCCTTTCTGAGAAGAGAGGTGATAGGGAACAGGTTCGTTTGCATGATATCAGACCAGCACAAGAGCATCAAGTATGTATTTAATAGCCTCAACGATGGGTGGAACACGAATATCGGAGAGTCTGTGCACAAGTATTGCATGCAACACATTTCAGAGAACCAGTGCAAGAATACTGGCGGCGGAGAATGGGTTGCTGACAGGTTCAAAATTGGCTGCAAAAGGAAAAAACCACGACGGATGGAAGAGATGTTCAGAGATTTTGCCAGAGTATGTATCACTAAGGTATATTTCTATTTTTTTAGACATTTCCAGAGGCAAATGCCTACTTAGCGAAGGCGGGCAAGAGATGTCCGTGCGATCCGATAGAGCCGTCAGCATATGAGAAGATATTTCAATCACGTGATGGAGGTTGGAGATGGGGAATTATGACCACTAATGGGTCAGAGTCATTAAACAATGTCTTCAAACAGAGCCGTATGTTACCCGTGATTTCACTGGTGGAGGAGACATTCTACAAGTTAAATGCTTGGTTTGTTGAGAGGGATGCTAAAGCCACTGTATTAGCGAGTAAGGACCAAGTATTCTCAGATAGGGTGGAGGAGATTTTAAGAAAACACAGTGTCATGCACGTTGTAGCATATGGCAGCACAGGTACGGAATATGAAGTGCAGGTTCCAAGTGAGATCATTCCACCGGTGGTGGGACAAAATGGCATTATACAAACTCATGAACGCGCATGCAAGTATAGAGTCGTTTTAGGCGCGAACAATCAAGTAACGTGCTAGTGCCAAGGCCCTCAGTTAGTTCGCATTCCGTGTTCTCATGTTATGGCGGTTTGTCGAAAATGGAATTTTGTTGAAGACGTCTTTGTTGACAACTATTACCGTACCGATTGCCTTCTGAACACCTAGGGAGCGTCATTTCACAGCTACCCCAACCAGTACCAGTGGCCATACTACCTTGGGCCTACAGTGGTTCCCGATAAGGAATGGATCAGGAAGGGGATGAGGAAACACAAGCGGCGCGTAATGCATATGGACAGGATGCAAGGTCGGCAAGTGGGACATGAGGCTCATCGTTCGACTACTGACAGACAGATTAGAGGTATGTAGATGATCGTACACAACTTAAAAATGATTTGAAATTAAATTTAAATATTGATATTGAATGTTAAATGAAATGCATTGCAGAGGTAATAATCGAAGCCAACGAAAGAGAGAATGCTAGAGTGGTTGCCGATGCGGGACCTTCTGGAAGCAGGCGACCCAGTTAGAGAAGCCACTCAGGGAGTAGTCAAGGCTCTACAACTGCTGGTGTCGCGCCATCATCCACTTCCAGAAGCCTAAGAAGTAGACTTGGTCTGCTCGGACGCAGGAAGAGTTAATTCAACAAATATTGTATTTATATTTGTAACTTATTCAATTAACTTATGTTGTGAACCATTTTCCTTAGATGAACTTTAACTATTCGATCCGATTACAAAACCTGATAATTATTACACACTGATACATTAGAATTACTAAATAATTATAACAGACCTTCCAATAATACTACTTCTGAGAACGAGTACTGAAGGTACAAGGAATAAAATCATCGTCTGAGTATGGTTCAGTCGCAGCAGACGAAGAGACAGTCTTACCAGCATTTTTCTTTCTTTTGATATCACCGATACGAGTCGTAGTAGACGAAGAGACCGTTTTACTAGTATTTTTCTTTGTAGGTAACGAGTTTGGTTTTTTTGTAAAGGGTTTCCTTAAAATTATCATCGTCATTGACTGGGATTGACCTACGGTATGCTAAATCTTTTTTACAGATACAGTCCTTTCCAGTGGGCTTAGATTTCAGTTTTCCACCACTGGACGATTGATTTGGTGTGTTTTTGCTCATCGTTTTCACCTAAAAAAACAAATATCATAAACAACATATAAAATAATAAGGTTTCAAATTTGGAGGATGGATCAAACAATTTCTAATATTTTTTGTTTATTTCTGAAATTTTCGACATGTTTCTAAAAATTAATTTTAAAAAAATATACCTTGGTCACTGTTGAGCGCAATCGCCTCAGAATCGCCTAAAAAATCGTCTCGTAGTACTGTTTGAGAGCAGAAGTCAGTTTGGAAGAAGAGTGAGTGGATTATTGTGACTTAGGAGAGACAAAATGATCATTTTATACCCAAAATACAAAAAAAAAAATAGTAGAACGGGGGCGGTTTGGTTATGTGTAAAAAAAAATTTTAAAAATAGATTATTAATATTATTTTAATTTATCTTTTGGTTATGGAAAAAAAATGCCGGGATTATAATCCAAACCAAATTTAGTCTGAGATAGAACATACGGAGCCGCTTTATCGTGCGGATTCTGATTGGACGGTCCATGATTTTGTTTGCATTCAAAATTCCATTTCGAATGCGAAATTATTGCATTCAAAAGATTCGCTGATGTACTTGAGCCGAGAATGCATGAAAGTAAAGACTATTACGATCTCTTCACAATTTTCTTAATTTGACACTGTCGAAAATTATGTTCTGAATTTGAAGTTATAAAAAAAATTGCAATCAATCAATTTTGTATAATCTATGTATAAGTTTAGATTTGAGAATATTTTATAATTTATCATATGACTTACAATTTGAAAATATAATGAATTTCCATGGTTTCTATTTTTTTATTTTAGAAAACGCAGGTTATACTGTTATGGATACTATCCTAAATAAAAAATTAAAATATCACAAAAAACTACATAAGGCTGAAAATGAAATGACAAATTTACGGTTCCGTAGAAGTTGCTCGTCTGCATGTGACTGTGTGATTCTTGAATGTATAATTATGTTATCTGAGATAGATGATAAAAAGCTATGAATGAAACTGAGCTTTCAGATTTTCTAGCTAACAGGTGTTTATTTATTTTGAGAAAATATTTTCCAACAGCTGTTGAATGACGCGACATCTTTGAGAAAGAAACGATCTTTAGAGCAAGAGTGTTTATACCTAGCGTTGAACATATAGGAGATATATAATCACGAGATCGTTAAGACTGTAACGGATCTAAAATTTAGAAAATAGCTAATCGGATTCAAATAACTAATCGGATTCAAAACCATTAGCTAATTGAATACTACATAAAATAAATAATGGAAAGAGCCAAAGAAGTGGGGTGCATATATTTTATATACTGTAAATATTGATCTATACTCTCATAGAGTCATAGTATTACTAAAATAAATTGTAACTATAGTAATGCACAAACAAAAAAGCAGTCCGAAGCTTGCTTAGTCTCACAAAAAAATAGACATAAGAAAGAGATTTATTTACGACAACCAAACAATAATCATGAGGATAAATTAATTCTCAATCCTTGACTCTATGGTGTATTGTTGGTCATTGGAAAATCTCAAATAACCATCAAGTTAATATTCATAAAATTATTTAGATTATAATTTTCATGAAATTATCTCATGTTTAACCATATCCTTTCAATAAAAAAGGAATGCAAATAAAAGAAAATAAAATAAAGAGCATAAGAGAAAAAAGAAATAGAAAAAAAAAACATAAAAAAAAATCAAATCGGAAAACAAAAGCTGGAGGTATTTTGCACACATAGAAATGGAGAGGAAGAAAAAAAATTGGACAAAAAAATGAATTGGTTGGTCCAGTTAGCACCAGAGAAGTAAGTTTGAGGCCTTCTTTCTCATTAATACTAGCTCGTGGAACACACATTAGTAAAAATTTATAGTTTGTACTTGTTCATATAGTTTCTTTTTGGAAAGGTTCTTTGGCTCATGTGTACGGTGTACCACTCCCATTTAATATTTTACCACCGTCTTCTTCCTCATAAAAGTAGATAGAAATTCAGAAAAAATAGAAAACCGACAGAGAAGAAGAAAGGCAAGGTAAATAGAAATAATGATTCAAGAATATTTTTCAAGTCCAGGCCCTGGCCTTATTGGATTCCCCAGTGCTCAGGTAGGGCAAACTATTTTTTTAGAGTAGGACAAGAACTCATATTACATATATTCAAAATTAATTTTCGAAATCGAGGGTAGGGCAGTTGCCCACTCCGAATCAATGTGGGTCCGTCTCTGAAACAACTTCAGTCGAAGATCTATGATCTGTGCTTTCTTTGATTGTAAAAAAAAAATATATTATTCAATATTGCTTTGCAACACATAATATTTTATTTTTTTAATCACATAGAAATTCATGTATTTTCTCTAACGATTTTTTTTTTGTAAAATTCATAATTTCATATTTATCTTTCGAAATTTCAAAACCTAAAAAATATATCCTATTTACTGTGTTGTTTCTTTTAAAACTCACTCTAAATTTATATATACAATTTTATCCTCTATTAAAAAAAATAAAAGTTGGTACTGAGGCAGACAACAAGTGTTGTGTTGAAGACCAGTATCGTGACTGATACTGAGGCAGACAACGTGATTTGTGTAAATATTAGTGGGGGGTAGACTGGTCGCGAGGAATGTAACTCAATTTTCTGCACGCACTGACAACCATAAAGTTATGTAGAGCCCACATAAATGAAAAGTTTACACTTCTAATTAATCAGTTTGAGGACAAATTAAAGATTTATTTTTCACGGCATACACATAGGGTGTAAACGGAGCGGATAATACCATATCCGTATCCGTTTTTCAACAAGCGGATACGGATACGGATAGTAACCTGATATCAAAATTGAAAACCATATCCGTTTTAAACGGATACGGATAAGGATTCGAATACGAATATGGAGTGGATAATTGTCAGATATTGAGTAATTATACTAAATTTCATAATTTTAAATTACCTAATTTGATTACTTAAATTGACAAAAATTTAATAGTCTTTTTAAGTTTGCACAGTGATGATTATGCATTACTAATTGCTTATTAGTTCAGAGAACTAATTCATTATTCTAATAGATTATATGATTTTTTTATCAAGATTATTGGACTTAAACAAATATGTATGTTTTTTGGAAATTTCGCAAGGGTGAAATGAATTGAAAGCTGCTGAAAAATTAAATTTCGGATCCGGATATATACGGATATCCGCTCCGTTTATATCCTCACTGAATTATCCGTATCCGTATCCGTATCCGCATTATTTTTCTATATACTAAAATTATCCGTATCCGCAAGTATCCGTATCTGTTTAATCCGGATACGGATAATAAGCTGATTCGGAGCGGATTATCCGCGGATAATCCGTATTCGTTTGCACCCCTACATACACAACATCTTTTGGCAGAATTGAGAGTAGGTCCGATGGGCATCGGTCGGACCTTCCTTTTTCTTAGTTTGTAATAATCTAGAAGTCAATAATACGATAAATTATCATAAAGCTTTGTTCATGAATTGAGTGATTAATAAACTGTCATTTTGTTCCTTGAGTATTATTGAATTTATGAATCATTTTGGGTTCATAACTTGAAATTGTAGAGCTTCATAATATAGATGATAAATACTCTTAAAAGTCTCTAACCGAGGTAATTAGCAGGAACACTAATTTATCATTACAAGGTTAGAATGTGGATTAAAAGATGGTCAAGTTTTACAGACCATTGACATGAGATGTCATTTTAATCACATAGATACATGTTCTAAGAACATGGTATTTGACAGACCTCGAATGAAACATTAAATGGAATTGTGTACGTGTCATTAATGTTTTCATTCAGTGTTAAGTTCTAAAGTATGAGGTTTTCATCTTTCTTACCGAGAGATGTGTATGTGTGATTGTTATCTAACGCTGTCGATAAAACGCAGTCATAACGGTAGCTTTTCGGTATACATAGCTTAGCTGAGGTAGTGATGGTTTACCAAAAGTACTATTGTCCTTCGTATCTCTATACGAGTTACGGTATCACTGGGCCCCTTGATAGAGTAGGATTATCTGCATGCAGTATAATTACAAGAGTAATTATATTTGATAATCTGCTCAAGATTGAGAAAATATTAAGTTTGCAAGGATGACACACACCTACCTTGAAACTGATCTGATACTGTGAGACATAAGAATTAACACGACTAAAAGAGTTTACTGGATCATGGTATTGTACAGTACAGCATCATCTGTGTAATTGGATGGTCATAATGTAGATGTCAGATTCCTCCTATGATTATAGAAGTTAAAATGGTTTTAATTCTATTTACCAACATAACACAGATCCTATTGGATCACACCGTATAGGAGCTAGTCAGAGAATCTTACTGATTAATTATAAATTGGTTATAATTAATATTAAGATGGCTATAATTAATTATACGTGATATAATTAAATTATAAATGTCATATAAGATGACAAGCAGAAACAACAGTCAATTTATAAGCGTATTCGATACGTTGTATAAAACCGTACCGAAACCGAACCCCGAGAAATATAATTGTTTAGAAGAATTATATATATTTGATTTAGATTTTAAATATTAATTATGATTTTAAATTATCAAATTAAAACCTTAATTAAAATTTAAAACAAAAATTAAAATCAAATATATATATATAGGAAATTGCTAATATGCTACGCGTAGCATAGAGGGCCTCCGTGCAACGGCTCAAAATTTGAATTTTTAAATTTCTAATGGTCGATCCAAACCGTTAGATATGTTCTACATATTGAAATGTGTTTGGAGACCAAATTTTCTATTTTTTGGATTTTTTTTTACTATTTATTAAGCCACTTTGAAAATCGCTGATCCAACGGTTTCACTGTTGGTTAAGCCACCGTTGGATCAGCGATTTTCAAAGTGGCTTAATAAATAGTAAAAAATTTCCAAAAAATATAAAATTTGGTCTCCGAGCACATTTCAATATGGAGAACACATCTAACGGTTTGGATCGACCGTTAAGATTTTGAAAATTCAAATTTTGAGCCGTTGCACGGAGGTCTCTATGCTACGCGTAGCACCGTAGCCACGTCCTATATATATATATATATATATATAAAATGATGTCCGCATTTGAAAAATATCAAATTTTGATATTTTTTGGAACCGCCATTGATAGTGGCATTTTGGTAAATATGCCAAACTTTAGGTGTATTTCGGTAATCGGCTAACCTGCTTGATTTTTCTATAAATAGAGGGGCAGGGGTAAAGAGAAAATCACTAATTCACTCATATCTGAACTGATCAGTCTGATCGGATCGATAAATCTATTTTTTCTCTTTCTCGGTTACGGTTGTCGTGAATAGTGTTTTCGCGAAGTTTCGTGAATCTGATTTTGCGCGAGACGCAGTCAGTTTTTACGATCCTCGTGAATAGTGTTTTCACGCCTCCCGTGAATAGTGTTTTTGCGAATCTCGCTGGTCAGTATTTCTGGCAATAGAAAGCCAGCGCTCTGGTGGTTCCTGGTGGACGACCGATAGAGGTATCAGACGTGATACTCCGAGGCAAGACGTTCCTCAGATTCAATTTTCTCGGTCTGCTGCAATCTAATTGGAATTTGGATCAAGGTATAAATATGTTATATTAATCTATTTAATTTGTAAGTAGATTAAAGTTTAGAAATCAATTATGGAGTAGATATGTAAATAGGATTAAATCGGGTTTTGATGCCAAAGATTACTGAAGGTGGATCGCCTTGGAAAGTATTCTGACATAACTCGTTTAATTCTTGACTTAAGATAGAAGTAAAAAAAATTGTTTTACGTTCTTTCCGCTTCTTAAGTTAATCAACGGTTTGGAGCGTCCATAACCCAACACTTTTTTGATAGGTGGAATGACCATCAGATCTGCATCAAGATTCGTGTGAACTCATGAAAATCCGTGCAAATATTTTTCAGTTTTCGCGCGCACAAATTTCAATGATAATCGTACGGTGTTAGAGCTAATTGAACCTAAAAGTAGGTCCGATGCCTATCGGACCTACTCCTATCTCCTTTTGGCATACACATGTTGTGCCTCCATCACAAATTGAGAAATAAGCTATATGTAGTTATATACTACTCAGGGGACAAACTTGGGTCCGATGCCCATCAGACTTAAACTGAATTCGATGGATTCCAAAACTGTCCGATTCGCTTCAAGATCTGTGCGCATTGCTTTAATATCCCTGCATATTTTTTTCAATATCCATGCGAACAGATCTTAAAGACAATCGGACGGTTTTAGAACCCATCGGATCCAAATTTGAGTCCGATGGACATCGGACCCAAGTTTGTCCCACTACTCAGAAACCGACCAAGTAGAAAGTCGAACATTTCTCTTGTACATGCTCCATATTTCGGATTCACATCTGCTGCGATCCTAAAATGATGAACAATAACCCTAAAATTCTTGCCTTTTCAAATTTAGCCGTCCAATAATTTCGTGCACGTATCTCAAAGCAGCTGATTTTTCGTTGCACTAATCTCGAAAACAATTCAACAGTTGGATTTGAAAAGACAGGGATCGTAGGTTGGGAAGAATCGCAGCAGATTCGGATCCCCATATTTTATCTTTTTAATAGAGGGTAAAGTTGACATTTTATAAAGGTAGAGTGTTTCACAAAAAAAGAGAGTAATGAATTGAATAAATTTATGAGTTTTAAATTTTTTTTAGAATATATATGCTACGTTGAATTTTAGAAAGAAAAAATATATAATGTTAAAATTTCAAAGAGTGTATATAAAACTGTACCTATTAATAAAAACAAGAAATAATTCGAATATCACAATTTTCCCTTGACGAAAAAAATTCACTGCTTTGCCCACTGTGGTTTTCACTTGAGTCGTTGCATGTATTATTTATTTATTTATGCTGTGATCGGAATGGCCACACGATTTCTCAAATGCGAAATCAAAAAGAAATTCACATCGCGTTTGTGATCGGAAGCAAAGCTTAAAAGCAGCGAGAATCGAGTCGGTAGGTTTTGAGAATGAAAAAGTCACTCAGCAAAATCGCATGAAAAGTGGTGATATTTGGTGAGAATCAAATTTAGTAAAGTATTAAGACACAACAGCCTTCCGTCTTCTTGTCTTTCTTCGTACTTCTGTATAAATTCAAGATGTGGTATTCTGAGCACTCAGCAGAAGATTCCGATTAATCTGTTTTTCCTTTTTCTTTGTATTTGCTCTAAACCTCTATATGCACAACTTTTACTTTGTAATTAGGTTTCATACTAAATTGAAAACTCTAGTTGTTAGATTTTAATAACAACTTTCGTAAATTAAGTGAAAACTTTGATCTTTTTTTGTTACTTTAAATACTGAATTCAATAAAATTCAATTCTATATCATCTGTTTTTAACTCTTTTCTATTAAATTGAACTCGTTTTTAATGTTGAATTGTTCCGATGACAGTGTTATTCTCTCTCGCGGTTCTGCTGCGGCGCGCATTCTTTTATCATATATTTCCACGAAGTAACGAAATGAAGGCCCGAAACTACAAACATGTGAGCCCAAAATAGCTTAAGAAGGCCTTTTAAAATAAGGCCCAAAGGAAACCCTAATCTTTTCATTCTGTTTTGAAGCAATATCTATATATGCTCCATTCTTGCTTGCAATTCAAAGAGGTCGCAGCAGCCGAGCTCGTTGAAGAAATTCTTCGCAAAGGGAAGAAGCAGCAAACACATCCATTTGTCTTTTATAATTCCTTTAGATTGCTTTTAGACTCAAGCTATTTTTCTTCCCTTTCATCTCTGTTTTTATAATCCCTTCGATGAGTTGATCTCTATTCTTTTACCATGTAGGGTTTCAATTTTTCGAAAGGGTGATATTATTCAGGGGAATTTTGAGTCGCATCACCTCTGATTCATTGTGAGGTGAAGCGAATTATTTCTCCTAAATTAACTAGTATTATTATTTATTTATTTTGCAATTTTACCCGTTTAACTGCTCCAAACCGCGTTCATCTAATTAGGGATCCTATGATGGCATGAAATCTTTGAGACCTGATAGTCTTCTATTGATGACAACTACAAGCATATTTTCTGAGGATCCGTTTTAAATCAAGTAAAATATTAGGGAGATTTTAATTTTTGATTTTTGATATTTTTTTCGTTGTTTTTTTGGAATGATGAAATGCACTGGGCTCTGAGCAAATATTGCAATTTTTGATGCATATGCATTTGCCTAGAAAGCATTGTCTGACTACTGGCCCTTAATTCTTATTCTGTTTTTGGTTTCGTTTACTTGGATCAATTGGATTTTTTATTTTATAGGTTTATTTACTTCACTGTTGTATACCGTTGGATGCAACTGAGAAATCGAACATATCTCACGGACTCACGGCGTAAAATGATGTGTTGTAGATTATTTCCAAATTTTCCAGTTGCAGTGGCTGTTCTTTGAATCAATCAGGTTTGAAACGGGATTGCAAAGAACACAATGTTGTATTTTTTTAAGTTGATCAACAATCTTAACGATCATCATAATTTTAATGCACTGTAATGAATTTATAATTGAACTTTCAATCATGTAATTATTGAAGAATTGAATTAGTAAAACCAGATCAATTTAAAATCCCTCATTCCAAATAGTAGCCAGATGGACAATAATATTCCCTGAATGGGGATAAAATTTCTACTTATTTAGGTCTGAATACAATTTGATATATGATATATCCTATTACCAATTACCGATTACCGAATACAAGTAAAATGTATGATTCTTCACTGTTGTCGAATACATCCATCAAATTTTATTACCTTTCCATTATCCTCATATGAATCAATTTGCATATAGGAAAGAAAAGTGAATGGAAAGGACAGAAAAGACGTACATTATTGTTGTATCCTCGGATCCCTATAGGCTATAGTGTGCCTTTATCCGAAGAGGTTTAGTCACTAATTTTTAAGCTAATCAATGGAAGCAGATTGGTTATATTCCAGAAAATAAAGGATTGGAATTACAGATCGGTATAACTCGCTGAAACTAACTACAAGTACACGGGACGGGAGCAAACTCGTAATTTCCTCAGAATCAATTACTGTCGGCGGATTACGAATTTCAAATTAATGGTTCATCCAAAACTAAGGGGTTTTGACTTTTGAGGAAACCATGACCGTCGATTACGAATTTCAAACTAATGGTTTTGGATGAACCATTAGTTCTGAGGAAAACATTTCATGCCTGATGAAAGAGAAAAATAGATATCTACAAAAAATAAAAATCTTAATATTGATTTATAATTAAAATATAAATTAAATAGGGGAAATTGTTTTTATGTCACTCCAAAACTTCAAAATTAGAAAATTGCCATCCCAAAACAGAAAATTAGTTTTTTGCCACTCTAAAATCATGAAATTGGTGAATTTGTCCTCATTATATATTTATTATACAAATTTGATTAAAATTAGACTGAAATCTATTGTATAAAAATTGTATTTCCGTATTTCCTAAAATACCCCTCAATTCAACCCTAAAACCAAACAAGACCATTCCCTTCTTCTCCTGCACCAAACCAAATCTCATCGAAAGCTTGAATACCTCCTTTCACTCTGATACGCCTAATCAATAAAGTGAATTGTTTCAGTTTTTTAAGTGCAAAATTGACAATTGAATAATTTATGACTATCCAGCAAGTTCCGAATTGCTGATCTTCCTAAACCTTATTCTCTTAGAAATGCAACGCGTCCTTGTTGGATGCATTTCAGAGAGGTGTACTCTTGCTTGCTTCACCATCCTGGCTGCGCTAAATCATTAAGGAATGCAATAGATTGATGCCCTCTAGGTCTAGTAGAGATGCACTAGAGATTCCTTCTTTGACCTCCATTTTTCTTTTTTTGTTGTTGTTGAAGTTTCAACACTTGCGATTTAAAAGAAATGATGCTTCTGTGTGAATTTAAAAGAAATGGTGCAAAGTGATGTTAATATATTGCAAAGTGAATTTAAAATAAATGGTGCTTCTGTGTGTGATTTGGGCCATTAGGAGAAGAAGGGAATGATCTTGTTTGGTTCTAAGGTTGAATTGAGGGGTATTTTAGGAAATACAAAAATACAATTTTTATACAATAGATTTCAACTTAATTTTAATCAAATTTGTATAATAAATGTATAATAAGGGCAAATTCACTAATTTCATGATTTTAGGGTGACAAAAAACTAATTTTCTGTTTTGGGATGACAATTTTCTAATTTTGAAGTTTTGGAGTGACATAAAAACAATTTTCCCAATTAAATAAGTTTTTGGATATTTTATGGCATGAAAAGAAGGGCTTTGTTTAGATGATCACCACAGTTTCTATAGGTACCGGATTGACTTTAGCCAGCTGGGGTTACTCAGGCTGCTGGTTTGTAATTTGGTTGAGACAGGTACCTGGGAGGATACAAATGCATGACAATCGGATTACGACCATAATGGTTTTGGATGAACCATCGGATTGAATTCATAATAATGATAAATTTTTGTTTATAAATAGTTTTATATACTATATCGGATCCAAAATTTATGAGAATGTTTATTTTTTAGTGTCTAGATACATGGGAAAATAAATATAGACGCATTCCAAAATATGTAGGGAGAGAATCAAGTAAGAATCATCAGTCATGACTTGTATTGCTCGTTTTAGAGAGATAATTTCTGTATGAACTCTTGTTTTCCAGTTGGAACAAGTTCAATCGGCTCCTAAGTTAAGAGTATGTTTGGATGGTATAAGAATAGCTAGAATAGTAAACTATTCAAGAATAGCTGTTATTCGGAATAGTAATATGCATTCAAATGATATTTTTGCTATTCGGAATAGCAAGAATAGCTGTTATTCTCTATTCCTTGAAAATGTTAGAATAACTACTATTCAAAAGTGTGAATAGAGAAAAAAAATATTTATTACCGTCAACACAGTTTCGAAATGATAAAATTGACACAACTTATTTTATCTCTACGTCGTGACAATTCATTTGAGACCCCATTTGCATATTTTTTTCTCTTAATAAATATCTTGTTAACACTATTATTTATCAGTTACAGTTATTAACTATTCCAAATGTACAATCCAAACAACATTTTTACTATTCCGAATAGCACCCCTATTCTTATTTACTAAGAGGCGGTAAGCAGGTATTATCTACTAAACCCTAAACCCTAAACAAAGACGCTTTAGCCGATTTTTTTTAAGTTACCATATCAAAAAAAACAAAAAAACAAAAAAAAAACTTATTTTTACAAGGTACGTGGATATATTATATGCACACCCAGGAGTGGCACTTAATATTTCCTAAACTATTTTTTGGTAGAATGTAGTCAAATTTGATACAATTTGTGAGGTGTACATATAATACAATACCTGCTTACCGCCTCTTAGGGGTGCGTAGATTATAATTGCGTACTTAGTACGAATGATTGTTTTGTTACAAACCCATCAACTCCGTCTATTCTATTTTGTGAAATGGTAACTCAAAATAAAAAAAAAGGCATTTTCTTTCTAAATACCATCCAAATTAATAATAATGATTTATGAGGCTATTTGGCGAAATATGAAATAATGTTAGTGGAAGAGTAGGAATGGAAAGTGATTGCAATAGCCTCAACGTTTAAAGTACACTAAAATCATTCGACATTCCATGTACTCTCTTGTCCTCTCTACCCTTCAGTTATTCTTTCTTAAAAAAACAAATATAGTATCTGTATCAGATAGTAATTGATACTTCAGATCAGATCTGTATTCTTTCTTTGCCAAACAGATCTTGAGGATATTCAGTAAAAAAAGAAATATTTGAATCCCTAGAAGAAATTTCTACCCGTCAAACTAAATTTCTAAACAACTGATGCCTTCAGATCAGAATTAGCAACTTGCCTATAATAAGCCATTGGTTATCAAAATTCTGAATAAAAATAAACCTTTTACAAGGCTATAACATTAAAGAACTACAAAAAATATCACCAAGAGACCCATCAATTGTGGTACTTATCAGCGAACTGGTGAAGAGAAGAAAATTACAAGAGAGTACACAAGAAATCCAGCCATTAAAATACCTCCATAAACAAAAGCTTGAGATGGCTGAGTTGGGTGACTATATTTGATACTACAGCATTTCATCTTCTCTCTCTCGGACTGTATAGTTCTCTCAACATAACTGTACACCAAAAATTCATAAAACACTGTTTTAAAACTAATAAATAAAGAGAAATATACTATTGTTGTTAGTGTTTTTTCTTCAAATATTTTGTTCATGTGCTAATTTTTATTATATTGTTCAATGAATTACTTGCAATAAACTTGATGCAAGCCATCTTCCAAAGCATCATTTAAATCCTGCCAGTAATTTCTCTTTCTAATACCAATTGGAAAATAACCACGTAAGCATAAAACTTACTGCTCAGTAAAAACTGCACTTTGAAGTATATCAGAGCTGTTTTGATGTGCATCCTCCAAACGGTGGTCGTATAACAATAAAGACAAATTCACAAGCTGCTCCTCTATTTTCTGATACATGTCATGTAATGACATAATTCATTTGAGACAATGCCTTCTAAAGATTTTTATGCAAATGACACTATCATATTTTAAGATAAATGCAAACAAAAGCCAACAATTGTTGTGAATATACATCCTTTAATCTGGCTCCTGCCTTTGAAGGCTCTATCTATAATTTCTCTAGTTCAAGAGAACTGGCCATATGTAAATTTTGGTTGAGCTAAAGGAAACAGTTAAGAGGCAATTATGTCATTTTGCTAGATTTAACCTTACTAAGTAGATGTTTTTGCAAAATACTTCCAAAAAAAAAAACTCAAGATTGAAGCATCATAAATGCTTGGTCTATTCTAATGGATTTAAGGGGTTCAAATAGAAAAACCCGATTGTATAATGCATAACTCCAACACAGTCAAATAACAAGCTGAAAAAAGAAGAAACAGAAAAACCAAGAAGCAGTAATACTTACATCCAAGTACTGTTCAAGCCTTTCAACAAGCTCATGAGGGATTGGCTCTGGCAAATTTGTTTTCTTTTTGTAGAACTTTTCAATCCATAACTCAGCGACTGTTTTGTTTTTCCTCCCTTTAATAGGTTCACCTAATGGCGTCTTCAGGTGCTCTGTCACAAAAGACTGTACCACCTGCAGTATTATAATAACTATTATCTTAATATACATCTCTTATAATAACCTTAAATGATAGACCTTGTATGTTGCGCTTTTTACCTCTGATGTTTCTCTTATCTTACGAAGAGCAGAATCAACTCGTGCATATATTGTACTTCTCTGCATAAAGTTGAAAATTTGGGAAATAAGAAGTCATTGGCCAACAGTTAAATTTCCAGGTTAAATCATTTTAAAGCAGCCCAAACAAATAACTTAGGAGCCAGTAACTATACTTGCAACTTAGAAATCACCTTAAAGCTAATACTCTATCAAGAAGATCTCCAAATGAGATAATTAACCAGATCTACTGAAATTTCAAAGTCTATTTCTGAAAACACTGCCGAAATTTTACAAGTTACCATCTTAATATTTTAAAATTCTGACTTTACTAGCGATTTTTTTGGAATTTTAAATTCTACCATCCACTAATCTGCGCAGAAGATCCCCCATCCATGCAGATCCAATCTGCGCAGAACCAATATTTTGAAAAATGATTGTGTGCAGAATCAATCTGCGCGGGAACCATTTTTTTTTGCAAAATCAATCTGCGCAGATTCAACTGATTTATTTAAAATTTTCAGAACTTTTCAGTCGTGGGTCCCACTTAGTAAATAAATGTTCATTGCACACTGGTTCGTGACAAAAAAAGTGTCCTGAGTTCAATTTCGTGGGTCCCACTGAGCATTTAAACTATTTAAAATAGATATCGGTTGATTGCACACTGCACCATTTCGTGGGTCCCACTGAACATTTAAATTAATCATATAACTGCATCTCCTTAATTTCTTTCTAGTTCTGCGCAGATTGATTTTGCGTCGAACCAAGTTCTGTGCATATTCAATCTGCATGCATGGGGTCTTCTGTGCAGATCTGATCAGCATGGATGGTAGAATTTGAATTTTAAAAAAAAGTGCTGGTAAGGTCAGAATTTTAAAATACTAAGATGGTAACTAAAAAAATCTCGGAAAACTCTGAAGCCTCGGCTCAAAATAATCACAAATAAAATGAGAATATCAAACAAACGATACCTATAGCATAAAAATATTATGCCTGTGCCATTTTGGTCCCTGATTTTCAAAATTCTTACTACCGGTAAGCATCATTTATTTATGTTCTGATATCATGCCAAAACACACTAGAATTTAGTCCAACTTTTGGATCAATGACAATAGGAGCCAAAAGGAAACTTTTAAACATCAAGGACCAAAACAGGACACAGTATGTGATGCTCTTTCAAAAACAGTGCAATAACTTCACAACAAAAAGAAAAATACAATAATAGCATTGGCCATACCAAGGCAACATCCTGAAGCATCTGGCTTATCTGAGATGAATTTGAGAAAGGGCCGAAAGGATGGCACCCAGCTGCCCAAAGCCAGTTTACAATTGGCCTCTCGTGAATATGTGATGCTCTTTCATATGGAGCACTTAGACCACCCACTGCGGAGGCCAAACCAGCCAAAATATGCCGTTGTGACATCAAAGGAAAAGCATGTTGCTTCTTCGTCTCTGACACATAACTGACAAGTAGGGACATTGAAGTGACTCTACATTTAGTCTGAATTGTTTCTTTTCTCTTCGAAAAATTTCCCTTTCCTAATTCTCATAGCACACTGCATCTGTCAGAACAGTCTACAATACAAATTGGCTTACCCCATACCTCCACAACCAGATGAAGGGCACTTTTTAGGTAATGAGGAAAAAAAAGATGTTAAATAACAACCTTAAAAATCATACCTAAGAGGAATCTTTTCCTTATCATGCTGAAGTACAATGACTACATCTTTACTTGTCCAGACAAGGCTTTCGTCTTCCATTAGAAGATTTGGATCGACATCGGCTAACGATAACACAAAGCTGTTGACAGATGCAAATAAAATATAACGATCTAGCACCAGTGATTAGTGGGATAGGTTCAGAGGTACACTTTGTTTATTTGGCATTTCTATTTCAGATTTTTTGGTAATTATTTATTTAAACTTCTTTCTCTTTGCAATACAAAGCCAATTATTCCCATTTTTTTTTTTTTTTGGAAAACTGCAGAACAGGACTTGACTCGTCCCACACTTGTGCGGTCACAAGGACAGCACTGCAACTCAGGTAAGACAAGTGCATTGAGGAAACTATAAGTTTAGCCATGTCCAGAGGTAGGTTAAATTATCCAAAGTTATGCTTGTTTTGAAGACATCGGTAAACATTAACATTTCATAACCTAACGCCTCTCTTGGGGTCTTTTAGTATTACATATTCTTGCATTTAACTATTACTTCTGCACCCTTTGACTAAAAGACTTTCAACATATATAATAAACATGCATAAAATTTAGCAAGCACAACATACACACCAAAAAGTCGTATCGTAATCACCAAACAAAAAAAAAATGCATGAGAGAGAAGTTTACACAGGAATGACACGCGTCCCATATGTCCTAAACAGATTATTCCCCTGCTGTTTCTTCTTCTCAAGCCTTCTCTTTTTCTTCTCAGACTTGGGGAGGTATGATTCCCATATTGGTTTTGACTTTACAACAGAGTCTTCTGCTATATCAGAATCACGCATCCAGCCCTGTTAAATGAATAGAAGAAATAAACAACACATCCTCAAGTCTGAACAAGGAAAATATATATATAGTTTAAACATGCCTCTGCAAATGCGAAATGCAAAGAATGCCCCAGCTAAACAGCCCATATGCCTTTCTTTACGTGGAAAACACAACACACATCAGTTCTCACTTCTCACCAAACTTCTCTAAAATATACCAAAAATCTACAACCCCCCTCCGTTCCTCTTCATCTCTAGAGAAGAAATAACAGAGGCAAAGAGGTATTGGGAAGATTATGGTGTAATGAAGAAGAGTCCATATTGTGTATATGTTTTTCTGGAGTAAGACATGAGCATCGCACCTTCCAGAGCTAGATAAGAGTTTTAGCATTTTGTAAGGGGCATAAGCAAATTTGTTTGGCCTCAGGAACATGAATTCATCTTTGCATTATTTTACCAAAACTAAATATCAAAAGCAATCGTTTTAAGGGTTCTTTACCAAATTAACAAAAATTGAGGGCTAAATCGAAGAAGTTCAAAGAAATAGTGTACAAAAATAAAACAAACTTACCTGACGAAGGAAGAATTTACTGGCAAGTGAAGGATCTGACATTTCAAGTAAACCAGCTGCAAGGACATCAGCAGAGCGCTCCATTTCCTAAATGAAAATTATAAAATTTTACAAAACAAGAAGAGTAATAAAGTGATTAACAGTGTTGGCATGCAATTGAAAGGGCATGGGTTTGAATCCCACACTTGAATATTGCTGTCTGACTTTTAATTTGCAGCTCGCTGGGGTTTAGGGTGGCTTGGCGGGTAGAACAATGAAGGAGTCGGAAAAAATTTAAATGGGGGTCAAGCACCACATTAGATATAAACATCAATATATTGATCATATCAAAAGCATAAATTGAAACTATGGGGATCATTAATTGCATGATTCTCACATTTTTATGGCATTCAATTTGAATTTTCTTAGAAAGATTAATTATACCATAAAAAATACTATACATATGTATATGACATTGACCCCCATTCTCAGTGCTTAAATCTGCCTATGGGTAGGAATTTGTATTCATGTGTGTGTGTGAGTGTGGTTGGAGGTGGTGGTAACTGGTAAGTGTTAGTACAATTCTGTATATTTGGACAGCTTTACTCCCAATTTTAGGAGCGGCAGTATTCAAAAGAAAAAAAATGTCTCAGGAGAAGGGTTGCATGAAAATAAAAGGAACAAAAAAATAATTGTAAAGATAAATGCACACAGATGACCTCTTTTAATATAGCACTGTCCAAATAAGTTCTTGTATGAACATGAAAACGACCATCAGTCTTTGTCTCTTGCAGAGAGTGACCCCGCATGGCCTTGGAAACAGCAATAGCCAACTTTTCATGCTGATGCAATGAATGCGAGCCTCCGATTATTATCACTTCTTGTCCAGTGTGTGCCATTTTCTTCACCTGATGGACATGATAAAGTACAAAAGTTTTCAAAGGCATCTCAAAAGTATTGTATGATGCCATTAAAGGCAAAATAAATGTGACAAAACAGCCAAGACATGATTAATAAAACATGTGATGTTTAAGCAACAAATGACCAAACTCAGCTTTAGTTAGATTAATATTAAATCATGCACCCCACAAGTGTAGGCTTTGTACCTCTCGTTCAATTGCTTGGATATCTATGCTGTAATTATGGCCCGGTTGGAGAATGTTATATCTGTTATGGTTTTGAAGCACAATAATAGGTACAAGCAGCCTTGTGGTCAAGTCAACTGATTCAAACCTGGAAATAACAAAGTATTGCTTTGCAGATTAAACATCGCTTTGTAATTCTTAATGCTTTTTGTAATTATCATTTTCTCCTATAATTCAGTTGTAGTGCGCACCTGATATCTGGAGCTATGACATGCTCAATTGTAATAGAAATTAATGCACTGAGTTGCCCCATAAAAAAATCGTGACTGGAACCGGAACTTGGAGAAGCAGTGCCTCTTGGGAACAACAAATGTGAAAGCCGAGGCAAGCTTCTGTAACTAACACTACCTTCCTCTGTTTCTATTTTACCATATGTGCAAGGCCCTGCTGAAAGATCTATTACTACAAATCTGCAATAAAAAAAGCAATTATTTAGAAGGAGAAAATATAGTTAGATGCAAAAAGAATTTAAAGTTTTAAACTATTCCTCATCTCATATAGACAACCTAAAAACTACACACGGATCTTGCCATGACTAAGCACACACAAGATTAAGATAGTGGAGCTATGACATAGGTATGTTTGGATGCATTATTGTAGCAATAACCGGAAATAATGTTGTTAGAATAAAGAGGTGGTTTAGACTGCCGGCAATTAGAATAAAATAACGCAAAGAAGAAAACAACTGATATATATAAGCTTTGAGTTAAAATTCAGCATTTATAATCAGCAAGAACATGTGCTCTCAGATCAGCATACAAGATAACAAGAAGCAACTGGAAGGATACTGTAGCACAAAATCGTGCACTAAGGTTACAAATATCCAGACACTGAAAAAATAATACAGATGATATACATTCAGAATTCTGGAAAACAGAAAAAACAGAATCAAAGAGGAGTATCATATATCATTCTTTTTTCTAATAGAGTAATAGCTAATCTTATGGGACCTAATAAATGAACACATCGTAACATGATTTGTTGGGCAAGTCCAGACTACAGCAGAAAATCAATTATTGACACATTAGTTATGTCATTACTAGTAATTTATAATATGTAGCATTCAGTTAATTAACTTAGTTCATCATATGCTTGCATACTCTTTAATGATATATTAAGAGAAGTATCAGATGCCTCATCCGCCTCTAAAGTTGTGCTGCAGCATCTTCCTGGGTTTGTGGTATACACTGAGTGCTGATTTGGCAACTTTGCGCAAAATTTTACTGTAGTTGCACAATTTCTAAAGTTTGAAATGCATACTGAAATGTTTGGAGGTGACTTAACCGATTAATTCTTAAATAATCAGAATTTAGTCCCCTGGACAAACAAGCACTTCTTTTTTCGAGGCCAAATTTCAGTATAAATGAAATCAAACAATCTTATATCCAGGGATGCACGGACTAGAGATTGAGTTGCCACAAAAGTAGGGAAAATTTTGGTTATTTCTATCTTGGCTTGATAATGAATCGCAGTGATTTGCACACGACAGACAATGCCTGGTGCTAGTCACACATGTAACAAATGTTGGTTATCCTATGCAGAAAGAACATTTGCGAAAATAAATTTAGCAAAAAGCCCAAAATAAATACAGGGCATCCGTGCACATATCTAATCAAAGAGATAATGAGTACAATAAAAAGAATGAAAAAGAAAGAATGCTATTTAAAGTTTGGCCTTTACCTTCCAGAACTCAACCAAACTTGAGTGGCACCACCTCCATTGTACCTGTACCGGTATATGTAATCTCCTTCTTGTCTCTTTAGCTCCTCTTCAGTTAATGCATTAATCCTCCCATACATTAGCCCATTAATATCAGTTTCATTATTTCTTGGATCCATTCTGACCTGCATAGATGCTTTAATTATTCTTCTTCTTCTATAACACATAAGAAACACGATATGTATATAATATAAATAAAAGAGGAAAGTCTGATCATGCCGCCAATGATTCATTGGTTAAATTATTCGCCCGTTATTTGTCGTTTGGTATTTGTTCAATGGTGCTTCAGTCAGTTAGACCCCTTACATTGTTGACATGTCAGATGCTGATGTGGCATCAGTGAGAAACAAAATATAGACAAGTGTATGACTCAGACCTTGGACTACAACTGTACTCAGGTGCTAGCTGACAGATAAGTTTAATCGAATAAGTACTAAAAATCAGGGGGTATAATTGGGCATAAGTCCAATATTTGAGGGGCCAAAATAAAACTGTCATCACAGAAGGGGAAAAATGCACAAGATACATTAAGGAATGGTTAAATACATGTATTTAACAAAGCTTACTTTGTCAAAATTGACAACAAAGATTGCAGCAGGAACGGGCCGATCCATTTCAGTGGCAGAATAACCACCACTCTCCACATCAAAAATGAAGGAATAAAGCCTTTGAAATATGGGCTCTACAGTTGTAGCTTCCACCTCATATAGTGGCAGTTCCTTTCCATATTCACTCTGAAAGTGAAAGGACAAAGCATGTGAGTAACTCAAAAGAGACAAGTTGAAACAATAAGACGTCAAATTGGCAGAAGCAGGATTACGGACAAAGTTTGAGAATCACAAGATGGCCTTTGAATTTCTCTCTTATTTCAAAGGAAAGAATGTATAAGCAGCATAAGCTGAAATATGTCTCCTCTTAAATCATCTTATCTAGCCAAAAAATCAATATATTAAAGCAAATAAAACTTACCTCTCTAGCTGTTCCAGCAGGTACCATTGCATCCCTCAGTGAATTTTCTAGAGAGATCATCTCAGGTTGACCAACCTACCAAATTACCAAAATAAAATACTTAAGTTTCAAATACCAACATTTTAAAATAATTCCTTTCTAAAAAGTTAAGCTTACAGGTATGGCATTGTAAATGATGTGATGCTCTATATCAATCGGCTCGCCAGTCTCTAGACATGAAGGCCGGTGAGTAGGGAAACTTAACTTCAAAAAATCTTCGAGCTTTCTGGCATCGATCGAGTACCTATACCCTCCATCAGCATTAAAACCAACGAGAACAACATTGACCTCAAGAGGGACCTGAAATGGTACCTGAAATATACAAAATATGAGACATAGATGATTACAGGTACACAATATTTGAAGGAATACAAAAGGGTAACTTAAATTCAGAAAAGATGAGCATGGGAAAACCCACTACTTGTGGAACCAGACAATAAGCAATCTCCCCCTTCTCGAAGATATTATCATTTTTGGGTCTCTTTTTACAAGTTTGTAAATATTTTGATCAACCGCCAATCAGTACCAACTAGACACTCATTCACTCATCTTTGAACTTCTTCTTTGATTCATTTGAATTGCCATAAAAAATCAACAAAAGCAAAATTATCTAAAGAGGGCAACTCCTCATTGCTAAGTCCTACTGCCGATTTAGACCTTGGCTATAATAAGAAAAAACCAAGCTTGCTATGGGGCTTGGATTCTCATCACAAATAAATCACACGAAGAGATGAAAAGTTCAGCTTGGTACTTTCTCTATTTTCTTACTAATTTCAATCTCATTTCCTCAAATTCCCCTCAAAATCAGCCTAATTAATGTCCAGAGATAAAACTAGAGATGATATATGGAAAAACATATACTAAGGGTTTTATCTACACAGCTGAGCACTGGTGTGGCTATAATTCAGGGTTTTATCTCACTAATGATCACATGCATAATTCATAAAAGTACTTTCTCTAAATCAACCGGTTCCCATCTAAAACCCTTCAATTTCCTCACATCAGCCTTATTGAATTCCAAACTTGAAAAGTAAAAGACAAATCACACAAGAGTACGTAAGCTACAGAGAACTGAAAAGCACAAACCTCGGCGCGTGTATGGAGCATACGGCGCACATCGGCGCGAACACTTTCCTGTACATCGTGAAAAGCGCCGTGGTGCCACTGCGGGTGGCCGGGATCTCGCCGGAAAGCCTGCCTAGCCGGTCGGGCCCCCGGTAAGAGGAGAAACGAAGAGAAGAGAAAGAGTAGAAGAGGCGATCGGATCAGGGATTTCATCCAATTTGATTGTGGCGGGATCGACTGGAGAAAGGTGGGCAAGAAGAGAGCGGGAGCAAGAGCTGTCTGATCTCAGTCGCATGACTCGGCGGTGACAGGAAACTTTTTTTTTTCCGAATTCCTATTACCTAAGGTATTTCAAATTTGAGATTAGGCCTGTACCGTCCGATCTTCATTGGCACGAATATTAGAGAGGCTCCGTTCATTCCATTTCAGATCGGATTCTTATCGGACGATAAGTATCAAAACTCAAAATTTCAGTTACCTCTGAGAATTCTGAGAATTCACTCTACCTGTCTTCAGTAGGGCTGATTAACGAGCGAGCATGAGCGAGTTCACTCTTCAGATTCACAGGTTTATGAGTGCATTTTATACACAACTTTACTAGTTAAAATGCACAAGTTAGCGAAACTTAGAATTTTTTTTTCTTAATTATTCGAATATATGAATTTAGTCAAACTACGTAATAAATGCGTTAGAAATTAGATGCACTCTTGTCAATGTTTGAAAGATGTAATAATCATATTACTCATTTAAAATAGCAGACCATATTCTAATCAAATTCCTTTTGGAGTTCGACCACCTAACCATACCACCTAACCATACTTCTCCTAGTGATCATCATGACTCTCAAATTCTTCCTGCTAGCCAAAATCACACTGTTACTGATATGAACAAAGACCTCCTCGACCCTCCTCCACATATTAATAATATTTCAGATATCCCTCCTCAGCCAGTTCCACTAATTTCTCAACCCCCACCAACTTCTCTTTCAATACACTCCTCATTTCGAACTGTTATTCATGGAACCTCTCCTCAACCTCCAAGGAACAGAGGAGTGATCATCTCTGAACCGTCACCTTCTCATAAGCCAATTTTGGGTGATTCACCCCCTGTAGGCAAAGGCAAACTGCCTCTGTCTAGTTGTAATCAAGAACATAACAACATTGATGACGGATATGAAACTTCCGATTCGGATGAAGATTCTTTTCAAAATGCGCTGAATGCAATACTTACTATGAACAGAGGTATAGGTTCCACCTCAGGGGTCAATTCCCAAATCACTGTCGACACTATCCCGCTAGAGTCAGCACATGCGCCGACACAAAATGGCCATCATACCACTTCTATTCTTGCCTTCCAGCACAGTAACTCTCCTGAACAACCAGCATTTAAGAGCGACACACTTCCACCCCTAAGCCCATTTACTGTGCATGATAATTCAAGTGACAGTGAGCTCATTTGTAATAGTTCTATGTTAGATGAAGAGCCTCTCTCAGCTCAGGCTCAAAGACTCCGAGTACAAAAAATGAAAGCTCAAAATCTTACTCCCAGAACACCACCTGCCAAATCCAAAAAATTCAACCAAAGGGAGACCAAAACAGTGCGATTTTCTCCTACCATTGAGGTCAGATCACCACCTCTGCACCGGAAGAGTGTCAGCCCAATTAGAAGAAACCGCTCATTCTCTACCCATCAACACCCAAGGGCTATACACCGCCCTCGCTCTTGCACCAGGAAACCTCTACTCACTGATTCCTCCCTATCTAATGCAAAGGATGTCATTGAGATTTCTGATACCTCAACAGCATAAGTTATTACACCAAAAGTTCCCTTGGAAGCATTTCCTAGGAAGTATATGAGATCTGTACCTAGAAAGAGTGTGCGCATACAGGTGAATATCAATCACACCATAATCATGAAAAGGGCGTAAAAGAGGAAGGTTGTAAGCTCCTCCAAATCTTCAGGTATTCCATTACTTAAATCATACCCTTATAATAGATTTACTTTAGATCAAATAAATGAATTGTTTAGGGTCTATCAAATCAAGTTAGGAAACACTCCAGATGAGCAAACTATCATAATTTCAGCTATTAAGCATATGGAGTGACAACAATTTGCACAAGTATTGAATAATTTAGCTTCTTATCCTAAGGACAAAGATGGTTCATCATCTCTGAGTCTTGCTTTGTTAGATACTGATTTCCATAAAGTAGTTAATACTAGGGATAACACTAGTGTTTTATGAATATTCTCAATTGGAATATACGGGGGATGAATTCCCCAAGAAAGCGTAAAGCTTTGGCTAATTTTATACAACAACACCATATTGATATTGTTGCAATACAAGAAACCAAGAAAGAAGAATTTTCCCATAGGATACTCAATTCATACATTAGATGTTTGGCTATATGTTCCATCAGTAGGGAGATCGGGGTGTATACTTTTTGGTGGGGACAGTAATAAAATTGACATTATTCCATAGTCAACATAAGTATTGTTTAGATATTCATTTCACCAACAAAGTTGATTCCACTATATGGCAGTTTACAATTGTGTATGGTCTCACTCTTAGACATCTCAAGAAGAAATTCTGGAAAGAACTTAATTTGGTACGAGAAGGTCATTTTCACACGTGGGTTTTGTGTGGTGATTTCAATGTTATTTGATCTCCACAAGAAAAATCTGGTCCAGCTTTTGATATCAAAATTAGTAAGATGTACAATATTTTCATTAATAAACATTGTTTAATTGAGCATAAATTGCATAGTAGAAAATTTACGTGGTCTAATGGCCGGCAATTTGCATTGCTAGATAGATTCTTTACAACTTTGGATTGGGAACAAATGTACCCTCATAGTAGGCTAATTGATCTTAGCAAAAACAGGTCTGATCATTGCCCGCTTGTTTTTCAACTTCAAGATCAGTCTACCTCAAAAATACCTCAATTTAAATTTGATCCTTTATGGCTTGAGGAAGCTGACTTTATTATTTTAGTTCAAAAATGGTGGGCAGAACAACCCCTTTCCCTCCCTGATATTGCACATAGCTGGAATAAAAAATTAGGATATCTTAGAAAGAAAATAAAAGGGTGGGCCAAGAATCACTATGGCAGAAAAAAGAAAGAAAAAACATTTCTCCTTAATAGATTGCATGAGTTAGAAATAATACAGGAAGATCGATTGTTTACTGATGCTGAATATTCTGAATGGAAAGCTCATAAAACTCAGTTGGAAAACATATTTTTAGAAGAAGAAAAATATTGGAAACATAGGTCCAAACAACAGTGGCTTAATGAAGGTGATCAAAACTCTAAGTTTTTTCATGTGATGGTCAATCACAGAAAAAAGAAAAATAAGATTAATAGTTTAGAGATCAATAATCAAGTTACACAATCCTTGATAGATATTAAAAATCATGTCCATTCTTACTATATAGACATCTTAGGTACAGCAGGACATAAATTTGCTAGTTTTGATGATAGGTTTTGGGATGATAATGATAAGGTCACCTCTGAGGAAAATTTACTCCTCCAACTCCCTTTTACATTAGAGGAAATTAAAAAGTCTCTCTTTGATTGTGCACCAAATGGGGCTCCTGGCCCCGATGATTTTCCATTTAAATTTTATCAATAGTTTTGGGAGATAGTCAAAGATGACTTATTAGTGTTATGCCAACAGTTCTATCAAAATAGTTTGAACTTAGATAAACTGAATAAATCCATTATTTGTCTTATCCCCAAGGAGAAAGATGTATCTCATATTAGTAAATATAGACCGATAAGTTTAGTGAATTGTAGTTTCAAACTCATTTGTAAAATTCTTACACATAGATTGACACAACTTATGTCCAGACTAGTAGATGACAGCCAATCGACATTTCTACCCAATCAGTATATCTTAGATAATGTGGTATTGGGACAAGAAATTATTCATTATAGTAAGTATACCAATCAACAAGGTGTGATCAAGGTCGATTTCGAAAAAACATATGATAAAATTCATTGGGGTTATTTGTTGGAGGTATTGCATAGTAGAGGTTTTAACAGTAGATGGATATATTGGATTACTAACTGGCTACATAGCTCACAATCGTGTGTTAGCATTAATGGTGACTTAACCCCTTACTTTTATTGTAAATGAGAGGTTCGCCAAGGCGACCCTTTATCTCCTTATTTTTTTATTTTAGCTTCAGATTCTCTTAGTAAATTTTTTTCTAAAGGTAGACATGCACAAGTATTGCGGGGTTTAGGACCTCCTTGTTTTCATCACCAAGCACTTACAAATTGTCATTATGCCGATGACACTATTTTATTTTTGCAATCCAAATCTGAAATAGTGGAATCTGCATGGTGGGCCATGCAAGCTTTCGAAGCCATTTCAGGCATTAAGGTGAATTTAGATAAGACAGAAATGTATCCAATCAACATAGATCAGCCCTTAGCTGATGCATTAGCTCATGCATTCCAATGTAAACTTGCTCAATTTCCGATTAAGTATTTAGGTTTACCATTACATGATCAAAAACTTCACTGTGCCGATTGGAATTTCCTAGTAAGTAAAGTTGAGAAACAGTTACAAAATTAGAAGGGACAACTATTGTCTTCTGGAGGTCGACACACGTTATTAAACTCTATATTGTCAGCCATACCACTTTATGCACTTTCACTATTTAGGATTCCTGATACAGTGATTCATGAGATCGATAAAATTAGACGGCGTTTCCTTTGGCAAGGTAGTGATAAAAGTAGAAAACGATATCACTTAGTTGATTGGCCTACGGTTTGCTTAGATAAAGAATTTGGGGGGCTAGGAATTTTAGATTTAGATAATATGAATATAGCATTACTTACTAAATGGTGGTGGAAGTTTAAGGATCCTACGTTTTCTAGTAAATGGAAAACGCTTATTATTTATCTTTACCATTCAAGCCGTCCAATTGTCCCTCTTTCCCCTTTTTGGTCTGAGATAGTAAAGTTAGATGATTTAGGTCAAAATAGTGTTCGCTTTTCACCAGGACAACAATCTCTGGTTCGGTTTTGGGAAGACTTATGGTTTGGAGAATGCTCTTTGGCAACCTCCTACTCTCAACTTTATAAAATCTGTATCAATCCAAAAATCTTGTTAACTGATGTGATACATTCTCAAGGAAAATGTGTCAAATTTAGGATATCATTGACAGGAGTTGACTTCACTGACTGGGCCCAACTTTTGCATTTTATTAGTTCCATCTCATTCACGCATCTGCAGGATAGGATAGCTTGGCAATGGGACCACATAGGGAGTTTCACAGTTCATTCTTTATATAAATTGTTATCTTTTGGGGGTCTACATGCAACTCACCCTATGCTTTGGTGGCATACTCCACTACCTTATAAAATAAAAAAAATTATGTGGCTCACTTGTAAGAAGATGATACTTACTAAGGATCTGTTCGGTAGGAAAGGCTGGCAAGTAGATAAAAAAATGTTGTTTTTGTGATCGAAATGAATCTGTGGATCATTTGTTTCTCACTTGTCAGTTGGCTCAATAAGTGTGGTTTTGGATGGGTGCTTTCCAATTATATTTTACCAAATTGATTACTGTGCAAAATATAATCCACTTTTTACTCTCCCTTCCAAAACACCAACAACATGCATTTTTAATTGTTTTTAGTAGTATTTGTTGGACGATTTGGAAACATCGAAATGAGATTTGTTTCCAACACGTATCAGCTAAGACAGGTAGGCAAATCATATTACTAATTATCTCTTTGGTTGAATATTGGGTAGGTGGAAAAAAGACTAAAACAACCACCAAGGAGGCGACTTACACTTGGATGCCAACCACTGCCGAACTGGAGCTGATTCCACTTCGCATTTGGCGACCAGGAGATGATCAGCTCATCCTTCTCCACTTGGTCACCAATTCACCCCCCTCACCTCCATCCTCTCCATTACACTTTGACACCTGAGTTCCTCTAGTTGTGTAGCTTATTGACTAGATGTTCAGTTTGATTTAGAAGATGCATTTTAGTTTAGCAGCTTGCATTTTGAATAACAAGGGTGGCACGCAAGCTGGTCACAAAATAGGAAATATTTGTTTTGTTTAGATAGTTGGCCCAGGTGAAAAACTGTGGTTTACATGTTTTTGTTAGGCTTATTAGGGGTACAACATATATGCTGTGTTTTGTGTTTAATGGTTGGAACATTAGAGTTTAGAGATGATGAATGCTCTACAACTCTGTAATTAACTTTGTTTTGTTTTAATGAAACTGGGCTTCGGCCTTTTTAACTAAAAAAATATTACTCATTTAAAAAGCTAAAATAGACAAAAAGATTTAGTGACCGTCGTCGGATTATAGAACGATAGATTCTTTGCTTACAAATCATCTATGAGGTTTGATGATCAGCACTGATTGTAGTATAATCAAAGGCGCACAATTATTTTTGTCTAATAAAGCAAACACATAGCATTTGGTAGTTGTCACAACTCTCACACAAACTCGTAGAGAAAATGTGATAGATATATATACCTACAAAATTCTAAATTTTGAAGAACTAGTATTTGATCTCTATGTGATAGATATATTATTGATAATTGATATGTACAACTTGTTAGGAAGTCACATGGTTAAATTGAAACCAATAGAAATGTAATTTTCATTTTCAATTAAAAACAAACAAACAAACAAATGTAATACATATTTACGTTGTTTTCCTTGAATTTTAGTGGATAGACCCGAGTCTATCTAGAAAAATCATCCTAAAATATAACATACGGTATCTAAATCAAGAAAAGGAAATTACAGACATCATTATGATGCTGGAAAACTATAACTTCATGTGCTGATTATTATTCAGTTAATTTCAATTAAATTTTAATATTAAACCTTTTATTGGATTATGATTGTTCAATTTTTTACTCTGCCCCTGCGCATTCTCATCTCCCTCCAAATCATCATTAATCTGCCTTCTCTACAAAGGCCTAACCTCCACACTCTTCCCTTCATCCTCAACCTAAGATGAGGAGGACAAGTCAGACTTTGCCACGCGGCATCACTAGTTGGTCTTAGACTTGATTGTAGGATTAGTGAGATGAGAGAAAATTGAGAAAGACCTTATTTGTGCCGACAATTGTGCACTTAATGCTCAGTGTTGTTTTGTAATTTCATGTTCGATGAAATGGGCCTTTGGCCTTTTTTTAAAAAAAAAAATTGTGCACTTAATGCTGTATCTCTATTTGATCATGAGCTTGAGATATATCTCTATTCTTATATAATGTACGTAGTTGTTCTGATCTGCCAACGGCTAAAATTGAAAGATGAATTTTCAAATTTAATATCAGCTCTCCAATCACATAATATGTCTTCTTTTGATTAAATACATCTATTTTATGTGTTGAAGTCTAAATTTAGTTGAAAATATACTCGCCACACATACTGCTATATAATTTGTCACAATTAAGAATGAATCTCTAGCAATTTGTTTCCTTATTCCTCCTTAAATCTATTTTTGATTCATGTAATTAAATTATTTTCTTATTTCTTCATTTTCTCTTATTCATGCATTTATATCATATCTTATGAAAGAAATAGATTCATTTTCATGTTATATTTGATCCATTTTTTTTTTCATTTATTGTTATTTATTATTTGAATTTCTGTTTTTTTCGTGTGTGCCTTTTATTTTAATTTAATATTTTTTTCTTAATTTTTTGTAAATGTCAAACAAAAAGATATCTTCATATTATATTCAATTTTATAATATGTTTCCGTTGCAACGCACGGGTACCATACTAGTAGTTAATAATGAAGTTTGGTATTCCGTAGCCTTCAGCAGAATAGATCTTGACCGAATCACTTAAATTATTTTGTTGCTCGCTTATATACTTTTCCTGACTCGATTGGGCCCGCGATAATATTTTTGTGTGTTTTACTCTTTCTTGTTGTTTCTTAATACAACATTGTAAACATTGGGAAGTGTTATACCGAGAGCATTATTTCAAATTTTGAGCAATGTTATCAGAACTGGACTGGATATCGACCCGTAAAAGCTCCGGGTCAACGGTTCATCGGTCGGACTGCTGGGTCAATCGGTTCAACCGCTGATTTTTTTAAAACAAATATAATTTATATAGTGTACACATATACACAAAGAAGGTCAAGTAAAAAACGTACAATTATACTGTCCCATCACATAAAATATCATAGAAATTGTTAAAAACATGAAATAAAAATACTTTTCTTAAAACCCCCAAAAAAATATGCATAAATAAAAAATTAAAAAACCTAATATGTGCTCTCTGAGCACTCTTCCCAAAATATACACAAACAAGACATTAGAAAAACCAAGAATTAGCATTTTTCAAGTGTACGCAATTTCACATATACCTGTAGCATGTATGCTAAGTACCAACAGAGAAAGAGATAATACCAGTATTAGCATACCAATATCTTTGAACTTGTAGTGGATATGAGTAGCATTTTCTTGACATGTACATGCGCTGACTATCCAAAACCATTAAGCATAAATAGTGATATGTAAATAAAAAAGAGAAGATGATAAACAACAATAAAATAAAAATTCAACATTCTAATATAATCTGTCACCAGTAATCTCACACCTAAACAATCTCATACTTCAAAAATAAAAGTTCAATATTTCTAAATTGCTAAGATAGTAAACCAACAACAAAATTAAAATGC
This sequence comes from Carex cristatella, assembly GCA_024447775.1. Classification (NCBI taxonomy): domain Eukaryota; kingdom Viridiplantae; phylum Streptophyta; class Magnoliopsida; order Poales; family Cyperaceae; genus Carex; species Carex cristatella. The sequence goes on along the minus strand of JAJHPF010000024.1, from coordinate 2,012,346 downwards.
TAGAATTCTAAAGCTAAGTAAATTGCCACTTAGTAATTGAAATATTTTGACCTCTAGCCTCAACACTTTGATTATCTTGATCTTTAACTCTTTCTTGTATTGTCTGTGCATGGATCTTCAACTTCATCTCAAAAAAGTATGCAAAATCATAGAACAATTGCATGCTAAACTTTGAGGAAAATTAAAGTTATATTTATTGCATATGAAAATTTGAGACTTCTTACAAAATCAGAGGCCAATTGCACATTCTACTAAGTTACTATATGCAAATTAATAACTTTGGTGGCACTGTTTGACCAGGTATCAACATATTTTTATCAAACTAACTAGTGACACGATGATCAATCGATTCAGGTTATCTAACTAACTGCTGCCAAACCATCATGATATGCTACAAACCGTGATCATGAACATTCAAGTATCATACTTGAATTATACCAAGTTGATATTTTTAACACAAAGTTGTCTCAAAAAAATAAAATTATATTTTCATTTGGACATTTCATCAAACACTTGAAAGGCATGCATCAATGCAATAAAATCAACTCAAAATTAATGCCTTTCACGTATTATTCTCCTAAAGCAACTGAAGGCATAGTTCAATTTGGATTCAAAAGGTTGGACTATGCAATGAGCACAGAAGCTTAAAGAAAGAATTGCTTGACCAACAAAAAAAATATGAGAATGTTGAGACCTATTTATTTATGTGCCTTAGCACCACTCTCCCAGGTTTACGTTGTACTTTCTCGTCAAACTCAAATTTATGATTAAACAAACTTACAATACTTGATAGTTGTCAGCTTGTCGTAGCTTCATTAGCTTCATTTCAAAGTTAATCCTTGAGAATGCCGTGAAATACACATAAATAGGTTAAGAATATTAAAGGACCCAGCCAAAATGAGAATTGAGAGGTCATGGGAAGAAGGAGATCCAAATTCTCAGTACTTTCCATCTTAATGATTTGAGAAACAACAAGAAATTTGGAAGATCGGAGGAGAGAGATACGCTATTTTTGCAAGATAAGTGAAATCAGTTTTGAACCGGGGTTTTTACGGCGATCTAGTTCGGCGATTTTATAAAACTCAGCCGATTAAATCGTTTTTTACCGATTAGACTGCTCAAGCGATCTTTTAAATGAATCGAATCGTATAGGGGTTCGGTTCTGGTTTTTTTCGGTTTAACCGGCAGTTCGGTCCAGTTCTGATAACACTGATTTTGAGAGCTAAAAGAAATTTTTCTCTCTTAATTCTAATTTGGTCCCCATGCTCTATTCCTTATCCATCACAATTAATTATATCATAATTAATACAAAAGTTAATAAAAGAAAAAAATCAACAAAGAATGTTACTGTTACAGAATTTTTTTTTTGTAATTTTGGTAAGTACGTATATATATGACAAACTGGGTACTGTACCAGTATTGACTATTGACATAAATTATATGTATTTTATATTTTTACGTTTGTTCTGCATAATACATGTATATGTTATTCTAAGTACGTAGCTTATTTAGTTAACATAATTTATACCTTTTGTCGATCACTCACTTGAAGTCTGAATCTTTCAGAGTGGATGAAGAAACGAACGTTGTTTTGCTTCACGATTATAATTGTTGAAAATAAGAAGCTAGAAATAGCTAATTGATCTTAGCCGTTCATCATTGATCAATTAAATAAAAGTTAGATAAGAATAGAATAGACTGTACAGTACCAACAGATCTGTAGCTACAGTAGAATAGAAAATAGCCGTTAGGAATTTTGTTTTAAATAGAACATAGGGACCTTGTAAAGAAGTTACTGTTCAATAATAACAATTCTCCTCAGATCAATTGTCTCATAAAAATCTTCATGGTATCAGAGCGTTGATTCTGAAAAATTCCGATAACAATAAACCCGATAAATCCGATAAAACTCCCAGCCTCAATACTTACCAGTAAATCTGGTTTCTGATAATCCAAGAAGACCAAGGCAGATACTTCACACCCGAGTAAGCAAATCTGAGAATGGATCAGTGGGGGCAACAAGAAGCTACCAACCCATCGAAATTATCTCATACCTTACTCAATGGCGCAAATTATTTGTCGTGGGCTTGATCGGTAACATTTGCTCTTAGCGGCCGAGACAAAATTGATTTCATCACCGGAGATAAAAAGAAACCTAAACAAGCAGACCCATCAACAAAAACAGATGCTGAAAAATTAGCCATTCGCAAATGGGAAAAGGAGGATCATACGATTATCAACTGGATTCATGGGTCAATGGAACAACAAATTTCAGACTTATTCATCCATAGCTGCAACACATCAAAAGAACTGTGGGATGGCTTACAAAAATTTTACGGCCAACAAAAAAATCACGCGCATGTATATCGACTGAAACAAGAGATCCAACAAGAGAAAAAGGGCAACCGAAGCCATATTGAATACCTCGGGTCTCTCAAAAAGAAATTCGACGAACTCAGAATTTACCGACCCATCACAACAGACCCTCAAGAAATTATGAAAAGGCAAGAGAAAGATGAGATTTTTCAGTACCTTTCGGGCTTTGATTCGAGCTACGAGATAATAAGGTCACAAATAATTCGGTCACCTGAACTTCCTTCATTTGCCGAAGTAGTAAGCCAAATTCAGCGAGAGGAGTCCATGAGGATAGCCATGGGGGAACCACAAGCGGTCCACAGCGAGGGTCTCGAATCCCATGGCCATGCCGTAAAATTCAATCAAAACCCTAACTCGCAATCCCACAGCAATCGACAAAATCAGAGAGACGAGTGCTCTCATTGCAAGAAAAAGGGTCATAAATCCGAGAGATGCTACTTTCTCCATCCTCACCTCAGACCAAAATGGTGGAAGGAGGCGGAGCCAAAGAAGGGCAGTGGTGATTGGAATGAGGAGAAGAGGAAGGAGAAAGGCAAGGGGTCGGAACCAAAGACAGGGTTCTCTGTTGGACTCGGACCCAGCACAAATATGTCCAGCAGCTCAAACCAAGCTGAACCGGGCTCAAACCAAGCTGGCCCAAGCTCTTTCTTCGTTGGCGGGTCGAATTGGAGCGGGTCAGGCTCGGATCAGATGCAACAAATACTCCAGCAGCTATCCTTGTTGATTTCCAATCAAAACAATATTCCTCACTCATGTGGTATTGTATCTCACTCAAAAAATTTAAATTTTAGTGACCAAATAATTATCGATAGCGGTGCAACCAACCACATGTTTGGAAATAGAAAATTTCTTACCAATTTAAAATTGCCCAAAAATGACCAATATGTGGTGGTAGCCAATGGCATGAAAGAAAAAATAAATTATATAGGTGAGATTGTTCTATGTAACAAAAAAATTAGTAATATTTTATATTTAAATTCATTTCCTATAAACCTACTTTCGGTTAAAAAATTAACACAAGAATTTAATTGTAATGTCATTTTTTCTTGCAACAATGTTATATTTTAGGACCGGGTAACCGGGGAGAAGATTGGTGAAGGTTTTCTCAAAAATGGACATTACCTTTTGAATTTACAAGAATTAAAGTTTTGCGCTTCGGCAAGTTCAATTAATTATGAAAGGTGGCACAAAAGACTTGGGCATCCTTCCGACAAGATTTTAAATAGGATTTTTGATTTTCCAAAATCTAATTGTATTAATTGTGATGTTTGTAAAATGGCGAAGCAAACGAGACTTCCATTTTCACTCTCTAATAGTAGAAGTGAAGCCTCGTTTGATTTAGTCCATTCCGATGTATGGGGTCCGGTCCCAATTAACTCTTATGATGGATTTAAATATTTTGTTATATTCATTGATGATTTTTCTAAAGCTACATGGTTATATTTATTAAAATCAAAAGACGAAGTATTTACGTGTTTTCGAGAATTTCTATGCCTTGTAGAGACTCAATTTAATACCAAAATTAAAATTTTTAGGTCGGATAATGGAACGGAATTTGTAAATAAAAATTTTACAACTTTTTTTAAAGAAAAAGGAATAATTCACCAAACTACATGTATAAATACTCCCGAACAAAACGGAGTATTGGAACGGAAAAATAGACATTTGTTAGAAATGACACGTGCACTATTATTTCAAAATAACGTTCCAAAAATATATTGGTCGGATGCCATCCTTTGTGCTACACATCTAATTAATAGACTACCAAGTGTTGTTTTAAAAAATAGAAGCCCAACCGAAATTCTTTATCAACAAAAAAAGAATCTCGATTATTTAAAAGTCTTCGGTTGTGTATGTTTTGTTCATATTAAAAGGAAAGATAAATTAGATTATATGTCAACCAAAGCTATTTTTTTAGGATATTCATCTTCAAAAAAGGGTTATAAATGCTATGATCCAATAAATAAAAAAATATTTATTTCTAGAGATGTAATATTTTGTGAAGATGAACCGTATTTTAAAAATGGTGAGATTACAAAAAATTCACATGATCATTATCAAATTAGACCTCTAACACTTCCTTTAGATGACTTAGATTTTATACCAAATACAACTCATGAACTTGAAGTTGATAATGAAGAAGAAATAAATAATAATGTTTCCAATAATAATAATGAGGATGATGGTATAAATGATGTTAGTAATAACGATAATGAGGAAGAAGAGATCATAAGTGTGAGAAGAACCTCAAGAATACCTATACCATCTACTAGACTTAGGGGTTATGAAATATATACGGTACAATACCCCATACAAGATTTTGTATCGTATGAAAATATTTCACCCGAGTATCATTCATTTCTTGCTTCTATTCACAAAGAAGAGGAACCTAATAATTATCAAGAAGCAATAACTAAACCGGTGTGGTGTAATGCAATGAAGGAGGAGCTAAGAGCATTAGAAAAAAATGATACATGGGTAATCGTACAATTACCAAAAAATAAGAGACCCGTAGGATGTAAATGGGTGTATAAAATAAAACATAATAGTGATGGTACCATAGAACGGTATAAAGCTAGGTTAGTAGCCAAAGGGTATACTCAAACCTATGGTATTGATTATAATGAAACCTTTGCTCCGGTGGCCAAAATGAATACCGTTAGGATTTTATTTTCTACCGCGGTAAATAATAATTGGAACCTATACCAAATGGACGTGAAAAACGCATTCCTTCAAGGAACACTTGAAGAAGAGGTTTATATGAACCTACCACCCGGTCATAAAATGAAGAGCGAATCTAATCTAGTTTGTAGGTTAAATAAGTCTATTTACGGATTGAAGCAATCTCCTCGGGCATGGTATGTAAAACTTAGCTCATATTTAAATTTTTGTAATTTTAACACTAGTAGTGCCGATCACTCATTGTTTGTAAAAATAGAAGGGAAAAACATAACTATTGTGTTAGTTTATGTAGATGACCTTATAATCACCGGAAATAGTTTAGAAGAAATTAAAAAATTAAAAATTCAATTAAAAGAAAAATTCGATATTAAGGATTTAGGATACTTAAAATATTTTCTAGGTATAGAAGTGGCTTTCTCAAACAAAGGTCTATTTATTTCACAACGAAAATATACATTAGATTTGTTAAAGAAAACGGGCAAGTTAGGTTGTAAGCCAATTTCTACACCAATGGATAGCAAATATAAATTAAATACGGAAGATGGTGAACCCTTAGATGATATAAATAATTTTCAAAGACTAGTTGGTAAATTAATCTATCTTACGGTAACTAGACCGGACATATCCTTTTCGGTAAGCCAAATTAGTAAATTTATGCATTCACCTAGAACACCTCATTTAGAAGCCGCAAATAGAATTTTGAGATATCTAAAGCAAAACCCCGGAAAAGGTATACTTATGACTAACAATAAATCTAATGCAATATGTGGCTATTCCGATGCAGATTGGGCCGGTAGTTGTGATAGAAAATCTACCACCGGCTTTTGTACATTTGTAGGCGGGAATCTAGTCACATGGAAAAGCAAAAAACAAAGTGTCGTGGCTCGTTCAAGTGCGGAAGCGGAATATCGAGCTATGGCGTCTACCGCAAGCGAGCTAATATGGATCAAGCAACTACTCAAGGATATGGGTATTGGAATTGATCAACCAATGAAAATGTATTGCGACAATAACTCCGCTCGGCATATTGCCTCGAATCCGGTGTTTCATGAGAGGACAAAACACATAGAGGTTGATTGCCATTATATTAGAGAGAAGGTTCAAGCCAAAGAAATAGAGACACCGTTCGTTAGAAGTGGAGATCAATTAGCGGATGTCTTCACCAAGGGATTGGATCCAAAACAATTCGAGAATATTTTAAGCAAGCTAGGATTGTACGATATTTACATTCCTAGCTTGAGGAGGAGTGTTGAAAATAAGAAGCTAGAAATAGCTAATTGATCTTAGCCGTTCATCATTGATCAATTAAATAAAAGTTAGATAAGAATAGAATAGACTGTACAGTACCAACAGATCTGTAGCTACAATAGAATAGAAAATAGCCGTTAGGAATTTTGTTTTAAATAGAACATAGGGACCTTGTAAAGAAGTTACTGTTCAATAATAACAATTCTCCTCAGATCAATTGTCTCATAAAAATCTTCAATAATTCAATCTCAAATCAGGTGCCTCAATTAATCTCCAATTGACTACTAACTTTCTCTTGATCTTGATAGGATTTGATTTTCTGCCACCAATAGAGGAAAGATTTAGAACCAATATCATAAAATTGGATTTTGTCGCGAGTTTCTCTATGATTTGGACGAAGAGAGATTTCGAAACGAACATTTCCATTTTTGCGTACGAAGAGCGACATAGCATACCAGAAGATGAGAGATTTGGAACAGATTCATTTCCATAATATTTCTCCTTTATTAGCTCCCTTCTTAATTACGTTAGAAAGAGAAATGGCAAAATTGGAAAAAGAAATCTCAATCCTGAAAAGCTCAATTCGTGTCCTTAGAATAGCACGTCCCTAAACATTTATTGATTTTTTTTTTTTTTTATCTATTGTGGGTTCTTTATTGTGCGGGTGTCGTCACAAAAGATATTGGATGAATTGTTGAATTATTTTTTCAATAAATTCTGCAGCAACCCAGCTCGCGCGTATTTGATATTTCTTTTTTCAATCTTTTTTTTTTCCTTCTTTCAGGAGGGAGCACAATAAATTGGAATTCATTAGTTGATTGGACAAATGGATACCGCACTCGTCAGGCCTCAAACACGATAAACTTAATTTTACCTTCCGAATACAGAGAAGTAACATGATTTGAAGTTTTGACTTTTGAAGACCCAGTGCTTTGCAAAGCAAAAGCACATGATGCTTTTGATTTAAATATTTTTGTTCCTTTTTTTATCCCTCTGTTTACAGATGTTGATAAAACTTGAAACGACTGCCAAGTGTAAGTTCAGTTTCATAATTAAAAATAATCCAAATCCGTTTCTGATATTAGAGTAAAGACACTTCAGAAAGGGACTTAGAGAAATTTACAGTTTAGTTTACATAATAAGTAGTTAACAAAATTTAGCATGCAATTACATGGATGATGGATCAATGAAGAATCAAGCTTGGACTAGCTGTCTAACATTCATCGGGTAAATATAGTTTGGATCGCCATCCAGCAATTTTTTTGCAATGATGCTATTTGAAGCTTCACTTGGATGGTACGCGTCCCAGAAAATATACTTGGATCTGTCTCCACAGACCTTCGACGGGCCGGGCCCGCATGGTGTGATGCCACCGTGCTCGCCGATGAGGAAACAACATGCTCTATCAGGGAACTCAAATCCTTCAAAAAGAACATGAGAAATCAACAAAGAACAGACGAATTTTAAGTCTTAATTAATAGAGTTTAATTTTCTATATCTGAAATGTTTGAAAAATTGGATTTTTATGCATTGAGAAATAGTCATCACAAAGAGGTTCATTAATTAGCCAGCTAAATGTGGATGTACGTAGTGTTTTTTTTTTTTTTTTCAGCAAGTGAATCTGTGATGAAATCGGTATGTCATGCTTTAACATATGGATTAATTTTCTCCAACATTTCTTTAATGGGTTTTAAATGGATTTTATTTGTGGTCTTTTCCAAATTTTCTAATCTCAATTCTTTCCAATGAATTGCTTTGATGCATGGAACAAAAGCAATACAACATTCAGAAATGTTACCGAAGGGAATAAAGTGTTTGTATAGTACTGTCAAAGTTGAGAAAAATGAGGAAAATAAATTAAGAACCATAACAAAAATAAGTAAAATTTGACGAAAGAAAATTTTAGTAATACCATAACTCTTGTAGTTGCTAACAATATCGTCCACAATACGATAGGCATCTGCATATACGAACAGAGAGCCCTCGAGATTCTTGCTTAGATCGGCAACTAGATCTTTGAGCTTCGTATTGAAGCCTTGTGCTAACTGATTTGCCAAAGCTACACAACCACTGCCTCCTAAATTTTGGGTGTCCCTGAGGTAAGGGATGCAACCGATAGGTCCCACGTTCACCACAACAATCTTACGCGCGCCCAATGAATAAAGTCTCTGATAATACGACATATAAGAAGCAATTGTCATAAATTCAAACGAGATAAATGTGGTACCATAATGAATCATCTCATTTGTCACTGGTAAACATAACATTAGCATGTACCATTGATATCTTATATTTCCTTTTTCTTAAGAAAAGCTTTAATTCCTTTATGGATGAAACGTCTTCGTTAGTACAAAACCGAATTTTTTTTTTCTTAACACCCGGATTAATTCAAATTAATTAAAAGACACCTAGATTTAAAAATCTCAAAAAATGACACTCCCACAAGCTGAATTCGCGCACTAGGGCTCGCATACTCAGTTCGCGCACCAGAGCTCGCAAACTCACTTCGCGCACTAACAATACTAAATTGACTGGCCAAACAGGCGCGCAAAAATTATGAGTCTTACCAGGCCCAATGTTGGCAGAGCATTATTTGAGCTGTGAGATTCGTGCAGAAGTATTTGAACCATTGAGATATTTCAAAAAGGCACGCAAAGTTTGAGATATCTCAGAGGATGCGAATTCAGAGATTATTTCGCGTGCCACGTGTTTCAGAGATTACTTCAAAAAGGCTCGCGTGCCACGTGTTTGAATGAGAAGTTCGTTCTTATCCAGAGATTATTTTTTAGTTTCTTTTTCCTCCTTTTTTTTTTGAGAACCCAGCGAAGGTGCGCCAACTCAAATTGCGGACTTGTGGTTCGCCAACTCAGGTTGCGGACCAAGTGGTGCGCCATCCTAGCTTGTGCATCCAATGGTACGCCAACTAGCCTTGTGGTCTCAGAAGTTTTGGTGCGCGAATTCAGCTTGCGAAAGTGTCATTTATTTAGATTTTTGAATCTGAGTGTCTTTTAATTAATTTGAATTAATCCGGGTGTTAGGTAAAAAAATTTCAGAGTACAAAATTATGCATCTATTGCACTAATAATGCGATTTAAATGTATAATTGTGGTATGCACAAAGATCGATAACTAGAAAAATAAAGAAACTTACAGTAAGCTGAAGCCGGTATTTGGAAATAAGCATCTGTATGAAAGCATCAGATGGAACGACTGCTCTCTCAGCGACAGAAAATATAGGGACAAGATAATTGTTGATAAAATCATTTGATCCCATCGTGATAGAGAAAAGAGATTTCTTCATAAAATTACTTGCATTTTCGGTACCAATACTTGAGATTATATACTTCCTAGTCTTTTCAAAGTTGTCTATCTGTGCATCTAAATTAAATCTCCCTCCCTGTAAAAACCAACAATTTGAATTTATGCATTTTATCTAATCGAAGCATCTGCATGTACAAATTTTCTAGAGGAATCTGTTATAGGAAAGAAAAAAAGATCCTTTTCCTTATCCTCAAAACCTATAAATTATAGCTTCCATTTTCCTTTAAAAAAATAGATACAAGGATAGTTTGTATGTACAGGTACAGAGAAAGACCATTGAGGGTTTGGTATCAGTTGGGACTCAACATATGCTATCCTAGAAGTGGTAAGTAAGTACATCTCATGGTTTGCACATGAACCGTCTGATTGAAATTAGTCGGTTCAAATAAGATAAACATATTTCCTTGAAAGGTCAAGGTGTATCCTTGCCATCGAGTTTTTTTATCAGACGGTCCATAAGAACTATAGTAGTAGATGCCGGCACATTTATGACAGTAGATTGAATTGAAGTGGACCAGGAAAACAGAAGGCACTAATTATTATTTTTTTTTAAAAAAAACTGTTTATTTGTTGATGTTAAATTATGGTCATATGATGTTACTCTGTCTCGTTTTAGAAAGTGACCAAAGGGATCGTGCTTACAAAAAGTGCGCCGGTGTCATTGAGAATGCCACCAGCTCCTGATGCATAATTGACTCCTTTGAACACCACTGGCCCGGTCGTACTCGGTGCCATATAAGGTGGTGTGAAATCTCCTATGCCCAGCTCTTTGCCTAAAGCATGAAAAACACAATTCATAGAGTCAGAGAAATTAACAATACAAGTAGTGTGACACAAAAAATAAGCAAACGAGGGATCGATATATTCGAACCTAGGATGTCAATAATCGTCCGTCCATTTGTGAATCGTCCAGTTGGGACTTGATTAGGGAAATCAATCCCGTTTGGAGGATAATTAGCCTTCGACAATGTAGGGATGTAATCGTTGTTTCCTACATCGACTAAAGAATCCCCAAACACAAAATTAGCCGGCGTATCGTATCCAACACACATAACTGACATGTAAGAAAGGCTTGCAAAAACAAATACAACCATCATTGGTCTAAAATGAGTAATAAAGATAAAAGAGGCCATAATGAAAAACAGTATGTTAAAATGAAAAGAAGTTCCTAGAGAGGGGGGGTGGAGGAGATACAGGAATAGAGGTTCTCAAAAGAGGTAAATCATATAAACAATGAGACAAAAAAAACATGAAAGAAATGGAGAAACTAATAAGATTTCTTCCAATTTACATGGCAAGAAAGAGAATGTTGAAGAAAAAACGGTTTGAGAATACTCTGATATATCAGAGGATCCAGCTATAAATGGAGAGAGATCTGAAACTGAACCAGCATTGCGAGAGGATAGTGGCCTCAGGCCTTGTAGTAAATGGAGGAGAAGCTATATATGAAAGGTTTCCGTAGGTTTTCCTTGAATAGACAGCATCCAATTGTCGACTTCATATCCCCCTCGTTTATCTGATTTAGATGAGTAAATCTCCACCGTTTAAAACTAACCGGCTCTCTAAGAAATTTGTACTGCTCAAATCTGCACCGTTAACTTGAGTAATTATTTTATTTTAGATGTCTTTAGTAAATGCCGAATCTGCTATTGATTTTTCGGGAACATCCAAAATATGTTATATTGATCAAACATATTGACTATTGTTCATTTCAATCAAATACTTAGAGAGAATGTGGCTCTAAATTATCATAGGGAAGTTCGGATTTTATTATGACCGAAAAGGAGCATGCCAAATTTAGGGTGCCGATAAGAATGTAGATGGAATGGATATTGTTAAAATCACAATTTTTTTTTTGTTAAGTGGACATAGATATTAAATAAATGTCAAATTTCAAATTAAAACAATTAAACTTTAATTTAGTGACAAAGGACAACGCTCTTTGTGTGATAGATGCATGTTCGGAATTCGTATGAGAGTTCTTTGTAGATATTAGAATTTAGAAAGCTATACCTCCATCTTTCTATCAAATAAAAAAAATTCAAAATTAAATTCATACTTAAATGGATATATAGATATGAAATATACAGATTTGGAATATATAATTAACAAATATGTAATAATAATAAGCCTTTTTAAATAATAAATAAATATATTACTGTAGAAATTGATAATATTATTTACATAATACTATTCAATCTTCATAGTAGATAACTAGTGTACAAAATTTAAGAGTGGTCACATAAAGAAAAACTAGAATTTGATATTTGCACAATGAAACTCGGGCAGTTTAGAAATTCCCATCTCTCTTAGGTGATTATAAATTTTCTGTATCTGTATCATTGATGTCTTATTTTACCCAATAGTTATCTTTATTCACGCATCGATAATTTATTAGCAAATAAGGACAGAAATATCACAAATAAATCAAATAACACATGACCTGTTTACACCCTAAATATCAACGGATATAGTGGCGTTTGATATTCATATCCATTTAGAAATAGGTTTCCTCATACTATACATTTATCCGTGAAGGCGTGAAGCAATGACTTTATATATTATATCCTTTTGTATGTAAGACAAAACTCAACGCACAATGGTTCAATGAATAATTTATCAAGCGAGATGATAATTTATATTATCTAATTCAAATAAATATATAATATATAATTTGAACAATGAATATAAACTATAACATATATATAATATCGAAAATTACAACCCATGTGTTTGTCTTGGAAATAGAGTCCCCTTAAGACAATACTCTGATATGAGTAAGATTTTTTATTTATAGAAATTAATGTATTAAAGTTAATATAGAGAAATGAATGGATTGTTTTAGAATTTCAATTTTATAGAAGAAATCGAATCAACGTCTTTAGAATTTAAGGTGAATTTTTTTGTGACAGAATAGACGGGATAGGACGGTAGATTAAAAGAACCGAATCAATAATTCAGTTTTTTTCTATAGACCAAAATTTCGAAATAATCTATCTTTTTTTCTATATTAAATTTAATTAATTTCTATACATAAAAGTTTCTACGATACAAGAGGCCCAACAACTTGAAGAAAAATAAAAGTTTCTTAGACTTGCGCTCGACAAAACAGAAGTTAAACTTTATTAATGGAAAGGAAAGTGACGTAAAACGAGCGTCATTTCACCTCCTCTCCCCTCCGATTTGGAGGTGAAAAATTTCATCAAAATTAACATAGTGATTCCCTTTGCACAATGTCGCTCTTCTTTGCATACTCTCAATTGGAACTGAGTCTTACTAGATGGGAAATTCATATGTACACTATGAAGAAAAATAAAACTGATTTTTTTATTCATTACATTGAAACATTAATAAATTAAATCGATCTCATGTGGAAGTTTTATTCTGCTTTCAATATTTCTTCCTGTATACACTAGAGGTTTGCTATTTGCCCGCCTACCCGTGATCCTGATCCGGGTTGTTCGCGCCTGCTGCCCGCCCGTCCCGTCCCGTGTCCGGGTTTGACACGGGTCACGGGTTAAAATGTGGGACGGACCGGCACTTTAGAAGAAAAAAAACCCGGATTACTCGTACCCGTCCCGGGAAAAAATAAACTCATGCCCGCCCGCACCCGTGCTCGGGTTATACCCGTGCCCGTGCCCGTGCCCGTGCCCAGGTTGCCCGTATCCGTACCCGTACCCGTCCTGGGTTGCCCGGACCCCCCAAAACTTTCAAAATTCATTCCCCCAAACAAAACCTCTTTAAATATACCCCAATCCCTCGTATTTTTTCACATCTCAATATCTCATATTCTCATAATATTTTCAATCACTCATTCTCTCAATCTTTTTTATTATTCTCAACATTTAAATTTATTGTTAAAAAAAATATAGTTGTAAATTTAAATCGTTCTACAAATCCGCAAACAGAATTACGAAGGTTTTTTAAAATCCCACGAGATTCGTTCTACAAAATTTGAAGGTACATTTATTTTATAATAATTTGTAGTAATTGTTAGATAATTATATTTATTTTGTAGTAATTTGTAGATAATTAGATTTATTTTATAGTAATTTGTAGTAATTGTTAAGTAATTAGATTTAATTTGTAGTAGTAATTAGATTTATTCTTGGAAATGTGAAGTAATTAGATTTATTTTAGAATATATTATATTTTATTTTGAAATTCTGATTTATTTTTAATAGGTTAAAAAAAAAGGTTAGATTTGTTTTTTGGAAATGTGAAGTAATTAAATTTATTTTAGAAGATGTTAGATTTTATTTTGAAATTCGGATTTATTTTTAATAGGTTAAAAAAAATAGGTTAGATTTGTTTTTTTGGAAATGTGAAGTAATTAGATTTATTTTAGAATATGTTAGATTTTATTTTGAAATTCAGATTTATTTTTAATAGGTTAAAAAAATAGGTTAGATTTGTTTTTTGGAAATGTGAACTAATTAGATTTATTTTAGAATATGTAAAATTTTATTTTGAAATTTGGATTTATTTTTAATAGGTTTAAAAAAAGGTTAGATTTGTTTTTAGGAAATGTGAAGTATTTAGATTTGTTTTTTATATGTTAGATTTTATTTTGTAATTCAGATTTATTTTTAATAATAGGTTTAAAAATGGCAAGTCCTCCTCACGATCTTATCGGTCAATCATACTATGCGGACTGGATGTCCTGATATGATTGTACCTTCCACCCGGACAATACTCTGAATACTTTAAAGTGTAAGGTAAACGGTTGCACGCAAGATTTTACATATCATAAAGTCCTAGGTATGAGTATCTTTAGGAAGCATGCCGAAGCTCACAAAAGAAAGGGTCAAAGGCTAGTATAAATTTCTAACCTCTTTTATTCTTTATGGTTACTTTTTAAATTATAAATTTATAAATATTTCAATTATTTTTAAAATTATTCATTTTACGAAGAATTACTAACAAAAAAAAAAGTTAGAACTCCGCCTATGTTATTTTACATAGCCGGTCCCAAGTCCAGAATAAAGGAGGAAGGTAGCTTTTATTTATAAATCTATTGTTTTAAAATAATTCGGTTTTAAAGATCAAATAATTCATATTTAGATGTTTTAAAATAAAATGTTTGGAATCCCAATAATTATTAATTGTAAGACAACATTGTTAATATTTGTTAGTTAGGAGTTTGTTCAAGCAAATCATGAAGTCATCTCGATAATGAAATAGATGACATGTTTGCATATTATATGAGGGAAAAGACAAGAAGGTTGGAACTCTTTGACTCAGAAACTTTTTATCTTGATGTCCCCTTGTAACAGCATAAAGAGGACAAAAAGTAATTTATGTAGGCATATTTATAAGTGAAGCTATGTTATCTTGCATAATTAACATGTCATGTATAACTTATATTAGTTTGTATTATTGATTAGTACTTCATTTTTAGATTTTGCACAGTGGATATGAACTATTGAACATGATGTCCATATGAAGATGAATTTGGAGATTAAATTTATATTTTTTTTTTAGAATTTTGATATGTAGAAAATCAGTCTAAAAATTAGACCACTTAAAAATAGTGATTTTCTAACTATCTAAAAAAAAATCTAAAAAATCTAAATTTAGTCTACAAGTATATTTTAATATGAAAATCACGCCGAAATTTTTATAAATATACAAAACTCAATTTTAATTTAACAATCTATACAAAATTCGGCCGGATTTCGAAATCTATCCAAACCGGCAACAGGGTTGCCGGTTTCAAAGCAACTAACCGGCAACTAAATTGCCGGTTCCAGAAAGCTCAAACCGGCAACATAGTTGCCGGTTTTGGCCTCTAAAACCGGCAACATAATTGCCGGTTTTTTTTTTTTTTTTTTTTTTTTTTTTATAAATTCAAATTCTAAATAATTATAAATCCAAATTCATACCAATAAATTATAAATCCAAATTCATACAAATTTAAATTCATTTGACATGATTGTAACTCGATAATTTTTGTTATAATAAAATATAAATTAAAAATTTCTTAAATCAATTAATTTAAATAATTAAGTTCTTATTTTAAAACAATAGATAAAAAAATAAACGACATTTTTTGGCACTAAACGATGTTTTTTGGCACTAAAAACCTTAAACTTAATTTTTGAGACACGAAACGATGTTTTTTGGCGATTCTAATTTTCCGGCTACCCGGGGTATACCCCGGGTGGCGACCGTCACCGTCTCCTCCTCCCCTTTCCGAATTGATGTCATACGCGTCAATCCGACTTTCCTAGCAAAAGTTATGACCGTTTAAAGTTTTAAAAAAATATATTTCTCATTTTTAAATTTTAGAAAGAAAAAAAATATATTTCTCATTTTTTTAATGGAACGGAACCGGCAATTGGTATGAATTTGGATTTATAATTTAAATTTGTATGAATTTGGATTTATAATTTATTGGTATGAATTTGGATTTATAATTATTTAGAATTTGAATTTATAAATAAAAAAAATAAAAAAAAACCGGCAATTATGTTGCCGGTTTGAGCTTTTTGGAACCGGCAATTTAGTTGCCGGTTAGTTGCTTTGAAACCGGCAATCATGTTGCCGGTTTGGATAGATTTCGAAATCCGGCCGAATTTTGTATAGATTGTTAAATTAAAATTGAGTTTTGTATATTTATAAAAATTTCGGAAAATCACGTATACCATTCAGATAGACTATTTGGACTCTAAAACCAAAAATATTTATCACTATGCATAATACCTCTTTATTTAGAAGAGATAATGAGTGTTTAATACTTTCACCATTAAAATTATAATTGACCAACTGTACAACTTTTGGAAGTATAAGATGCGAATCAAAATTATTAACTCATCAGTTTTAATATGAACACTGAATTTTATTTTTGTGACTTCTAATACGAAGTACAATATTTCACAAAAAACTGATACATAAATAGACTCGAGCATGCATGTTACGATAAAAGAGCAAGGCCTCACGTATTATATATGCTTTAGACAAATATTGTTTTTATACGATGCAACATAAAAAATATAGTAATTTCAATTATAGTTTAATGACATGTGTTACATCTTAAAAATTTATTAAATAGACTTCAAACGACGAATTCAAACGGTTGAAATAGATCTCGAGTGATGTATTTATATATAAATTTTATAAATTTTTGCATTGATTTATTATAAAAAAAAAAAAGAAACAGAAAAAAAAAACCGGGTTCGGGTTTTACCCGGACCGCCCAACCCCTGACCCGTCCTACCCCCGGCCCGTCCTACTCCCGACCTGTTCTACCTGCACCCGAGATGGGCAAGGGTAAAAGGGCGGGTAAGGATAAGGTTTCAAAATAAAAATTCGTTCTACCCGCACCCGAGTTACCCGCTCTACCCAACCAACCCGTGCCCGACCCCGGGTTTTGTCCGTCCTGAGAGCAAACCACTAGTATACACTATGAAACTTTTTAAGTAAATTTGAATTACTTAAAAGGAGTTACAACAATTATATGATGCACAATATAATCTTTTTTTTTACTAAAGGGTCTAATATATCTCAACATCTTTTTAATACTTTTCGCAAAAATTGAATATGCTCACACCACTGTGCTAAGTCCGCAGTTCGTAATAATATAATGTTAATATTTACTCTTTTGCATCTTTTGTATCTTGTAATTGCTATCTAGAATTAATAGTTTGCTTTACTTCAATGCATTTACATATCAGAGAATAGCATGTATAATTTATATTTTTTAATATAACTTGATGATTGAAAAATAGTAAATTATTTTACAACTGGATGGATGTTATTCCAGTATTGCACCATATTGATATTTTATTACTGGATGGATGGTTGTTGTCTCAAGATTACATCGTATGTGAATATCTAGGTTGTAATCACTTTCGAAATATCTAATTAGATAGTAAATCACAACTTTCACATTATTAAAATTTTGTTCACCACTTACACGAAATGAAACTCGAAGTCTAATGCCGTACTAAACTCCTGTTGGGCCATAATATAACGCAAAATCATATTGTTAAGTTTACTGGTAAATTAATCAGTCAAATAAACCATATAATAATTTAAAAGTTTGCTTATTATAATAAACTAATTATACAGGCAGAGATTATTTCGATGGTCGACTCATTTCTTAACTGTTGGATAAAACAAGCTGCTAAGAAGTTAGTATAGAATTTGCTTAAGTTTTCTAAAAGCGGTTTAATTAATTACAAGTATCATATGCATGCATTAAGAAATTAGTTTTAATTTTTGTCAAAAATAAAAAAAATGAAAAGAATTATATTAAAGCATTCCAACTTCCTCGACATCAATTAAAAGAAAGGTCACATGGCTTTAATTGAAAGAAGTAAAACTGTAAAACAAAGGAAAGGAAAGGAGAGAGAAAAAATGAAGCTTGCTTCAGGAAAGAACAAAAAGAGAAAGGAACAGACAGCATTGACTGCTCATGGCATCAAGCAGCATTTACTGTATTCATTCATATAACCTTTTTAATTCTTGTTATAATCATGACTATGGTTTTACTGTATTCATAGCAAGAGCCATCAACCGGTATGGGGTGGACGGGTGGTATACCTAGTTATTAATTGCACAAATACGTTTGCAGTACTATGTATGAGATGAATCGGTTGATGGTAAGATTTGGTAAGATTTGAAATTGAATTTTCAAAATTTAAATGCCTGAATTGAACACGAATTTTTAAAGGAAAATCGATTAATTGCGGTGAGATTTTTGATCCATAGAAAGAATCAAATTATTAATTCCGTTTCTTTTATGTGGTAAAAGTGAATGGGTGGATGCATATTTAAAGGAATCAAAATATTGATTCGGTTCCTTTAAAACTATCTAAAGAATCATATTAATGATTTGATTCCTTCTACGGAATCAAAATCTTTACTGCATTTAATTTCCCTAACTTTTTTTAAAATAAATTTCTATAAATAAGATATCCTTTGAATTGAACCGTTCGAACTAGATGTTAAAATAATCTTATACTAAAAAAATATATATATATTCTAATTCTTCTATTTTTTATTTTTATTTTTTACATGTGGAAAATATTATCAATTTAAAAAGTTATACAGTGTCCAATAAGAATGACTTTTCCTTGTTAAAAAATAAATGTCAATTTGATTTCCAAACTAACATCCATTTCGTTCGTCCCGTTCAAACAGCGCGCTCCGTGTTTCCCTCCCCTTTCCCCCCAAACCAACCAATCACAACAAATCTCTATATTAATCCTCCTCTTTTCTCTCCTCTCTTCCCCAAAAAATCGAAGAAAAATTCGTCACAATACCAATAAATTAAAAAATGGCTCGGTCGTATAGCTACATAGGTGGTGGTTTGGTGTTGTTGTTGTCTCTTTGTTTGATTTTGGTAGTGGATTCTACGACTTCTAAGAAGCCTTTAATTGATGCTAAATATTTGAATTCTAAGATCCAGGCGAAACATACCTACAAAGTGGGGCCCGAAGAGGAGTACAAGTCGGTGCAGGCAGCTATCGATGCTGTGCCAGAAGGGAATTCAGATTGGGTTATTGTTCATGTCAGAGCTGGTACATATAGGTATATATCTGGGGTTGGATTTTTATTGAATCAAATAAAAATAAAATAAAATTGGGGATATGTTCTCTGTGATTTTGCATCAAAATTGGGACAGTTTGTTATCTCGGTTGTCACACATTCTTTAATTGACCAAAGTTTAACATGCTTTCTATAGAATTTAATGTTAAACAATTTTTCAATTTTGATGAATTTTGATGTCGGTTGTCATGGTTGCCAAAAGAAGTTGATCATCAACATATCCCTTCTCATCCATCTATTGCTCATTTTTAATAATTATTTTTTGAATTGTTAGGAGAAATTGTTAGACGAAGTGTTTGATGTCATTTGTGCTAAGGAACTCATTGTAATATTTACTTTTAGTTAGAGAATCTAAAAATGATATGTCATTTTTCTTATTTCGACTTTAATTTATGCTCCTGTAAGAAAATACCATTAAGTTTCTTTGTTTTTTAGCCCTTGAGAACCATGTTTGTATTTAATAATAATTGAAGCACTTCTCTTCTCTCTCACATTAATTTACAGTTTAAACCTCCAATTGATCAAGCACCTGGTGTGTAACCAACAATCAGTATTGTACCATTTCTGTTTATATTTTTATTAAATTTGGGCTGTATAAATATATTCTGATGTTAATAAGTCTAGGAAATAAGCAGGGAGCAGGTTGGCGTGCCAAAGAACAAGCCATACATATATTTAAGAGGAAATGGGAAGGGAAAAACGACCATTGTTTATGATCAGTGCACCACCGACAACTCCGAATCAGCTACCTTCACTGTGGAAGCCAACAATTTTGTTGCCTTTGGCATCACATTCAAGGTCCACTGATTTTATTATTTTAAAAAATAAACTCCAGAAAGAAGCTATAAATATATAATAGCTCAATGACATCTGATGCCGGATCTGCATTTCAAATATTTAAACCCGATTACTTGAGGAAAATGGCATATGAACCCCACATTTTTCCAAATTCACAAGCAAATTGAATAATTAGTATCTTATGTTGGCATATTTTTTTTTATTCTTTTACTGGTACGTGTAAAACTTATCTTATTATTTCTGTAGCAAGTGCCTTTCTATAGAAGCATGACAGCTTTTTTTTTTAGTGATGAGAATTAACCATTTTTATAACTTCAATGGACTCTTACAAAGTTACAATGTCAGATATTTTTTAATTTTGTTTCAAATAATTGTACTTAATAGATTCTAAAAATTGTACATTCTAAATTTCTGAATATCAGAATGATGCCGAAAGGGGGCTTCCGAACATGCCTCGTAACCAATCGGTCGCTGCAAAGGTCTCGGGAGACAAAGCAGCTTTTTACCACTGCGGCTTTTTAAGCCCTCACAACACTCTCTTTGATCACAAGGGTCGTCACTTTTATGAGAGCTGTTACATCCAAGGGAATATTGATTTTATCTTCGGCCGTGGTCAATCTCTCTTCCAGGTAAGTCTTAATCAAAAGCACCACTTTGCTAGCTTGACTCATACACAAAAATGTTAATTCTTTTTCCTTTTTTTTGCTTAATTTGTTCTCTGTAATATTGCCCGAGTTATTGAAAATGAAAAAAGAGCAGGAATGGACAGATTTGGTTAATTTATTAAGTGAAGGAAATAGTTGAACACATGTATAATCCAGGATTCATGCACCAGACCTTATATCGATACTTATCACCTAAACAAAACTATATTTGCTGTTTATTTCAACTGTGGAGTATCTGGTTCGCAGTATGATGGTCAATGCATCAATGATCTGTACTAATACCAACTATGATAAGTGTGCTAGCATTAACAGAGATACTAATTGTTAAACTAATTAGCATTGATAAATGTAGAGTTGTGAGATTTTTGTGCTACCAGACGGACGCAACAAAATCCTGGGGTCCATCACGGCCCACAACAGGAAAACTGCTGAATGTAATAGTGGCTTTATATTCTTGAAAGGAAAGGTGTATGGAGTCGGAGAGGTCTATCTCGGCAGGGCCAATGAAGCCCACTCGCGTGTCATTTTCTCAAAAACCTATTTCTCCAAGACCATCAGTCCTGTTGGCTGGACTAACTGGAGCTACACTGGTGACACCAAGTAATTTCCTCTATTTTAAACCTTTCTACATTTCGTATTTCTTGACATCCATTATATTCTGTAAAGGATTTACATATCAATGGGTTTATATTAGTACAATGATGTCAATTTGTGTCAAAAGATTAGCTGAAGCATCTGCTTGTTCCCAAAAAATAAAATAGATCTATAATATAAATACATTATACATACAAACATATCGGAAAAGGAAGATATTAAATGCTATTAAATGGATATGAATTTGTTTTCTTCTTCTTCAATTAACCAGAGGACCTTTTTTTTTTTTAACCCAAAAGGGCATTTCAATTATTTTCGAAATATAAAGAAAATTTGGGTGCTTTTGTAGATATACAGTATGATGTGCAATTTACTAATTTGCAATGTAGCATGGAATAAAAACTAATTGCTAATTTTTGACTTATAAAGGGACGTGATGATCGGGGAGCATGATTGCCATGGGCCAGGTGCAGACTTGAAAAACCGTGCAGAGTGGACCCGGCAATTCAGTAATGAAGAGGTCGAGCCATTCCTCAGCATAGACTTCATCAATGGCTCCGAATGGCTTCCTGCTTATTACTAAACACTAGCCAAATGCTATAATTCACTGCTTCTAATGATTGATTGATTTATTTTTTATATCCAAACAGAGAACGTCGTAGTAATATTGGAAATAGTGATAGAGTTTACACTTGGTTAATACATCTCTCAATTTATGAGATTCCAGATGAATAATTGGTGTGAAACATACTGACATTGCATGAATCATGATGCATTACTTAAAATGGGGAAAGGAAGCAAAATAATATAGTCCTTGTTCGCCAATGGAGCTCGAAGGATTGAAGCTTAACAATTTAAATTTTTCCGAGGAGATTTTATACGGGATAGAAGAGTAAGAATGGAGGTTTACATGGAATAAAATTTATTTGTAATATGAATTGAAATGTTAAAATCCAAAGTTTGTATTTTTGTTCATGCAACTTGGCTCAATTACAATGAGATTCTATAATAATTTTTGAAAGTTGGTGCAATAATTACAAGTCATTTTACTCATTTTCACAAACGTATGATCCATGCAATAAAAAAAAAATATTGGCAAACAAAAGATAATAGCAATTATTATCCGGACCACCTTTCTTCTTTCTGACAAAGATCTAGGAATTTTCCACTCACCTTCTAAAAATTTACTACGCTCACTAAAACAAGGTCAAGTGTGCCTCTATTGATCTTAAGTGTTAATGCCTATAATCACTAAAACAAGGACCTCTATTCAAGCCTCCTTACAACAGAAAACAAAAATAAACAATACGAGAGAGCCTGAGCAAATCACTTTACCTGATTTATAAAGGATGCTGTGTGTATTAATATTGCATTTTATTAATAAGGAAATCAAGATGACTTTTTAACTTGGGTGTATTATGATGCAAAGTACTGTGATCTGATCCTAATAGATGCTTTATGTGTATTAATTGTTTGCGTTGATTATTTACTTTCTGTGAAAGCTTTAATTACTCCAGAGGCGTAAATTATTTTTCAGCCTGGAACTCTTGTAACAAGTAACAACAAATCTCATAAATTGGTAAAAAAAAAAGCTGAACAATGTAATTATTAAAATGGTGCCAAGTAACAATTAATTCACATTTATGAGATTCTTTTGTCTGCACACATACAGTAGAGCTAACGTGTTCTTAAACATTCACCAAGTTTCTTAAGGAGTTGGACTTTAAAAATATCTACCGTGTTAACTTTAAACAATGAATTCTAACTGTTAAAACTATTGTCCTCTACAAATAATGCGTTTGCATACACAATTTATAAATTTCAAATTAATTTAATATAGAGTAAAAAGAAGAAAATTTGCATTCATGCTTCATGATATAATAATATATTAAATGTTTGAGAGATTTGGATATGAGATGGATCCATGCTCTAATAATACGGGATTACAAAATAGAAGCGTACTCTTATATGCACCTCAGTGATCACTCGCTGGTTATTTATGGACTAGATATTGCTAATTACTGCAACATCCATGCACGAGTAATCTTAGCAGTAATTGAATCATGAGTGAATACAAAATGCATATGACATTCCAACTAGCTGCGCATATGCATGACCATGCCTAGGTCTGATAAGTTATTTAAACACCACCACCCGCACCGCTACCTGCACCGCCACCCGCACCGCCACCAAATCCTCCACCACTTCCACCTCCAAAATTGGTACCAGCACCGCCCCCGGTACCAAATCCCCCACTAGCACCCCCTTCTGCCCCACCACCGCCGCCGCCACCGCCACCACCTCCTCCTTCGGCACCTCCACTGAATCCACTACCAATACCGCCACCTTTTCCATAACCACCATCAAGACCGCTGCCACCACCTAAACCACCACCTGCACCACCGCCTCCACCAAGACCACCACCATCACCGCCTTCAAATCCACCTCCAGCTCCATCACCAAGACCGCCACCTAAACCACCACCTCCACCAAGACCGCCAGCTCCGCCTCCACCGAGCCCACCGCCAGCGCCACCTCCTAGACCACCAACTCCCCCGAGCCCCCCACCAGAGCCATCCAAGACCACCACCTTCCCCGAGTCCCCCTCCAGCACCACCTCCAAGACCTCCACTAGCACCGCCACCGCCACCTAAACCACCACCTAAGCCACCACCATGACCAATGCCACTGCCAAGACCTCCACTATTTCCCAAACCTCCTCCTAGACCTCCACCGACACCACCACCATGACCAATGCCTCCAAGGACACCACCTAAACCACCACCATGACCGATCCCTCCAAGCCCAATATCATGACCGATGCCTCCTCCCAGCCCACCGCCATGTCCTAGACCCCCTCCGAGCCCGCCACCTAAGCCTCCGCCATGACGAAGGCCTCCTCCAAATCCACCACCTAATCCACCACCAAGACCTCCTCCGAGGAGGCCGTGCTTCTCCAATATCCTTCCCTCAGCTAGCCGAACAACCATGAGCAATATCAGGACACTCATGGTTCCCAAAGCCATAATATTACACATCTCTTATTGTGAGACAAAAAACAAAATTTCTCAGTATATATATATTCTTCAAACTGTCTTTACTTATATATATATATATATATATATATATAGGACTGAGGACCAAATGGCCCGGTAGTTGGTTAGTTAAGAGAGGTGCTCATATTTTGGACCAAATACTGACGCCTGTCAATAGGTTACATCCATGGATATGATATGCATATGGGCCACAAATAATTTTCACATGCAAATACGACCCCGAATATAATTCCCAGTGGTTCCTGGTCCTGAATCTTGATCCTATTGCCATGTGCCGAGAGAATTAAAGTGCTCTTTATTCTGCATGCACGGTCCATGCAGAGCCTTAAAGCAAATATCACACAACAACGCCACGTAATCAGTGCAGGGTTTTTTTTTTTTTTAAGAGAATCAGTGTAGAGTGGCATTAGGATCAGAGAAATCCATAACTGCTACGAGCGTACTATGACACTGGCGCTTTGTTTTGTTGCAAAAAGTTTTCCTAGCTACATCATTTTCTTTTGGCGGTAAAACTTTAGTAGTTACCGGAATAAAAAAGCTGTTCCATTTTTGTTTGGGTCTGTTCTAGAGGTGAGTAAATCGCTCATAACTCGTGACTCGCTCACTAACAACTCGTTAATAACTCGCTCATTAACGACTCGCTCATTAACAACTCGCTAACTTAATGAGCGAGCATGAGCATACTCCAACTCGCTCATAACTCGCTCATTAAGAATTTGCCACATCTAATCCTACCACATTTAATCCCAATTTATTAAATTAAAATTAAATTGAATAAATAAAAAAAATCAACTAACGTTACTAACTCAAATTGACTAAAGTTGAAATTAAAATTGAAAAAAAATGAAGCTCCAAAGTTTAGTGATCCAGTCCACTACTATACTCCAGCCTTAAATAATTGACGCTAAAAAAGACTTGTTTAGTAATGTATAATTCTGTTGTTTAATACTTGTTTTTTTTATTATTAGTTTTGATTTTGTTAAATTTGCTTATGGACAATTTTTTTTTAAATTATATAATATTTAATTCGTGACTTGCTCAGTTACTCATAACTCGCTCATTAACAGCCGCTCATTAACAACTCGCTCATTAACGACTCACTAACTTAATGAGCGAGCATGAGCATACCCCAACTCGCTCATGCTCGCTCATTAATCAGCCCTAGTCTGTTCTTTTAGTTTAATAGATTTTAGAAGTCGCCGAATCCAACTGTACTGCATTCTACATATAACAATTAAAGTGGCCTTTTATATTTGGGCTTTGCATTTAAAATTCGAACTAGAAATTCGTAATGAACCTATTTTTATACCTAATATAATAGATTTTCCTACGGGCTTAATTTTTAAATCCACTGAACTAAAAGAATGGGACCAAACAAAAATGGAACGCCTAGAATAAATATTGACACAAATTATTATAATGATTAGGCCCAACACAAATAATTATATATTTCGTATGTTTCAACTTATCTTTTCTTTCTTATTAATTACGTATATGTTCTGATTTTTTAATGGCTGTGATTAAGAGATAGAATTTCAAATCAGAGAGTCAGATAATCTGTCTTTCTTTATTTTATGCATCTTTTTTATTTTTATTTTACGTGTAGAAGTTTAAATTTATTTAGACACATACTCGTCACACGTACCTACCGCACACTTATTTATTGTCAGATACTTGATTTTCATATTGGTCATGATTTATTTTTATTTTTTAAAGTAATTTAAGAAATTATTGGATTGATTGATAATTGATTGGCCATCTCTTCGTTTTTTTCATTTTATTTATATAATTTAAGAAATGTTATTTAGATGATCACATTTAAATAAATAAATAAATATAATTAATAAATATAAAATAAGAGATGTTTTTTTACGTGTAGACACTGGCTTGAGATCAAAAGTCTGTTAAGGATAATTACATGGCTACAATTAGTTTCTAATTTATTATTTTTTTCAGTGTTCTAAATAGCTATTGCTTTTTTGGACCATAAAAGCTAAGCTATGAGATAAAAGTGCACTATTTCAGCTACGACCGCTATTATCGCTACGTGCTATTGCTACCGCTATGCTACATGGACTTATGTACTTCTGTTCCTATTTCTGATGCTACATGATTTGCTATAATAACTATACTAAACTGAACTATGTGATTTTGTTCCTATTTGTGATTTAGTCTCTCATTTTATATTGTAAAATATTTAAATATTAATTCTTCTTTTTGTTTGCTCTTTGTATAGTATTCACTTGTAAAATTATCGTTGTTCGTTTCATTGAAAGGTAATTTTAATTATTATAATATATAAAATATTCAAATAGGTATACTAACTTCATTTCACTTGTAAAATTAATTATTATTCGTTTATTATAATCTGTAATACTATGAAGTATAAACTATTAGAAAATGCTACCTTGTAGATTTTTTTTTTTCATTTTCATTTGCATGATTGAAAAAAATATAGACTTAGATTAGTTGTCATTTAGTTGTTACTCCAATTTTCTAATATTAATCATGTTGATAATTAATAGAAATATAGAATGTAAATTTTGAAAAGAAAAAAATGTTATATATGATAGCTTCCGCTACAACTAAGTTCTTCTCAATAGCTTTTTTTTTTGTATCCCTACTATACTGCTATAATCGCTATTTAGAATCTTATTTTTTTAATAATATTTTCATGTTGTAACGCATGGTTAACACAATTAATTTTTTTTTGGTTTTCTTATAATATGTCTATATTGTAAGGCATGATTGACACGGTACAAATAGTCAGTAATAAATAGGTTATAATTATTTATTTTGTACGTATCAACTTGAAGAATGAATATATTGTCGTGTATTCCCGCGGCAGAGGAGGCCCAACGTCCCTAGTATAAGACCCAAACGGTATTTTTTTTGTTTTTATAACATTCTTCCAGACTCAAACATATATATATATATATAACAGGAAACTTCTAATCAAAATTTTAACAGAAATATTTTTTTGATGAGTAGATATCTTTATTTCTTGTGATATGTCGTGCGAAATGTTACTATGTTTGCTCAAACCCAGAAAATTCCGTTAGAGCAAGGAGAATTGCGAGTATAGTAAAATTATTTTATTGCTAGACCACATGTCAGATGAAACTGAGCTTCACGGAAGCATATATTAATTTATGACCCGGCAAAGCAAATCAGATTGAGGTTACGTTACTATTACTATATGTCATATGTGATATACACAACTAGGATATATAACATTCTATAATTCACATATAACTAGACACTGGCCACGTTTGGATGGCCGAGGTTAGCACTATTAGAATATTGGTCAGGATATTAATTATTCGTTTTTATTTCAACACCATATTATTGAAATATTTTAATATATAGACAATTTTACTCTTCATTAATCATTTTTCTTAAAACTACTTCTCTCACATATATTACATTGCTACTTCTATATCAAAGTCAATCCAAACAAACAATTACTGTCTGAACACCTCAAAAATATGGATCAATATCCTCTTAGGTACCGTAGAGGATGGGCCTCACTTTACGGTTTGAGATTAAATTTCAACTGGTTTGAGATTCGGGAGGAAATAGGGAGCAGTTTTATTGGGCTTTGAGATTTGTGCCAAGCTAAAAAGAATGGCCCGGATCCACTAATAGTAAAGGATTCTCTTTTCAGGTAATGCACAGGATGTGAATTCCAAAAACATCGCTGTTACGCCAAGCCTATCAATACTCAAATTTAAGAAAATTTGTTGGTATATATTTGGAATTGCGGTTTGCGGATGTGTAAGAATTTAGAATTTAGCACGTGAGTGCAGTGTGATGGTTCTTCACTACTGGTACCGGTCAGTACTAGCAACTTTTGTCGTCTAGTACGTACGTTGTACCAGTCAGTGCCAGTCCACACTGGTATCATTGTAAGTCATTTTCCAAGATGATATAAGCAACATTAACTTTCAGCTTAGTTGTAAGTCATTTCTTTCTCTTCAATTTAGTAAATTGGGTTGGAAGCAAGCGTACTGACTGACGTTGATTAATTAAATTAATGATCTTCAAAATTGGAAAAAAAAAATTAATAACTTTTTTGATCTATTTTGTTTGTTCATTTGTTATATCATGTCGCTGTGTTTGTCACTTACATGTAGTACATTTTCTTTCGTGGCAGACTAGAAAATCCTGATTGTCTTTCATTGCAAGAGGGGAAGTGTATTTCTTTTAATAATTATTGTCAATTTTTGGTATTAATTTAGTTATCTGGTCTTAAATTTGTTTGTTAAAAATTCAATTTAGGTGTCTAGTAGCAGGGGTACCAGTAGTTAGGATAAAATTTTCTGACTTTATTTTGCTGATCTGAATTGTAATTACTGCTTACTGACGATGTGCCAGTGGTGCATTGTTTAACTTTCCAGCATTTATAATTTTTCAGCATTATTTTTGGAAGAGATTATTGGTGGATGTTGATCGTTTTCGTTTTGGAGAAGAGATTATTTTTTTCAGCATTATTTTTGGAGAAGAGATTATTTTTTTTCAGCATTATTTTTGGAGAAGAGATTATTTGTGCGAAAAGGGATGTCTATTTTTTGTGAAATTATCAGCTCAATGTTGGTCCAATCATTGTTGATCATTTTCCTGCATTTATCATACTAAGGTATTAAATTTTCACTATTCCCGCAAGTGTGCCCAAACAATTGAAAACATTAGCACTTTTCAACAGGAAAACAATTGAAAAAACAACAAACACAGTAACATACACTGACAATTGTCAATTGGTCATAATGCCTCAAGTTATTGAATAAAATATATTGAATACTTATAACTCATTAATTATCGTATGCATTTTCTTTTACATTGATAAGACGACAAGCGTAAATCTAAATAGTACAAGATTACAAATGCATTGCATTCACTGACTTATGCTCCTCATTTATCTTAATTAAGGAAGAGTTCAAGAAATTATTTACCGCCGCCACCTCCAAGTCCATCGCCGCCTCCAAAACCTCCTCCAGTACCGCCACCTGCTCCAAATCCGCCTCCAGCACCGCCACCTGCACCACCTCCAAATCCACCACCTCCGCCAGCACCACCACCACCACCAAATCCACCTCCTCCACCGGCTCCACCACCTACACCACCACCAAATCCACCGCCTTTACCTCCTCCAAAGCCCCCACCAAGACCGCCACCTTTACCACCACCAAAGCCACCACCTGCTCCTCCACCAGCACCGCCACCTAAACCACCTCCACCGCCAGCTCCTCCACCAAAACCACCACCGGCACCACTGCCTCCTCCAAGACCACCACCTAAACCGCCACCTTTCCCGCCCCCGAATCCTCCACCGGCACCTCCCCCAAGACCACCACCGGCACCTCCTCCAAGACCACCTCCAGCACCGCCACCACCCCCAAGACCACCTCCAGCACCGCCACCACCTCCAAGACCACCGCCAGTACCGCCGCCCAAACCACCGCCACCGCCACCGCCAAGACCTCCACCAGCTCCACCACCTAGACCGCCACCATGACCAAGGCCTCCTCCACCACCTAGACCACCACCATGACCAAGGCCTCCTCCGAGCCCTCCACCGCCACCAGCTCCACCACCCAAGCCAATGCCATGACCAAGACCCCCTCCGAGGCCACCACCACCACCAGCCCCGCCACCAAATCCTCCTCCTAAACCTGCCCCGAGCCCACCACCACCACCAGCACCTCCTCCAAAACCACCACCGCCACCCAAGTTATTCTTCTCGAACAGTCTACCCTCAGCCAAACCTAGAACCATTACTACTGCCAATGCCATGATCCCGAAACCACAAAAGCTCTTTGCAACCTTCCCCATCTCTGCTAAGAAAAAGAAACAAGTGGTATTTGAATTGCATGTCCAAGCTGGAGTGGTAGCAGTGTATTTATAGAGTGACGATTAAATGCTGGTAGTTGGCTTCTTTCTTTCCACAGATCGGTTCGCTTTTATGAGGGCTGGGAACAAGGGTGGCACCGGAGACCCACTACTGACTTTTTTAAAGCCCAAATTTCTTTTTATCTAATTGACACACATTGATTTTTGAATGGCGGTTTAGTTTACCCTTGAAATTTTTTTTTTTTGCGTGCAATGTTTTTTTTTTTCACGTGTAGCACAGCTAAAAAGTCAGAGATATGGTCACACTTAAAAATGTCTTTCGTCTCTCTGTTTTTTTCCTTCAAAATGCTCATTCAAATTTCTTACAAATTTAGTTCTGAAGTTTAGAATTATTACTTTATGATATGTGAAGTTTAGAATTTTTAATTTAATAAAAACAGATTAGTGCATGAAAGTCTTGAAACAATTGATAGCTCAGTGGATGTATCCTCTCCAGTCTCACCAACACTTGCGTTAAAATTTCAGCAAAATTTCATAAAACACACACACACACACTGACACACATATATAGTTAATACTAAAATTTCAGTATTTAACGTCACATACTCACATGCTAAACAAAAAGACCCTAACATTCACTGCATGCTTCATAAAATCTTAATTTTGTTATGCTGTGTCAATAAATCAATCACTAAAACACACACACACACACATATTGTTAATACTAAAAGACTGAAACTCCCGAGTCAATATACATATCTACAAAACTCCCGTGTCGGTATATATATATACTGCATGCATGCATTGAATTATAATAAAATTTCTTTATAAATGCAGAAATATAATGACATTCAGTTTTGTAATTTCCAAAGAAATCCGTAGTACAAGGATGGCTAGCTCCAGTTTCAGCAGTAATGGAGAAAATGCAAGAGACGGTGCAAAGAGCGATGCCAGTGTCAAACCCAAGAGTTAATGCACACGTAAACTCTCAACCAATCTGTAAACTGTGTACCTCTATAATCAATTCCGACACCCACTGAATTCTCCCTCCTACTCCCTAGCGTCGTTTCACTTTTTCAACGAGCGCAACTCGATCCTCTTAAACCGGGCCTACCGAGCCTTCATGCATGTTGAAAATGGCGCGAAATACACTGCCAGCTTAGAAAGAGCAAACTAATTACATGCTTTATTTGGACCTTCTCTAGGGTAGAGATTTTAACAAAGCAATTCTGACTTAACCCAGTGCAAAAATCATATGTAACGTTATTTTGATTCTATAGTCAGTGCCTTGCGTTATCCCAAAACTGATCTGTTAAAATCTTTACCCCTTCTCTATGCTTGGAGCAGTTAATCTAACGCGCCAATGAGATTTTTAAGTTAGAAATTCATCCAGCATTAACTTTAATATTTAATTAAAAGCATGCACATTGTCTTATTATTTTTCTGATAGTTTTTTTGGCATTATTATTTCCATTTCCAGTGAATTAGGATTTAGAAACTATAATATATATAGTGGAGATTGCTATTGCTCTTTTAAGCAACATGCATGTGAGATATTTGTAAATGATTCCGAAATAAGAAAGTTATCCCGGATTTCTCAGTTTATCCAGAAGGCCTAAAAATTGACCCATTGCAAATTCTCACAAACTATACGTACAAAGATTAGGAAGTTTCCTTCGTTATTCAAATTTAGCTAGTATATTTATTACCGCAACACCATGCTATAGCTAGCTAGTATCTTTATTCGATCGTAACTACAGAACATTTTGTATTTTCATAACGACAGGTACGTATGATGCATATATATATATATATATATATATAGAGTTGGGCTATTGTGCTTTACTTTGCAAAGCACAATAGCCCATCTCTCTCTATATATATGATAGCTATATATACATGATGCATATATAGAGAGAGAGAGGAGTAAAGATTTATACACACACGATAGCTAGTTGCAAATTTCAATTGTTCATCACTTCTATTTGTTGTTTTCAAAAGAGTACTGGACTACAGACTACTGGTTCCGTTGCTTTATTTCATCATTTTGTTATTTTTTTCTGTAGCTAAAAGTTTAAATACTATAGTTATTGCAAGACAGCTATATTAGTAAGAAATAAAAACAATCAGTCAATCAATACCAGCGAGGCAAAA
The DNA here is from genome assembly GCA_024447775.1 of Carex cristatella. Classification (NCBI taxonomy): domain Eukaryota; kingdom Viridiplantae; phylum Streptophyta; class Magnoliopsida; order Poales; family Cyperaceae; genus Carex; species Carex cristatella. The sequence goes on along the minus strand of JAJHPF010000024.1, from coordinate 1,980,048 downwards.
TCATGTGCAAGGAGAGAGCAATTAGGAGAAGGCATTTAATGTATCAGCTGGGTTGGTCCTCAATTATTTCCTTTTCGTTTGTCTGAACAATCCACAACCTCGTTCACATTTTTGTGCAATAAAGCAATGATACGATCTTGCTTCAGCTATCTCAATGGTACTTTTTAACTGTTTATCTTATTCGTATCTGATATGATGGATATGCATGATAGATATCTCAATGGTACTTTTTAACTGTTTATTTTATTCGTATCTGATGAGATGAATATGCATGATAGATATGAGTAAGTTTTTTTTTAACAACTTATTGAGTATGAGTAATAATTTTTTTTTGTTAACTAAATGATAAAGATACGTATAAAAGCTATTTCATATCTGTTTCTATAGGACAATTATAAAAAATAAAATGATATGATAATTTTTGAGCAACAATTATAATTAGTGATGTAAAATTTATTTGTGTGATATTTCATATTATAATATTATAGTTTGAGTAATAATTAGTGATGTATGTATTTTTATATGTTCTTTATGCTATAAAAAATATTAAACATATTACTTTTATTTGCAATTATTTGAAATAAAATGAACGTGCACAAAACAGTGATCTCATGCACTACAAGAATTTGGGTTATATAGGTGAGGCTAATATTTTGTAACATCCAGCTAACTTAATTAATATCGGGGAGGGATAAGTTAATTATTCACGGCAGAAAAAAAATTGGATCGGAAAAATGGTTCGATATGTTCGGCCATAGGTTGCATGAGCGATGTTAATAAATTAACCTCGTAAATTTTTTGGTTAAAAATTAACCTCGTAAATAAGTTATTCACGGTAGAAAAGATTAATAGGTCTGTAAAAAAACAGTAATCTGAATTATTACTTGACGATAAGTTACAGGCTAATAAAAATTTTGTAAAATGTTGAGATCTACACTGTTAAGCCATCTATCCTCGAGAATAAATTGAGCATCAAATTTATGAGAAGATACGAGCCTGCTATTAACCCAACACAAAAGCAACCTAACCAATTCATCTCGACTCTCCAGGTTCGATTGAGAATGTTGTGAATTAGTTCCATTTCAATTATAGTATCTACTATATCTACGTATAATAAAGTATGTTTATGGTTAATGATGATGATACGCGCTGACGTTGATCCCCTTCTTCCTCCTCCTCCTTCCTCTCTTCTTCTCCTTCCTCTTCTTCTGTATTTTCTTTTAAATAACTCAGGCACAAACCTCATCTGAGCACGAAGGCTCCTTTGGATACCCCTACCTTGCCTTGATTACAATAGCACTGTTTTGTGCTAACGACAAAAAATTATGCAGGCTCACAACCTACCAATCTGAGCATGAACACAGAAAATCCTATAGGCTCACTATTTATTAATCTGAGCCACTAACTTTTGGTTTTGCTATTTTCTGATTTTTCTTGTCTACTTTTGTTAAGGGGTTCAGTTATAATATTTTAAGTACTGGTACATATATGTATGTACTGGTACGAATTAATGTGTAACTGGTTTGTTCCTCATTAATGAAATATCGCCTATGGATTTTCAACCAAAAAAAAAAAAAAAGCGACCTAACCAATTGATTGTCAATCAAGGGCGGAGTCAAATTTTTCATTAGTGTGCAAGAAATTTATCTATATATTTTTTTAATATTAAGCTGGGTCAGTTGATCTCTCCGCCATACTTAATATCCCAATGTCCTGCACAAACCATCTTATTTTTCCGTCCCTTAATTTTTTTTTCATTTAATTTATTAGGTGAAAACTATTTGTTTAAAAGGCCTGTGGTGTTGTTTCCTTTGACATATTGTGCTAGTTAGCCCTAACTATTCTCAAAGCCCACAAATAACGACCCAAATCCCCAAAGCCCAGTGACCCGTAGGCTTTAGTTGCATCAATTGAGTTTTAGCATTAAAGTGCAGGGGGCACATTTAAAATTTAGCATTTCAATCTGATACAGCTACCATTAAACTGAACCAGTATTCTATGCGGAGTTTTTTACTTGCAGAGTTGTGCGGAGCTAATCGAACGGTTCAGATTTACTCTCAGCCGGTGAGTGCTCGGATGATGGAGGAGCAGTATTAATTTTGCTTTGAAATTCGTGCGAAAATCTTATTTGGTCCGTCCAATCAAAATGAACGGACCAGATTAAAAGAACCGCACCTGTGGAGCTCCGCAGGTGATGTGATTCCACATTAAACTATGACATCAATAAATTTCAGTGTTTTAAATAACGCACTATAGCATTTTTGGATCATAAACACTAAGCTATGGCATCAAAATGCGCTGAACTACAACAACTATAACGGTAATAGCAGTCCACTATAGCGCATAGCGTGTAGCGCAAATAGTGCGCGCTATGAAATATGGACTTTTTTGGGACATTTAACCGTGAATTTTTTAAGACAATTAACGTACTATGCTCATTAGTAAATTAAAAAAAATCAATAGTTTATGATATTACTATGGATATTTTGAACCGTAATTTAGATTTTGTACTGGTTCAATATGAATATTATAATTTTTTAATCAATTTAGTGTTAATTATTGTTATACGAGACTTTAGATAATGTTAATATTTAGTACAAATATATAATATAATTTTTGTAAAAGAAAAAAACGCTATGTGGCATAGCTTCCGCTATAGCTACGCTATTCGCTATAGTTTTTTTTTTTGTAGCCTTCTCGCGATGACGTGATAAACGCTATTTAGAATCTTGATAAATTTTATTCTATAAAATCCAGACTTTTAAATAGCTGGCTATAACTACGCAATAGCTGCGCTATAGCCAGCTTTCGGATCTCAAAAGCTATAACGTTATTTCTTTTTTAATGATTCTAAATAATTAGCTATGATTGCACTATATATTTTTCCGGATCTTGAAAATTATAGCGCTATAATTGTTCCAAAATTAATGGATTTATGCATAAAGTTGACTAAATTCAAGATTGTTCAAGAGAAATTCTTCATCAACATATAAATAAGTTATTTTATTCCTAAGTGGCAAAATTTAAGACTAAATGTTTGTTCGGCTACCCATGTTTTCGTGGGGTTTTTTTAGCAAAAAAACTAAATAGGTTACTTTGCCAATATAATATTGGGTGCAATAGTTAAATTATTCATTTTCATTTCCAACTCCTCTTATAATTTGTGACAAAAATAAAATTGACTTTGACTTAATTCTGTTTTTCCCAATCACAGGAGCTCCCAACTCCTCTAATCAAATTAATTTTGTTTAATATTTATTTTGGTTTAAACAACTTTGAACTTCCAATTATTTTTTGTTTAATATTTTTGTTCTTAACAAGAATGATTTGTTAATTTTTTTTTATTATTTCTTCTCCATCAGCAACATAAGCCTATAATTTTCTAAAGAATATTAAATTAGTTTATCAATTATAAGACCACAATATCGTGAAGTTTATTCATTTTAATATACTAACCATAATTTTCAAAATCAAATTTACTCTTGATGATTTGTTTTTTCATTAACAAAAACATAATTAAACAAACATAATTTAATAATAAATAAAACAAATACAATTTAATAATAAATAAAACAAATACAATTTAAACAAACACAGACAAATATTAATTAAACAAACACAACATAATAATACAAGAAATTAATTAAACAAGTATAATTAAGCTAGCAACACTCAACTTTAATAGATTAAGTTAATTTGATCACAATCAGTGATTAGTATCAATACACTTATTATAGTTTAATTTTAATATTACATCTTCTATAAAAAGAAAAAGAAAAAACAACATCCTTATAATTTTTTCATACATTTGCCGAACATCTATATTATAAAATTCTCTACTAGTTAAATAACTTTGATTTTGATAAATTAAAATTCTCATTCTCATTCCCATAAAACTTCCCTTTGCCAAACAACCCTTAAAAATCACATGGTTTCATTATATTAATATAAGTAAAGGAGAAAGCTCAATTACCTGGCAAAATATGCAATGCACTCACCTGAATTAATAAGTTCTAATGCACTGTTTATAAAACAACTATTTTATTCAAAATTCAAAATCCATTAGATAGTTATGGCGATAAAACATTTAGAAACTAAAATTTCCAATGCAATGACTATATTTTAATGCACTGGGTACGTGGGTTGCCGAGCGAGTTATACAGCATGATAAATGCCTCTTAACACACTGAAGAGTGGGTAACGGACTAGGTGCATTGGGTAACACACTGGTTATTTTTTATATATAGATTTTAATTCTCTTTTTCTCCCTAGATACCAACTATTTTCGAACCATTAATAAAGTTGTTAAAACTGATCAAAGTAAGTTCCTTTTCGGCGCCTCTCTCTTTGATAGGCTTTTGAATTTTTCCTTATAAAGTCATATGATTAGACTCAAATTTACCATAATTGCAAGTGAGAACATACTGTGAATGCGTGTAATTACATATTCAGTAATTTGTTTATGTATTAGAAGCCATGTATACGTTATGTAGTGATGTTTTCTTTCTCAAGATAGATTACAATTTATATATGTTATAAGGAACAATTGATTTAAGATTGAAAGACCCTTTTATTCTTGAAATAGTGAAATGATACATTATGAGGTGAGAAACTTGAGAGAAAAAAACATATAATTTACTCTTTATTATACGACCACCCAATTAAATTTAGCTAGACCGGTCATTCAAAATAATGTTTTCGAACTTCATTATTAAAGTTTGCATGGTCTTTCTCTTCATATTTCATTTTTCATTTATTGTGCAAATTTTGATATTGTTTGATCATGATTGTTGTTGAACTTATGTGTTGTTTAATTTGTGTGTGGGTTTAATTTGCTTATTGCTTTAATTTGTGAAGTGAATTTGATTAAACATAATGTTGATTTTTAGAGAAAAATAGAGAAGAAACAAAGAGAATGGTTTATGGTAAAAATGCATTTATGTATTGATGTTTATCTATTTGATACATCATTCTATGTTCTATCTATTTACTAGCCGTTTGTTACCACTGGTATATCTCCTGTATTTGGTACGCACAGGTAACCGAGTCACATGTTGCTTTTTTTTTTCCAATTTCTAAAGTTACACATAAATATTCCCTTTTTGCCCCTTGATTAAATCCTAGTCTTTGGATCTTTGATCAATGATGATATATGAATCTAAGATCTTGATCTTATTTCTCATCACATAAGAAAAGGGAAATTAGGGTCAAGGCGCCTGTGCCCCCATCCCTCCATATTAAGCAGCAATTTTACCAATATATTATTGTAATTTGAGAATTAGAAAGATTTGAGAGGCGATCAGACAGTGAAAATAAAGATAGAGGCAAGTGTAGTGAGGGTAAGATACGTCGGTGATCAGATGTGGTCAAGAGAGCAGGTAGGATGGTACTGACTACTGACTGAAATAGAAATTAAGTATTTCTCAGATTTGGCAATTATGCTATATTTTGTTATCGTTTTAGTTAAAAGATTCTCTAAATGGGATATAACTTTAAATTGCAGATAGATCGGCTCTCTTTTTTTGAAGCATTTAGTGTGAACGTGATATTATCGAGATGTTTCCATCCTATCCACTTGGAATATTCTATATACTATATATGACAATGGACTTACATAGGAGTACGGATTGTCAGAAGTAACTCAAAGTTTGAATTTAGATCCGTACCAAGATAAAATGCACTAATATTCGTGCCAAAATATATCTTACGGTTCGGATCTAAACTCAAAATTTGAGTTGCTTTAGGTGAAATGAATTCCTTACAATTACATCGAAGAGGCGCCTTAGCGTGGGGTGTGGGCCCATATTACATATAAGGCTATTGTACCCTTCGACAGCAGTCCGTTTCGGTGCTTTTTATACCTCGTGGGTTATAGTACCCTTTGATTTCGATTTATGAAGGAATCTCTCAATTTCTTGTGGTCCATGCGACTTTGCCATCACGCTTTATTTTTGTTTCAGCAAAGTTTTACTTTGCAACAAAAATAAATAAAAGTGAATTTTGAAGCGTTCAAGAATCAAGACCATTAGCCTAATTGAAAGATGCTTAATTTGCTTCTTGCCAAAATGCCTCTGTAACTGTTTCTTCATTTGCCATGGGAAGAAGTACCTCGTTTCACGTACATTTTGAAACAAGAAATCACAGTAGCATGTCCCAAGTATATGTCAGAAATCAATTGTTCAAAATTACTCATGGGTTTGAAACCGAATGGAGGAAAATTTTTGTTGTAATAACAAAAGTTTGAAAATAATGTTGGACAGCTTGACCCCAACCCTCCCATTAAAAAATTGTTCAGCAATACTAAGGCTCAAGACAACCTAACGAAAACAAAATTCAGATAAAAATGTCCTTAAAAAGGGACTGTCGCATTACTTGAAATCTTTAAGGAAACAACCAGAAATCCATGAAATATTTACACTGTAGAGGTTGCTTCGCAGTTGCGATCTAATATACAACAACAGAGAAACAGGTCAAAGTCCTCATTTCTCTTGCTACAATTTACAAACATTACACACAACAAAATGACTGCATCTCATACACTCGGATCCTCGGTCGTGCATACCACAAATATTATTTATTTTTCTTGTTAAACCCCACCCACCCACTCACCCCACAAACAATCCCCCCCCCTCATCGTCAATGTTATAACACACATGTTAATCACTCCAAAAGATTAGTATAATTTCAAAATTTGGTACATCAAAAATAAGTTGAGCAAATTAATCCTCCATGTTGCAGTCATCTTGGGAAGTCGGAAGCTCGATAGCAATCAGAAAGAAACATCTTTCAGATTCCCTTATGTATTGGACTTCACCTCCCAATAATTTTAGCAGCTTGCGGCCAATGCTGAGTGCAAGACCCTCTTGACTGCTCCAGCGACTGTTGTGAAACATATCTTGAACCATCTCAGCAGGAAGCCCCTCTCCCGGGCATGCAAATCTGGACAACAAAACAAATAAAAAAAAATTCAGCCTTATTTTCCAAATAATATTATTAGGATAATATAAAAGTTGACTAAAAATGGCAACAGAATGACAGACCTAAACAGAAAGTGAATGGTTTCGGTCCCATCAGCGCTCCTCTTAGGAGTTAATTTGACTTGGATCTCTACCCAGCCATTCTCTGACGGTGCACAGCGCACCATACTTATCAAGAAATCTGCTAGCACTTGCTGGATCCGGGACTGGTCCCCATATGCAGAGGTCACCTTTATTTCTTCAGGTATGTCACGGATTATTTGCAACCCCCTTTCTCTGAGCAAAATCATAACTTGGCTTAATACTGAATTTATTATGCTCTCTACTAGAAATTCACTCTTTTCAATCGTCAATGATCTGCATATGTTTAAATAAATAAAAACAAAAAACTTAATCAACACTGTATATTACTATATTTAAATAGGCATAAATATATTAACTAAACCAAATAAATAAATTAAGAGAACACTTAGCACTAACCCATCTTCTATATACTGTAAATTGGCATCTTTTATGATATTGTATATCTGACGTTCACATGAGACGCTCGTCTCTAGAAACTGCTTCTGATCCTCATTCATATCTGTCATCTCCAAAAGTGAGTTTGTAAACTGAATACCACTCAATGGGTTCTTTATCTCCTGACAAAGATAGGCCAATTCCTTCATCCTCAAATAGCATTTCTTCTCCTGCTGCCTCTGAATTTCTAGCGCTTGATGCAGCTCTGGACTTGCAATCTGCAAGAAACAAAATGCACCAGTAGGTTGTCCATCCATGTCTCTCCTCGTGTTTGCAGTCAACAATGCCTACAAAAGTAGCAGATGAACCAGTTAGGGGAGGGAAATTAATTGCTATAGATATACATGAAATGTAGCAACAATGATTAGCCAAAAGTCAATACTGACGCATGCATTGAAATGTCTTACTGATAAGTGCATCCCACGAGAATGCATCTCCACAAATCATTTGTACATGCGCGTATGTGCACATGCACAAACATGCAAGCTATACATGGGCAAAAGAAAGAACTGAATCTATCCTCCAAGATGAACTAATATGAGAAAAGTAAAAATGCAATTAACAAGCCAAAGAAAAAAGAGAGAGAAAAGAACCAAATCATTTGGAAATGGCAATTCATACCTGCACATACTTCTTATCTTTATCATAGAATGAAAATGGGAATTTATCGGTATCTTTCCCTCCAATCGCGTTATGGACCACGACCATGAATTTAGTCAGTGCATCAGGTCCCCTCAGCCGGCAAAAGCTGCCAAAAACCTCACCCACCAACATCTTCCCCATCATCTCCCCTCTGGACCACCCGGTCAGTTTCTCCATGGCCGTGTTCCACTCAGAACAACACGTATTTTCATCAGCTGCAAATATGGGAGGGATTAGAGCGTTTGGGCTGTGCACTATGGCCTTATAGTCTCCTTGTATGTTTATAAATTTGTCCATGACCACTTTCTGGCCTGTTACGTCCTGGGCCAGGAAGCACACGCCAACTATATTGCCTGTGTAGTCCCTGCTTGAGCAGGCATTGACTACTACGAAAATGGCATTCTTTTGTTCTTGTGAGTCAACAAATGTTTTCAGTTTTATCTCCACATTTCTATCTTCTTCTCCTGCAAGGAAAACGGATAATTTTTTTTTAAAATGGCAGACAAAAGTAAAGGAATTCCTAAGAGACCTAAATACAATTAATAGCTATATTAATATGTGAAATTTTAAGAATAGAAGCAAGAGCTCTTACATACCTCTCAGTGCCCGGTGCAGAAAATTATCTACAACCTCCTCGAACTCCTTAAACACCAAATCATGCACCAATGACTTCCCCATTGCATCCTCCCTTGAAAGACCCGTTAACTCAGCAACCTTGGCATTCCATCCATTAATCCTCCCATCGGAATCAACAGCAAAAATCGGCACAGTAGCTGTTTCAATCAACCTAACCATCTCTTTTGCGACTGAACTCAGCTCATCTATTCCTTGCAACTGCAAATCCCCTAGCTGACTGTTGATGATCGCCCTGGAGTTGTTCACTCCCTCACCCACATCCCTGAAAGAATCACGTAAAATGAGTTGCAGTGAGTGGATTGCATCCATCTCGGCACTTTCCCAAGGCAAGCTCCGGCTTTTGACCACCTCTAGAAAGGCTTTGAAAGATGAACGGGGGTGCATTCTCTGCCCATCGTCTTTATCCTCTGGGTGGTGCTTTGCTCCTCCCCATTTGATCTCTTTGGCTGTGTGGGACCTGAACCAAAAAAGGTAATCCTTTGTAGTGGTATAAGCAACAGCCATGCCACAGACTGCATCACCTAGAGCAGCTGCACCTGGGTATCCGGCATCTGCCAAGCTGTCCGTGCTTAGCCCAGTTGAGTCGCTGTGGCAAGATGAGAGCCATTCAATTATGTCCTTAATCTGAGTCTCAGTAGGTGTGACACCAATTGGGTAGTACCTAAAAGCACGAAGGAAAACTTAAAAAAAGAAGATAAAAAAAAGAGGTCACTAAGCTACATGCGGCATCATTTCGTCACCCAACTTCACTTCATCTTCCTGAAGTCAACAAACATTCATTTGTCCCTATTAAATGACTTCAGATCTCTATTGTCCAAGAAGCATAAAGGTTGAACCATTTCTAAATAGTCTTCTCCATACTTCTCCAACTCTCCCTTGGTCCTTCTTTTCTTGTAACTCTTTCAATTAGAAGTGTAGAAGTAAGAACGGCAAAGGTGAAGAGAAAATCTTGGATGTGGGTGGTGACAGAAGAAGGTAAGTAGAAAGAGGTAGCACATAACAGAGAGACTTGGAAGGAGAGAGGATGGAGAGAAGTGGAAACAAAACCTCATCCCGTTTGTTTTTTTGGAAAGGAGACAGATAAACATGATCTGGACCAAATAAAATGTTCAATGATTTGAGGTTGACAAACTAATCTTCTATAGCTGATTTTGAAAGTTGGTACTGTTTACTGTTTAGTGAACCTCATGTAAAATCTACCAAAATACATTGAAAGATATGAAACACCAGTTTCTTTTTTCTCCAGTAACATTGCTATCATAACTGATTTTTTTTTTTCACAAGCCAAAAAAAAAGATCCAAACTGTAAACAGTACCAGCTTGTAGAACTAACAATTAAAAAAAAAGAGCCAAAAAAAAAGATATTAAATGCCCAAGCCAAACTGTAACATTAAAGTAATCTTATAGAACTAACAATTAATCAGCAGGTGCATTAAATTTCCCACACATTCACACTATTGGAACATTACAAAAGAAGATCCATGAACCTGATAATTTTTTGGGCTATGGAAATGCTTAAGATGCTGTAAGGACAAAACTTTCTAATTCTCAGTTGTTATCCAACAAGATATGCCAAATAAGTAAAATAGCATATGATACCTGCCATGGTAGAACATAGCCGCACCATCACACTTCACCAAGTCCATGATACTTGGGCTCTGAGTAACTATACCTGTAGGTGATTCCCGCAAAAGCATATCACACAGTAAAGTCTGGGTCCTTAGAATATGTTTCTCAGACATCTGAAGCGCCAGCTGGAGCTCCATGTTTAATTGCAAGGCAAATGCCTGCATCATAAACTCGCATGCGTATCGAAGTGGAAATGGAATGCATCTTGGTGAAGTGTGGTGACAGACAACCAGGCCCCACAACTTCATCTGAGCAGTACCACGGGATGAAGAAGAAGGTGACCGCAAGGGCTCATCATCTGGTGAGTTGATTATCACGGCCATGGCAAGTGACGCAATAGAGCCCATGTTAGCCATGTATTGGGAATGGCAGCCATGTGGGGCCCGCAGGGTTGATCCAACAAGACAAAGTGGTTGGCGAAGTGACTTGTCTTGAATAATGCGGACAGGTGACGCATGACAATCAGCAATCATTCGGACCCGATTTTGCCTGAAGAGAAATCGTGATGCCTGGGGGATGTCAGTGGCAGGATAGTGTAACCCTAGGTAGGGTTCCAAATCGGGTCTGCGTGACTCTGCGACCACTTCACCGTGTTCATCTTCATGGAATCTGTAAACCATCACCCGATCGTACCCAGTGAGTTCACGCACAAGCTCTACAACTGTGTCACATAAGAGCTTAATGTCCCCACCAGGAAGAGCTTGGAGACGGGAAATGGCACGGACCGCAAGTTTTTGCGACTGTACAGCTCCAGCAATAGAGAGTGCAGGATCCTCTGACCGTGCAGGCTCGAGATCTATTACTAGGCCTACATCAATTCGGTGTATAATGGCATAGAAAGGTCGACCTGAGGCTCGAGAGTGGATCCATAATGGGTTTAATATGGATATTTCACGGGCTGAGGCAGCCTTCTCTAAAGGGCCAGATGAGGAAGGGGCAAAGAGAGAGCGCACATCTGTGCCTGTCAGATTTGGTAAAGTACAAATATTTTGATGAGATATATCTGAAAGAAAAGGTTTGCCTTATAGTGCTCAAGCTGAAGGTATTACAATTTATGCGGGACTTGCAAGCAACCAATCCCAAATTTTCAAAATTTATAATTTTGAGAATTTGTTGAACTTAATGATGATAATAGGTACCAATTATAATTGTGATGCGCTTTGGGTCCCAATTTAGTACTTTTCCTTAGGGGGAGGAGGAAATGCCACCAAACAGCCCCGTTTTAAAAACGAACAATACTTTTAATGACAAAGTGCACCTTTCAATGGTTTGTTTAGTTATTTTAATACATTCTAAAATGGGTAACTCACAGTGGTGTTACCTTTACGCTCTTCTTAAGATTACAATTTTGGTATGTTCAGCTCCCAACTTGGTTCTTTTTAATTAAGTCAAACGATTAAAATAATCTAATACATAATGCTGCAAGTACCAGTTCGATTAAAAAATCACCAACACCACAACTAGAAAGAAGAAGAAATAGAAATCTCACCAATGGTGAGGGGATCCAGCCGCCTATCAAGCGTCGGCACAGAGTGGTGCGGCGACAAATCGAGCAACTCTGATGCATTCTCACTATATGCAATTACTTTAAACGTGCTCTCATCAATAGCCAGTGTGCACCCAAATGGCTGTATGTGGCCCCCGCGCTGGATTTTCGATAAATAAGCTGTGATCTGCTGCTCAGGCGTGACCGACAGACCAGGAGGCGTTCTGATAGACTGGGAGTAGTTGAAAGACCGGCCCGACTCGCCGGATTGTTCGAAAACAGCGTGGAGACGAGCATCTATAGTGTATTGAGCTATGGCCTTGCTCACTGAGTCGGTTGCTGTGGCAGTGGCGGGACTGTTGGTGGGATTTGCTGTGGCGGTCGCGGTTGCGGTCGCAGTTGGGGTTGCAGTGGCGGTGGCTGTATTTGTGTCGGTCGGTGTCAAGCGGGGGTTGCTGCCTCCGGAGAAACGGGAGTGGGTTGTGCGTGACCCACGGCTGCCTGAGGCCATTTGACTTTGGTTTGTGGTTGAATTGTGAGGAGGAATAGGATGGGGTGGTTTGCGGTTTACCTCGTTTGAGCTGGTTTCGTTACTGTCAGCATAGCGGGAGAGGAAAAGAGAGGATTCTCGCAAAGAGAGAGAGAAGGGGAAGCGAGGGATTACAAGTGGAGATGAAGATAAAAGGTAGGAGAGTGATGGCTGCCTGGATAATTAATACTTGGTACTTTTGTGTAATTAAATTTTGGGTGCCCAGAAAATAAGCAAGTATTTCTCTTTCGCACTTTGACCGTTGCTTCCTCTCATCCTCTGTAATAATCCAAATCTGATGCCCGATATAAAAAATATAAGGACCAGTAGGCCACGTTTCAATTTTAAATTTATCTGCTCACTGTTAAAACTACAGGCCACGTTTCAATTTTTTTTATTTTATCTGCTCGATGCGAAAACTCGGGGTGGACAAAATAATACCGCAGAGCTGGTGGCCTGGTGCCGCTGCGGAACATGTGACTGATATGTGTTGTGATCACTCGTGTTTCGTGTTTATTTTTTTGAGAATTTGACACCGTACATTATATTGTGTGAAAAATCTGATCACAGCACGGTATATGTTCACGCAAGTCACATGTAATTAGAATCTGATATAATCATGTTATCAAGATTCTAAATTTAATTTTAAAATAATAAAAACTAGGACTGAAAATATGTGATTGTTCATTTAATTACCACATGATATGACACAGGACTAAAATTACAATGTATTAATTATATCACGACACAACATAGCAAATTTTTACCACACTACTCCGGCCACGTTTCAATTTTTCATTATGGTATTTAATTTCCTTGCTTGAATGCATAGTACTGTTGCAGGGAAATATAATGGGGAATTGAGACCGATTTTTTTTATTTGTAACTTTTTAAAAATATAAAAAAATAAACATGTATCGTCGTTTCTAAGAAATTTTGATTTATGTATCCGAAATAATTCTTGTAGTAAAGATTAGAGAGGAAGTTTAAGAATTTATTAATAAATCTTAGTCCGGTCAAGGGATTTTTTTTAGAACTCAAAGTCTATAGAATATTTTATATTAATTTAACTTCAAATTTATATTTATAGAATATAAAACGATTTTAAAATGGGTGGAGTCATTTTGTTACTCTTTTTCTTGTTTTCAAGGACCAATAAATACCCTTTCATTCTTATTCTCAGTTTGTGAGATACCATATCATAAACTTCTCTCCTTCCAAAATCTACGTATATAAAATTCGACTGCTAAATAATTCGGTTGTGATATAAATTAAAATTTGTCCGGATCGATAGAGTGGAAAAAATGGCGGAACGGTTACGGCACGGCACGCGTGACTGTTCGCACGCCATGACTTTCGCGCGCCGTGATTATCTTTTGAAAATTTGACATGGCACGACACGTCACGCGAAAGATCTGGTCACAGCACGGCACGACATGTAGTCATGTGAGTCACGTGTAATTAGGACCGTTAAGTCTTGATCAAATGATAAATGTTGAATAAACTAACATAAATTATGAAAAAATAGTTAAATGCGAGTTACGTTTAGACACGGCACGCGAATAATCATGGCACGGGAGTCACGGCGTAACTCGCATACGTGACCGTTCGCATGCCGTGACCACCCCTCCACATTTTAGTTACGGCCAAGACTAAAGTCACGGCGTGTTAATCACGGAACGGCACGGCACGTCACGTCCACTCTACATATCGATACTAGAGATCAATTTTTATACAAGTTATGAACAGAAAAAAGAAATCCAAAATTGGGATCCGGGTTGCCTTTGGACGGGACTCTGGGCTCCGTATGGTTTCTCGGGACCTGAGAGCTTGCGTCCGAATCGCACTACTATTCGATTTTGGTGCAAAACAGGTCAGCTTGTGTGCATAAATCCATAATATCCATTCAGCATTTTGTTTTCCGATTTTTTATTAATCGAAAATAAAATAAAAAAATATCGTAAATGGAGAACAGTTTGATAAAATTTCGATATATAGGTAGGACGGGACAATTTATTCCGTCTCTCTGGATTTTGCATTTTAGTGAAAATCGAGACGTTTCAATCGACTCTGCCCCTCTCTGGAATTTTTTTTGCCCCCCACTGGATGTTTGATTTGTAGTTCGGGTTTAAATTGAGAGTTAAAATTAAAGTAATTTTTTTCAATTATGATTAGTAATTAGAATTATAGATTGAAATATCAGAAATTACAAGTCAGAGCATTGAAAAGTATAAACTAAAGCATTATTTTTTATTAAATACTTAATTAGTTAATAGATTTGAACCCATTAGTTATTTAAATCCGATTCGATATTTTTTTTTTCTTCCACGAAAATTCTGAATCCGCCCCTGCCTGTCTCACAAATTCATATACTACAACACTAAACTAATAATCTAACTTCGAATACGCAAAAATCTAAAATCTTTTTTATTTGTGAAACGGAACAAATTAACCCATCCTACCTGTATATGAAAATTTTCACCGAATGTTCCCTATCTCCGATATTTTTTTTTCTTTTGTTTTCGATTAATAAAAAATTCGGTTTGTTTTGGCTCTTGCCGTCTTTGAGGAGGTAAAACGAATATTTTGATCGGACGGTCAGGATCGGTGTTGAGATGTAAGGTTGAGGTTAATTATAATCTAATCTATCTTCGTGCTTCGATCCGCACCTCCATTTTGGATGCAAGTAACAAGAATTCTGTAATGTTTGCAGTTGCGTGCATTGTCTATAAATCATATAACAATTGTAGGGTATGATAAATTACGAAAATCGTAGCCAGAACCAGTAGTCAGTAGACAAAATACAGCACTAATATTTAATGAGGAATTTTCATGTATATCCTCCAAAATAAAGTAATTTAGATGGTGGGAAGGGGTATGGTTGCTGTTAACAGGAAGTCACTTCTGTTGTAAGAATTTTTTTGGCTCAATGAGTGTGCTTGCGGGCTTAAAAGCAAAAAAAAAATTAAAAAAAAAATCAAGAACTCATAAATTTGCTTATTTTATTATTTTTTTTTTCTATGAAAGCTCATTTTATTTATAAAGTATCTATTTTATTCTTATTAAAAAAAAGTTACATAGCACGTTTTAGAAAAATGTCAGTCTTTTAGTTGGTCGGTTTTCGAAGACAAATGTATCATTTCTCTATGTCTAACGATACACCGTGACTAAAATATATACTTGTATAAGAATTAGAAGTAGAAAAGTGACACATTTGCCTTCGGAAACTGATCAACACACTACATGTATTTTTTATTTCTTAATAAAGATAGAATGGATACTTTATAATTATAAAATGAGTTTTAATATAAAAGCTTTTGAAATTTAGAAGGGTTACTATGATATTGTGAATTTAGAGGGGTTAATGCGTAATTTCAAAGTTTTCGGGGTGGTATACATGAAATTCTCTTTAAAAGACTTTTCGTAGAACTGAAACGGTGAAACCGCTGTGGACTGTGGTCCAATTAGAAAATAGAAAGGGAATTGCATTGCATAAGATTTACAGTTAAAGAACTCATTAGAAAAATTATTTCAATCTCATCTAATAAATTATTTATTTTAAAGAAAAGATAATTTCTCCCGTTTCAAAATCATTCATCACTGCTCCCGACCCATTCGTTTCCGTTTTTATTCAATTTTTGAAAAGATAAATTACTTTGTTTTGCGTCTCTTCTCATCAAGCTTTCCTAGCCAACTATAATTCCAATTATCATCACAACCTAAAGTCCAGAATCCTTATTCGATTCTTGAACCCTGACCCACAGCGTGTGCTCTTACAACTCTCTGTTTCACCTCCTTTCAGTTTCTAACAAAATAAATTAAGTCTCTCGATTTCTCATATCTATTGGTTGGATTTAACATGATTATTCTTCAGTTAATTACTTAATTCTACTACAAAGTTATTTTCTTTTTGTATTCCTTAATTTGGTTGGAAAACAGAGAGTTTCAATTGGCTTTGTCTAATTCCCTCCTTCACCCGCCTCCCGGAAAGAATCACGTAAGATGAGCTGCAGCTAGCAAGTGAATTGCATCCATCTCAGCACTTTTCCAAGGCAAGCTCCGGCTTTTGACCACCACTAGAAAGGCTTTGAAAAACGGACAGGGGTGCATTATATGCTGATCGTCTTTATCCTTGGAGTGTTGCTCTGCACCTCACCAATTGATCTCATAGGCTGTGCCTGTGTGGGACCTGAACCAGAAAAAAGGTAATCTTTTGTAGTGATACAAGCAGTAGTAGTAGCCATGCCACAAACTGCATCAGCTAGAGCAGCTGCACCTTGGTATCTGGCATTTGCCAAGTTGTCTTTGCTTAGCCCAGTTAAGTCGTTGTGGCAAGATGAGAGCCATTCAATTATCTCCTTATAAAAGAGAAAGTAAGAAAAGGTAACTAAACTAGATGCAGCATGATTCCGTTGCACAACTTCAATTCATCTTCTCAAGTCAACAAACATTCATTTTGTTCTTATTAAATCACTTCAGGTCTCGTCTCTTTTCGGAGAGACAGGTTTAATTCTTGAGAATCTGAGATGTACCAAGGCCCTTTAATTAAAAAAAAATTTCACTTCAATCTCTGTTGTCCAGCATACAAGCTAAATAATTTCTAATTAAATAGTTTTATCCATGTTTCTCCAGCTCTCACATGATCCAATTTTCTTGCAACTCCTTCAATTAAAAGTGAAGTAAGAACAGGGAACTGCGAAGGCGAAGAGAAAATTTAGGATGTGGGTGGTGAAGGAAGAAAGTAATAGAAAGTAGCACATCACGGGAGAGACTTGAAAGAAGAGGTGATGGAGAGAAGTGTAAGAAACAAACCTTCGTCCCATTTGATTTTTTGAAAGGAGACAGTAGAGAAGGAAATGCATGACATGCGTGACGTGACAAATACGTTGTGATTTAGTCACGTGACGTAATCAATTTTTTTTTTCACGTGACGTGACTAAAATGATGACAGATGAACTTGATCAGAGCCAAATAGAAATTCAATAACTGATTTAGAAATTCAATATTCTGATTTATAATTTCTGATATTTTAATATATAATTTTGAGTAAAACTAGAGTGCTCTTAAGTTCACCAAGTCTCTTTGTGAACTTAACTCTAAAATATATTAGATTAACTTCAAATGACAAATTCAAACCATTGAAACTCTTATACCTTACGAGTAATGTGTCTACATGCAAAAAAAAATTAGAATTTAGAATTAATTATGTAAGTGATAAAAAAATTATTCAAAAAAAGAATGCATTAAAATTAATATATAAATCTTCTACTTTTGACCATTTGATTTAATACTAAATTAATTCGAAAGTTTAAATTTTTTACATGTAGATGCATCACTCATAAGGTAGATGAGTTTTAATGGTTCAGATTCGTCATTTGATGTCAATTTGATAGGTTTTAGAATTGAGTTCACAAATAGGCTTGGTGAACTTAAGAGCACCCTAGTTCTACTCTATAATTCTAATTATTAATCACAATTGAAGAAACTTATTTTAATTTTAACTCTAAATTTAATCCGAACTACAAATTAAACGTCTAGCGGGGGCAAAACATTTTTTAGGGAGGGATAAAGTTGATCGAAACGTCCCAACTTCCACTAAAACGTAAAATTCGGGGGACATCTACGCCCCCCCCCCCTCCTCCCGGATGCACATGGGTGCGCCCCTGTGCGTAACTTGGATTTTGATAACCATAAAATCAGAAGTTGGTTGATTCTTTCCTATAACCTATCTAATTAGTTACAATAGTGATCTTGATATTGACAATCAGATCATCAGTGATAATTTTTGTGATAAAACAAAAATGATGAATTGGAAAAAGTGAAATTCTTATTTTCAATTCTGATCTTTGTACAGAGATATTACATGGCTCTTTATAGCCTCATTCTCTTGTAGCCGTTGATGGGTTGCCTAAAATACTTGATTCAGTATATTGCCTAATTGAGGGACTAAAGCTAGGTACTAAATTTAGCCTAACAGCTATATTTTTATGCTAGCTGGATTTCCTATCTAAAATTGCCAATGAGGATCCTCTGAGACAATTTTCTTTTTTCTCAACACTCCCCCTCAAGTTGGGTTCGAATAAATTTATTGATCCCAACTTGCCCAATATGTTTTGATGACTAGGTTTGTCAAGCGCTTTTGTGAAAATATCGGCTAACTGCTCTTGACTTCTGACAAATGGTGTTTCTATTTCTCCTGACTGTACTTTTTCTCTGATAAAGTGACAGTCAACTTCAATGTGCTTTGTCCTCTCGTGAAATACAGGATTAGATGCAATGTGTCGTGCAGCCTGATTGTCACAATACATCTTTATAGTTCCTCTATGATCTATCTTCATGTCGCAAAGTAGGTGCTTGATCCAAGTGAACTCACATGTTGTGGATGCCATGGTCCGATACTCTGCTTCTACACTTGATCTTGCCACGACACTCTGCTTCTTGCTTTTCCATGTAACCAAATTGCCACCTACAAAAGTGCAAAAACCTGTGGTTGATTTTCTATCGCAGCTCCCGGCCCAATATGCATCCGAAAAACCAACCACATCATTAGAATTTTTTTTTCTCATCCATATTCCTTGACCTGGAGTGCTTTTAAGATATCTCAGTATCCTATCAATTGCACTCAAGTGACTGGTACGTGGGAGCATGCATAAATTGGCTAACTACACTAACTGCATATGCGATATCAGGTCTGGTGACGGTAAGATGAATTAATTTGCCAACCAACCTTTGATATTGTCCTATGTCAGTTGGTGGTTCACCATTTTCTAATCCAAGTTTAATATTGGTTTCCATCAGGGTGCCGTCTGGTTTAGCTCCTAACTTACCAGTCTCTTTTAACAGGTCAAGGACATATTTTCTTTGAGATAGAAATAAGCCCTTGCTTGAGTGAGCTATTTCTATACCAAGAAAGTATAAAAGTTGTCCAAGATCTTTGATATCAAACTCCCTTTTTAAATATTCCTTAACCCTTTTTATTTCCTCATTATCATTTCCAGTGACAATAATGTCATCTACGTAAACAAGGATAATAGTAGTAGAATTTTGTGAATGTTTGACAAACATAGTAGAGTCTGTTTTGCTTTTGATAAAATTAATTTTTAAAAGAAAGAAACTTAGCCTAGCATACCATGCTCTTGGTGACTGTTTTAGACCGTAAATTGCTTTCTTTAACTTACATACCAATGAAGGGTCTGATGTACTTTTGTAACCTGGAGGAAGAGTCATGTAGACTTCTTCTTTCAGAGTTCCTTGAAGAAATGCGTTATTTACATCCATTTGGAACATGCTCCACCCCAAATTGGTAGCTACTGATAACAAAATTCTAACTGTGTTCATTTTGGCCACTAGTGCAAAGGTTTCTTGGTAGTCAATACCATAGGTTTGTGCAAAGCCTTTGGCCACTAACCTTGTTTTGTATCTTTCAACTGTGCCATCACTATTGTACTTTATCTTATATACCCATTTGCAACCTACTAGTTTTTTATTTTTTTGGTAAACTAACAATGTCTCATGTGTCATTTTTTTCTAAGGCCTGTAGTTCCTCTTTCATAGCCTTACACCAAATCGGGTCCTTATTGGCTTCATCAAACTTGATTGGTTCAGTTTGTTTAGTTATTTGACTTAAATAAGCTTGGTATTCCGTGGATATATTGTTGTAAGAAAGAAAATCTTGAATTGGATACATGACCTGATGGGATACATAATCCCTTAACCTGATAGGAGGCTGAGTTTCTCGTATTGATCTCCGCAAGGCAATTGCTTCTTGAGCAGGTTCAACATTTGACTCATTTTCTCCCCCTGAAGAACTTACTCCTGACTCATTTAAGGGTTCTGCTTCTTAATATGCAACCTGTTCTTGATATGTTTCTTCAGGAAAAATAAAGCTATTTGGAAATAATATGATTGGTTGACCCTGTGTATCGAGATGGTTTTCTTCTTTTTGAAAATATGGTTCATTCTCAACAAACGACACATTTCTTGAGATATAAAGTTTATGATTTTTGGGATCATAGCATTTGTATCCCTTTTTTTCCAGAAGAATACCCTAAAAATATGGTTTTAACATAGTTCATATCTAATTTGTCATGCCTCTTTATATGTACAAAGCATGTACACCCAAACACTTGGATATGATCAAGGTATATTTTTCTACCTTTTAAAATCTCTAAAGGACTCATATTTTCCAACCTTGGACTTGGCAATCTATTTATAAGATATGTTGCTGTTAGCACCGCATCTGACCAATAGATTTTGGGAATATTATTTTGAAAAAGAAGTGATCTAGTGATTTCAAGAAGATGTCGATTTTTTCTTTCTGAAATTCCGTTTTGTTCAGGTGTGTTAATACATGTGGTTTGGTGTAAAATTCCTTTTTGTTTGAAAAATTCAGCAAATTTTTTGTTTACATATTCTGTCCCATTATCTGATCGAAAAATCTTGATTTTGGCACTATATTGATTTTCAATAAAATTAAAAAGTTCTTGAAAATGAGAAAATACTTCATTTTTTGTTTTCAAAAGATAAATCCATGTAGTACAAGAATAGTCATCAATAAATGTAACGAAATACTTAAAATTATTATAAGAGTCAACTGGGGCTGGCCCCCAAACATCTGAGTGGATTAAATCAAAACATTTATCTGATACACTAGTAGATAAAGAAAAAGGTAGCCTAGTCTGTTTTGAAAACTTACAAACATCACAATTACTTGAATCTAAATTATAACAAAAAAGTTTATTTAAAACTTGATCAGACGGATGATCAAATCTCCAATGCAGCAACTTGTCACGGTTTATTTGACTTAATGATACAAAACACTTATTCATATTATCTTCAAGATAATATAGGCCATTTTTAAAATTTCCCTCACCAATCGTCTTCCTTGATACTCGGTCCTGAAATATCACTTTATTTGGTGAAAATATTACATTGCAGTTTAAATCTTGAGTTATTTTACCAACATATAATAGATTTGAATTAAAGTCAGGTAGGCACAAAATATTTTTACATCTTTTGTAAAAATATTTGTAGTACCAACACCGCAAATTTGGGCTTTATTTCCATTGGCAACAATTACATGTTGAGGGTCTTTAATTTTTTCAAAATTTTGTAATTTGGTTTGATCACATGTCATGTGATCGGTAGCACCCGAATCAATAATCCAATTGTTCGTATTTTGGCACAAATTTGCAGATTTTGGATTATAAAAAGAATGACATAAAAAATTAGATTTATATAATACAGAACCTGGAGTCTGTTGTTGCAACAGATTATTAAGTTGAGTCAGCAACTGTGCTAGTTGTGCTGTAACCGCCACAGAAGATCCTGCTGGATCGGTTTTGTTAACTGGGTCGGATCCAGTACTCGCCGCCCCCTCATTTATCCCCAAATCCGCGCCTGGCTCAATCCTCCGAACTTCTTCTCTTTCTCCCATTTTCGCCCGCCGCCACTATTGTTCCTTCTGTCTCGGTTGGGTCTCAGGTGGGGATAGAGGTGCCAGCAGGCGTCGCGAGTGTGGCCCTGTTTCTTGCAGTGGTCGCACTTGTCGTTGCTGTTGGGTGCTCCCCTTGCTTTCGCCCCTTCTCGGACATTAGGGTTCAGGTTGCGAGCGGCATAGGCTTTGGTTTCAACAGTGTCAGACTCAGTCTGGGTGTTCATGTTGGCACGCCGTGTCTCTTCTCTTTGTATGGTTGCCATTACTGAGTCGATTGATGGTAGTTCGGTTGAGCACAGAATTTGGGATTTAATGGCTTCATAGCTTGAGTCAAGACCTTCCAGGTACGTGTAAATCAGGTCTTGCTCCGCCCTTCTTTGAATTTCTTCTGGATCTGTTATAGGTGGGAGGTAAAGTTGGAGTTCCTCCCATCTTGTCAGAACTTCAGTTCCATACGGTGAACTGGTTTTGCTCCCTTGTTTGATTTGTGATAATTCCTATTTTAGATTAAAAATGTGAGCAAAATTTTGTTGTTGGCCGTATAGTTTTTTTACCTTGTCCCATACGGCTTTGGATGAGTTCAGAAGCATGCATAGGCGTGCGATTTGAGGCTCCATGGTGTTGATGAGCATTGACATCACCATGTGATCTGTTGTCTGCCATTCTGCAATTTTCTTTGTCTCTTCCTCATTTGGCTCTGCTGGTTTTGCTGGTTTTGGCTTTTTTAAGGTTCCATCAATAAACCCTAATTTGCCTCTGCCGCTGAGACCTATTTGGATGGATCTTGACCATGGAATGTAGTCTTTGTTGCCACTGAGAATTATAGTTGTGATTTTGGAGTTATCAGTTGGTAGGGACATGATTTCTGGTTGATTTGTTGATACTGGTATTGTGTACCAGTTTGGGTTTTTGGCTCTTTTTGGCTCTATACCCTCTTTCTATTGATGTAGATTCACAGGTCTGAATCTCGCTCTGATACCATGATAATTTTTGTGATAAGAGAAAAATGATGAATTGGAAAAAATGAAATTCTAATTTTCAATTCTGATCTTTGTACAGAGATATTACATGGCTCTTTATAGCCTCATTCTCTTGTAGTCGTTGATGGGTTGCCTAAAATACTTGATTCAGTATATTTGCCTAATTGAAGGAATTAAGCTAGGTACTAAATTTAGCCTAACAGCTATATTTTTATGCTAGCTGGATTTCCTATCTAAAATTGCCAATGAGGATCTTCTGAGGCAATTTTCTTATTTCTCAACAATCAATAACGATTCTGTTTTAAAAAATCGTCATAGATGATAAATTATCAGTGACTATTGCCTACATAGAACCATCTGATATTTAGCAATACTATCAATGATTTGAAGAAACAATTATTGATATGTCCACATTACTTATTTAGCAATACTATTTTGTCATTACTTATTAGGGAAAATTATTTTTATGGCACTCCAAAACATGAAAATTAGAAAATTGCCACCCCAAAACATTAAATTAGTTATTTGCCACTCTAAAATCATTAAATTTATGAAATTGCCACAATTATACATTTAATATACATATTTAATTAAAATTATTCCGAAAAGTATTGTATAAAAAACATATTTTGATTTTCCAAAATTACCTTTAGTTTGAGCTTCTCTCTCACCATGGTCATTTTTCATCTCTTACTCAGTTAGAAAAAGAAAAGAAAAAAGGAACTGAAGGAAGAAGAAAGAGAAAAAGAGGCGTGCAAAGTAGAACAACCTAGGGGGGGAGAGGTAACTAGTGTTTGAGAAATTTAGCACAGGCCAATAAAAGGACCTAGGTTTTGCTGGAGAGGAGAAGCACGAGAAAGGAAAGAGGAAAGGTCTCCAATGAGAATGAGATTGGGAAATAGGAAAGGACCGGCCTCTTGTTGATTTGCCTTGTTCTGGTACGATGGTTGTTAAGCCCCTTTCCTGTTTCGCTGTGATATGATGTGATCTTGTTGATTTCTTGCTTGTACCGGCTCATTTGGCTGAAAGATCAATGAGCTTGTACCGGCTCATTTGGCTGAAAGATCAATGAGCTTGTACCGGCTTGTTCTGGTACGATGCTTGTTGGAAAGATCAATGAGCTGTACTGGCTCATTTTCCTTAGAAATTAATATATTATGGATTGATGGTGTTATCCATTGAACAATGACCACATTTTTTTGGTTTGTTTAAAAATCAGAAGCACACGAACACAGCTAGTAATCTAGCTCATGGCAATTTCTCCTTTCTTCTATTCTCTTCATTGAGGCTAGCTGTGTGTTTCGCACATAATAGAGCTAGAAGAGTATGGAGCATCCATCAGGAGAAAGATCAATGAGCTGATGATGTACAAAGGAAGAAGAAAGACTTGTCCATTTAAAAGATCAATGTACCAGCTCATTTTGGAAACAGATGAAAGATCAATGAGCTGTACCAAAATTCAATTAAAGGGTAATTTTGGAAATATCAAAATACGTATTTTATATAATATTTTTCAGAATAATTTTAATTAAATATGTATATTATGTGTATAATTGTAGCAATTTTATAAATTTAATGATTTTAGAGTGGCAAATAACTAATTTTATGTTTTGGAGTGGCAATTTTTTAATTTTCATGTTTTGAAGTGACATAAAAATAATTTTTCCTACTGCAATTCTTTACACTAATTGTCGCGCGCTGATGATGTCTTCTCTACTGGTGTACGTGGCACAATCACAATTAGTGCCACAACTTTTCACAAAATCATGAAATTGAAGCTTTTTAAAAATATGATGCGAGTCTCGACATGATAGAAGTTATTCCAAACATGAGGTCAATTGATCTCTAAGTCGAACATAACAAAGCGTACGTGCATTCTCTCTTAGATCTTGTGAGCAAGAATCTTAAAAGGAAAATCTTATGTCATGACTCGCATTGCAGGTTCTTGTCAAGCTAAACAGTGAATATCTATATTATTATTTTATTCTATAAAAATTGCTTTAGTGCCCAAGCAAATTTTTAAGGAAGCAATCTATATATGTTTGTCAAATTCATCATTTAGAAAACCTTTTTAATCGTATTTTTTTTTTCTTTTCGTTGTTGTTTTATTCAAGCAAGCAAATTGTGTTGATACTTTACAAACAAAAAAATAATATAAAAATGTCTAATTTCTTCTATATTGTCATCTTTATTTTATTTTTATTATACAAAAAAATATCAAAAGCAACACCACCAACAGTCTAGTACCTTCGGTTTTGTACCACCACCTTTTGTCCTATTTCCCCTACCTGCCTACCACCACTTTTGCCTACCAAAAGAAAAGATGCAAATTTTGGATAAAAATACGAGATATGAATTGATTAAAGATGAAATGTCTAAGGGCATGTTCGGCTACAGTCCGGGAGTGGGAATGGGCACAGAAACGGGTGAATAGTAAACAACGGGTTACTGTTCATGTGAGAAAAAAAAAATTGAGTTGAACTGAATTTTTTTTTTTCCCGCGTGAACAGTAACACGCAGGATTGCAGCCAAACAGGCCCTAAAGTTGAATATCTACAGATGAAGTCAAACGGAAAATTGGGTGGATATCGTTGAAGGTGCCTCAAATCAGTTACATTCTTTTTCATGATCCAAAGTTGCTTGCTTTTTTAGGGATGATCAAATATATATTCTCAGCCTATGCAATATATGTTTACTGTTTACATGCTATATTGTCAGCCTATTCAATATATGTTTACTGTTTACGTGCATCCAATTTTTATAATCAACCATGCATCATGTAAGTGGCCTCAGTTCATGTGATATGAAAGTGATGTGTTTTTTTATTCGATGTGTGTCCCGACAGGATAGAAGAAGGCGTTCCGAATTTCCGGTCGACGAAGAAAACCACACTGAGCAGAACATAATCAAGGATCTAATTTAATTAGTATTAGATACTCAGAGGCTATGTGTGGATCAAGTTCGTACTGTGAATTTATATCTGTATTTTTAAAGTATAAATAATTGGTTTAAATTGTTTAACATGACAATCTTCATATAAAAGCATACTTAAAGATCAAATTTTAAATTTTAGAAACATTTTACTATTATTTTAGATAGATAGATAGATAGAAAAATCAATACTTTTTTATAGTTCAAAATTTTTGGATCAAGTGATTTTATACATATCTAAAAAATAGTAAAAAGTTATTAAAATATAAAATTTGGTCTTGAATTTTATTTTCATATGAAGATCATATTGAGCAATTTATATTGATTATTATAACTTTGAAGACAAAGAAATGAATCTATAGTACGACTTGATATGAGCATTGCAAAGTCCCATATCTGCGGTAGTAGTATCATTATTGTCATAGTCGTCGCCATCTCAGAGAATTAATTGTCTTAGTTTTGAAGATAATTATGTAGAAAATAATTTTCTTTCTCAGAATTAATTATTTTAAAAGTCCTTCTATTTAATATCATTTTCTCTCACTTTTATTGTCGTTACATTCAAACAAGGTTGTTGTACTCATTTCTTAACATGTAATTTTTCTCACTAGCATTGACACAAAAGTATTCAAGGCGATTGTTTCTTGGATTCAAGTTTTTAGTAGCTAGTGTTCGTCTTACATTGGCCGGAATTCAATTACCTTCAATAAATTATAAATGGTACTTGGATCTTGTCAAATCTGAAAGATAATCTATCAATCTGCTCATAAGAAAATTGTTTAGACTTCGATTCTTTTTCCCTTATCTGTTTGAATACTATTAAAATTGTCAAAACTTTTCATGATAAATGACCACCATAGTTTTAATGCTTAACAACGCCTTAATACTAACCCGGTCTGATTCTATAATTTAATACTAAGAGTTTCTAGTAAAATCCTCTTCTATGAAAAAACACATATACATGACAAAATATGTATTATCGGCAGGCAGGGCCACGTGACACTGATCATGACCCATATCAGTCCAAAAATCCGAAAAACAATAAAGACAAACACATTTGGGCCCATACTACATGCGAGGATAACGGAATAATATTTTTTTTCTGTGCCATCAAATTTCAACAAGAGAAGATACGAGGAAATTTCATGATAGCTAACCAACTGGATTGGCGACAAAAGGTAAAAATAATTTAAATGTCAATCAAATGACTATGTGACAGAGTCACAGAGTTGTTTTATATTCATCCGGCATTTTATATAGTATAAAAACATATCTATTTTTGCAAGAATAATAAAGCTATGCGTGTAAATCTGAAGCATGCAAATGCAATTGAAGGTAGGGCTGTTCATCGGTTCGGTTCGGTTAAAACCGAAATAAAATTGACAAATTAAAATTTTATTCAATTTTTAAAAGTAGAACCGAACTGACTGCATCAAACTCATCAACCAATTACAACTGAACCAAAGTAAATTTCAGTTTGTTCGGTTAAATCGAATAAACAAAAATTTATTAATTTACATCACAACCAATCATTATTTTAAAACAAAACATTTCCAAGTTGAGATATCATATGTTATTAAAACCGAATTCAATAGAAATAATTCACTGTAAAGAATAATAACAATCGTACCGTTGTACCAATGAACATTCCATTTTTGTATAGACTATAGACTATAAACCGTTGAAATTGAGAGATTATCTCATTCCAATAAATTCATTATAAAGAATTCAAGCAAGACATTGGTACAGACTATAGACTATAGACATTGGTATAGACTATAATAAGAGAATCAAGCTCTCTGACTTCTTTGTTCTCATGCTCATCCTCGTTCCCTTCCCCCTCATGCCCGCAATATTGTTTACACCTTCATCGCCCTCCTCCGGTCCTTTGGTGGGAGCAGAGTGCTATGCAGTGCATCAGACTGACAATATGGGAATAAGCAACGTCAATCAAGTTGTTTATGATCATATTATTAACCAACTGTTCAACTCATTCAAGTTTTTTAAAAGGGCATTCATTGATAACATATTCATAATTATTTGAATCCTAATTGGGACCTATGTTAATAGGCAAAGTTGAATCAAAACCCAATCAAGCATATCTAATGCTCAATAGGTACTCACAAGTTTCAGTAAACTCAAATTAAAATCATTTAACACTACTCACGCGTGAGATGCAACGAGCCAAGTGAGACAGTGAGATGCAAGCCAGAGTCCAGAGATGCAACAAGCCAAGTGAGACTGTGAGGGTTTGAAAATAAAAGTGAGAAAAGAGAGAGGAAATAGGGAAACCAAGAGTCGGCGCAAGAGAGAAAAAGGCAGGAAAAATGTAAAAGAAGATCAAAAGTAAAAAGGGGAAACAACAAATAGGGATGTACCTGCGCAACATCATCGTGCGAGACATCGAGAGGGCTGTTCGGCGATTTGACTGATGAACAGGGTGAAGCGACAGAAGGTGTGAGCTGGTTGGCCGATTTGACCCGGGTGAAGGGCTGGGGAAGTAGTAGGGAGTACTGAAGAGAGATTTCAAGAAGACGCCATTTGATATTCATCACGTGAAGAAGGGATTGGTCCGACGGGATTTGGTAGGGCCGTAGGGTCATGAGAAGATATCGGTCGGTTCGGTTATTTTGATTTTTAAGTATCGTAAACCGAACCAAAGTAAAAAAGCCGATTAATACCAAAAATCAAACCGAAAAACCGAACCATTTGACTAAAATTTTCCGGTTCGGTTAAAAACCAAATAAACCGGCACCAATGAACACCCCTAATTGAAGGTGTTGATACAATGCATAAATTTGAGTATAGGGTGCTCCAAAGTTCACCAACTTGACTCTAAAATATATCGAATCGATTTTAAACGATGAATCCAAATCGTTGAAACCTCTTCTACCTAATGAGTGATGCATCTACATATGAAAATTTTAAAGTTTCAAATTAATTTAATATAGAGTCAAGTGGTCAAAAGTTTAAGGTTTATAAATTAATTTTAATGCATTCATTTTTTGGACTCCTTTGACCACTTGACTCTATATTAAATTAATTCGAAACTTTAAAATTTTCACATGTAGACGAATCAATAATTAGATAGAAGAATTTCAACGTTTGAATTCATAGTTTAAAGTCGATTCGATATATTTTAGAGTCAAGTTCACAAGATGTTGGGTGAACTTAGAAGCACCCTAGTTCTACTCCATAAATTTAGATGATAAATTGTAATTAGAGAAAGAGAAAGTTTCTAGCATACCGAAACAAACTTTTAAAATAGCCAATTTTTCTATAAAAACTTTCTAATATCTAATATCTCCATAAACAACATTATTTATTCTATCTCCTTTTATTTACTTAATATTTTACTTAGTTATTTTAAAAAATAAATTAACAAAAATATCCTCATCTGTCCTTCTCCTTCTCTTTCTCCTCCTCCTCCTCCTTCACAAACCTCCAATAACTAAATAGGAATAGCTAAAACTCCATGGAGATAAAAATAAAATTCGATTGATGATCATTGGCTGCAGAGGAACTCTCTCTCCTTGACTCTTGATTTGTTTCTATTTATTAGGCGTTTGTTTCTTTTTTTGAAGGATGCTACAATTTGACTTTTCTTTTAATTATTTGGCTAATTCTAGGAGCCCTTGTATATGCTAGTTAATAGCACCTAATTAAGCACGAGAGAGATTGGGTCAAACAAACGGAACACAGAGAGGAAGCACACAAAAACACAATTCTCTATTTAGACTTTAACCAATATAAGACAACAAACTCATTATTTATGTCATAGATTTAGTTTAGACTTTGTGTGGCACTGTGGCCCTAATTCCTCGTCGGTATGCTATACCCATTCTCTTTTCTTAAATCAAATATACTTATTGCAAGAAAAAAAAAGTAGAAACGAAATATTAGGAACGAAACCAAATAGTTATCTATTTTCATACTGGGGAGCATTTTTTTTGTTTGAAGTACAGAAATTGATAACATTAAGAACTAAATAGGAATAGCTAAAATTTCTTTAAGGTAAAAACATATTTCGATTGAAGATTATTGGAGGTTTGTGAAGGAGGAGAAGAAGAAGAGAGGAAAGATGAGGGTATTTTTATCAATTTTATTTTTAAAATAACTAAATAAATGTTAAGTAAATAAAAGGAGATAAAAGAAATAATGTTAAGTTTTTATAGTATATTTTTGGAAAAATTAGCCATTTTGAAAGTTTACATAGATACACTGAAAATTTTCCCTTAGAGAAATATAGAGTCCAAACATCCACAATTTAAAATTCTGAACCCTAAGTCTAGACGATACTTCTAAAAGCTTCAATCTGGATTTCGACATGATTTTTCTATTTAAGAAGACTTTTATGAAAAGCAAAAATTGCCATGGCCCTTATATAATATAAACTCATAGTTTCTGAAAAGCCAAAATCTTCGCTTTTGTGTTTTGAAGACCATTCTTTTTCTAAAAGTTCTTCTAAAATACAGAAGCCCAAATCAACTAGAATCTGAAGCGACACAAAAGCAAATGTGTAGTTTATACTGAACAGGAGAAAACAAAGGCTCAATTTCTACAATGTCCAAATTGCAAAACTACCGAAAGCTATTTTTCAAATATTACAAGCTTCTTTAAACTTAAAATCAATACAAATTGATCCATGTACATGACAAATTAGACCTCCAAAACAGAAAGAAGCTTATTAAGCGAAAGAATCAAATGCTTACGTTCCAAAACAAATTATAAACAAACATCCTTAAGCTTAGTAAATCGGAGCAGCAGGGCAGGTCCTCTCACCTTCCTGCAGGATGAACAATTTGAGAGAAAACAGCAGTGGTGCTGACCTGAGCAGGGTCATGATCAATCCCTCGGCTATTTTGGCTTATGCTCGATTCGTCTGATGTTAGCGACATTGAATCACTAGAACTAGCAAACGATCCTGAAGTATCGCCACCATCAGCCCTAGGAGATCCACCATTTTCAAAAGTCTCTTGCAATTGTAGTGCGAATTCGAGGTTCCACAATACATCTCCCATGGATGGACGGTCGACGCCATGTTCAAGGAGGCACTTCTCAGCTGCATAAACAAATTTTTTCAAGCACTCAGGAGCAATTTGATCCTTCACAACGGGATCTATAATGTCGTTGAGCGCTCCCTTCCTCAGGCTATTCATGGCCCATTCACTAAGATTCATTTGGTCCCTTGGAAGACTCGGGTTCAGAGCAGGCCTTGCACAAAGGACCTCAAATAGTACAACCCCGAATGAGTACACGTCGGATTTCTCAGTTAGTTGTTGTCGCTTGAAGTACTCAGGATCTAGGTAGCCGAAACTGCCCTTGACCATGGTGCTCACATGCCCCTGGTTCATCGTGGGCCCAGTCTTGGAGAGCCCAAAGTCGGAGACCTTCGCGACCCATTTCTCGTCTAAGAGGATGTTGGTGGTCTTGACATCACGGTGGATAATGGTGTATTTAGCGCCAGTGTGTAGGTAATGCAGACCCCTTGCTGCACCTATGCAAATCTCGAGGCGTTGCTTCCAATTGATCGGTGGGTTGCTGCTCTTGTAGAGGTGTTCCCTCATCGTGCCATTTGACATGTAGTCATACACTAGACACATTTCTTCATCTTCTTCGCAGAAACCTATTAGGGACACAAGATGCTTGTGCCGGAGCTTTGAGAGCATCTCGATCTCAGTATTGAACTCATTCACACCTTGCTCTGATTGTGGGTTTGATCGTTTGATCGCAACCTTGACCCCATCAACGACACCCCTGTATCATGTAAATTGTTATTTTATTGGCATGTATAATTAATATAATTAAATATTTGAACATTTACCAGTAAAAAAAACAATTATACTGATTTTGTAGTTAAAATTGTATCAATTTATTTACGGCTTTAACTAAACTAATATAATGATCTAATTAAACGACATGAAAAAAAGATGTACTCTTTATTTTCATCAAACAAAAGAATGATCATCTTTTTTCCGTATAATTTCCATACAAGTATTCAGAATAAGTCTCTTTAAGATGTAAATTCAAATTGGAATGTCACTCTTACTTGTAAACTTTGCCAAAGCCACCAACACCAATCACAAGTGACTCATCAAAATTCTTTGTCGCATGCTTGATTTCTGAAAAAGAGAAATGACGGCAGATCGCCGACAAATTTGCGAAATTACTTCCTGCAGAGCTCTTGCCAGAGATTGAAGACTTGCTAGTCGATGAGGTATGAGAGTTTCCATAGAGAGGTAACCACATGCCATTCGACTCATTACCTGGCATTCTACTCTTCTTTTTGTATAACACTGCCACAACTGCAATAACTGCAGCAGCAGCTACAATACCACCAACTGGAGCAAGAATTATTACTGAATTATTGCTAGATTCAGACTTAAATGAACCTGAAGTCAAGTTTTCCTCAGCATTTAACAACATTTGGGACGGTTCAGGATTGGGTCCAGCTAGATTTCCAGTTTTGTCATTCATTTTAAAGATCTCCAACCCATTTAGGATCGAGTCATAATACTGAGGTTTAGCATCCACGGACGGGTGAAGTGCAACCCACAATTGGTCATCCCCAGGCCCATCAGTCACGGTAATAGCAAAATCCTTGTACACTGGCACAGCTTTTGAGGAGGCCCATCCGATAACATCAGCATCATCATATGCGGTCTTGTTGTTGACAAATATGTTGAATACCCGTTGGTTGACCTTTGTGTGAATTAGTTCACAGAAGTGGAAACGAACAACGTAAGTGTAGTTTCCGTCAACCGAAAACACCCAGGTGAGGTTGAAGTTGCGGTTGAGATTTGGATCAGGCCCCATAGATCTCATGGTATCGTATACACCTGTTGGTGCAATATACTCTGCTTCGTCATCTGGATAATCAACCTTAACTTTGTCAGTTGCTTCATAAGTGACCCCAAATGCAGCTCCATACAAATAAGCGGAGTCGTCATACCATGTTCGGCTCATGCCGCTGTCATTGCTAGGTGCAACATATTGGCCACCGACATTCAACCGGTACATAGTCTGCAAGCTGGCCCCACTGGCTTCCAAGGTTTGATCAGAAAACCCTACCAACGATGCCGGCTGGCTAAACAGATCCGGCATTGAGACAACCTCAATACCATTGATAAAGGCATATGAACTGTTGTACTTGTCTGAAGGGGTGAATGTCAGAGAAATCATTCCATTATCAGAGGCAGGTAACGAGAACTCCTTCACAACATACGCTAGGCTGAGTGCTTTTGCAGTCACATGTGCACTGAAATTACTGAGGAGGGTTAACCCGCCAGAAGCCAAAACTGAGAAATATGCGCTATCAGGAGAAAATCCAGTGTAGGTTGCCGGATAGAAATGGAGACGCACCCAATGTCGGTCCTTTTTATTTACTGAAATATTGTACGAGGCTGAGGCAGTAAAAATCCTAGCTGACATGTAAGGGATCGGTGAAGGGAGTGCTGGATCCTGATAATCAGCTGTCACGACAGTTGATTGCACCGAACTAGCGAGAAATTTCGAGTTTGTATCTGTCACCCATTTCCTATTATCTGCATCTGTACCACCTGAACTCCCTCCGCAATTTAACAGGATTGAATCAGACGGTTTGTATCCTCCCCCATTGGCATTGGTGATTGAAGATAGAACCAAGGAAAGAGAGATTATGATACTAACCAAACGAGCGGCAGAATTCATGGCCAAGGTGGATTTGGAGGAGGAAGAGCTGTCTCTATTTCCAATTATTTCTTTTTAATTTGTATTTTTGGATCTGTTAAGCTTCTCCCCCTCTCTCCTTGGAAATTGTCATGGAGGCAATAACTCTAGAAAACTGTTTGAAAGGAGAGGAGGGGAATAAAACTCCAAATTTAACAGGTGGTTACATTTATCTGGCCGAAAACAGTTCACATGCACTACCTATCTATAGCAAAAGCTATAAACAGTGGTTGTTTTCTTATTTATAGCATTTTTCTTTGATCAACTCTCAATGAGATCAAGAAAAAAAATATCTTACTTTTCCAACTCGTTTTTTCAGAGCAGGTATGCTCTAAAAAAAACAATTGAATGGGTTCTCAAAGGAAGCACATCACATCTCATAATTTTTTTCAATTTCGTACTGTAACATTTATTATCAAAAAGAGCAAGAAAAAAATTAACAATAGAATTTCGCCAACAAGTAATAATTGCCATCTCTTGCTTGGGTTGTGCAATACTAATTGCAAATTTGGCTGTTGTATTCTCAAACAAATCAACACTGCATTTGTCTCCTCTCTTTTTCCAACTATCTCTGGTAAATCATAAGTAGTAGAGATCGAAGCTAGATTTTTAGTAATTAAATAATCACTATTAACTCTCACGAATGCACAATTCAGATAATCATTGTTAGCATAGATTTTTAATCTATGTTTCTAAATGACTCTGAATCAAGGGTTAGAAATGATATATTTATTATATTAAGATATCTCAAACCTAAAATTTGATGATATAGAGACTGCCATGCTAATTGCACTTCTCAAAATAATTTAACGACGATAAAAAAAGGAAATTAAAGGAATGAAAATAGGACAAAGATGACCTGATCGGAGAAATTACATGCGTCAACGCAAGGCTTCCCATTACCTGTCACTCCGCTACGAAAAGAAAGAGAGAGAGGATTAGTTTTTCACCCAGTGAAATTGGGAAATTCTACGTACATAAAGATGAGGAAATTAATCCCTCCATTTTTTTTTCGCTCCACAGTGCCTCCACCTTTGTAATTTTATAATAACAAAAAATTTAAAATTTATATATCAAAATAAACTGTTAAATATGATTCATATATTTTCTCTGCATACATATTAAAAAATATTTTTTATTCAATTTAGTTTTATATGAATCAATAAGTTGAAAAATCATCACTTCGGTGTGTTTTTATTATCTCTTGATACTAATCAAAAGGGCATCGAAATGTAGTGATCTTTCACATATGTGTATATGAAGAAAATGATATAAATTATTATTTAACAGTTTTATTTGACATTTATATTTACAAAATGTCTTTTGAACTCTCTTCTCATAATATATAATCTTATGAATAATTCAATAATATGCTCTAATTTTATTTTTATTTTATTAAAATATAGATTGAAGATTATAACAATACATTTGATAAACTTGAAGATATTATGCATTTTTTTTAATTTAAAACTGAAGCTCTCTAAATAATTCTAGTTAGTTCTCGAATTTTGTAACTTTTTAAAATAAATATCTAACTATATTTTATATTATTTATGTATTATGCAGTAGTCAACTACATGGTACAATGTTAATTATATGTAACCAACTTAATTAGCAACTGTGTTGTGTGTTATATGTCCAATCTTACTCGAATACAGTGCTAATTTTTAAAAGTGTTGGTCCAATTTAATTTAACAACCGTGTTGACAATAAAATAACTTAATAATTTTAATAAATACTAAATAATATTAATGTGAAAATTCACCATTTTAAATATGATCTACTTTGTACTTATATCATGCACATAAAAAATGATAAATTTAGATCCAAATTAGCGTTTATCGTTTAATATTAAAATTTATTTTGGCCTGATATTTATTCTAATTTAATCTAAGTTCGATGATTTTAAATAATATCAGATGACACTAATTAAGGTCCACAAAATATGTTTTGTTCGGTTTTACATTTTCTTACATAATAAAATAATAACTCGCTTCATCAAAGAGTAGAAAAATATTCTCGGATTTAACTAATTTGTTCTTCTTTGAGTAGAAAGAACCAAGTTCCAATCAGCAAAACCTCTGAGTGCGTCGCCGATTCGCGCACCTGGATGTGCCTGGCCTGCCCAATATAGGCACCAACCGGTGTGCCAATTCACTATGCGTATTTGGAAAATTTGATGCACGAATTCAATCTGCGAGAGTGATATTTTTGGACAAATTAAGAGTGGTAACAAAAAAAAATCGGACTATTTAATGTATTAATCTAGAGACTTGCAAAACAAACAGAAGAAAATTTTAATAAACTTTGACGCATGCCTACATGGGATAACTCCGGATCAAAATCTGCTCCTTTTCTTGAGAAAAGGAACATCATTCTTTCCTTGAGAAAATGAACACCCTCTTTTTCTTCTATCCGGATCGTTCAAAGTCCATCATACGGCTTCAATTAAATCTGAATCATTTTAATAGATCAAATTAATTTGAAAATATAAAGTAATTGAGACCATGTGATGAATTTTGAACAATCCGGATGAGAGAAGAGAAGGACCCTCCTTTTCTCAAGAAAAGTAGCTGAGTCTGTTCCGGATAACCCCCACTATTTGTTATTGATTACATGGTGCAAACAGTTCTCTGGGTAAGATTTATTCAGATTCATCTATCGAGTGTGTCATATTGCATTTTCGTCAATAAATATAATTAATTATAAATCTATTTTTAATTATGTCCTTGCACACTAATGATATGTCTTGTCAGGTTCTCATTCCTTTAGAGGAAGAGGTGGACATAGCAGAAGGGGATCCGGTCGAGACTGTACCATCAATTTAGGATTCAGGAGATTCAATCTCTATGTTTGAATAGAATACCTACATAGTTTGTTGTGGGATTAGCTTTCTAATTTCTTGTGTGTTTTTTTATTTTGGCTAGTGCTATTGGTTGCTTTTGGAGTTGATGTAGCATATATGTTGGTTTGGCTTTTTGATTGTTTTGTTGATACTGGTATGTACTATGTTTTGTATATGTTTCTGTTCTAGCTTTTTGGAACGGGCAACAGTATGACCTTATGGTTTCCCACTTTCTAAAAAAAATGAAGTCATTAAAATATTCAAATACTTTCATTTTTGTGCATTTTATTATGTCTATATTTTAAAACTACTTAAAATTAAAATTAAAATGCCATGATAAAATAATTATCTTTATATTATTTTCTCGGTCACATGTAAAAAATTATGACATTTCAATATTATTTTAATTGTTATCAAGAGCTTGCAAAATACACTAATATGAATAATTTCTTAATGTTGTTTTTCAACTTATTGATTTATATAAAACAAATTAAAAAGTAATATTTTTTTATGTGGGTGTAGGGATAATATTTTATTTTAACATACAATTTTTAGAATTCTTATTATAAAAAAAAGTTAAAAAAAATATAGGCAAGATAGAAAAAAGAGGTATTTGAAATTCTTCTCAAATTAAATTAAATAAAAAACATATTTAATTTCGAGTTTGATAGAGTAATATATAGTTGTGATTTTGACGTTGACGAACTCGAGATGTGAATATATTAGACTGAAGAACTAGTATTTGTTATAGTGGCAAAGATAATGCTTTTTGTATGAAATGTCATGAATTCGAAGTCCAAAAAAAAAACAATTATTTGTAAATAAGATTTCGACGGTTCTTTTAAACCGGTGAGTGCTCACATCACCTGTGGATAGAGCTGATTAATGAGCGAGCATGAGCGAGTTGGGGTATGCTCATGGTCGGCTCATTTAGTTAATGAGCGAGTTGATAATTAGCGGGTTGTTAATGAGCGAGTTATGAGCAACCGAGCGAGTCACGAATTATTAGCAAGCTAAGAAATAAAAAACTAATTTTAATTTATAGAATTTAACAAATTACTATAATTCAATCTAATTAAACATTACATAATTTAACAAAAAATTGTCTATAAGCAAATTTAACAAAATCAAACAACAAATTTGATCTGGAACGTAAGTTTAAGTAAAAATATTTTTTATTTATTCAATTTTAATTTTAATTTAAGGAATTGGGATTAAATGTGGCATGATTAGATGTGGCAGTTTCTTAATGAGCGAGTTATGAGCGAGTTGGGATATGCTCATGCTCGGCTCATTAAGTTAATGAGCGATGATGAGCGAGTTATTAATGAGTTTTTAGTGAGCGAGTTATGAGCAATTTATTCACCCTACCTGTGAAGCTTTCAGGTGCGGTTCTTTTCCGTTCATTTTGATCGGATGGACCAAATAAGATTTCGGCACGAATCTCAAAGCAAAATTAATACTGCTTCCTCCATTATCTGAGCACTCATCAGTTGAGAGTAAATCTGGACCGTCCAATCAGCTCGGCATGTAATAACTCCGCAGAGTATACTGATCCGAGGCTGAGGGGATGTGAATTCGGGGTATGAATCCCTTCACGGCATGGAAACAAAAGTCACGGACTCACGGGTATCTTTACTGTGCAGAATGGGAACTACCGGACAGATGATGAGATGAATACAGGGAATCGCAAGGGGAAATAAAATAAAATAAAATAAAATAAAAATTCAGGTCTCGGGCAGCCTCTCGTTACGAAGACCCTTCCCATCTATGACTACGACCAATCGTCGTCCGGTCAACTTTGGAAATTGGCATCCAAGTGACATAATTGCCCGTCTCGTGTCACCTAATTACCAAACTTTTTCCTCACTAATTAGATAACTGGTCAACTAGAATTAGGGATAAAACCGTCCTTTAACATACCAAAATACAAGATTCAGCCTCCTCTGGAGCCAATTTTTCATGTCAGCTGCTGCGAGGCGGCCCTCTACCTTCCCTTCGCAATTTCTCCCTGATTTTTAAGTACATCTCTCCTGGATTTTCAACTATGAGACGACTAGTCGCGTCGTCTCTCGTCGCCATAGCTATTTCGTTCTCTACGATTTTGTGCGTACTGTCACACGAGCACCATGGCGATTCGAGCTGCGAAATGGACCCCAACGTGCGAGTACTCGCAGAGTATCGCCAGGGAATAGTGACCGTCGATGGACACTTGGACGATTGGGATGCGATTGATGGCTCGGAATTTGAGCTGCGTCCTGCGCTTGATCCAGATGAGGATAAGAAGTACCAAGGTGGCAAGATCACTGTGAAGGTTTGACCGAATAAATCTTTTATTTTTCTTCAAATTTTGCTTATCTCGTTAAGTCAGGGACTTGATGAACTTGTTAGTTGCTTAATCCTCAGTATTTTACTATTTTCAGTGGCGGGTCAAATTTGAAATTGTCTTGAGATTGCTTAATTGAAGTACTGATAAATCTGCTCTATCACTAAAGTCTATCTATCAGGTCAAGGATTAAGCTTGCAAAAAATTATACTCGATTTAACCATTGGTCACATAAACTACAAAATTCACCCAAATGATAGGTGCTTACTTTACCGATGTCTACTCATTTGCTATCTTCAGTGATAAATATAACTTTTCGTAGCACTATGCATTCAGATAAATCGCCACCAAATTATCTAATTTCTTAATATCACTATTGATAATCTCCTCTGCATTCTGATTGCTCAATGTTCACTATTGGTGAGTAATTACTTTTGCTTTATTGTATTTGTTAAATTTGGTGAAATCATTACCAGTAGCACATTTCTTGGTTGTTAGATATTAGGAATCAAGAGATCATGATTTTAGTCCTCCCATTGTCTTAATCATGGATCTATGAGTTTGCTTCGCTTCACGAGAAGACTTTCATGAACTTTTTTTTTTATATCATGGATTAAACTGTCCATCTTTTGTTTATATGGGATGCAATTTACTTTTTCGTATTGGACTGTAGGCAATTCATGATGGCAGCAACATTTACTTTGCACTTCAAGTTGATGGGGAGTATGCCTACACCAAAGGGTAATCTTGTCCTTTTACAATGCTATTGTATTTTGTCAAGTAGTTTTATCTTGGGAATATGTGGAATTATATTTGACCAGGCTTCAATTGTTTTGTACAGTTCAAATGAGCTGGTTTCAGCCTTTTGTTTTTTTTATTGGTTCCTTGTCCAAAATGTAAAGTTTAAGGCTTCATCCTCATTTTGTTACTAAGTTGATACAATTGCAGTGAAAGGAAAGAAACAGTTACAGAAAAATCTAAGATTTTGAGATTTAATCCTGATTATGTCAATTAGCTTTTTGATGGATATTTCACTCATTTTTGTAAATTCAGTGATAGCACACAATGCCCTTCGGTGGCTCTCATGTTTCAAGTTGGTGAAAATGCCACTTACGACAGTGTAAAGCTTTGCCTCATCTTATATTACAAGCTACATGAATAAAATTCTTTTTTTTTCACCAAGTCTGTTTTTCTTTTTTAAAATTTTAAAGTATCTAGAGTATATTTCCTTTTTAGATGGGCGGATGTGCAAATTTGCCTGGAAGCTGCACAAGCCAATCTTGTCAAGGTCATGAAGTTGATATAATGCATTTCTCTATTGGCACTGCTATACCAGGCCGCTTATATGGTGGAAACATATTTGACAACACAGCAGGAAATGGTGGTGACAGGTATAGATTCATTTCCTTCTCATAGGACAATTCTTATGCAAAAATGTTTAATTGATTGTTCTCATTTTTCCTTTTTATTCTTCTTATTTGTTTTATTTGAAGGTTCGGCCATCTTGTTGACGTATATGCATGGAATCCACATTGTCGGTACCTTGATGGAGTGGGCCCTGATGGTAAGCTCCTTTCTTTAAATCTACAAACTGATTTGATAATCAAACACCAACAACTGAATTTGGCTTTACTTTTTCTAATGTTATGCTGCTGCAGTGAATAACACAAATGCTTTGAATGATTGGCATGGAGCATGGTGGCACAATTCACTAATGCTGCATTCAGGTTTGTTAGATTTTCTTTAGTACTATGAAGGCATCAGCTCTAGCAGAAAACTTGATCAATGAATAATATTGAACTGTGAAAAATTAAATAATATTACACAATAGGATATGTTGAAGGGGATAGTCCATATGCAACACAAGGTCAGAAGGGAACATACTATTTTGAATTCTCAAGGCCGCTTAGGACAATGGACCGCTTCCAACAGGTACTAGTGCTTCTTCTCATCTTTGTCATATAAAAATGCCAAGCTTTTAAAAAACAATTAACGGCAAGGTGTCATTTAGTGGTTTAATCACTTTAACTGCAATATAAGCACCATTTAATGGTGTGAGTCTTTAGAAGATTTTAACGCTAGGGAGTCCATAAAACGGTCAACCTGTATAATGTTTAACAATCAGTTTAAATATGTTTTTTAGATGCTTGATAAATGTGTTAATAAACTGCTTTTGCAAATATGATCTATGTGCCTAGACTTGTCTCCATGAGCAACATGAAAGAACTAATTGTCGGAAAAGTGCATCCCACCTCTAGTTAACCTTGTATCTGTGCCTTCGCAATTATTTTGGGGCCACATGGAACCTTCTCCCCATCATTTGAGGTGTACATGATATGCATTGGTATATACTTAGGTTCTCAAGGGAAATTTTCGATATTGATCCCAAAACCAGCTGAAAAAAATATCAACCATTACTTGCAGCTACACACCAATTGCCTGCTGGTACCAATAATGTCTGAAATGGTGCTTTCCATCTAATAATTGCATCTCACTACAGGATGTACAATTCACCATCGGCCAGGTTAGCAAAATTGCGGTTGCTTTCTGGTACCCTACTGGAGGCAAGCCATGGAGCAAGTCGCAGCACTATTCCGGCAGTTGCAACTGGATACCACTTGATGTTGTATCAGCATCTCAGGCCTCTCTTTCACATTCCAATAACAGTTCTTGGGACGCCATGACAGCTTTCTCGCTGCTCCTCTCAGTAGTTGCCTTCTGCATTTCAATTTTTGTCGGGTATTGGGTATCAAAGAGAAAGAATGTGCCATTCATGCCGATTGAGATGGCTGCAATGAGGTGAAAGCAGGAACTTTTCATTTTCCGTTTTAGATTTTTTTTTCTGATGTATTTATTTTTGGTATAAGGGGCAGTGGGTGTAATATTTTGTATTAGATTTAAAGTTTAGAGTTCATTTTGCATAAGGTTTCACTTTCATAGTTTTGAGATTATTTTGTATAAGATTTTGCTTTCATGAACTTTAGAGACAACGAGATCATTGATTTATTTTTTATTTTTTATTCAGATTTGATTCATTTGAATAATGAAAATTAAACACTGACAGCAAAAGGAAGGGTTTCAAAGGTTTCTTCTAGCACGGGGACAGGCCATATTTGTCATTCACATAGCTACTTGTTTTAATTCAATAGCTATCCTGAGAATTAGTTTGTTATTTTTTGCACATTTTATGTGCTCTGATTATCGGAATAACAATAATATTTTTTCAACTAGCTCAATTTTTCAAATGGTTAATTGTAAAAATAATAGAACTATGTCTTGACACTTTTTTTGTATCTTGGTCCGTATTTTAGTTCGACGGGTAGATTAATTATAAAAATATCAATTTTTTATTTTATTTTTCCTGTAATTATGTGTCTTATTTGTACATAAAAAATGGGTCTGATTGCTAGCAGTAAGCCAGTAACTGCTGTCGGGGGATATTTCATCCGATCTTGTCATCTAGATTTTATATAAAATTAAATGTGAATATGTACTTATTATTTTGAAACTGAGAACTTTATAAAATTGAATTAATGTATGTATTTTCACTTTTTTTTTTTTACTCGTTGTTTGCCGATTTTTCTTAAGTTTTTATTCATGCCAAAAAGTGAAGTAACCCCATAACATCAATTTTGACAAAATTCAATAAATATCACTATTGCTGAATTATTCAACATTATGTATGTGACTTGATCCGCTGAATAATCTAGTATTTCATTTATGTGACTTGATCCGCTGAATTATTCAACGGATCAATTGCAATTTTGAGAGTTGAGAAAAAACATTCTTTCGAAATATTTATTTAATCATTTTACTGTTTTTTCTTTATCTATCATTTTCTGTTTATAAACCAGAATTTTAGGGTTTATAAACCAAAATAATTCTAACGAAATATTTTCAGGCCTAAACCCTAACGAAATAATTCTATTCAGGATAGGGGAAAAGGAGAAAAAAGATTTATCTAGGGTTTTTCAGGCCAGGCCTCGGAAGCCCCTGCCTCAGCTTTCTAGTTTTCTCAGCAATTATGAATGGATGAAGCTGATGACTTTGGCGATCTTTATGCTGACCTCGACGAACAGGTAAATGCTGGAATTACAACAGTTAATTCTAGCTCCGAGTCGACCGTAAAGGAATCGAAATACGATGCTGACACGGCGTTGGATTTGGGAGATGGAATTCAGAGCCATGATTACTCGAGTGAGAGCGAAGATGATCTTTGTATAGTGTTGAACGAAAATGAACGCTTTGATTCCACAAAACGGAAGATTGGAGGGAAGGAAGACGATTTTGGAATTGGTAGTGGCTTGGCAGATCATGAAAGGTGTGAACCTGTTGGTTTTAGGGGTAATGGGAGTATGCTTGGATATGGTCAAGGTTATTGGAATCATTTCTTCTTACCAAGAAACTGGTAAATTTCATTTAAAATATTTTGTTATAGAATCTAATTTGTAATTTTTAACCTGTTGTGCCACTAATTTTTGCATTGTACGAAAAACTTTTGTCACTCCAATGATAATAAAACAAGCACTTCTGCACATCAGGCCTCAATTTCATAGAAAATCTGTAATAGTAAAATAAAATAAAAAAATGATCGAGGTTACAACGAGTATCAGTTGTGGCAGTATCCAGTGTTAAATTGTTCTAGTTATATTATTTTGTTTGCTAAAATCTTGGCTTTAGATATGTGATATGATTGTTAATTACATTTTTCAGTACCATTTTTGATGTAAACATAGAAGAACTTGATTATAAGCCTTGGAGGAATGAAGGAGCGAATATAAGTGACTACTACAACTACGACCTCAATGAAGATAGCTGGAAAATCTACTGCCGAGACTTGGTACCTTCTATGTTGTGGTTGCATAAATTTTTTCTCAAACAGTGCAAAATTTGGCGACTAATATAACTTATTCTGTCAGCGTCTATTAAGGGACAAAGATACAATGTTGAATCAGGTGAGGCATGATAGACCAGCATTTGTAGACGAGGAAATTAGTAAGGAACCTGAGAAGGTAATTCTGCATCAGACATTGTTTCCCTTATTTTAGAAAATTGCAATTTAAGTGTGTCTCAAGTTTAATTATCAAGAGAAATTTAGATATATACCCATCATAACTTGTTCAATTAGATATTTTCCCATCCAAAATTGAAAATTAATT
The DNA here is from genome assembly GCA_024447775.1 of Carex cristatella. Classification (NCBI taxonomy): domain Eukaryota; kingdom Viridiplantae; phylum Streptophyta; class Magnoliopsida; order Poales; family Cyperaceae; genus Carex; species Carex cristatella. The sequence continues at coordinate 1,936,246 of JAJHPF010000024.1, read as the reverse complement.
GTTTTCCCATCTAAATCCACTTAATTTATTAATATCCCCATTGTTTAATTATATCAATTAAAAATACTGATTAATAGTAATAAAATATTAAAAGGACAATTCTATCCTTACCTTCAAAATACTGTGTGCGTCCCTCCTCTGCCTTTTGGTTCTTCCTCTACACCATGATTTGAAATAAGCAATATGTTTTATTATTGTTTCACACCATGATTTCAAACCAGGGTTAAGTAGCACCCCAAGTGAAGTAGCACCATGATTTCAAACCAGGGTGCCCAGTGCAGGGAAAGAGCTAAAAGAGTGACCCCAGTTCCATTGTAACCATTCTTTATCATTACATGATTTTTTATCTTTCTCGCACCTTCCGTTCAGGTTTACCCCCTCTCTTCAGATAATCTTCTTGATTTGAATCACTAGTCATTATTTTTAAAATGTAACCTAATTTTTATCATTGATTGTAGAAGTTCCTATTTCATCTCTAAAGTTTCGTATATACTCATTTCAATTTTTTTATCATTGATTTGTTAGCGGGTGCTAAATTGAGATAAATGAGAACTGCTAAACTACTATATATAGTCTAAAGAGATAAAATGAGAATAAATGTTTCCCACGACGCAACAAACAGAAAGAAAAAAAAACTGAAAGCCTGAGTATTGTACTAAATAATTATCAGAAAAAAAACGTCAGTCTATATGCTGATATTGTACCAATAAGGTACCTAATAGAATTATAAAGGCATCAACATAAAGAATAATAAATTAGCTGTTGAATCATAATACCGTCAGTCTTTGCATTGGACAAAACGGAGACCATCAATTCTGTTGAATAATCAAATCTAAGCACATCAATTTTTTCCCTTTTTTCCCTTTTATGGTTTCTCTCAGTTGAATAATCAAATCTAAGCACATCATTTTCTTTTTCATTTTTTTTCCCTTTATGGTTTCTCTTTGCTTATTTATGATCTATGAGAGTTTGTATGGGGATGAGGTCTCGAGGCTACCAACCAGTTGTTAGGGTCAGGAATCAGTACAGTGTTGTATCAGTCAATGGTTGATGCTTACAGAAGAGTTCTGAAAAATCAACAAAAAATGCCATAAGTTTGCACTTAACCAAGCGCGATCTCCTCTCAGTCAATTCCAGGCCCTCTTCCTGTACCACTCAGGCTCACTGGTACATTCTCCCCCCTCTTTAAAGCTCAGAGGGTCACGCTACGGAAGAGGAAGGGTCAGGAAGAGGTTTTAGAGATACATAATTCTGAGGTTGAAATTGTCAATTTATTTTTTACTTATTATTAATCAGTATTTTTAATGAAAAAAATAGAAAATGGGGATATTAATAAAATGAGTGAGTTCTGATGGGGAAATAACTAATTTTCAAGTTTGGATGGGTAAATATCTAATTTAAGAAGTTATGATGGGTATATATCTAAATTTCTCAATTATCAATAAAGTTTCCTAATTATTAGAACCTTATTTTATATCTTTTGTAGCCAAAGGGAAGAGCTATTCTTGTTAGAAGTGATTTTGGTGAACGTTTACCTTCTACTGATATATGGCGACCACCTACTGAAAGAGATTCAAATGTGGTGATACATGTGTGTTATGTTATTATTTGGCCCAGCTTTCTTATATATATTTAGTATTGTGAAATGCTGCACAAATGTGATCTATCTTTTACATTGCTTCCATACGATTGTGTTCAGATAAATATGGATGTTTTCTTGGAGGATGAAAACAGTTTAAATACAATAGAGGATAAGAATGCAGAAGCTGAAGAGGGAGAATTTGGAAGTACATTAATGGAACATGAGAATGAGATGATAGAAAGGTATATTATGCAATACGATCCTAATAGTAGGTTCCCAGATAAGATATCTTTTTCCTTTATCAGTTTATTTCCCATGCAATGATACTTAGATAAGCTTTATATAACCCTACACTTGTTTGGCATTGTATTACAGCTGCTTGGGTCTGCAAAAGGATGATACTTATTATGGCCTAGATACAGATTCTTTGCTGTGTAGTTATAGTGAGAAAGAAGAAAGCGAAAGCCAAATTGCTAAAATGGATCCTGATAGCTGTTCTATAGAATCAGTTGAGGAGTGTGATTTCAATGGAGTCCACAGTTCCTCCAAACAAAAAGTCGAGTTTCAATCTACAACGTGCTCTAGTAGTACAACTGAGGCTGATAAAGAGTCTGAAGTGCTTAAAAATAGAAGTCTAATTGAGGAATGTCACGATAGATATACTTCTGTTTCTGTTGGTTATAGTAGCAGCTGGAGGACTATGAATCATAGGAGTTTAAGATGTAATTCAAGAATTTTACCTACTAAAGAGCAGCAAAGAGACCAATTATTTGTAAAGCAACTAGTAGTACCTAGTGCCATGTGGCATGAAAAGGAGGATAGTCCACCCTTTGGTATTCAAAAATACCATTATATGGGTGTACAAGACCCTAGAAATCCAAGGTCTGAAATAAGAGGCACATACAGACGTAGTACTACTGGAAATATGAAATGTAACAATGGGGGTTATATGGGGTATCCTGAAGGCGGGAGACATCATTTCAAGCAAACAACTGATTACAATGAAAATATACCATCTCAGAAAGGTCATTACAGACAAAATTTTGATTGTGGACACTTGTATACTGAAGATGAGTTTGTATCGAGCACTCTCAAAGAAAGGTGTGATGAGAGGAGATACAACTGGCCGGTTAATAGAAGATTTAACAGTTTTACCAAAGGCTTTGTTACAAGAGGGTCTTGTTATGGTGGTATTTCAAGGAATGTTGCTACTAATAAGCCGTTTATGAATAGGAGGAAATGGTACGGCATTGATGGGTTGGTTGAGGGTAACAATGGTACCTCTGTTGATTTGAGAAAAAGGAGTTATATTGCAGACAGCTGTGAGGAGAGAGATTGTGATATGGCTTTAAGGCATCAAGAGGCGGTTAATATTCGTTTTGGCGATGACCGAAAGAAGGTACTTGGGATCACCCAAATCTATACAATTGTACTACATAATTTTGTTGTGTTGAGTCGATGTGCGCGTGCAATTGTTGTGTGGGCTGCCTCCAGTTTCTTTTTTTTTGTGACTGGGAGAGTTTTGCTTCATCCTAATGAGTTCTTTTTTCATTTACAAAAAAGTATTATTAAAAATAGCATTGTAAAAAGATGTTACTGGACAAAATAAAGATTTACAAACATATGCCCATTAAAATTTTCAGAAATTGATAGCTAATTAGTTTTGTGGTGGCTTTTGGTTGTCATTGCTGTGGTGTCGTGCATGTGGGTTTTGTTCATTGTTTGGGTTGTAGCCTGTAAATTTGCAGAGAGGTTCATTTAAATATATTTTTCAAAGCTTCACATCTTATAGTTCACTTAGTTTATTCTGGTACTAGTGGTTGTTTTTCAGACATGACTGATTCCTAGTTTAGAGGTGCTAATGGTGATCATCATGGTATGTGTTCAATTTGCTTCAATGCAAGTGAACCAACTTTAATGAGTTGTTGAGGTGCTATATAAGATCGTGACTGGTAACTGGCTACGCTCTGATTCGTAGCAGTACTTTTTTTTCCAATATGGTTATATATATAACTATAAATTTTGTACTTGAATTAAGTCTTTTTAGTCCTCTTAAAATCTTCAAAGCTCTTTTCTTACTAATACATAGACAAGTAAATATTGTTCTCTTTAATCCTGCTGAGCCTTAATAGATTAAGGGTTACAACTAACTACCAGAGTTGTATGACTATAAAGAATTGCCATTTAGCATTATATAGCGCATGCTGGTTCCTTGCTATAATTTGTTTTTGGATGGGGCATTTAACTTGGAGCATATGCCATGATGGTCCTTTCCCTGATTTTTTATTACATGTCATGATACTTCATCTCATTTCCTAATTAACATTTGGTATGCAATTAATCGTGTGTCTTGAATATCATCTAATCTGCTTTGCAGTTGCCGCGAAAAGACTATGAAATTTCAGGTGAAGAATGCAATCAACACATCAAGAGGTCAACAAACTATATTGCAGATGTCCAAGATAGAAATCCAAGGATTTCAAGATTTGAAAGACATCTCCCCTACTGTGCTGGTCTAAACACTATCTCAAGAGTTGATAGAAATGGTGATTTTGAGAAGGTAGTTGTGACAGACAAAATTGGAGAGAGAGGGAAGAGGTTCTCTGAGAGAATAATGGAGGCAATGGATAAGATGCAGAAACGAGGGGAGAGATTTAACGAGTCGCCTTTTATGAAGAAAGGAGATCAAGAGAGCGAGAAGAAGGCCTTAAGAGAAGTCGAGGCAGATCCAGTTGCCAATGATGGTAAGCATCTGAGACCAGTTAGGAAGAGGAGGTGGGGTTGCTGATAATATTATCTTCAAAAGATTTGATTTGTTGTTGTTCTTTCTGAAATGTTAGTTGGATTGTAGTATTCTTTTTTATTTGTATTTTTTTATAGTTTGTTTTGGATAGATGTACCTTACTTGGTTGTTCATGCCAGAATTGCCAATTTTGATATCAGTTTACTCAACTCGTGTAATAACCTAGCGAGTGCTAGATGGTGACTGTGTCATTGACCTTTGTTTTTTTTTTCTTTTTTTTGAAAATTTGGCAGCGGCTGCCACCCTTTAGTTGTTGCTGTAATTTTTTATGAAAAAATGAAACCCTTGAACTTGTCAATATGTATCTTTATGTTGAAACGCTCATTCTTTAATTGTCAGTTTTGTTATTATATAATTCCATTCTCCAGCATTTTGAGTATTGTTGTAAGGGCTGCTACTAATCTTGCTATACAGAACTTGTAGGCCTACAAGCTAAGAGTAAATTATACAATAACCAAGGTAAAGGTGAACCCTGTGTACTTGTTTTGCTTGAGGGGATATGAACTGTGTACTCTAGCCTCATGTTTTTGCATGGTTTGGCTTATTTTGTAGCTACTGCTTTCTTTCTCCCCACACACACGAATTTAATGCTTGGGCTTTCTCTCAAGTCTTAGCATATTTAGGCTCGCCGAAGATCTGGTAAGCACGCAAAATTGCCAATCCTCTGTGGACTAGTTTTGTCTGGTAACTGTGGAGATTAATTCCTGGCATCCAGCGAATATTATTGCATCTAACAGGTCCATGGTTGTGAGATCCTGAACTGCCTGAATTAGAGCTTAAGCCTCTATTTCCAAGGGGCAGATATCTTCTGACCAGTGTTTTTAAATGTGGATGTATGCGTATGCAGTGGCTTTGCATACAGAATCTCATGTAGTCATGTTTGATTTTGAATATGCTGATTTGAAAAAAACTCAAAAATTATTTTGTGTTGGAGAAAATTAGAACTCGTGACTTTTAGAATATGATAAAGAGCACAGACTACTAGGCTAGACAATTCTTAAAGTAGAAATTACTTTTATTTTATTTATATTCCTTTAACAATACATAGTAAAATTGTATGTGCGGTATGAAGTTGCATATGCAGTGGGATTCCGCATGCATGAATAAAACCATATTTTTAAAAATTGTTTCTGACTGTGCTACCTCAAAGGATATTTTGGGCCGAGGGTTCCATGGCTTGATGTATAGCCCCTCTAGTACTCCAGCCTTGTTGTATGAGCCTAGTGATTGATGGCTTCAAAAACCGAAATCTGCTGAAAATTTGGGCCACACATTCCTCGTTCTATGATGCATTAATTTTAAGCCCAAGTTTGAAGGCCAGATATTTAATCAAAAAGATATTCTTAATCTTAGCAAGAAAAATAAGGATTCCAGCTTCTTCTATTCCGTCTTACGAAACATAATGGCAAAAAATTAACGCGACGTGGCGCGTTGTCCACCTCCAGCTCAGCTCCTACTCCTTTGGCTTTGGATTTTTACTTTACCAGTTAGTCCATCCTCCTAGTTCTCTTATCAGCTTGTTCTACCTACTTATTATTGAACCAGTTCACGTTCGTAATTCGACCAACAAAACCCCGCCTTTCTGTTTCCTATCGTTTATTTTCTTTCATGACATATCCGTCGTCTCTCTCACCATTTTTAACGAGCGTGCGCGCGCGCAAGTGAGAGAGAGAAAAGAGATGCAAGTCTTCTCTTATTCTAAATCGTATCTCTTACCCCATCTCTCTCCAAATCCTAGTTCAAATCCTAATCCAGTTTTCAATTCTAGTACCTCAATCTGCAGCAGCCTCTTTTCTCTTCCCCGTTCAAACTCTCTTCGCTTTTCCCACAAGCTCAGTTCATCAACCCCGCTCCATGAAGAAGTCAAAATTGGCAAAGACCTCAAACCAGAACAAAACGAGACTGAGGAACCAGTACTCATCGCACGACGGCCAATGATAGATCTGACAGCGGAAGAGGAGGCGATACGGTCTCTGACAGATTCGCCGAGGGGAGATGACGTGAATTCATCCTATTCGTCGAAGATTGACGAGAAAATGTCTGAAATTGCTAAGAAGCTACCGATATTTGAGCCAGAGAGACTGGCACCTCCAGCGGAGAGGCCATTACAGATCAATCTGGAGCTTGCACTCTATCGGGCAAAGGAATTTACGAGACGTTTTGAGTTTGATAAGGCTGAGGAGCTCCTTCTCAAGGTATAATTCTAACCATTTTTTTTAGTTACTACTTGCAAGCTAGTTATGATTGTTCTACGGCAATTCAATCAAAAGGACAAAGTTGCTTCAGTTTGAGAATTCTCAAACTTTGAAAATTGGGTTTGGTGTGCATTGCTGCAATTATTTGTTCAAAAATCGGTGTTGCTAATACTCTTTTTTTAAATCAAATATTTTTGTTAATTGTAGAAAATGTTACTATTCTTCAATGAGTCTTGTTTCCAATAAAATTTTGTTATGGTATTTTGCACTATCATAACAGTTATTTTGTGGCACTTAAATTTAGACCATTAATTCCATCAAGGCAAAATTGTCAAACTTCAATAACGTTAATTTAAAATGGCTCTTAATTGGACGCAATCCTTCCTTCAAAAAAAATTTAAAAAAACTTTATTTTGTTTCATGCATTGCACCGATAATAGAGTCAAAATGCTGCATATCACTCGTGCACAACATGAAGCAAAAAATGCTCTGTCAATATCTTTACCTGGCTAAGTGCATTTGGAATTTGCAATTTTCTGAATATAGTAAAAACAGTTGTATTAAAGGAAAAAAAATGCCGATGACAATTTGCAATTATTAGTTATTACCCATAAATAATTATTGGTCTATTCTGTCATGACACTATGAAATGATAATTAAAAGTTCCTTTGTTCTTTTAGACATGTTGTAATTAAGTATCACACTACAAGCGCATTATTAAAATTTAATAAATTTAACGTTTTTGCAGGATCAACAGTCTGTCTAAATTTCTTTTACAAAATATATTCCGAAACAAATTGCATAAAAAGAAGGAAAATATATATTCTGAAGGACCTTAGTTTTATGTTTTAAAATCAGAAAATTTAATTTGATGACGATATGCAGTGATTGAATTCCAAATTAAGATGAAGATAATACTCTCTATATATTTTAAAAAGATATTAGTCACATACCCGTGAAATAACGTTACATACATACTGCCTACCGAAATTTTTTTAATTACCACCATATTAATTCAAAATTAATACATTACTACTGAATGCGCCAAAATTGAGTTTTTACCACCCACGCAAGATGGACTGGCGCACCAAATTGGCCGGTCAAATTTTTTCTTTTAAGTTATGTTCCATTGTGTGTATAATTTGTAGTATAAAACGTTGATCAAATTGTGCGTATGATTTGTAGTAATTTGCACACCAACTTACTTAGTACAAAATGCTATTTAGATTATGTGTATAATTTGTTGTAGTAATTTTTAGTTCAAATTTGGTACAAACTTTTATTCGTTAAACATGTGCATTTTATTTTCTACAGTTTCTCCATCTAATTTGATGCGAACATATAGTTCTAAACACCACAGAACAAAACAGAATAGAATAGCAATAAAAACTTATTACAAAAATTTCAAACACACATAACAGAACTTTAGAAAAAGAAAAAAAATTGGTGCGCCAGTTGGGCTTGCGTGGGTGGTGTTTTTGAATTTTGAAGTAAATGGTGGTAATGTATTAATTATGAATTATTAGGGTGATGACTAAAAAATTCTCAGTTGGCGCACCAAATCTGGTGCGCCAGCTGGGCTTGCATGGGTGGTGTTTTTTTTTTAATTTTGAAGTAAATAATGGTAATGTATTGATTATGAATTATTAGGGTGGTAACTAAAAAATCTCAGTAATGCCTATGGGCTTTAATTAAAAAAAAAAACCTTACATACATACTTGTCACATATATTTGCAAGGCATAATTTATTGTATGCATTACCAATAAAATCAGTAATTTTGCCACGTTTAATCTACCATTAAATATATCCTTTGGACAATAGCTAGTGGATGTGGATTATCTTCAGACTGGAACTTCATATGAACAATAATAGTATAAAAATATGATATCAATTATTGCAGTGCATGCCATTGTGGCCAGAAGATGGAAGAATTTATGTTGCCCTTGGAAAAGTATTTGTTAAGCAGTTGAAATATGCTGAAGCTAGAACAGTCTATGAGAGAGGTTGCCAAGCTACTCAAGGAGAAAATACCTACATTTGGCAGGTTTTAATCTATTTTTCTTCTTCATTTGTTGTGCTATAAATTTCATAAGAGTAATTTTTAGTGTATGTCCAAAAATTGTGGTACATCCAATTCTAGCATACAACTATGGCTCAAATAGCTTAATGGGTTATATAACAAATTTCTATTTTATCTTATAAGATCTTTTAATAAGGGTATTTGTGCATATTAAAAATTGGGAAATAGAAACTTTTTGTGCAATTAAAACTGGAGACCAGGGGTTGAAGCTAGTGATGTAAAAATGTAGCACGACTAATGCACTATGTCCTGGTCATACGTGAGGTGACTTAAATGGAGGGCAGTCACGTCACGTAACATGCTGTGACCACATGCCATGACCAAAGATGACCCACATGTGACATGTGGTCGTGTGTAGTCAGCCGTGACCATACATCTATGCACACACTGCATGTTTACTGTCACTGTACGTGGGTCTGTGCACAATACGCACAGCGCCAGAACCACTCCGTCCCCACACCACTTCTTTTCAAATTCAAAATAAACCGTCTGATCAAGATCTAACGGATAATCATGTGTTCTGTCAGTGACGTGAGGTTCCTGTGGCTACATGTGACCACATGCTATGTCATGACGTGTCAAGCTGCTCCGCGTGACGTGACATGCCGCTCCATTTTCAGCCGAGAGTGGTCACGTCATCCTGAGACACGCCAATCACGTCATGCGACAGTAACGTGTGCCGTGATGTTGGACCTGATCATGCTGTGACCTTTTTTTCTTCTCTAATTGAAGCAATTATAGTACATGAGAATTTCTATGGCAGAGAAGCAGCTTCCTTACTGATTTGTTTTACAAAGCTAGCCCCTTCTTTTAGGTGATGATTTTGAAATTCTCAATTTCTGGTCTCTGTCATTGTATCTAAAAGTGAGAAAAGAAAAATGAAAGAGAACTGTACATTAAAAGAAGCATTGTGTATAATACATGTAAAGCTGACCTTCATTCATAAACAGTACTCTGAATTTTTTAAGAAACAAAAAATTGCAGCTCAGCCTTTCTTTAAACTGGATAAGAATTTTCTTAAGATATGCTCTATTTTGCTGGGTTTATGGGTGTTTTATGTGGGACTATGGTACTGGTACTGGTACTGGATGGTCTACTGCAACACTTTCTCTGAAAAAAAAAATAGAAAGAGAAGAAACAAATTAAGATGAACACGAAATTGTCAAGAAAGTTGACTGTCCTCAATCAAAAGTAGTACTGGGTACGGACTTGTAAGTACTATTACACCTTTTTATTGATTGGACCAAAGAATGAGAGTATATCATACCTTACCATCGAAGTTCATCAAGAAGAGAGAGAGAGAGAGAGAGAATGCTGGCCGGTGAAACGTAGAGACTTGCTAGCGGCACAAAGAGAGGAAAGCAAGGCGAGAGATGAAGAAGGTTCTCTGCTTTCTCTCTTTTTTTTGTTGTTTTTACTGGGCTGGAGAAATAAATACATTTTATACTATTTTATTTCATATTGTCATACAAAGTTTGCTATAGGTCATGTACATATTCAGATACAACAACAACAACAACAAAGTCTTTTAGTCCCAAACAAGTTGGGGTAGGCTAGAAAAGAAACCCAACCGGATCGTGAGGGTTTCATTTCCATAAGAAGGTTGTATTTTAGGTTGACGCAAGTCACAACCCTCCTTTTTCTTGGCTTGGGACTCACATATTCAGATACTTTAAAATAATCTGGAAAATCCAGGAGTGGCTTAAATAAAGGATATGACATCTACTACTTTAAATAAGTGATACTAAATTGCTAAAAATTGCTCCCTCAAATGAAATTACTCTTAAATCCTTCCAGAATCAATGGTCCTTGTTTTGGATGTACCATAATTTTGAATGCACCATGAAACTTGGAGGTACACAAGAATTACCCGAAATCGCATATAGGTTGCAATATGTTCAGTTGATGCCTTTATCAAGGGAAAACAAAAAAAAATAATTAACAATCCAACTAAAAGAACACTAGTTTACTGTGCCTTTTCATTTCTTGGAAATTGTTAGTGTTGGGCAGTGCTAGAAAGCAAAGCTGGTAACACCAAAAGGGCAAGAGAGTTATTTGATGCTTCCATAGTGGCAGATAAAAAGCATGCACCAGCTTGGCATGGGTGGGCAGTCCTAGAAATGAAGAAAGGAAATCTCAAAAGGGCTAGATATCTTCTCCGGAGAGGGCTTCAGTTTTGTGGTGGCAATGAGTACATATACCAAACACTTGCATTGCTAGAAGTTAAGAGTAAGCGGTACGAGCATGCTCGGCATTTGTTTCAACGAGCGGTTGCTTGCAACCCCAAAAGTTGTGCAAGTTGGCTGGTAAACTTATCTATCTTTTCCTGGTAATTTCTAGGGGTGGTAACTGGCTGGTCATATCAAGTTCAGGTTAAGTTGGGTCATTTTCACGTTTTTGGTCATCTCATGTTCCAAGTTGGGTCATGTTGGGATCAGTGTGCTTCAAATGATTTCTGAGTCATGAGTTAGTCGGGTCATAGTGAGCTTTGAATGCGTAGGTCAATCACGTTCGAGTTACGGGTTAGCGGGTTCTAATCAATTTGGTTCGGAATGTTTTAGGTAGTAGACAAACTGGTTATGGCCATCACAAGTTCGGTTTATTTTCAAGTTTCGGATCATTTTGATTCCGGTTGGTTTAGGTTTTAAGTTGTCCAGTTTCATACAGTGACATTGATTATGGATCGTTCTGGTTCAGTCGGATCGGGTTTTGGGTTGTTGGATTCAGATCAAGCAGGTCTGGGTCATCTGCCACCTGTAGACTAATTTTTTAGTTGGTCTTGGAATATTATTGGATCAAGCAAGCTAATTGTCATTTTGCTGCTCACAGGCTTGGGCTCAGATGGAAATAGAAGATGATAATAACTTAAAGGCAAGGGAACTCTTTGAGGTGAAAAACTTTCTTATCAGGTTTTAAAACATAGTTTCCATTCTTGGTTTTGTTATTATACTTAGTTTGTTGTTTTCTTTATTTACAAACTTTAAATTCTATATCTCTCGCATTTAGTTTAACATACCAGAGATCTCTCCTTTGAAAAATAACTGCTAACATTATAAAAAAAAAAATCCTTTAATATTAGTTGTCAAGCTTTTGGTCTATCCTGAGGGAAAAACTGAACCAATTGCTCATTAAATACTTAAATTAATATATATTACTTTTACAAAATGGTCATTTATTTCTTCTTTCAGGAAGCCATCCAGGCTAGTCCAAAAAATAGGTTTGCATGGCATGTGTGGGCTGTATTTGAGGCCAATCAGGGTAATATCGAGAAAGCAAGGAAACTTTTGAAAGTGGGTTATGCATTAAACCCTAGAGATCCTGTACTTCTCCAATCTCTTGCATTGATTGAATATAAACATACATCAGCTAATGGTGCTCGTTTGTTGTTTCAAAGGGCATCGAAAATTGATCCGAGGCACCAACCTGTTTGGATGGTATGGACTTCATTCCTTATCATTTTCACCATCTATGTGATTGTCAGTGTAAAAATTTTCATTGAAATTATTGTGTAGGCTTGGGGATGGATGGAATGGAAGGAAGGAAATATTAGCACTGCACGAGAACTGTACCAGAGAGTTTTGTCAATTGATTCAACCAATGATAGTGCTGCTCGATGCTTTCAGGTAATGATTATCTCATGCATTTTGGATTACTTAAATGAGTACCCTGTCATTACCCTATCATTGCCTTGCTTTAAATGGTGGAGACAAAAAATATGGTGTAAATTGTTTGCAAATGTAGAAATCTAGTGAATTATTTGCAAATATAGAATTCATTTGGTTTGTAAAAATTATATTAATGCAGTTTGAAATGAAGAAAGTTTTTATGTCTACCTAAATCAGACTGTTATATTCTTTTGTTTCATTTTGCGCCCTGAAAGTTTTATTTTTTGTTCAGTTGACCCCCCTGTTAGTCAAAAGCTAATGGAAGTGACCAGTAGTAGATCCCAGGTCATACAAAAGCTCAGAAACTCACATGGCAACAAGAATAAAAGGGAAATGAATCACAACCAGTCATTACTATTTCAAAGAAGTCTCCTTTGTTCTGGCCGCATTACTCGATAATTTCTTAGAATTCTCTCTCTATTTTTGCATAAAAAGACTGCCCTAATATATGATGTGGTCTGAACTCAAAGTAGGAGAACTTTATATGGTTCAAGCCTGAATTTTGATAAAAACATATCATGAATTGTATCAAATTAATCTTACATGTGTGCTCATTGACCCTACTTCGATGGTTATTACAAAGTTTGTTCTTTGCTTTGAGTCAGCTAATTGTTGAAAGATGTTTTAGATGAACAAAAATACACAATACAAAGGACCTAGTTGAATCAAAGTTTCTGGGGCTTCCTTGATCAACCACATTTTAAGGGCCCAAACTGAACTAATATCTAAAATTAAGACTACGAAGCATCATGCCTTTTCTTTTCTTTTCAGGCTTGGGGAGTACTAGAACAGAGAATAGGCAATCCAGAAGTTGCCAGAAGGCTGTTCAGATCATCACTAAACATCAATTCACAGAGTTATATCACGTGGATGACATGGGCTTCCCTAGAGGAAAGGAGAGGTAACTCCATTCGGGCTGAAGAAATTCGAAATCTCTACTTGCAACAGGTCAATTAGAGAATGCATTCCCTAGTCTGATCCAGTATTATTTATACAGATTAAATGCTGGGAAAACATTTTTTAGTAAAAGGAGTAAAACACAATTCTAAAATATAACAGAAGGAAATATAGTCGAGCCATATATCTAGTACTGCTGGTCTAAAAGAGACCCTGGTGATGGAATTACTCATTTTAGATTTTTAACATATTAGACATGAAATAACATTTCATATTCATTGAAGCCACAGTTAAATACTTGTAATAATGTTGCTTCGTCTTGAACAGAGAACTGAGGTAGTGGATGATCCATTATGGGTGATGGGGTTGCTCGACATATTTGATCCAGCTATGGGTAGCATCAAACGAATGCTAAAATGGGAACAACCGCCTGATTCAAAATCAAAGAAAGATCTCTCTCGAGCCAAAGACCAAAGTGAGACAGGTGGAGAGAGTAGTGAGACCAGAGAGACTGAGAAGAGTGATTTTGACCTTGATGCTTTTCTCAAAAGAAGGCTCTCTGTTGATCCATCAAAGCTTGACGAGCTGTTTGAAGGTACAAATCCGAAGACAAACATTTCTACAAGAAGTATATATAGACGGTCACAAAGAGCTCGCCATGCTGCCATAAATTAGAATATTTTCATGTTTGTCTTGTCTATTGTCTTGAGGGAGGTAGGATATTATGTGGGAGGTGTGTATTTACTCTTGTAATTTAGCAATATCTGGAAATGAAATGAATTTATAACTACCATGTTATGTACAAAGAAACATTGTTTAGATAACCACGGAGTCTTGAAAAGTAATACTCACACTCCTATAAATAAATAAAAAAACAGGTGGTGCAACTAGAGAAAGACTGTTTTCATATCAATAATTGGATCGATAGTGTGAAGCAAGATTAGTTTTCTGCATGTATCATTCTAATTCAGATAACACCAGGTGCAAAAAGAATTGTTATAGTTCCTTTCCTGATATCTTGAGATTCGTAAGGCAGAAATTTTTGGGGAAAAGGATCAGGACTCACAGGAGAATGCATGAAAAATTGAACAGGTTAAATTGAAAACAATATATGCAAATCCCATTTGTCTCAATAGACGTTGAGTATTTGATTGGCAAAAACTACGCTTTGTTTTAAAGACTAATTAGAAGTAGAGGACATACATCCAGCCTTGTGAAGTGCACAAATCTGACCTTCCAACTTTAAAAACAGTATACTGATAAAGCACTGTCAAAATCTCTTCCCAAATAATTTAAACCCGCATTAGTACTTTACTACTTAAATACCAACCAAGTCATGCTCTGGCACAGTAAGTGAGTGAACAGCTGGATGGACAGACTGTTAGGCATGCCCATAGAATTCATTAGAAACTAACCTATGATTTTTTTTACTTTTTTTCCCACTCTTCTCTCCCTCAGCTTCACTTCTCTGCTGTGACCTGAGTGAGTGAAGCAGAATTAGATGGGAAAACAATGAATGCCTCTGCTGCTAGTTGTGCCGGTTGAACGGTCTCGATGGAGCCAATGGGGCACTCTTCCCACCCAATCTCATCAACATCTCTCCCGATCTGCTTCAGTGATGGTGCTGCCACATGCCCACCGCCGAGCAATGGGTTACCTCCATTATGGGTCATGGATCGTGTTGGGTCCATAAGGTCAAATGAACCCAGGGCTTCTATGACCTCATGCTGTTTCATGGTGCAAAAGTAATGAGAGAATAGTGGTGCAAACTGTCTACTCCTTTATATTCTGTTAATTTGTATTTGCATACTTTGCCTTGTGCCAAGGACTTTAGTGCGCTTTGATAAGAAGTAGATCAATACAATATTAAATGCATGCTGTAAATAATATTCAAAGAAGACCGAGGTTGGTTCTGCTCAGAACCTACAAAGCTAACCATAACTATGTGAAAAGTGAATGAACTCTAAGGCCCGTGTGAAGGGAAGGGAGGGCAGGGAGCATAAGGGTGTCTGGATCTGATCAAGGAGGCCTCAACTAATAAGAACTATGCATATAAACTTGGCAATTTTTGTCACTTCTGAACAGGAGTTTAGAGAAGGTGAACTTTTATGATGCTCCCTCCCTTCCCCTCCCTCCCCATTCTTCTCCTTACAAGGTGAGTTCTGACGCACGGCCATGGCCAATAAGTATAAAAACTTTAAATGCCAAATAGTGCCCGTACAATTAGTAATCTAAAATTGCGAACTAATTTATAAAATGAAATTAACGGGAAAGGTCAAATTGAAAGGTATAAGCTTTTAGGAGTCCATACGTATATATGTTTGTTGTAAGAACTATTTGATTCAGAAATTTGACCTTGTGCGCTCTCGTTTTGATGAATCCATGAATGGAGAGAACCTGATAATAGAAGAGCAACTCAGAAAGGATGTACGAAAGAAATTTATTTCATATTTTTTTTCCATTTGAGCGAGAATCAGGAAGATGCAGATGGTAATCAAAATAATACGCCTCCAGTACCGTACGGGATTGAAGGAACTTGGATGAAAGAGGAGAGAGAGAGAGAGAGAGAGAAAAGAGACCTGTACGAGCTGATCGTAGGTGAGTTCGTCGCCATTGCGGGTTCGAAAGAAAGACGTATAATCTGAAAAGGTGAGCTTTTTATGGCTTCCGCTCATGGCTGCGCCTAATCAAACAGTTACACTTGCAAGTGAGAGAGAGAGGGGGGCCGGGGGTGGTGTGGCACCGCGGGGGTTGCTTTGGGCAGCTTAAAATTTCCTCCGAACAGCGTTGTTAAATTTTATGGGCAAACTTACCCTTACTCCTATTAATGGGCCATTTCGTTCGGGATCCGAATCTGCTGCGATTCTTAGCTCTGACCTACAATTTCTCTGTTTTTTCAAATTCGACTCTTGAATTGTTTCGAGATTCGTGCAAGAAGAAATCAGCTGCTTTGAGATACATGCACAAAATTATTAGACGGTTAGATTTGAAAAGACAGAGATTTTAGAGTTACTCTTCACCCTTTTAGAATCGCAACGGATGTGAATCTCTTTGGTTCGTCCCATATATCATTTTCTAAAATAGAAAAGAAAATTTAATACAAGAAAATTCCTTTTAAAAAAATATGTTATTATCATGTTTGAGTCATGTATAGCTATCGCTTGGACATTATAAGAGAATGTGTCATTATTGTATTTGATTCACACGTGATTATTGTAATGGTTATTGAGACATTTCTTTACTACTTATAAATTATTAACTAAATTTTGTTCAAAAAAATTATTTAATTAGCATAAATATAAAATGAATCGATCAAAATCATAATACCAATAAATATGTTCGTAGACTGGTACAGGGCACAGAAGCAATTTTTCTCTTCCATTTTTTTTTTAATTGTTTAGTCAAAGTTTCATACAGACATAAACAATTATATATTATACATAGTTATTAATTAAGAAATAAAGATATTAACAAATTCTTATGGGAACTACACCCTTTGTTAACCTCAAATGTTATGTGCAAATGACAACTAATTTATTTAATTAATCATAGTTAGTTCAATTCAATAAGACACCAATTTAAGTTGAATCAGAAAAAAATTCTCATACATGTGCTTACGCAAAACATTAACAAATTAATGTAACAGAAACTAAGTAATGTCTAAGAATATAAACTTTTTAATACATAAATCGTGTAATTCATATCTATTAAAAAAATGACAAGAGAGAGAAATAGCTATTTAATTCAACTAATAGCATACTGAATGATTATTTCTGAAATTATCTTTCTAATTATCTTGAGCTAAATTATCTTTCTAATTAGTCTATTCATATGTTGATTAGCTCATCATCTAGCTCCTCTAGTGGTTGTTTCTCTTGCATTTCGACTTGAATATGGAAGTCATATCTTTCAATTGAAATATATATGTGCGCGCGCGGGCGTGTGTGTGACCTTCTAATGTAAATTCAATCATTTAATTGTTAAATCAATTAATTGCATTAGACTAATAGGAATGTCTGACTTGGATACAAAAGTTGTATCTTTCATAAAGTCAGAGGAGAAAGCGAAAATCAGAGAAGAAAGGGAGAGAGTGCAAACATGTGAAGTCAGAGACGAAGATGGAGAGCACAAGAGAGAAGTCGAGTCATAATGACAAGGAGCGAAAATAATTAAGAATATGTTTTAGAAAGAGCGCTAAGGAGGGATTTTCGTCCAGCAGGAATCTGAAAATTCACTTTTTTTAGCTAGCAGATAGCCATTAACTAGGGAATTGTAATTGTAGAGAGAATCATATATTGTCATTCCATTCTCTGCTATTTTCATCAAACATAGAAATGAAATTACAATGACAGACAATCACCTCACAAAAGCACAAACCAAATACCCATAATGGACATTTCATTTGTAGCTATCTAGTGATTTCCCATCCTTTGCATTTAGGGGTGTCAACGGGTACGGTAAGGGTCGGATAGAAGCATTTTCATACTCATACCTGTTACAAATTATTCTTAGCCGTACCTTACCCTTATCCATTACAAATTGTCTTACCCGTACCCTACTCTTACCCGTTATGGTTGTCGGATAACGAAACAGTAGCGGATAAATAACGGATAATACTTGTATAATAATTATTTTTATTATTTATTAAATAAAACACTAAAACTCAATTATTCCTCACATATAATCACATTATGAAAATAAATCCAACTAAATTATTTTTTTATCAAAACACAAATATCTTTGTTCTTTTATTAAAAAAAACATGCAAATAATTAAAGTAAAATTCAACATCTTGCTTATAACAAAAGACATACAATTTCTCATCCTATTAATTTTAACAAGCAAGTAAAATTCAACATCTTGCTTATAACAAAAGACATACAATTTCTCATCCTATTAATTTTAACAAGCACGTTACTAATTATTACTTGAAACATTATCATATGGAATTTCATATAAATCAATTTCACCATCATGAAAAATTGATTTTGGCATTGATGAGAGGAATAATGTCTTTCTTCTAAACCACAGACTTCAGAGTAAGAGTCTAAGAGAGTTAGTTAAAAACTTAAAATAAGTCTTTTTGTGCTTCCAACTATTAAGGTCAGTAGGCTATAATGAATTAAACTTTATCGGAAATTTGAAATTTTCTAAAAAGCGTGGAACTTATTTAAGTGCTTTAATGATGAATTATGTTTAACACAGTTACATAGATGCTCAATTGTTCATGTTACAAAATTTAATATATTTTATTTTCTAAGACTAAGAGTAGTTGACAGTTGGACTGTTGGAGATTGATAATAATTCAATGCTCATTAAGAATTTAAGATATATAATTTATATTTTTTTTATATAATTATCCGATCTGGTAACGGGTACGAAATAGACTTTATCCGTACCCTTATCCGTTTTGATAACGGAAAAAAAAATTTACCCGTACCCGTATCCGATAAGTGTACCAAAAAAAATCTTACCCATATCCGTCTTATCGAATACGGTACGGGTCGGGTAAATGGATAAAAGGGTGCCATTGACACCCCTATCTGCATTAAAACACTGTTTGAGTTTAGCTCTGAACTATCCGATCAGAAATTCGACTCCCACCTGTAATGCACAATTTTTTTTTAAAATCCATGCTAGTATAAGACGGATGAATCAGATCTAGACTCAAAACGGTAAATGAACGCAGAGAATATGAAGTTGTGTTGTGATGCTCTCTCACTATCAGGATTTAACCTAATTTACTCTTAACCCGTTACTGGAAACTAATCGCATAGTCAAATTTGTAAATATACATTTCACTCGAGAGACTCAAAATTAAGAAAAAGAATTATTCATCGGCATTGAATTATTCAAGTCTGATGCAATATAATTATACAGTAATAATGTGTATTCTTAGTTGGTTAACGCAATAAATAGAGTTCCCCGAATATAATTTCTTGTTTACAAGTTCTACCTTTTTGAGAAATGGTATACTCACCTACTGCAAACTGAAAAAAGATATATAAAAGTAAAATATTTGGTTCTCTTTATGTTAGTTAAATGGAGTCAACCGAAAATTTTAATCAATTAAAAGCACAATTAATTTCCTCCAAAATAAAATAACGAACTCATTAATTGAATGGGATAGTATACTGTTCTTGATACATATAGGCAAAAAGGTAAGAAACTAAGAAAGCCATTTTTTTTCTAGTTTGTAAAACGTACTCAATGGGAACACCGGTTATGTTTTCTAAAGCCAAATTACCTCAACATTATTACCTATGTTTCTCGACCCATTTGTAACCCAACAATCAGCAACAATTCGCAACCAAGTAAAAAAAATATTATATCAGATTTTAGTAAATTAATTAAAGCACGAATGATTTTGTTTTTTTAAGGTCAAAGCACAAATGAATTAAATTTGTAACATTTTCCATTAAGAGCTTCTAAAAATCTCATACTTGATGTGGCATTCTTTTTATTGAAAATTATTAGCTTTGTTGATGTATTCCAAGTGATGAAGATCAGCTATTTGCCTCGGAAGTTTTATGGTCAAGTTTGATTTGTTACAGGATTGCTAAGAGTTGCATTACCCGCCCACTTCTTTTAATTCCCAGTTATCCATATTATCAACATTCCAAAAGATTCAAAATAGTAAGCTTGATCAAGGAATTGAAAAAAAGAAAAAACATAAGAAGCAAGTGTGAAAACTCGACCACTTGTGCAGAAAACTTCTCATCAACCTCATACCTGAGTCTGGTACCTCCATATGTAAGCGTCCACAGATCTGTTATGTAAGAACACAACCTATCACAGATATTTGGTACAGATCAATGAATATAACTAAAGCGAGAGAAGGGGTTGTCAGGCTGCACTGCAGGGTGCCATAAGATAACATAAGATTAAAAAGGAAAGATCTAACCATCAGTTTTTGTTATCTTATCGCGAGAATTATACAATGGCACCATGACAGAAAAATAATTCCTACTTTAAGAAGATGGTTAAAATGCATGCTTCATACCTTCAATTACTCATCTAATTTAATAAGATTATAAAGTGTGACGACAACAACTCATCAAGTATAGATTACAATTTCAACTTGGATGGCCTAGATATAGAGTGATTCAAAAAGAAGAGATGCTAGCGATCCCATCCAGAAGGTCGTTTTCTCTCCCTAGTTCTTTCCCTTGAGCTGCACACCACACACAACAAAAATTTACATTAGCTAACACTAGGCAAAAGAGAATTAAAAAAATTGTCCAGTGAGGGCATGGTTGACAATACCAAAGGTGTAAACCAAGTGAACTGACATCTCACTTTATCACGTGCATATTATATCAGACCTGATCACAGGTCGGTCACTTTCAAATTAGCTACGCAATGCAACTTATACAATCCTCAATTATGCCTCCATCCTGAATTGTGCTATCAGACACCGAAAAGTAAATAAAAAGTTATGGACAACTAGAAGTTTCCAAACCCCAAATAGTAGCTGTGATGGTACATTGTCTCAAGAAGTGTTCAAACTTAATACTTTGGTTCTGGCCAACAGCATACCAACAAAACAGAACAACATACTATCAGTACCAGGGGCGGAGCCATACTTTCAGGCTATGGGGGTCAAACATGAATGGGGTTCAAATATATAAAAAAAATTCTACTATGAACGGGGGGTCAATTTCACCTTATTCATAATATTTTAGTTTAAATTATATTAAAAATAGGATATAAATAAATAAAAAATTGCAAATGAATGGGGGTCAATTGACCCCCATTCATTGAAGGTAGCTCCACCCCTGATCAGTACACTTGATCTTGAACCCTTGTTGCATATAAAGACGTCCAATTTCACTCAATATGCAGTCAATAGTAAAGCATATACATTCTACTTTGGAAACTTTTACTGAAAAAGCACACTAACCTGTCATTACTCCTATTTCCATGTTGACCTGAAGGATCAACTGTAGACGACGGCACGTTGGTCACCACAGGTTGTGCTCTATAAGAATCACCACCAATTGTACCGCCCGAAACAAACCCACGCATTGTTGGCCTGGCAACAGGAACCACCCCAGCATAATTGCCCTGAGAATTCGCTGAAGCAGAGACGAAACTGCTCCGAAACTGCTGCGTCATGCCTTTCTTCAGTGAATTTGTAACAGAAGATCGGTTTGCACTAGATTGGGATGGTGCAGCAATTGATGGTCCTTCAGGGTTGTAACCAATCCCGAGGCCGAAGTCAACACCACGCACACCCCGACCACCTGCACCACCTTTTCCCCTGCCACCTTTCTTGTTGCCTGAAGGAATTTTTGATGTTATATTTTTAATTTATACTTTCCTAGAAAGCAGTGAACGCACAGGAAGTTTCCAACAAAAAGAAGGAAAGAGAAGTAACGAGATATTGAGTGGTATCACAGTATGAAGTATGAACATACCTTTCCTTGAGTCTCTTTTTGATCGGAACCTCGAATCCTACAATTCAGAGAAAACAAAGAGAGAGTAAATTTTCAGTTTGTATAAAATCAGCAAGTACTAAAGAGAGATAGTATAATATATAATAACTAAATTATGGCCTCTAATCTAGTCAACAGGTTTTAAAGTAAAATACAACAAAACCCTTGCAAAAGTCCAATATATGGAACAAATGGAAACCTCACCTTCATAGCAAGATCCATCAATTCAATCGAGACATCTTGCCCAGCCGCAGTTAAACTACCGACCAAATCAGCCGCAAATCTCGATTCTTTCAGGGTAATGAGAGTGTAAGCCGTACCGTCCTTGTCCCCAGCACGGCCAGTACGCCCAACCCTATGCACATGTGTGTCCATATCTCTAGCAATGTCAAAGTTCACCACCGACTTAATAGATTTTATATCAAGCCCACGTGCTGCCACGTCAGTTGCAACTAGTACATGGTATGTGCCAGACTTGAACTTCTTTAATGTTTCAGTTCTAGAAGCCTGATCCTTATCTCCATGAAGAGCTGCAACCCGAAACCCTTTCTGGCCCAATTGGGTCTCTATCTCATCAACGGTGGCCTTTTTGGATGCAAAGACAAGAACATCCCCTTCATCTATCAGTCGGGGTAGATTTTCAAGTAACCAAGGCGTCTTTTCAGCATCGGAAGGGATTACATGCACCAGTTGTTTAATATCCTCATTCGCCATACCAACCTCACCGACTGCAACCCTAATTGGGTCAGATAATATCTCTCTGGCCAACCTCTCAACTTTATACGGCATAGTGGCTGAAAATAACAAAGTCTGACGATCAGGTCTGATCTGGCCCACAATTGAACGGACCTGTGGTTCAAACCCTAGATCAAACATGCGATCAGCCTCGTCAAGCACTAAATAAGTCGCCCTTGACATCTTCACAGCCTTCATCTTCAAAAGATCAATTAACCTCCCTGGAGTAGCAACTACTATTTCACAACCGGCTTTAAGCTCTTTAAACTGTTCATGCTTAGAAGCACCCCCATACACAGCCGATACCTTAATGTTGTATGGTTTCGAAAATTTCTTGGCTTCTAGATAAATTTGATGCGCCAATTCTCTTGTTGGAGCGCAAATTACACCAATGGGGCCCTCTTCTTTCTCTAATTCAGGTTGGTCCATGATGTGTACTATCATAGGCAGTACAAAGGCTGCAGTCTTGCCAGACCCAGTTTTTGCAATGCCGATTATATCCCTGCCAGACAGCACAACAGGTAGTGCCTGGCATTGTATTGGTGTTGGTTTTTCATATCCTTGTTTAGAGATGGTACTCATTAAGGGAGCCCCAAACCCACAATCTTCAAAGAGCTTTATCGGTTTGGGTACATCAAAGCCCGAAACCCGTATGGCTAGGATTCTTCTGTAATCTGCCACATCCTGCTCACTCATTCCTGCATAGAAAAAAAAAAAACATATTGATAACGGAAAAGAATGGCAATGTCATAATTTGTATTTTGACATTAAGATGATGCTATCATGATTTATCAAGTCAAATGCACAAATTGCATTGTTTATAAAACCATAAGATAAAGTACTCCATAAGAATCATCAATCCACTGAGACAATGCCAAGTCAGAAGTAAGAGGTACATGTATGGAAAAATATATATATATAAGACAAAAAGATTTAAACAACCACAAGTCGATCCAAAAAAATTTGTATCTAGGGCTTCAATTTCTAAAAATGATAATAAGGGATAAGCTCTAGTTTACCTGAAATAGAGGGCTTCTCATCATAAAAGTCCTTACTAAATGGCTCATAATCAATTACACTATGGTCCAAAGATGGAATTGGCTCGATTTTTCTCTTATCCACCACAATAGGGTTATCATCAGAATCATACTCAACCATGCCAGCATCCACAGCTTTGGCCGCAGCATACACCTCCTCATCAGATCCGTACCCAGCATTCAGTGCATCAGCTGCCAATGCTAACCCTACATCCTTCTTTGAATGCAGAAAACTCTCCATTGGATCATCTTCTTCATCCTCTATGTACTTGTCAACCTGTTGAGAGAATCAAACAATAGCTATAATATGTTATTTCTATCGGAATGAAAATAATGATCAGTACATTCAGATATGCAACAAGGGAGCAAAGAATTTTTATCTTTAAAATCCAAGTAATTAAGCAGAAAAGACCACTACAAGCTGTTCTACTGCAACAACCTATATTAATTTCCTACCCTTACTAGTCATTTCAATCAGTCAAAAAAGTGTTCAATGTTACAAAAGGACACTGAAAAATAGAGGGGAGAAAAAGGAACTAAATGTAATGTAAGTCTGATTCTTGCTGATTCTTAGACTACAAACCTTTTGATTAGAAGGGGCTGGAGCAGGAGCTTTACTGATTTCGTCGTGAATTCCCTCCATGAAAGCATCAAGCGGGTCGATTTCGCCATCGTCAGCAGCTGACGTGGCGTTGTGCGATTCGGCTCCCTCTGGCTGTTCGTACTCGATGTTATCTATGTCAGGATCCTCGTGATTGTCGTCAGAGGAAGGCATGTAGAGGCGCTGCGGCGCCTCCGGCCGGTCGAAGTTGTGCCTCGCCTGTCGGTTTAACCCGAAACCCTCGAAACCAAATTTGCGCTTTGACATGGAAGGGTTAAATAGGAGAAAGAAGTGGAGATTTTTAACGAGAGAGGAGAAAAGGCTTTAGAGCTGTGTCACGGGAGAGAGGAGCATTGCGAGACTGTAACAGAGGCGAGGATAAAACCAGGGAAAGAGCAACCGGCTCGCTCGGATTTTGGGGGCGACAAAGGACCAGAAATGGTCGGGGAAGGCGAATCTGACCAGGGAGCTTAGCCCAATAAATCAATATAGATTTATTGGGCTGTATGCCAATTCTGGGTCGAGTTGGCTGTTAGCGTTAAATACCGAAGTGGTTGACTCGGAATAAATCCGGACTTACACTCTGATCGGAAAGGGTGAAAGAGCGTCAAATGCGAAATCGAATCAGAATTCCATCTCGCACGCTTGATCGGAAGAGAAGAAGAAGCGAGAAAAGAGTTCAGTCCACGTAACTTTTGGAACCCCAAATCGCATTAGGAAATCCCACTCAAAACGAAGATATTTGACAAGAATCAACTGTTCGCTGGTAAGAAGACGCATCTGCCCTTTTCGTTGCTCTCTCTGTTCATCAATTGTACGGGGTGAAATTGATCTCTTTTTTTCACACTGGAAGCTCCAACGAGATATCCAGATGCTTTCTCAGCACTTCTATCGCTCTTTAGTGTATATTTTTTCTTCAATTCATCATTTATTTTCCTTCTTCTAAGCAACCCTAACAGTGGCAACTTCTGTAAATTCAATGAATATGGTGGGTGGGTTTTCTTCTGTTGAAAATGAATTCTTCTGACTTGTAAATGACTTCTGATCAGAAAATTTCAATTAGAAATTATTTCTATTCATCTCTTTTCTAATGAAATGAACTCATTTTCATGCCCCATTGTTTCCGATCATAGTGTTAAAATTAGAAATTATTTCTATTCATCTCTTTTCTAATGAAATGAACTCATTTTCATGCCCCATTGTTTCCGATCATAGTGTTAATGCCATTGTTTATTTCATCTTGTAAATTTTTTTCTTATGGACTATGGTCATGAATGTGGAGTAAAATTAACAAAAATTAAATTGTTTTATCTTACATCTCATATTTTATCTTTACTTATAACAATAGCACCTACATATGAAGTAACTTAATCCATCTAAAAAAATGAAATCATCACGCGTATTTTTTTTTCTCGTTTAATAACTTAAAAAGTGTGGAGTGAACTCTTGCTCCACAACCAAAAAACCAGGCCATAATGAGTTTGATTATGTTCAAATCTTTAAGCCTTACACTTAAATTGTGCTCTAAAAACTTCCGCATAGAGGGAAGGAACGAAAGAGAAAGAGAGATCAACGCTGATTTCACTCTCTCTACACTCCGAATAAAGATGAAAAATTTCATAACTTTTGTACAACAAACTCCCCTCCGCTCCCCTCCGCTTTCTCTTTGATTTTCCTATTCTAAAGCATGGAAACAACTCAGATTAGGTTCGAATTGTTGAGATTCCACTTCCACTCCCTTCCCTTTAATAAATCACATTTCACCCCCTCTGGAGCACTTGCTTGCTTGAAAACTTTGACAACAGACACGAGGCAATTATTTTGATTGATGAAAGATTAAACAATTATGCTGCAACTAGCGATGCGGCTTTGGTAGCTGCAGACTGGGTACTGTCACACTGGAAAGCATCCGAATGTGTGTTATTTTATTTTTTATTTTTTTATTCTTGCAAAGCCACGCTCGACATAGCTTGGCAACACAGCTCAACATTAGGCCCCCAAAAGATACCATATTTCTAATCACCCTGAGCTATCAAAGTTCAAAGAATATTGTATAATCAGCAGTATGGCAAAGCTTAAATGAAACATGCAATCAAACAAAGAATACGAGGACGGAACTCGAAGACCTATCTAATCAAAACATCAAAACTCTCCCTCAGACGACAACTAGGGCCTATCTAACGCATTTATTTTAAAAAATAACGCATTTTTAATTGAGCATGATATATGAACAAGCAATTTGAGAGGGCTTGTCTAGTCAAAACATCAGGATTTCAACGGGGAAGAGCCATTAAAACCTTTGCTCAACACATCCCTACACAAAAGACATGCAACAGTGAAATCTTCATTAACCATAATACACTGACAAGACTGTTCAACCTTTTTCTTCACAAGAGCAAACCCCCCCCCTCCCGACAGCTACTCGAACCATCTGAGAGAACATGTTTTTTAGAATTTGGAATGCACCTAACATGGGTCTGCACAAATCCAAAAGGGAAAATAAGCCGCACTTATCGGGTCTTCTTTGTCAAGTTAGAAGCAGGATTATGCTCTGAAATTATCTTTAGCACATTAACCAGGGCCCGCAGTCGGTCCCACACGCTGAGACCATAAAGTGTCTCCACCAGCGACTCCTGGAATTCAAAACCAATCTCTGAAACTGGATACTGCAATTGAGACATGCAGCATTAGTGAGAATCTAATGAAAGGTAAAAGGTTAAAAGAGTATGATAACTAAACAAAATTTCAATACAAACCTGAATAGGCTTGGGAATCTTGGTCTTGATGTAAGGCCAAAATCTATCTTCAACCACAGATTTAACAAGACAGCATGCACGCAGGCCTTCAACTCCTGCAAATCTCCCAAATCCACTGTGCTTCACGCCACCAAAAGGCAAAGACTGTACTTTTGCAACATATCAATTAGTACTTGACTACAGTTGGAAGTTAAAACCCATATTTCAAGTGCAAGTCACAAAACGCCCAAGATAGTGCTTTCAGTTTTAGATTGAATCAACCATTGTTTCATATTCATTTTACCTGGCACATGTAAGATGAAGCAAAGTCATTAATAGCTGCAACTCCACATTGCAATTGGGAGGCTATTTGGATGGCCCGCTTCTGGTTCCCAGAGAACACAGCACACCCAAGTCCATACTTGGAATCATTTGCCAATTCAATTACCTCTTCATCCGTGCTGAACATCATAATCGGCAATATAGGTCCAAATGCCTGCCGGGAAATCAAGTTCAATTGTCATAAGATTTCAGGACTTTATACTAGATATCTAGATAAGTAAAAATAAAGGGATCCAATGCCAATGACTTTAGTGCCAATAAAACTAGAGCTCAGATAATATATTTTTTTTAAACTTCAAATAACAGTAGTAGACTAGTAGTTGATTGAATATTTTATAAATATGATACACACTATGCGCACACAAAAAAGGGCATTATTTTGACTTTATTTCAGCACATTCATCATGAGCTAACAAAATCAAAGTACCAATTTTTTCCCTCTTGCTGTCTATTAAAATGAAGTCATAATCCTCTAATTTTGTATGCCCGTATAATTGAGATGTTATAAAATATATCCAACATATTAAATTTGTTAATTTAAGCACGAATAGAAAAGCTGGCACCATTTGGCGCCAAAATCCATCAGCATTGTCCCTACTCAAAACAAAATATAATACATAATTTTCATTAGATGCTTAAGAGCAGTATTACATGCAGATGAGGCAGCAACTTAGCATTTGTGACCAAGCAAAACAAATGCAGCTACCTTGGTCTATATTCAAATTCCCCACTAAACAGTACATATGTAAGGAAAAACTCCTAAAAAATAAAGATTGAACTCAAGAATACATGGGTATAAATGAGCCACCGGTGGAATATTGCAAGTTGAGCATGAACCATTGTATTAAGTGCTGTACTGGTCAAGCATATGGTTTTAGAACCTAAACTACTCGAAACTATCAGTCACTATACAAGTTGCATAGATTAGTACTATCAACGCAGCAACAGATTAGGATAAAAGAATATAATTTAATATAAATAGTGTGAAAAAGGTACCTCTTCCTGCATTATTTTCATGGTGTGGTCAACCTTAATTAGCACAGTAGGAGGAAAGAATTGATCAACTGCGTCTTCCCCAAGATGACCAAAGCTGCCTCTACCAGCAATCTCAGCACCTTCGTTGAGAGCGTCGTTCACTAGATTCTGAAGCTTTTCTGAGTGTTCTTGCATGCAAATCGCCCCCATGTCAAATCTGCCAGATAATGGTGGGCCCTGCCAGTTTAACTCCAATAAGTGCATAAATTGCTACAAAATTTCATACCCTAACCTAGATGCCTCAGAGAAGCTAACAAATATAAAGTAGAAGGCTTATTATGAAATAAGGTGATAAAAAGATAAGCTAAGCAATAAAAGCCATATCAAGCAGCCACCAAAGCATGTCGCCAGTACAAAGAGCAAAATTAGCGAATATTGCATACTTACAACGGAGATAGATTTAATGACTTTGACGATTTGAACAACAAATTCAGGATAGATATCTTTGTGGACATAGAATCTCTCAGCTCCAGCACAATTCTGACCACTAGATTGAAGAGCTGCCCGCACAGCAACTTGCACAACCTACGAAACAAAAAAACAGGAAAGTTCATTATTTGTTAGTAAATCACAACAACAAAAGAAAAAGGCCCTAAATGAGAAAGAGATGCATACAGTAGGTAGATCCACATCTTCACAGACAATAAATGCATCTTTTCCACCAAGCTCAAGAGTGACCGGTATTAGAGTCTCTGCGGCCTTTTGCATGATCTGTTATTATTAGGTATAGAAATAAGTATCCTGACCAAAACACAAACACATAGTAACCGGGGGGGAGGGCGGCGCATACCATCTTTCCTACGCCTGGAGATCCAACAAAAATGATTTTGTCGACAGAAGAAACAAGAGCTTGTCCAGTTTCAGCAAACCTGAGAGGGCAAAGATAAATAATAATTGGAAACAAGATTAAAAAATTGTGAAAAGAAAAAAAGGAAAAGGCTGTGTACCCTGTTATTATGTGGACCAGGTTTTCTGGTGCACCTACAGCAGCAAGAGCAGATTGTATGATCCGGTAATAGAAGCACCCCGACCAACTCGCATGCTCAGAAACCTGTCAATATTTTCTACTGATATTAGTTGCCAAAAATACCCGGTTGATACCGAGATCACTTTGACTATACAGAATTTTAGTGACACAACAAAAGACGTACCTTGATGACCGCAGCATTTCCAGAGAAGACGGCAGCTAGCATAGGGTTGAACACATTGTGAAATGGGTAGTTCCAAGAGACTATCGCCCCAATCACTCCCAAAGGATAGAATTCGACTTTCGCCCTCTTATGCAACATCGACCGTCCAGACGATCTATACACCACAAAAACAAGGGGAATAAAAAAAAGTTATGGTAGTCTAATGGGACTCATCTAAAGTGCATTCTCACACTTTTAATGAACCAAAGGCTGACCTATATTCAGGTTTTAACCACTTCTCGCCTTCATCTAGAAGCCAGGTGATCTTCTCACAGGTGGTCATTATCTCTCCCAAAGAAGCATCCACCATTGTTTTTCCAGTATCGCGGGATGATACCCTTAAGAAAACAAAAAAACAATGTCTCTTATTTTTCATAATGGAAAGAATGTCTATTGTCTGTTCAAGCTTTGATATCTCAGCTGTTCAGCTGATTTTCCATAATCACATATATCAGTACAGCACGAGACCTATGTGGAAATTGTGTGTGAAAAAGTTCCCAGTTTGTTATGTTCTTCGTTACTTGCTTGTGATTATCATTATCAGGGTAAGAAAAATAAAAAAACATAACTTCCGCGGAACTGCAAACAATGCATTGAAGTTTCTTACTCGCATATAAGCTCCTGATGTTCAATAATGTACTTGAGCAAGATTCGCAAAAATTGGCGCCTCTGTTTAAAGCTACTCTTTGCCCAAATTTTTTGGGCCTTTCTTGCCTGTTCCACATGCTCCCTAACCTAACCCAACACAAAGTTTACATAGTAAATAAATATATTGCATAAATGAAGTGACACAAAAGAACATCATATTCATTTGTAAGCTGAAATGCTATTTTCTGTAGCATGATTTACCTCCTCAGGTGTCAGAGCAGGAAAATACCCCAGGTACTTCATAGTAGCTGGCTCATAACATTGAACTTTATCTGTTTGAACTGTCTTACCCCTCCTTGGTATCTACAGTGTGATTTGGATAGAACAAATAAGCACACACAATTGAAAATTGAATATTAGACCATCCTCAGTATCCATCACTAGCATACTACAGGTCTTTTTTTAAGCAATGGCAAAGATTTTTCCTATGTCAGTACAAATCCGAGTGAGGATGAACAAGTGAAACTATTAAAGCTTTGTACAATATAACAATTGATCTCATGTGATTAATCATTTTTCATAATCAGTTCTTTATGTGATCCATAATCTGCAAGTGAACCAAATAATTTTAACCTGGAGGATAGGTTTTCCATCCTCGTTCTCTAATTAAAGGGGGCTTATATCACAGTCCCAGAACTAAAACTAACAATAGCTTCAGCCAAAAATAAAAATCATGAAATTAGAAACATCTGAACCTAACTTACATAAATGAAGCTGTTCTCCTTGTTCTGACTCGAATCCTCCAAAACTATTTAAATCAAAGTCAGTTAAACCTCAAAAGTACTAATAAAAAAAATCACAAAAAAAAAATATATTCTATCGAAAAAATGTTACCGTCAGATGTATCTACTTCGATAGAGGGAACACTGGGTGGAATAAGCATGAGTAAGAAGCGACACAAACCATAGGCAATCCCAATCACAAACAATGGCCACCAGATCGCCATTGCCAGAGATGAAGAAACTAGGGTTTTTAGAACTAAAACTGGGAATTAGAACTGAAATTAGTGTTGGAATGAGGAGCAGAGGATAGTAATAAAGCGTGATAATGTCGCTTTGAGGGGTTACTTTATTTATTCTTTGCTTGTCGCTTTCGGGTCCGTGTTCACGGTTCAGAGACTAAACAATAAAGCAACTATCCTGTGCAGCAGCTGTGCTAGTAGGCAAGGTCGCTCAAATTTTGATTTTAGATCCGGACCGTTCGATCAGAATTGGGCCAATTCGATACGAGATGGAATGCACAGGGTGCTTGATATTCGTGCCGAAGCTCGGACGGTCCGATTATAAACTCAAAATTTGAGTTACCTTGCATGATTTGAATTTCTATGAGGCTGTCACCCTGTTAGCCTGTTGCTGTATTTTTAGCACGGGAGAGGGGGACGGGGGTGTCCGATGCCCATCGGATCAAACTCGGTTCGATGGGTGGTTTTTACTGTCTGATTTATTTTAAGATCTCTGTGCATCACTTTAATATCTGTGTTATTTGCTTTAATATTTGTGCGCATAGATTTTAAAGTATATTGAACGGTAGAAACTACTCATCAAACCGAGTTTGGTCCGATGGGCATCGGACACCCCCCTCTCCTTAGTTAGTGTATGAAATATGAATTGTTATTTCGAAAAAATACGTGTGCTGTTTGTTGTGCTCGATATTAAAATTTTGTCAGCATCTGATGATCTGAATTACTGGTCATCTTCCTTTCAAAATCAGGTTCGTAAAACCATTTATTTATTCCATTATCTTCATTGTTTTCATTGAAAAATAAACTAACGGATGCTCCCTTATTTTTCATCTTTCATTTTTTTTCAGAAAATAAACATGCATCCAGCTTAATTAAGTGATATAATTAGTGTCGCTTGTCATGATCTTGTGATATTTTTAGCGAGGTGTCAGATCAATGAATCTTTTGTTTGTGCTAAAATTAAAAATCAGATGAGGATGACTGTTATTTATTGCTTTTAGTTTCTAAATTTCTCGGATAGTATCCATCAAAGTACCAAACTATTTGCTCGCTGAAGTATTCACAGGGAATAGACATTGTGGTTTTTAGGATAAGATTACTTAAACAAACTTTTACTTTGACAATTTTTACAATCATCAGGAATAAATTTAATATTTAAAATCAAATGTTATGAATAAGCTCTATATTATTCACATATCACATCTATAGAAGTGGGAATTGTGTGTTTCATCGTAGGTCAAGTATCATCAAATTTAAAACATATTTATAAATTTACTTTTTATTCTTTTATTCTTTTTTTTTAATTCATTGTCAAAAGTTTGGAAAGACCGAACTTTCAAATTCCCACCTACAACATATTTATAAATTTACTTTTTATTCTTTTATTCTTTTTTTTTAATTCATTGTCAAAAGTTTGGGAAGACCGAACTTTCAAATTCCGACCTACAAGTTAAAAGTCGGATTCGATCTTGAGTGGTTACAACTTACAACAAGGATTCGGTTGGTATAAATTTACGATAGATGAAAATTTGCTAGATAGTTTGCGTAAATGAATAGTATCTTCAGCCTGTAAATTAAATTCACAATTATGTTTTTTGACATATTTAAGCGTTAGAGTTAGACCGCGGATTGTTGTTTTAAGTTTTTAAAATATAAAATTTGTGGTTAGGATTAACTGTGCAAATTTTGAGTGCCTTGGAAGTTGGAAGTAATGTTAGTTCGTATTTTTGTTTTTACATATTATAAATAGTGGTTTTGAAACAAATGACTTGTTGGTGGAATTTTTAAACTTGGGGTTAAGATTTGACCTACAGTTTCGGACATGCATTGTGAGGTATGTTTGTCTGCAAAATAATAATGGCTAAAATAGTCAAATCTCAAAACTCACAGGAATAGTCTATTTTAATAAGACAAAAAATTTGAATTCAATATTCTAATTATTCTAACGCAATCAAATACCAAATAAGCTATTCCGAACAGCTTATTCTCAATCCATCCAAACATACCCTGAGTGGTATGGTGCTTGATTTAAGCGAAATAGATGAAAATCAAGTGCTTGGGCAACATCTATTAGGGTGTGCTTCAGAGAGAAGGACCTCAAGGGAACTTAAGAAAGGAACGGAAACGAAAGGGAAGGGGAGAGGAACGCGGTCTGCTTATGCTATTCATCCACTCTAGAAGAAGATAATCAAAGAGGGAAGGAGAGGAGCACACTATTATGGTGAGAGGAAGGCGATGTACAAAGTTCCAAAATTCATAACCCTCAAATCAGAGTATAGGTTTCACTATAGCGAGAGGGACCGTGCTCGGACTCTTGCTTCATCTTCCTTCTCCTTCCTCTTTGTGCTACATTTGTGAAGCACAATCTTAAAGTTTGCAGAAGAAATTTTACAAAATATTTTTTTTTAAATCACCAAATAAAATATTCCGCTTCTAAAATTACTTCCAAAGTATTGTTGTGGACTTTTAATTTTTCCACCCCTCCCTCCCATTTGGCCATTTACTCCTGTAGTGTTAAAATAAGTTAACCCATGTTATCTAATTTAAATCAATAATTGGCAATAAGAATAAATAGACTACTCTGTGTTATTCTACGTTTATGATCAAAGATTAACATATTTTGCAGCAATTTAGACATTAAAATAGGTTGTTCGCCAGGTACAAAATTTAAATTGAATTACTTGTTTGCTTTCTGTTTGGTTGGATATTTGTGATAGGCTAACCTTAACGGTTATTTTATATGGTGCCATTTGATTCGACGACACATATTTTGGTTGTACTAGGTTTTTTAAATTTTATTAACTGTTTAAGTGTTTTAATATTAATTTTTTAGCATCAAGTTATTTTAATACTAGTTTTTAGTTTTAAATTAAGAAGACTGTCTTCTTTAGTTTCTTTTTGTGCAAAATCTTATCTTTATTTAAATTTAAGATACTGGTATTT
This sequence comes from Carex cristatella, assembly GCA_024447775.1. Lineage (NCBI taxonomy): Eukaryota > Viridiplantae > Streptophyta > Magnoliopsida > Poales > Cyperaceae > Carex > Carex cristatella. The sequence goes on along the minus strand of JAJHPF010000024.1, from coordinate 1,902,358 downwards.
GAGATATCTGATTGAACCTGTTTGGACTGAAATCTTAGGTTGTGATAATTGATTCAATACAAAATTTTACATAGTTAGACTAAAAGTAATGAAATAAAGATTGACAGTGATTACTCAGTTGGCCGCTGGGCCCGCTATCAGTGGAATTCGTATTCTCTGCATTAATTCAAAATTTTCAGTTAATTGATCTGAACCACCCGATCGGATTTAAGATCCATACAGACTAGACATGTACTAATATCAAAAGACCTCTGTGTCAAAATTAGACGTCCGGATTGACTCCGTTTAAAATTAGACGGCTGAGATATATTAACTCAAAAGATTATCTTTTGAGTTAATGCAGAGGACACGTGTTCCTATCAGTGTGGGATCCTCTCGGTACCGTAAAAGAAAATCTTTAAGAATCTGAGGATTTGAACCGTTCTTTTAACTTTGCACGAATCTCAAAGTACAAATAATACTGCCCCTGTGTTATTCCAAATAGATATTGTTTTTGAGCTAATTTGAAACTGTAAAGTAGTGGACCCCTTTACACATACATACGTGTTCATCAGCGTGTGCTCCCCAATGCTAGTACAATCTTGACCTTTAATGTTTTTTTTTTGGATAAAAAAACAGAGACTGCCCATTCCTTTAAAAAATAGAGTTAATTTACATTCATTAAAGATTCATCCAGTAAGAAACTCTTGACCTTTAATGTATTGAATCAAATCTCCCACTCATCTGATTCTTGCTAATGGTTTATTTATTCATAATTTGAACGGTAATAATTAAAGTATTAGTTGTGTCTTCTCAAAATTTAAATACTCTCCATATTTTTATCATCCATATTTTTTATCATGACCGATCAGATTGTAAATGAACCCATAGATGAACCTTGTTGGCAGAAATTTCATACCCACTTGTTGACAGAATATTCGGTTTCTTAATACCCCTTTATTTTCCCCAGTCTCTCACCGCCAGCAAATTTATTCTGCTAAAAGTAACGATATAACACCGACAAGGACACTGTAAAATATATTGTTATGGTTATGTATTTCTTATTTTTTTTATAATACCGCTTCAAGGACACTGTAAAATATATTAGAAAACTAATTTATAGGATCTGAGGAAATTAATAATGCGCAGACTTGTTATTAAACCGACAAGGCGTGTTAAACAATTTAAAAGTTACATATTTTCATAATCACTATTGGTGTAAACTTTAAGGGAAGAATACGTGAATTAACCACAAAATTTCCACTGTTTTGCTGAAAGGAAAAATAATAAAAATTAGAATGAAATATACATATAATAATATGGAGCAATTTATTTACTTTTGCTGTTAATTATTGATTTAAATTAAATAATAGGGAAAATTAGTTATTTGTCACTCCAAAACCTTCAAATCTGAAAAATGCCATCACAAAACTATAAATCTGAAAAATGCCACTCTAAACTTAGTTAATTCTTAAATTTGCCACAAATACACAATTTTTATATTTTTTCAATTAAAAATTAATTGAAAAATACAGTTTTGATATACGTATTTTTGTATTTCTCTATATACCCTTCAGACCCCTCATTATACGTATCTCAAAACTGTATTTTTCAGTTAATTTTTAATAAAAAAAGTATAAAAATTGTGTATTTGTGACAAATTTAAGAATTAACTAAGTTTAGAGTGGCATTTTTCAGGTTTCTAGTTTCGTGATGGCATTTTTCAGATTTGAAAATTTTGGAGTGACAAATAACTAATTTTTCCTAAATAATATGGAGCAGCTTATTTTAATATGTTGAGAGTAAATATGAGGGAGGAGGGAGGAGGGAGGGGGGAGATGAGGAATAATTGGGAACCCGAGGATATTTTGTCAAACCAAAAAAAAAAAGATTTTACTTGATGGTTTTAAAAAAATTGTAAAATTTCCCATCAAGGGCTTTACCAACACTGGCGGGAATTCTGTTTTTCTTTGATTCTAAATAAATTTCATTAACTAGCACTTAGAGCAATTGATTAGACGTGTTTGATTTTAGCACTATGATAATTCCCAGTTACTCTACATTGCGCCGAGTAGGGGAAAAAAAGTTACTACTGTATAAATACATTATATTAAAAAAAAAAGGTTTGATGGAATTAGGATGCAATTAGGGCATGAAGGTAATTTTTCATTTAGTTGCGCGTGACTATAAAAAAAGATATATTATACATGAGGAGGACACCGATTTACAGCGACACGTCTTTACATCGTATATTTATAAGTAATTTTTGTGTTTTCAAAATTTAAACAGTTGATACCAACTGTTCAACATAATCTCCATATTCGAATTTGTTTGGTACATTTTTTGGAGCATATTTAGGATCTAGTTAGAATTTTAGAAAATCGTTTGTTTTTCAATAGTCCAAAATTGTCTCAAAAAATAATTTTGTACGCATCTTAATAAATACTAAAAAATTATAAAAAATTATAAAATCTGGTCTTCAAGCACATTTTTATTATAGAGATTATGGTGAAGAGTTCAGACTGACTGTTTGAATTTTGAAATCACAAAAATAACATATAAACATACGGTGCCAAGATGTGTCATCGTAAAATAATGTAATTGAATCCCTCCTTATTATACGCACTGAATATTGATAGTGCTTGAAATAGTGGGCAGAAAAAAAGTGAGTATGGATTATCTACATAATCTCACCGTTTGAGTTTCAATTCGTATTGTTCCATCGTAATTTCAATGTCTCAAACCTATAATGCATGAGATTTCTTTAGGATCTATTATTTGTCTGGAGATTACTTGGGATTTGACGAGGATGAAAACCCATCGATACAGATACACACGAGATTAATTATGAAAATGTGTTGAAATAGATATTCGTTTTGTACCATGAAATTAGTTGTGATGAAAAATCTCTTGTTAAGATACGTAAGATTTTTATGGTAGATCGGAGTCTTTGTTACCAGAAAATAACACAGTTCGAAAACTTTCTGAAAAGAAAGATGGAAAATATCAGAGAGAAAATAAGCCATCTGAACGGTTTCGAAATTTTTTTTATCAATTAGACCAAAATCCAACCAATTCTTATCAAAGCCGGATCTACCAAACAAACCCTTCAGATATGTGGTGACATTAAACAACGAACAGACCAGATTCGAACTAAAAAAAAATGAGGTACCTTATGTGATATCTGATATGAATTCCTGCAAGAAGTGATGGTGATATTATGACCAACTACTGTACTTGATCAAAAGACTACTGAACTATTAATTTGGCAAGAAGAACGTAAACGAGACCATTTCTTAACTATTATTTTTGTCTGTTTACAAAGGAACTTAAATCATTGTTGAAAAAACAAAAATTTGTTCTGCCCAAGTAGACAGACCGGTTTATTAATTGTTTTGTGATTAATAGAAGCGTCACGAAGATGTTTGACAAAGTCCAAGCAGTAGAAATCAAAGTTATAATTCGGTTTTAAAAATAGAATCGAACTGAACCGAACTAGCATTGCAACCGAACCGAATCAAAGTTTTATTTTGATTTGTTTGGTTCAAACTGAAATATATCATTTTTTTAATTTAAAGCAATTATTTTGTGATAAACCGAAGTATATTAAGAAATAAATTGGAGTGTTAAGAAATAAACCGAAGTATTTAAAACAATTGATTAAGAAATAAACCGGGATATTAAGAAATAAATCAGGGCGGTCCGAACCAAATTCATAATATATAAAAGTTCGGTTGTTTTGATTTTGAAAATTTCAAATCGAACCGAACCATTAAACCAAAAAAACCGAACCGTTTGAACTGATCTAATTCGGTTAGGTCCAAAACCGATTAAACCGGACCCAATGAACACCCCGACGTCCAAGGTCCAAGATTACATTCAAGCCAGAACTCCAATCCAAATTTCAGTATTTACAGAATACTTGTTTCTCTATTTCAGTGTGTTTTAACGCTGCGTGTAATAATTTCGCTGACAACTTGCAAATTTCGGTAACAACTATTTCATTTCAGCCCTGGAATAATTTTACGACGCTAGCACGGTTCTCACCACTGCGAGCCTTTTCTTAAAATATTCGCGGGCTCTCTTCAAGTGACAAAATTGTAGCCCTTCTCGTTTCAATTGGGATTGGGCTATTTGGGCCTTCTACTTTTTGAATAGTCTAATGGTTATATTACTACGGTGTTACGTTTTGTTTTTTCGGCTCCTATTGTTAATCTAGAACCATATTAAGATCACCTGATTCAAACAGACAACAGTACATTCATTCTAAATTTTCAATCTCTTGTTCGGTTCAAAAATGCACGGCAGCCATCAAATCTCAGCCGGACGGTCGGATTGTAATGTCAAGGTGTCTAAAAATGTTAAAAAAACTGAACCTTGTTTTTGGTATGAACTCATGAGAATCATTGTGCGACCTCTATTTTAGTCAATAAATTAAAACTTGGTTTTGTTTTTTGCTCTTCTTGTTTTTTTTGGTTATTTGTTAACACAGAGGATCTACTTTTACGGTTTGGAGTTCAAAATCTGTTATCCGGTTCCATCAAAAATCCAATTCTTACAAAAATTCAATATTTGTGAATTAACGTAGGATGTGTTTGGATGTATCCCATATCATGGGATTTTATAGAAATTTTTAGCCACCGGTAATTTTTTTCGAGGAAAAAAAATCCAGAGAACCTACCTAATCGCTTTTCCCACTCTTCATGTGCCTGGCACGGTTGCTACATCTTTCATTTTGCAATGGTTGGTGGTTAATTTGTTCCCTATAATGTTTCTAATCCCCGCGCGTTAGTTCCCGCATCGTACCTGCACAATATCCATCTGCGATTAACTACCATAACTGTGTAAGCGGCGGAACCTACTAACTATCAACTTGCATCGGGCCTTCCTTTTCAAATTCAAATATATTTTTCTCTCTGTTTTTCCTTTTTCAAAGCTGGAGGCGATTTTTAAGCGATTTGAAGGCTATTACGAAATTGGAAGTTATTTGTTTTGGATTTTGAGTCGATCTATCGTCTCTTTGCTACTTCGCTCTCTTCTCAATTCTCTGTGTTGGATCAGCGATTATGACTGGTGATCAGCGAGGTTATTATTTGCTTTTTCATTGATTTTGTGTTGAGTCGGTAATCGCAGGTCGAATCGTCTGTAGTTGATGTACTTATCGAGTTTTTCTTTTGATTGATTTATATTAAAGTGTGATATGTTTTTTATATTTTGATTTGCAGAGATGTAATTGTTTAATTTACGTTAATTTGTGTTAATTTCATTGTTTATGAATAAATACTGTGTATAGATCTTGTATTGTTGCTTCATGGATCTAGTATAAATACATTAATTGAATGTATATAATTTGTTTTGCTAGAAATTAGTTTTAGTTTGTTTGTGTGAGATATAAGAAGTTTATATAACATTTACAATAATCGACACTATATAATAAGTAGAGGGAATTTTAGTCCGCTGATCTCCTTGTAGGTAATATCTGTATTATTTTTATATATTTTGAAATTTCTGATATTAATACATATTAATACTTATCTCTGTAGGTGTTACATCAATTCAGCTCTTTTGATATTTTTTCAGGTAATAGTCGTATTAGGTTTGTATATTTTGTTATCACATGTATAAATACTTACTTGCGTATTTGTTAATACTTCTGTGTATTGTTAATACTTCTGTGTGTAGGTGTTATATTAATTCAGCTCTTTTGATCTTATTTCAAGTAATATTTTCTTATTTTGTAAGAGTACATTTAGTACTATAGATATTAATACTTGATTGCAATTTATATATGTATCTGTAAATATAAAATGTGAAACTAATAAACACTTTGCATTTTATTATTTAATATCAAGATGGATATTGATCTAAACAAGTATCTTCATGATAAATTATGCATACAAGATAATGGTGATTCCGATGAGGTGAATCTATATTGTTTTTATGAAGATTTGTATCGTGCAAATGAAGCAATAAGTGATGACGTGGGTATTAGAGAGTTTGACTGTGATGTGAATATGGGATTGGATGTTGTACAATATGAAACAATTAATGTAAATGGAAACGCAACAGTCGAGGTTGATGTTGTAAGTGTAAGAGATTTTGATTTTGAATCTGACAATGGAATTTGAAAAAAAAAATGCAAGGTACATAAAATTGAATTGCGCAGATTAACTTGAATTTTGTTACGTATAATATACACTTTCATTTCGCAGAGTATTAAGAATTGCAGAATTAACGTCAAAATAACATATTTAATCTAATAATTTAATTTAAAGAATAATTTGTTAAATTTTTGCGGTATATATTATTTTGGACCAACAGCAGCAGCTTTTAATTTTAAAAGACCGCAATAATGAATGAACGCAAATAATCATTTTACAACGTTAATTAATCATAAAATAGCACATATATGTATAATTTTCTAAAAGAAGAGCATTCATATATACTCTCCCAACACAACTAAACAGTTTTTTCTTACATACTTCTATAATTATTCTCATAAAATTCTATCAATTTATTTATTTTTTAATTATTTTATGTTCATATCTGTAAAATTTTATCTTTGTGTGGTTTCATGAGTGAGGCTATAGTGCTCACAACGCGAATTAATTTGTATTATGGATCAATATTTTTATTTTAAAAATTCTAGTAGTTGATTCGAACTGTTCAATACGGTTTCTGTATAAATATTGACTCGCTACTTAAATTTTATATATTTTTTATAATTCTTTAGAGATTTTAAATCAAGTGATTTTCTATCCATTTAAAAAGTAGTAAAAAATTTACAAGAAAAGTGCAAAATTTAGTTTAGAAATATATTATTCATGTGGATACTACATTGAATGATTCGGATTAATTATTAATATTTTTAAATTGAAAATTTGAGTTCATACAGTATCGATAGCCTCATTCTATTTTTTAAAGTTTTTTTTTTATTTTCACTCTAATTTCATAGTATCCGAGACCGAACATCCGAATAGGAAGAAAATTACATTTTTCTTTATGTCAGGACCTGTTCGGCGGTCATTAGAAATAAGCATGAATATAAAAATTGAACTAAAAATTACTGTTTATCAGAACAGAAAAAATTCAGTTTACCGAAAAAACAGTAGAGCGGCCTTTAAGTTGGCAGGCAGGATTAGCGGACGCGTGCTGTAACAAATCCACGACACACTAGTCAAAGATCGGCATAGCTGGAATCTCAGACTTTGGACCTAGGATGCTTACCTAAAAGGGTTGAGAAAAGGTGGTCAAACAAATTATTGCTGTGTTAGCTGATCTCCGTGCTGCTGGTTAATTTAATTTATTTTCATAGCGGCGCAAGTGGGGCAGTGCAGAGGCAGAGTCGTTGGATTCGGGCGAGCTAGATTTCACTCGAACTCGGGCTCACAGGTAGGGGTGTTCAACTGGTCAATTCGTTTCAAACCGAACTAAAATAATTAAATTAATTTTTTTTTCAGTTTTTAAAAATCCAACCGAACTGATCGAACTAAAATAACAAACCGAATTAAACTTCGGCTTGTTCGGTTGAATCAAATAGAGAAATTCAATCTCAAAAAAATCAAAACACGTAGATTCAAAATTGAAAATGAACCAGAATAATACATGAAGTCTCAAATTATTAATAAAATCGGTCGGTTCGGTTTATTCAATTTTGAGAATTCAAAACCGAACCGAACCATTTAAACTGAACTATTTCATAAAATCAACCGAACTGAACCATTTAAACCGAAATTTTCCAGTTCGGTTTAAAACCAAATAAACCGAACCATTTAAACACCCTCACTCACAGGTCGTGTTTGGTTGTGGAGTAAGAGGTGATGTAAACATCTTACTCCACAATTAATGAGTCAAACGGGGAGTAGAATAAGAGTAAGAAGTGAGCTAATCCGGATTAAGTTACTCTACTTCTCTAAATAGATTAACTTAATACATACTTAATCCACCTGCAGAGTCCACTATCATAGACTTAGACTCATTTTTTAATATTTTACTTCTTCATATAAATTAATTTAATTCATGATATGAACTACCAAACAAAATGTAAAATATGAGGAGCAAAATGAAATAAGCAAATTAATCCTCATTAACTTTATTCCATAACTAAACATGACTATAAGCAGGAACTCTGCTTGAATCTGATTTTAAATACGAGTTAAGTAATATTTTTCGCAGCGAGACTATGGTAAATATTGCACACCGACTCATATTAATCACCCAAAATTTAAAGAAGCCCGGTCCAAGTTAACATACATTAAATGAATTTTTTTTTTTTACAAAGACAAATTCGATTACTGACTCTAGTTATGATCCGTCCACCTGAAATAACTTAAATCAAGTATATTAAAAGTTAGAACTATTCCTAAGCTCAATACTCTGTCGTGTAATTCTTCGGAGAAACAGCCAGCTACCCAACTGCACGATACACTTGTCCTGTTTTTTTATTGACCGTTGTCACGTTTTTATCGACTGTTGCCACGACACACTTGTTTTGTTTTATATCTAACAGGTGACATGTAGTAACGTGATAAATATGTCGTAATTTGATCACGTGATGTAACCTGACATGACTAATTTTCTTTTTTCACGTGACGGACGGTCACGTCGTGACCACGCACGACGTTATTTAAAATAGTCGCGGCAATTTTTTTATATTTTAATTTGAATTGTTAGAAATTTTGAAAAAATATAAAAATATGGAAAATTCTAAAATAAGTCCATAACGTCGCAGAGTTTTTTTTGTCGAAGAAAGACCGCTGACATTATTTAAAAAACTCAAATTACAAATAACACTGCATGGCACTGTTAGACATCTGACATTACTTAAAAAACTCAAATTACAAATAGCACTACATGGCATCTCTTCGAGCAGCTTCTTAGCAGTCACCAAATCACCTGATCCAAACATGCCAATAGGTGGGTCTGGTCAAGTAGAATCTACACTAAAAAGAAAACCTGATATTTTGTGTGTAAAAAAATGTTGAAAATTAACTACAAAAAGTTGGAAAGTCTAAGCTTATTAAAAAAAACTGGATACAAGATTTCTACGTGTTTTTTTTGGAAAATCTCAACTGTTCAAATATGTTTTGTACAAATATTTAAACCATAGATAATCCTGCCATTGCGCCATTCCCAAATAGGCACTGGACATGTCGATCATGCAAAATACGAGACATCCTCGGAATATACGGTCGAGCAAATTCAAGATTTCTGTCCGAGTATAACACTAATTGAATTTAAATAACTTATTAGGTACACAATTGCAACTCAATCTCTATAACTATGTTTATTAAACAAATTTGTCGTAATCTTAAAATTGATTGACACGTTACTAGAAATATTTTTCGCAATCTAATTAAAAATTCATTTGACACAATTTAAAGTGGGATTGTTCTTAACAAATTAGCAAATTAAAATCAAAGTCTAAGTTTAGAATACAAATTTAACTGAAATATAAATATTGAATAATAGAAGGTCTAAATTGTTTGGCCAGTCCATTTCTTTAGAACTGTAATGATATGTTCCACTGTCGGACTTTTCTTGTTCTCTTCTTCTTCATTCTATTTATGAAATAAAACATTGCAAATAAAAAAAAAAACGAAATACACTAAGTTTGATCAAAACTCGAAAAACAACAGTTAAAAAATCAGACTTGTTCTGACCAGAAGTGGACACTACATTGGATTAAGAATAAATAAACTGAATAATTTGTACTGAATCGAAAATAAAAATTCAAATCGAAAAATAAACATCTGCCTAATCCAATTCCTCCTTGAATCCGGCATTGTTTACGGGACCGCCTGTAAACTTGGAAGCAAAGGATGCCTCCATAAATATATATACGTGTAAGCAAAGCCTGACTTCACAGCTCAGACTAAATGCTGCGGTTTAGTGCTTTTATTTCCTGGAACATTTTGGTTGAGAACAAAATAAACAGCTAATCCTAGAAGTTTACCTCGGGCTAAGGTTAAAGGATTTCTTTTTTCAAATCAGAACTTCTATCTACGACGAGAAAGGACAATGCTTTTTGAATATTTTTATTAGTGGTCTCTGTCAAGTCTCCTCTCTCGAGGAGAGCAGCGAGGCATGGACCTACGGAATTCACATCCTCTAAGATATTTCAAACTTTGCGTGATTTTTTGGAATATCTCAATCGTTCAAATACGCTCTGCACGAATCTCAAAGCTCAAATAAAACAGGCCCCTACGCTGCCCCGAATAGGCATTGGACACGTCGGTCACGCAAAAATTGAGATATCTCAGAGGATACGGACTCGGACCTACGACGATGAGTCCAAGAGCGGGTGCATATCCTCTGATATGTCTCAATTTTTGCGTGACCGACGTGTCCGGTGCCTATTCGGGGAACCGTAGGGGGCAGTATTATTGGAGCTTTGGGATTCGTGTAGAATGTATTTGAACGATTGAAATATTCCAAAAAGTCAGGCAAAGTTTGAGATATCTCAGAGGATGCGAATTCTCCAAGAGCTGGGCAGACAGCCAGACAACCGCTCTTAGGTTGGGTTCCGCTCCTTTGCTGGTAGTACGGATATTGGACCAGACAGATTTGGATTGTCCGTTGAAATCAAACGGTGCAGACCACAGAGCAGCAGACTGCAGACAGACAGAATAGGTAGAAAGGAATAAACATCCAACAGTATTGATCTTAGATTATTTGATTAGAAACTAAAAAAATAAATTAAACTATCTCTTGACAAAATTTAAAAGGCCTTTTAACTTCGAGAGAGGTTCTTTAAAATAATAGGCAAATGATAACCCTTTTTATTCAGAAACTAAGACAAACGGGGCCTTTATTCTATCTAAACAACTCTTGATTTTCGAGATTAAAGTGAACAGCGTACTTATTAATTTTATTTTTTATAGATGTCAGGAGACTCGGACATTATACATCATTACATCCCAGACTCCCAGTATCCCACTTGCCACCTTTCCTGGTACAGGTATACGGTCTACACCATGTCCAGCGAGTAGTCTAGTGCGCCTGAAGCGTTACAGTGTTCACTGAAAAGAGCTGGTCTAATAGCGAAAGCCTAGTCCTTTGCTACGAGGCTTCACGTGGCCTGTTGTCTCATTTTCCCACTTCTCCCTCTCAAATTTCTCACCTCTTTCTTCTCTCTCCCTGCTCTCTTCTCGGAATCTGTTCTCCTCTCCCCCTTCGAGCGATAGAGGATAGAGGACAGAGGATAGAGAGACACTGGAAGCGTCGCTTCGACTAGATTTTACACCGCATTGTAAATGTAAGTCTCTCGTTCCTTCGAGTTGTTTCTTCCCTTTTTCTGTTAATTTTTCTACACTTTAGCTTCTAGATTTTGTTCTTAGGGTCCACATTGCGGGGTTTGAAAAGAAAAGAGGAGTTTTTTTTTCTGGAATTTAGTGGAAAAAACAACTGTTTTTTCTTTTACACTTAATGTGGCAGTTTTTCAATATGTTTTGAATTAGGCTTCTCCGTTTTGTTTTGAGGTCTGTCATTCTGTCTTGTCACAGGTAAAGAAGATATCTTACTGAAATTTGCTGCGGAATTTGGTCTCTGGTTCTTCTCTCTTCTAATTTTGTAATTTTAGAAAAATGGGGTTTATTTCGAGGAAAATATTCCCTTCCTGCGGGAACTTGTGTGTATGCTGCCCAGCTCTCAGACCAAGTTCTAGGCGGCCAGTGAAGCGGTACAAGAAATTGCTAGCTGAGATCTTCCCCAAGACAGAAGTAACGAACTTTTACTTTCCTTTTTCTTTCCTTCTTTAATTTTTGGGACTATTTGCGCTTCATCAGTTTTAGTGGGGTCTTTGTGTTAGGTCCAAGCAAACTCTGTTCACCATCAGCATGTTTTAATGAAATGTTGAATAAAAGTGCTGATTTGGCAGCGGTAATCATTCCAATTGAACAAAAGTGCTGATGTTATTTTTTTACCCGGTGTTGAAGTGCAAAACCTTCTTAATCGACTGTTGATAATTAATTTGCCATAACAAGTTGTTCAGAATTTTATTTAAATCCCAGCAGCTGCTTACATACATGCATATCCTGCACTCTACCAAGATGGTGAATTTCAAATTTTCTGTCTTCTCAAGTTTTAGAAAAATACTGTGACAGACATAACTTCTATTTTTTTTTTACAGGATGGAGCTGTTAACGAAAGGAAGATCATGAAATTATGTGAATATGCGGCCAAGAATCCGCCTCGCATCCCTAAGGTCCCATTGTGGTTCATAATTTAAGATGTTTTCTCATTAAACTCTTCCCTTTGGAAATAAGCTTACACATTTGTTTTTTGTTATTGTTTACAGATTGTGAAGTTTCTTGAGCAAAAGAGTCAGAAGGAGCTTCGTGTAGAGCATGTCAGTTTTATTAAAATTATAACAGAAGCATATGGCAAGTTGCTTTTTGTTTGCAAGGAACAAATGTAAGTTCGTTTACCTATTGTCTCTTTTCTGTTAATTTCTTCTCCTATGATGTGTCAATATTTCCATGCTGTAACCTAATATCTGGAAGAACATTCAGATAAATAAAAATCAAATTCACCAGATTACTAGAACAAATTAATCTTGGTATCATACTGATTAGCAAAGCCTGGCTTCTGCTGGTGTCTTTATCAGATACACAGTCCTATAATATGATAGTAAGAAATTATGGCTTGATATGTGCTATTTTCCTTTGGCGGGTGCAGGGCTTACTTTGCAATTAGCCTTGTTAAGGTTGTTAATGAGCTTCTTGAAAGCAAAAACCAGGAGATTCAAATTTTTGGCTGCCAAACTCTGATGAGATTCATATACAGTCAGGTTATACTTCATTTTTAAAATTTAAGATTCCAAAATCTGAAAATGTAGGAGCCTAATTCAATTTGGTTAGGATTGACTGCATGGACAAGCTTGTCTAGTGCGTGATTGTATTTTATCAGATCTGCCCCGATTCACTCATAAAATGACAGACGAGCACAAAGCAACTTAGATAAATATCAGGCAACAAACTATGAATTGAGTACGGTTTTTCTTTTCTATTACTTCAATGATGAAGACCTATTTTCCGTTTGTCATGTTTATTTTCATGTTTTATTTGTACAACAGGCTGATAATACATATGCGCGCAATATAGAGAGCTTGGTTTCTAAACTATGTTCTCTCTGTAATGATCCGAGAGGAGACCATAATCGAATTTGTGCCTCTAGTCTGCAATGCTTGTCGGCCTTGGTAATATTGTATCCTTTTCAAATCAAACCAAACGTTATCTATGTATCCTTACAACATGATGTTTATGTGCTGAATGCCTAATTGCAGATCTGGTTCATGACTGAGTACTCCTACATGTTTTCTGATTTTGATGAGGTAAAAATAAGAATTCCGTTTCTTTTTTTTTGAGATCTTTTCCGAAGGTTTTGGCTCACACCTAAAAAACCAACAACAACCAAGCCTATAGTCCCAAGCAAGTTGGGGTATGGTAGAAATGAAACCCAACCTGAGTCATATTCATGAGGGTTTCATTTCCATAAAGAGGCCGTATTTTACGTTGGCTAGCCACACCTATCCCAACCCTTTTGGCTCACACCTATGTTATAATAATAATAATTATTATTATTGTTGTTTCTGTTTTCCAGATTATAAGTTCGGTTTTGAAACATTACCGATCAGATGAGGCTTTGAATGACGAAGAGGACAGAAGCACATCCCACCATAACTGGGTTAATGAAATAGTTAGGTGTGAAGGGCGAGCTGGTGGAACAGTTTCAAGTGACATCAGCCCTAGAAACACAGTTGTGAGACTTAGGCCAAATACAAGGGATGCCTTAACCAGGTCTGACAACAGTGTATTGGATCTATATATATTCTGATAATCTAAAGGTTCTTTCCATGTTATACCCACTTTGGTTCATAAATCACAAACTTTCCTTCATAGTTCTCATTATACAACCTAATACTGTGTATCTCTTGGTATGTGTAAACTGTACCAATCTTTACTCCATAGTGACAGAGAGACAGTTTAACCATCATAAATCTTATTTTCTGGATTGAACGTTTGCTTTATGTACATGCTTATTACAAGAATAAAAGGGAACCAAAAGTTAGGGGTTATTAGCAAATGACACCAATTAGTAGGTGCTCGTTGCAAATGCAAGATTTGCAGTATGTCACATGCAAACTGAGCGACATATTTAGGATTTAGTTTGTAGAAGCCTAATTAAAAATTCACAGCATAATCTACCCTTAGATGCTGATTTAAATTGTGAACAGGGAACATCCTGAGTCACCTGAAGTGTGGGCCCGTGAGTGTGTGCAGAAACTTGGTGAAATGGCGAAAGAAAGCACCACTACCATTCGCCGTGTCCTGGAGCCAATGCTGATCTACTTTGATGTTGAGAAACAATGGTCCCCCCGGCATGGTCTGGCCTTGCTCGTCTTGTCTGACATGTCTTTCACAGAGAAAAGCTTTGGTATTACCTTTTTAATCACCTTATTTGTTATGACAGTGATATTCACTCCACGTATTTTCATTGTATTTTGATAGTCACCAACTATGGATTCCTCTTAACTTTTATATTACTATCAGGCATTGAGAGATTAATATTGTCTACTGTGATTCGCCACCTGGACCACAAAAATGTGGTGAATAACCCTCAAATGAAGGCCGACATCATCCAGTCAGCAACCTCACTGGTTTGTCAGTTGAGGTCAAGGGGTGTGGTTGCTGAGATTGGAGTTGTCAGTGACTTGTGCCGTCATCTAAGGAAATGCCTAGAAGCAATTGGTCAGAATGGATCTGGGATTGAAGAGTCCAATTGGAATGAGTCCCTTCAGAACTCTGTTGAGGACTGCCTTTTGGAGATTGTTAAAGGAGTATGTCATTTTCACCCTTTTAGATTTTTCCCATATCTTCCCCTAGACATACATACAACCACCTGGGATTTTGTACTATATCGAATGTCAAGGTTTTGAGCCTCACAGTTACTGTTCCTCTTTTACACTTTGTCACCGTTCGAACCATTTCATGCAAATGAGAGACCCTGTGGGCTCAAAATGGAATTGTGGATGGTCAAGTGGAAGCTTGATAGATATTAAGAATTGTTTTTTTAAGATAAAAGTAAACGCCTTGATGTGCACGTGAGGTCTTTTATCTGAATTCAAATGCTTTTTAACTTTGGTAGATGACGGATGTGCGGCCACTATTTGACATGATTGCTATAACACTAGAGAAGCTTCCTGAGTCTGCAGCCGTCTCTAGGGCAACTATTGGGAGTTTACTAATTCTTTCTCATATCATTTCCTTGACATCTATTGCTTCGCAGAATCTCACGGTACTTCTTCATTTCTCTTAACATCTATCAGTCAAAAGCTGTTGCATGAGGTTATTTTTTTGTTCAAGATCGTATAAAATTTTGTTTCAAACTTTCAGTTAATTAATGTTTAAGAAAGCTTAACAATTTTGGCTATGTTTCATATGGCTTGTAACCAGTCTAACTGTCATTGTACTGGTGTTGCATGATTTACCATGAAGACTGACTAACATCAGTTCAGTTGCCAAATGAGCCTCAATTAAGCTGTAGAAATGACCCAAATTAAATTGGTGTCAGCCAGCATGGACCAAATTTTGGCAGCTGACAGTTACTGGTGATAGAATCTAGTGTTGACAATTGCATTCATTTTATTGCATATGCCATCTCAAAATTTTCCTGGGTGAAATCTCTGAACTTAATAGGTATATATATATCTATTTTTATTGAAAAAGATTTTCGTGTACATGAGACGGTACTTTTTATAGGTCTTTCCAGAGGCACTATTGCTCCAACTTTTGAAGGCCATGACTCATCCTGACCCGGAATCCCGCTTTGGCGCTCATTTATTATTCTCTTCCGTCCTTGTGAAAACACCAAGCCATCCAAGAAGCGACTCTGAATTCTTGTATGAGACTAAGAAGTGGCAGTCTCGCACAACATCAGTCTTTGCTTCGGCCACTGCACTGCTTGAGAAGCTGAGGAGAGAGAAGGAGAGTTTGAGTGGAGATAACAAGAGTGGAAATAGTTCAAAAGAGATCGTCCGTGAAAAAGAGCCGAAGTCAAGCTGGGGGCCACCAAAGAGCTCGGTGTTTTTCACCAAGTTGGGTTTTTCGGTTTTTGATCGTGTCCCTGTTTTGTCTGGTACAAATGAAATGGTACGGGAATATATAAAAATTGGCAGTTCTCTAATTTATCTGATCCCTCTTACATGTTTGATGATTTCTGCTGATTCCATTCAAGCAGGATAGTAACACAGTCATGTTGACTGAAGATCAGACAACTGAGTTGTTATCTGCTATCTGGGTTCAAGCACATCAAGCCGACAATTTGCCATTTAATTTTGAAGCAATTGGTCATACTTTTAGCCTAACTCTTCTTGCATCCTGTGTTAAGGTAAAAAACATCCTAATTCATTTATTGTGAAAATGTAAATCCAGCATCTTTTTTAATTTTCGATGTCTTATTATGATAATGTTGCAGAATTTAAATAATGGAAATGCTGTTCGGTTTTTCCAACTGCCGTTGTCTCTTAGAAATGTTGCTCTAACACCAAGTGGTATGTTTGTTATCTCTATCTTACATTCTTAGTGCCACCTTTAATTCTTCCATATTAACTTTGGAGCTGTTTTGCCTTTGCAGAACTTCCTCCGGCTTGTCAGAGGTCTCTTTATACAATGTCAATGAGCATGCTTGCTTTTGCAGGAAAATTATATAATATTACCAAGCTAACTGATTCACTTAAGCGATTCACTTGTTCGAATGTAAGCCCCCAATCCCCCCTAACAAAATTAATAGAAAAGGGAGAAGGGGAAAAAGAAATCCAAATGCTGTATGATGTAGCAGCAGCTATACATTGTATTTTCTGATAAGTACCCTGTGATTGTTAGCAGATCGACCCTTATCTAAGGATTGGTGAGGATTTGCTTCTGTATGTGAGGCTTCAATCAGATCTAAACAACTTTGGCTCAGACACTGACCATGACATGGCTAGATGCACACTCAACGAAGTGAGAGATGCAGGTTTTTCTGACCAGAAATTGCTAGACATCATTGCACAAGCTCTCTCAAACTTAACCAATGTAAGTCCACTGTGTAAGTTTTAGTACAGTTGATTGTTCACATCTGTAACTTAAGAGATGAATGGTAGCTTATTATTTGGTTGTCTCAGTTGAAGAAGGATGTGTTGGTAAGGCTTCTCAGTGAGAAATTTGTGCCAGAGGACCTGCCTTTGTTTGGGTCAGCTACAGTTCTTGACTGGGTCAATGCCCATGCCTTCTCTGAGGAATCACTCTCTCTAGATGAGGTGTTACTCTTTAACCTTAACCTTATGTAGGCTTTTCTTTTCAATTTTGTTATATTTCTTGCTTAACTGATATCTACATCAGAATGGCGGCATTTAACTCGTATTTTGTCTGGCATACAAGGAATGTTCAAGGACTTCGTCAGTGGATGGTGGAATAGCCAATGAATCACCTGCCACCAATTTCTCGAGTTTAGTCCCCAAAATGACCCCACAACCATCTCTTCCCAATGTAATAAGTGTTGGCCAGTTTCTTGAGTCGGTATGTGATTCTCTCTGCCTAGCGTGCTCTTTTTCTATCATTAATCTAGTACTTTCAACCATGATGAATTACTGTAAGTACGTATAGTATCTCCTACTTGTAACCATTTTTAATTTTTTTGACCGAATTATTTTTTATGTTCTTCTATTCGATCAATCAGGTGCTACATGTAGCTGGCCAGGTGGCGGTTTCATCCGTGTCTACCTCCCCTCTTCCATACGGCACTATGGCTAGCCAATGCGAGGCACTAGGCATGGGCTCAAGAAAGAAACTCTCAAGCTGGTTGGTCAATAATGGCTATGACTCTGCTGAAGATAGTGCCACACTGGACCTCCATGGGACCCCTCATATTCCTATTCAAAAGGTTTTTCACTCAAAACCTCATGCTTCGCTATAATTTAATATGATTTACTCTCCTGTCAGTTGTCTAGTCTCCTTATTCTAATTTTTTATCATTCTTGCTTGTTCGCCATTCAATTTCAGGTCAACTCTTGCTCTTCTGAAATTGAACTTACTAAGCCAACAGAGCCATGGCTGACCCTCAAACTCCCCCCTGCCAGTCCCTTTGACAACTTTCTGAAAGCAGCTGGTTGTTAGCTTAGTAGATTTTTAGGAATTAGCTCGAGATGTGTCCTGCGTTGTCTTGTAATGTTGTGTTTTGATGTATCTTTATAATGACTTTAGTAGTAGTGTCTTTAGAGCTCTTGTGGTGTTATCTTTAGTTGTAACCAGATGTTTATTGCACTTGGTTATATTGAAGTTGTATCTTGCCCCTTTAAGAATCAAAGTACTCTATATATGTATAGCTTCTTGATTATTCTTGTGTCAACAACCTTTGCATATGAAAATTCTTATTATTTGAGCGTACAGAACAAATTGATTATTGTGCAGCTTCAAATCATAAAAACTGAGCAGGACGTGCAATGTTGATTGATAAAAAAAATGCGTACTTATTCGAAGTGAGAAAATTAATTTGATGCTAACAAAACCCAAAGAATTCAACGCACGAGCACATTAATGTTAATTATAAACATTTCAATATTTTATGAGAGCAACCACAAGTCTCTTTTATCGACATCTACATGACGAATCACTTGGCAGCTTGAATTTGCCAGCCCAACATATACACAAACCTATCTCATCCACTGAAAAACACATCCATATAACCACCGTAACCACTAGATTTCAAAACCTTCTTCACTAATAGCACTACAATGGCAACAGTCAATCCAACAGCGGCCCAAGTGTACAAACGATCATCTCTGGGCTTCTGTACCACAGATTGGCCCCGTGTGACGGTCATCTCAGCACGAAAACCAACCCGGAGCCTTCCAGCACCTGCGTCCACACGGACTTCGTGCACATTCTCAACAACTTCCCTGTCTGGCTCTGGGATGAGGTTTTGTTGAGCGTGGCCTGGGTCCAGCTCAACTTCATTATCAGCGTTTCCATTCACCGCCTCTTCGTTTTGGTCAGTAACTGGGGGAGCAGTGACTTGCAGGGTTGTTGCTCCTGAGCTGCTTATAGCAGTTAGAGGCGGCACTGGAGGAGCCTTAGCAAGCATGCACTGATGAATCTATAATGTAAGACAAAAATTAAGAAAATCAAAATGGTACAGAGAGACAAATTGGATAAAACCTAAAAACTATAAAACATGCCATAGTACTTAAACAGCAATATAATTTTTTACAAGTTTCAATACTTGCATGTTGCAACTAAGATGAGACAATTCGGTTACATGTAGTAGACCAATGTTGGTGTTTGTCTGTCACTTAACTTATTAATTTATATCTTCTAGTTACTTGTTCAGGTTTTCCTTTTCAGCAAACAATGAATAGTGACAAACCTCGTCTATGAGACTCTGACGCTCAGGGGATCCAAATTTAGGTGGGTTATCCCGAGATTTGATGGCAAGTGCATGTCTGTCTTCCTTTTTGTAGTCTAGCGACCCCAATGCACCTCCCGGGTTAGTTGGCATAAATGCTATGAGTGCTACCAATGCGGTGCGTACTGTAACAGAAAAAAAGAAGTAACATTTGTTAATCCCACAAGCTCAGTGTTTAAAAGAAAAGGCAAAAGAGAATGCTTTAGGTAACAGATCTGCCCTTATTACTTTAAAGATAGCACCAAAAGAAAGTGTTGAGAGACAGCAAATAAGATTATAAATGAATATTAGAGTGCGAGATGTAATAGGAAATACTAACTGCAACTCTGAAAAACTAAACTTAAAAAAGAAAATAATTACAAAATCAATAGCAGCAAATATATTCATGAGTAGGTCTGTCCTTCCATCTAAATCACTGGACAAAAATTTAATTGATTGCCCAATGATATATTTTCTATACAAGGTGAAAAGATTTTCTATTGCATCACGCTCGTATAGGTTACACATTTAACATGGGTGTAGACTACGAAAAGTGGTGCTAGGAGCTTAAAACAAATTTGATTTAAAAGAAAGGTCAAAAAATCAATAAAATAATAAATAGCTAGGATTTAGCTCAGCAACTAGTTGTCTGTCTCTTGTCATGTCATCAAACAGAAATATTAACTCACCGCTGAATAAAAAATTCTATTACCAGGACACAGGGTTCTTATTAGCAGCTCACTGGTGTAGTTTACGAAATCCAAATGATGATAGGCTATAAAGAGTAGTGCTTGGCAACAGATATTGAATGCATCTAATACAATGATTTACACAAGTCATTTTTTGTAAGGTTACTATCGAAAAACGTTAGATACTTCAGAGAAAATACTTCAACTAGCTTCAAATTATAAATGTCAAAACCAGTTATTGATAATAGAAGTACCAGATCTGCCCTTATTACTTTAAATTATAGCAACAAAAGAAAATATTGAGAGACATCAAATAAGATTCTAAATAAATATTGAGGAGCGAGATGTATAATGGAAAAGACTAACTGCAACTCTGAAAGACTAGACTATAAAAGAAAAAAATTACAAAATCAATAGATGCAAATATATTTATAAGTAGGTCTGTCCTTCCATCTCAATCACTGGAGAAAAATTTAAGTGATTGCCCAATGATATATTCTCTATTACAAGGTGGAAATGTTTTCTATTGCCTCACGCTCGTATAGCTTACACATCTGACATGGGTGTAGACTATGAAAAGTGATGCTAGGAGCTTAAAAAAAATTGATTAAAAAAAAAGGTCAAGAATCAATAAAATTAATAAAAAATGGTTCTTATTGCAGCACACTTGTGTAGTTCACAAAATCAAAATGATGGTAAGCTATGAATAGTAGTGCTTGGCATCAAATATTGAAGGCATCTAATACTTGACCTAACATTTACAAGAGTCAATTTTTGTAAGGATACTTTCTAAATAAGTTAGTAAATGTGACTATCTATGAACTCATTTGCAAAGCATTAGTAATACAAACCACATCTTGTGGTGAAAATACTTGAACTAGCTTCAAATTATAAATCTCAAAATCAGTTATTGACAATATAGTACTAACTACTAAATAACAAAAAAATAAACAAAAGAAGACAATTTCTACAAAACAAACAGCCCAAATGCCATCATACCCAATAACATTGTCTTTAATCACGAACAAACTAACAACATGAGGAAAAGCAAAGTTTAAAAATTTAAGTACTCACCGCTCCATGATGGCTGCCAGTGCTCAGGGTGATAATTGGATATACTTAAACATATCTTTGTTTGTGTCTCAAAACGACCACTTGGCTGTTAAGAACAAACAACAGGAGATGCAACTAGTTATTATGAATTAGAAGGGGTTCAGGAAGGCACTAATGAAGCAAATTAACTGAGAGAGGACAATTTAAATACCGTAAGCATCATAAAAGAAGGTGGCTTAAACGGGTACTCCGCAGGTAATTGGATCCTTCCATGGTATATACCTCCCTCAAATTCCGTGCCTCGAGGACCCAGTATTGCAAATTGCCACTCAAATATATCCTCCTATAACAGGAATAAAGAGGTAAGCTGCATACTCAATTAATAAATACAGGGACAGGATTTTTATTTTCTATTCAAATAGGAAGTTATTAACATTTACAAACACCTTAGATACTGCAAGGTCAGAAAATGAAAAGTATAAACCTCAAACTTGAAAGTGATGTAAAATCACAGCTAATCTGAATTGTAAGAAGTCATGAAAACTTGTTTTCATGGTGACAATACAAAATACAAAATCAGCTCCCACAACAAGATAAACAGATATAGAAGAAGAAAGTGAACAGAGGTAATTTGAATTGACAGCAAAATATGAGCTGACTATTTTTTTGATACTGCATACCATCGTCAGACCAAACTTGCTTAAATTGAACCAACCCACACAACACCAAATTACTTCATACAAAATACAAGCACAGTACTTTAAAAGCCCTTAAAAAGGAATAAAAACAAAGCAAAGTTACTAATTTACTACCCACGAATTACACCTAATGGTAATAGATGGATTCTGAGGCAAGTCCAGATTCAAAAACAGGGGTATGTTCAATGATCATACAAAAAAATTGAAAGATTAAGTCATAGTTGTTCATCTAATAAGAGGCTGCTACTTTAAATTAAAAAAAATTATATTAAGGGTAACTATTAGAGTAAAATTCTAAAAATATTAGCTTAATAGATTCCAAATTAATTACCATTAAAGTTGCAGTTGCAATAAAAAACAATACATAACGCGCTAGATTCGTACTTCCTATCGGATTTGCTGTGATTTGAAATCCCTAGATAAAGGAAAAGGTCAAATTAAAACCAGATCTAATTTAAAGAACAACGATAATCACCTCAAGAGGCATACTCATGAAGTCATCGGATGGATTAGACTGCATCTCTTTGACCTCTTGAAGGATCCGCTTCACCGCAGGGTTATTCCTGTTGTACCTTGCCGCCGCCATGTTGCACTTGTAGGATCCTCCGATACCGCGGAAGGAATCACCACTGTTAATTTTATTGTAGTAGTATAAGAGGGAATGAGAATCGGACTCCAGGGAGATTTCGAAAACGTGTCTAGCCGTCTAGGTCAGGGAGGTGGATGGGGCTGGTGCGAATAGCTCTCCAGTTCTTATATCGCATTTCCCCAACTTTATAAAGAAACGAGTGCTGCCTGCGTGACTTCCTTGAACTTTTCCGGGAAATTTTACAAAGAGTCGTTCTCTTTCACAATATTTCATTCTCTTTCACAGTATTTCAAAATATAGAACAAAATATTTTCTTTCTAAAATTCTTAATAAAATATTCTTATAGACTCGAGATAGGAGTAGGTCCAATGGACATCGGACCTAGTTTTAGGTTCAATTAGCTCTAACACCGTACGATTATCATTGAGATTTGTGCACACGGAAACTGAAAAATACTTGCCCGGATTTTAATGAGGTCGCACGAATCTTGATATATGTCTGATGGTCATTTCACCCATCGAAAAAGATAGGTCCGATGGGCATCGAACCTACTCTCAATTCTATGGACTCCACTTGTTCTCTCTATTTTCCTCCCTCTCACTCCTCCCAATTTACTCTCAATTATTTTTTACTTAAGTAAAATATACAATTGTGTTTTATTTTTTATGTATATAAATTATTCAGAACAAAAAAAATTTAAGTGTGAAATTATATTTGCTAAAATTAAAAAGTATAGTATTAGTGTATATATAGAATTATTTCAACATATTGTTCTTTTTGAAAAAAATATTATAAGACTTGGTATTAACTTATTCTATAAACTATTTTTAACTAACATATAATAATTTTAACATATACATTTCATCTAGTTTATTCGATATAAATTTCACAATTACAATAATTTTACCACATCATATGTTAAGAACAAGTTAGTGAGATATTTATACTTCAATGAAAAATATTATAATTATGTACAAGATATATCTTAAGAAATTAAGAAATAAATAATGTCATCAATTTTGAATCAGTTACAATGCAAGTAATATGACTCGCCATTGAATATATTATGGTAAAAAAATAAAAATTAAACTTTACTGAATCTAGTAATTAATCGGACCATATATATATGCACTTCGAAGGTGTGAACAATATATCCCAAGTCATCTCAATCGCTCGTTGCTATAGTATTCGAACTCAATATTTCTTGCACTTGTTATTTATTTCTTAATTTCTTAAAATTATATCAAATATATAATTAGTATATTTTTATTGAAGTATAAGTATGTCACTAAATTATTCTTAATGTGATAAAATTCCTTATTGTTATGAAAAATAGGAATATGAAATTTATATAGAATAAACTATATAAAATGCATATGTTAAAAATATTTATTTGTTAATTTTTTTTATGAAATAAGTTAATACCATGTCTTATAATATAATATTTTTTTAAAGACACATGTGTTGGAAATATTCTACATATATACTAATATTATACTTTCTGGTTCAAACAAATAAAAATTTGACACTTTAATTTTTTTATTCTAAATCATTTATACACACAAAAATTAAAAAATTATTCAAATCGAGAATAAAATCACAATTGTATATTTTACACAAGTAAAAAATAAATGAGAGTAAATAAAAATGAGTGAGAGAGATGAAAAGATATGGAACAAGTAGGATCCACAAAAACATTTTATTAAAAAATTAAGAAAAAAATATTTTGTTTTATATTTTAGAAAAGAATGTACTTTATAAAATTTCCAAACTTTTCCTTTGCCTCGGGTATATATCGGGATTCTCCGTTTTGAGGAAAACTGGACAGGATTCTACATTGTATAACTTCCATGTATGGACCTGGAGTACCTTTATTGCAGTAAATATAAAGGGTAGACTTCGTTTCAATTTTCGAATTCGTTGCATGACACGGTGTACAAGGTACGGAGTTATTAGGTTTATGTACAATTATCACAGTAATTGCGTTTACTGGGGATGAGGTGTCTTGAGGAAATGACTATGACGTGTTTAAAATGACGTGGCATTAATATATTGGTGCTGGAATTCTTTCTCGTGAGTCGTGAGTCCATGGATTTTGTTGAGGCCGATATTTTGTTTTTCTATGTGCTGTTCGGCTGGAGAGGAGTTAATTCCTTTTTTTTAATTTTTTTAGCAATTTAATTTTGCCGAACATTGATTTCTTAGTGCGAGTTAAGATTATCTTCTTTAATTTTTTTTTGTCCAGATCTTAATTCTCTGCCCGAACTTTAAGACACCCTTCCCCCTCCTTAAGCGCTTAATCCTTCATCCACGGATTAAGACAACCGAACATTAGTTTCTTAGCACTCCTTAAGTTCTTAGTCCTTCACTCTTAATTCTTTGTTACCGAACGATCCGAAAAGATATTAAATTTGGTGCGATGTGGGATTCATTCGGCCCTGCCCCTGTACAGTTTTTTCAATTAACCTCTAAGTCCGAGCTACTTCTAATTACCAAAATTCTTATTCATATCCTCCATTTAAAAAAATCTCCACAGATGCCCTCTTTTTATTTATTTTTTTAACTGTCCCAAAGTCCCAACCGTTCATATTCTAAGCGGTTTACTCTTTTTTTTATATATATATTTTTAAAAATTCTTAAACAAATATCATGGATAGAGAATTAATTGGGGAATAAATTATTCATCAATTTCTTTTTTTAGTGATGAATATTACTGCATATAACTCTGACTACATGATAGAACAGAATAGAAATACATGTATTAGTCCCCGTAAAAATAAATAATGATGTTTCTCATTTTTTGTAATATTAACACTCGATATTAGAATGTTTTACATTGTAAAATAAATTTCTCTATTGAATAATTAGCGGACCGCATAATCAGAAACAACTTAACCAATATTTATAGCTGTTTGAAATTTGAAACAATGCATCGATGTTTTATTGCAAAAGTATCGTTGATACACCAATGCTTTATGCCCTCGCGAATCGTATAACATATGATGTTTCGTTGCAAAAGTATCGACGATGCACCGGTGCTTTATAAATCTCAGCGATTGTCTATTTTTTTTTTATATTCTACTCTATATATGAATATCAAAAGTACTGAACTAAATTTCAAAATGAAAACTTACACGGATTTTAACTCAAAAAATGAAAATATAACAAAAAAAATCCTAGATCTGAGACTTCTTACATTTACATTAACAATTTTTGTCTTGTCACTAGTCAGGGTTATATATTGTGAGGTTGATATTAATCATTTAAAAAAATAATTAATGAATAATTTTATTCCTCAATTAATCCTCCATCTATGTGTTATTTGTTTGAGAATTTCACAAAAAAAAAAAGACAATCGTCCAGATTTGGACTGTTTACTAGGGAGTGAAGCGTCCATAATTTGAACGGTTGGAGTAATTTTAAAAAATAAAAAAGAGGGCATTTGTGACTATAGCGAAGCGTCCAGAATCTGAATGGTTGAAGACAGTTATAAAAATAAAAGGGAGGGCATTTGTGGATTTTTTTTTTAAATGAAGATATGAATAAAAACTTCAACCATGAGCTTTTTTGTCCCCCGAGATAAAAACACCAATTAATAGGAATAAAAATATAGGACAATTATACTCTTATATTTAAACCTATGTTACAATTATAGCTTCAAGCATGTTTCTCCGGGTGCAGCTCGTGGTTTGCTCTCTTCCTTTCTGGAGGTTTTCATAAGAACCTGTTCGAATGTCACAGGATTACACGAAATGAGAATCCACTTTTGAAAAAGTGGAAACTCACATATATGAGTACACACGGGATTAATTATTGAGTGTTTGGTTGTACCGTGAAATTAGTTATGGGAAATTCTATTTTTCTTTCTAAAATATTTGATATTATACAATTTTCTTTATTAATATATTATCAATAATGTAATTAAATAAATAAATAAAATAATAACATGATATTTCTTCTTAATTATTATTTTATAAAATATAAACATTTTTATAGTTAAATAAGAAGTATTTAATTAGATGAACATGATGCGTATTCAATACTTTTAGCCGTTATATTTAAGAAAATTGTTTAGTTGAAAAAAAATTAGATGATGTAACCGTTGCATTTATGGAATTAGATAGTTGGACATGTAATTATGGTTCTAAACGTTGGATGTACAACAACTTAATAAATTGAAGTGAAAAGTAGTTACTTTGCATCTATGGTTCTAAACGCTGGACAAAATCTCTCTCTCTCTCTCTCTCTCTCTATATATATATATATGGCTTAATCATTCTATTTTCCCTTCCACACACATCTATATCTATAAGAAACTAAAAATATGGATTTTTTCCACTTGCGAAGAATTGACGATGAATATACAAATGTGATCATGCCCTATATAGAGAGAAACTTGTTCGAGCCAACTCCTTGTCATACTTCAATTTTAACAAGACTCGAGTATGTCAATGAAGTTCTAGATGGTCATAAGTATTGTTGCATATGAGAATTCCGTACGGAGACTTATGTCTTTCGAGCTTTAGTCAGATTATAAAGAATGCAAAAGAAGTTACTTTTCAATGGATTGCTAACGGTGGAAGAACAAGTAGCAATATTTTTGTACTCACTTGCGAAGAATGCAAGCAATCGCAGTGTGCAAGAATGATTTCAGCATTTAGGCGACACTGTGAGTTGTCATTTTCACAGCGTATTGAATGTTATCAATCAATTGTCCTCTGAGATTATCATTCCACCTCCTTTACATACGCCTCAGTTTTTTGCATCATGTTCGGAGTTTTATCCTTTACTTTTATTTAAATTATTTTAAATTAATTTTGTTGTACATAATACAAAACATTAAATAACAGTTTCCATTATCACATATATATAGGATTATATTAGTGTCATTGATGGAACTCATATTCCAATAATCATTAATGAAAATCTGCAAGATCCTTATCGAAATAGAAAACAAACACTGTCACAAAATGTTATGGTTGTATGCGATTTTGATCGTCGATTTACTTATGTAATGGTCGGATGGGAAGGATCAACATCCGATGCAACTATATTGAAGAGTGCACTAGATGATGAATTTGCAGTACCACAAGGCAAATATTATTTAGTTGATGCCGGTTATGCAAATACCCCAAAATTTCTTGCACCATATCGAGATATCCGTATCATGTGTGGGAGCAAGGTCGAGCAAATGAACGACCACTCAATTATAAAGAGATTTTTAATCTCCGACATGCAAAATTAAGAAATCATATTGAGCGTATTATTGTCATATTAAAGATGCGATTTCCTATTTTAAAAATAACAACATACCATACAATTGAAACACAGTAATTTTGTCCATGCAACATGTATTCTCCGTAATTTCATTGTTAATCATAGTGGAGATACAAATTGGACTAGAAATGCAACATATTATACGGTAAATCCAGATAAAATTGTAGATGTACTAGTTGGAGATACTGAGTACATAGAAGATGTAGAGGCACTAAATAATCAACGTCGTCCAGGACATGAAACTTGAGAAGAAATTGCTATAATACGTGGAACGACTATGTTAGATATAGAAGTAGAGACTCTAATTAATAATTACATGTTTATTAAAGAATGTTTAATATATTTATTATTATTTGATATGTTTTCAATGTGTTTTATTGAACATCTATATTTTTTTAAGAAGGGTCCTTAGATACACACACACAAGAGATAGGCTATCATGCTTTAGGAAGTAAAGATGGTGTTTTATTTTCCGCTCGTATCTTTATTTTTAAAGCCCAGATAGTTGATCTGAACTTCTCAACATGATCTATATATTGATATGTGCTTAGAGACCAAATTTTATATTTTTTTTGAAATTTTTTACTATTTTTTTTAGAAATTTTGAAAATCGAAGCTTTTCATTAAATAAAAAAATTCATAAAAACACTAATTTTAAAAAATTCTAAAAAAATAGTAAAAATTTCCAAAAAATGTAAAATTTGGTCTCCCAGCACACATCGATACGAAGTTTATGTTGAGAAGTTCGGACCGACTATTTGAGCTTTTAAAATGGATATATGAGTGGGAAGTAAAACACCCTCTTTACTTCCCAAAGCATGACAGCCTATCCCTATATATATATATATGGGCTATGGTGAGTTGCGAATAAAGATCTTGTTTTACTTCACGCTCATATCTCTATTTTCAAAGACCAAACAGTCGATCCGAACCGCTCAACAAGATGTCCATATTGAAATGTACTTGGAGTTATATTTTTTGGAATTTTTTTACTACTTTTTAAGATAGGTAGAAAATCGTTGTTTTTGAATGGTTCGAAACCATTAAAAACAGTGATTTTGAAATATTTAGAAAAATTAGTAATTTTTTTTTCACAAAATGTAAAATTTTGGTCTCCAAGCACATTTCAATATATATATATATATATCTTGTTAAGTGAGTCAGATCGATTATTTGGTATTTGAAAATGGAGATATGAGTGTAAAGTAAAACAATATCCTTACAACTCACCACAGCCCATCTCATATATGAGAAGGGTTTAAATGCCTCCATTTTGTTGTGCCTCCATTTTTGAAAACTAAAATAAGTCAAAATTTGAAACTTAAAATTCAAAATAAAACCGTTGGATGTGATCTATATCATTTTATCTATGCACATGTAAAATGTTATGACATTTCAACTCCGTTTTGATTGTCATCAAGAGTTTATAAAAAAATGTACTAATGTGGATAATTTCTAAACATTGATTTTTCAACTTATTGATTCACATAAAAACAAAATTGAAATGCGATAATTTTTTATAAGCACATAAAGAAAATAATATATATCACATTGACGTCTCCTTATTTTGCCTAAATTGCGACCCTGATTTACACCAAAACTTGTGCCTTAAAGACTAAAAATGTGGACTTTTCGTTTAAATATCATTAGAATGTGGTACTGCTATGTTTTTTTCTTATTTTGCAGGAAACGGGCGAAATTTTGGATCTGACAACTCTCCATACGGTCCGTATAGGCTTACATACGGTTCGTACAAGATTAGCCCAACCACACAGAAGGTTCCACAGCAAGAGGCAATAATTCTCTAAGGCAAGGACAAGTATACGGTCCGTACAAGCTATTTCGGAAAGCCATGCTGGAATTGGAAACAGAGACAGCTGGGGAGGCCGAAAAGGAAGGCTTTGAATACGCGATTTCAGGAATTAAGGCAGATAATTCCAGATCTGAGAACCATCTTTTGCTCATTCTTGGTGCTTGGGAGTCAAGGAAGAACTTGGAGGAGAAGAAGAAGAAGTTTTGCAACGGATCTTCGAATTTTCTATTGTTTTTCTATGAACTCTTTCATAACTTTTATTGTGCTTTGTTTTGAGAACATGAGTAACTAAATTTACTGTTTCTAGGGTTAAGATGTAGTTGACGTTTGGTTTTATTTGTATGCTACTTGAATTTGTGTTGAATGCTTAGTTTTCATCTTGTTGTGTAGTATTTTAATCGCTTGGTTTTTGCTTGCTTGAATTTGATTAGTCATCCCGTTAGATTAATGCGCACGTCTAATTGTTAGGAGCCAAGTCTATGATATTCAATCCAACTGAACCAAGTATATGAGGTAGGTCTTCGGATCAAGGAGTACTGAAAGGGAAACTTTCCTCGAGGCGAAAGTCCTTGGATACCTTTAGTAAACCAACAAGTGACTTAGATAACTTAGTCCAAAATTACGAAAGTTGAGGGTTAACGCATCTAAGAGGGGAGTAGTTGAGTCCGGTAAATCGGGTTCTAAGCCAAAATTGCGACAGCTGAGGTAAGGGACTTAGATCTGGTCAATAGAAACCCTAGACAAAAGCACCAACACAGAAACAGTAGCTGCAGTATTCATTCGGGGGCTTATACGGACCGTATAGGATTCTATACGGACCGTATAGGATTCTATACGGATCGTATACCCTGGAGCCAGACAGATACGAAGTCTGAAACCCTGTAAACCCTTTTTATAATTTGAAAAATAACTATTAATCTTCTTTTTACTGTTTTAATCACTGTTTTAATCAAGTAGGAGTTTAAAATAAACCCCAATTCAACTTTTCTTCACTTCTAGAATTTTAATAAATTTAAGTAGAGTCCGGTTCTTTTATTACCGTCTCTGTGGATACGATACCCGACTATACCAACGGTAGGACTGTGCACTTGCAGTCTTGACCAGAGGTAGACTCGAGTTTTAAAAGGTACAGCTCGCTGTACTGAAACTTAGGAGTACACCTGTGTGCGAACACACATCTAACGGTTTTATTTTGACATTTATGATTTAAATTTTGAATTATTGTAATTTTGTAAAAATGAAAGTATAATGGAGGCACAAAAAATGGAGGCATTTGAACTCTACATTGATCAGTGTTTTTAACTGATTTAATTGAGAAGTTGGTATATTTATGATACAATATTCAGATGAGAAAATAACTATTTTTAAAATTTTGATGAGAAAAATATCTAATTGCGGAAGTTATAATGGAGAAATACCTAAATTTATCTTTTAAATAAAGTTGTTTTCAGAAGCAAAGATAGATACATTACAGGTTTGGAATCTCAGATTCGTGGAGTATCTAATTGTTTCTAGCAAAAGGGAACATTAGCTTGGAAACTCAATCTGAACCGTTCGATTTCCCGCTATCCAGAATCGATATTCCGCCACGTCGGAGGAAGGCCACTTCCCCGCGTAACTTTCACTCCACTTCTCTCTCCCCCCTTCTAGAATCCGTGATATAAAGCGACCAAAAAACAGTGAAAGCGAACCCACTGAATGACTCTGGTAAAACCCCTCTGCAGCTACGACCCTTAAAGCGGGATGATTTATTTTCCTAATCAGGGCGAGGTATGTTTTTTCTCGATCGAGTAATAAATTATTCAGGCCGAATAAATTACTGTAAGTTAGATTTTCTGATTTTATCGATAGTAGTTCGATACTGATGTATTCTTACCTTTTCAAAGGTCCTGACTGGAAAACCCTTTTTCCGAGAAAAAAAATTGTAGCTTTTTGCATAGATAAGTTGGGACAATGGTTTCTTCATCTAAGACATCTGATTCCTCTTCCCATCGATTCAAGGTGAAAAAGCTATTCAATTAATGGATCCATGGACTAAAGAGTTGCAGTGCTTGATTTTGCAATGTTGTTTTTGGTTTTTTTGAAGGGGGAACAGGAAAAAGAGGGCATGTCATCCCTAACACGGAATTTAAATCGACTGAAAAAGCAAATCCAATCTTCTAGGTTGATTTCAATCAAGGTAATTTTCTTAATCTTTTTGGAAATGGAATAAATCAATCATTCATGGACAAATTGCGATAACAAAGGGTATTGAAAATAAGTGAGAGCTTGATTTGTACTTTCTAGCTGTGTATTCTGTAAAGTTAGAATAGTTAAAGGTGTGGCACTATGGTAATATGCATATTACGGATCAATCTATTCTATGGATTCATCTCTCAATTTTCAAATTTCAAACTGTCGATCACTCGATTTGAACCGTGTAACATAATCTCCTTATAAAAATGAACTTGCAGAACAAATTTTACATTCTTAGATTTTTTTTTCAAAATAATGTAAAATAGTAAAAAAAAAAGTAAAAAATTATAAAAAAATGTAAAATTTGGTCTCCAAGTATATTTTCATATGAAAATCATGTTGTATGGTTTAGATCAACTGTTTGGACTTTAAAAATAGAGATATGAGTCCATAGTGTAGGCAGCTGTGTATTATGCATATTACCATAGCCTCACTCTAGTTAGAATACAATTTATACAAATTTTCAACAGTAGTCATTTATAAGAGTTTGGATTTTGTTTAATCTGAGTTTCCAAAAAAAATAAAATGTATAAGAATGACAAGCTGCTTTACACACTTGTGAAAACAGGAAAAGATTGAGAGAAACAGAAAAATATTACAACAACACACAAGCCAGCTGTATAATCTGGCCATGGTGGTTGTGGCCGAGAAAAATAGTGCTTCTGAAAACATGCTTTCTAATAGAATGGTGAATTCTTTACATAATTTCTGCGCATGGGATTCTGTCAATGGGCCGTGCGACAAGGATGGGCATAGTCAAGAGGAGAGCTTCTCTGCTGGGACTCTTGTGCTAGGGAACAGTGGCCAAAAGACAGTTGTACAGTTTGTTAAGCTTCCATTTGTGGAGAGGATCCCACCTTATACGACTTGGATTTTCCTGGACAAGTACGTTATTACTTGCCATTTTATTCTGCATATCTTTTCTTTTAGCTTTTAGAGAAAGTCAGGTCAAAAATTAATAGGGAACTTTTGCAAAAGAAACCAAATTATTGTTGGAAAAAAGTTTGTAGGAGCCCTTCTTGTTGCATTGCAAAAAGGTTCATTTTCACAAGGAAAAATAAAATAAAATTGGCCTTCAGCATTGTTACTTTGAAACTTTGACAATTAACTTTCTGAATGTCTTATGTTAAATATGAACGATCAATTTATTTTGAGAAAGTATGGCCATCTAGATATAACCTTTCACCAATATTGTAATTCTTATGGTGTTGAGATCCACTAATGGCTGTACTAGATTGAAATTTTTTCAATATAGTAGGTTTTATTTTTGGTGATTATGATAAGGGAGGGGCTTTTAATCTTGCATAATGAAGGCCCTTTTGTCATTTCTGATTAGTACTGAGCTGGTATGGACCCTACCTCGTATAAATTACGGAGTTATGATTTATACAATAACTTTGTGGTGCTATTCTTTTTTAAGAAATTAAACTGGACTTTCGTGCTTATTTACTACATATGTAACGCAGCACAGGAACCAGAGAATGGCAGATGATCAGTCGGTAGTTGGAAGTAGAAGGATTTATTATGATCCAGTTGGCAATGAAGCATTAATTTGTAGTGACAGTGACGAAGAGTTTGTCGAAGCTGAGGAGAAGCATGATTTCTCTCATGGAGAAGACCAACTTATATGGTGAATTAGTTATTTTAGTTGGTGCCCTAAAATTTTTATGCTTTGCGTTAGGGTTTTGTAGTTCTTTTGCAAATAACATCTACCTCTATTTTTGAGGTATGTGCAAGTATAGCTTGAAGCCGTTGCCTTGGTCACTTGGTGTGATGGTTTGCACATATACCATTCAAATTTGATAAATTTTAACCAAATTCTAATATACCTCTCCAAGTACTAACTCGAAAGTATAATCAAGCAAAGCAACGTTGCATTTCAAGATTAAAAATTACCTTACTTTTAATAACAGATTTGGTCCAGTTACCCTGGAAAAGGTTCATTGCAAGTGTAGTCAATTTTTACTTGGTCTAGTTGTCTTGATTCTTATTTGTAAATGGCCCAATAAATACTAGTTTTTAATTGCAAATACTGGAAATGTTGGTGTTAATTACAGATCAAGTTAATTGTTATGTTGAATTGCAAATAACATTGTGCACCCCCAATTGTATAATCAATTTATAAAATGTTTTCTGATAAATCTGAGAACTACTAAAGAGATTTCCATTTACAAATAGACTCATTGATTTTTCCTTTACTGTGAAAGGTGAATTCAGATCCTCCCCGGTACCGTAATAGGGAATCTTTTAGATTTAGTTGATCTGGATAGTTCTTTTTAACTTGGCATGAATCCCAAAGCTAATTAATACTGCCTCCTGTGCTAGTCCAAATCTCAAAGCGGCTGAGAGTTAAATCTCAAACCATAAAGTGAGGGTAATCTTTTACGGTACCTGGGAGGATACTTTTCCGTGAAAGATTGGGTGCAAATTGAAATTTCTTCAAGCAGAACTTTCTTTTCCAAGCAATGTAACTCGTGTCTTTCCTTTAAATTATAGGAAGGCATTCCAAGAGCATGGTCTAAATCATGAAGTTGTGAACATTCTCAGCCAATTTATCAATGCATCTCCCGCGGAAATTGAGGTTGTTCAGTAAACTTGTGAAATGCTTGTTCCATTACAATACTTGAAATTTTGAAGAAAAAATCCATTTTTTTTATATCACAGGAAAGGTGTGAAAAACTTGTTGAGAAAAATGAAACGAGTGCAAGCAGCCATGTGGCTTTTGATGAGGAGATACTTCAGAACCGGGCTTTTCTTGAAAAGAGTCTTGATACAGCCTTAGACTCTTTAGATAATCTCTTCTGCCGCCGTTGTTTGGTATACTTGCTATACTTGGAAACATTCTTGCCAACTAGATATACCCTTTAGACATTCTCTAGTAGCCTAGTAGGTTCGTTTTTTTAACAAAACAATCGTTCCTTTTTCAGATCTTTGATTGTCGGCTCCATGGCTGTTCTCAGAATTTAGTAAGCCCAGTAAGTTTGGATCTGATGTCGCTATATAGTTCAAAATTAGTATTCAATCAACAGTACTGAAACGCATTATGGCATTTATTTGGCAACCTTGTGGTCCTGTTTATTTTACTTTTGTTTCCTGATAAAGGTTCTTAATAAAAATTATAAGGAAGCGAAGATGCGTTTGCTTTATATGTGTACGTGCCTCTTCCCTTTCCGGGTAGAGGTTGTATAGTGGTGAATTTGAGCACCAGTAAAATTGGTCTACCCAATTTATTCTTCTTTGAATCATTGGTGTTTTATTTTATCTAATTATGTTGGCAGAATGAAAAGCTTCAATCTGTTTTTGAGCTCGACGAACTTCGCAAACCATGCAGTGTTAAATGCTTTAAGGTAATAAAGGTAGTTCATTATCTGCCTTGTACCAATATTCATAATATTAGAAAATTTCAACATCTTTTTCCTAATTTAAATTCCCTCCTAAATATCAGAACTCGGTCTCTGATTTTTACACAGCGGAGAGAAGCTCCTTGTACTCTTATGAAGGAATCCGAGTCGAGGAAAGAAGTAGGCAATGGATCCTCTGAATCTGAAGATTCTAATCTTGGCAAAGATTGCACAACTCCACTTGCAGAAAGCAGTTCCAAGCCAGAAGAGATTACCCCGGATATTCCCATAAAGAGTTTAATAAAGGGCAAGATTTCAAAGCATGAAAGTGAATTTCCAAGAGATGTAGAGGAAAGTACTGTGATCGAAGAATCTAGAAGAGAATCAAAGAATAATAGTGGTGCTTATTGGAGTACCCTGGAAAAAGATCTCTACTTGAAGGGAATTGAAATATTTGGGAGGAACAGGTAATTCTTGAATGAACAATTAGGCTGAATACAGAATTTGAATTTTAACTAATATTCAGTCATTAATAAGTCTTTTAAGTATTGAAATCTAACTAGCACGTTGTTTACATTTGTTATTAATTTTGTAAGTTCTAATGACTATTTAGAAGCTTTTTTTATTATCTAACCATAGCACCCTATCTTTTATCTTTCTGAATCTTATGATAATTAGTCTCTTTCTGTTTTTAGTTGCCTAATTGCTAGAAACTTGCTTTCTGGTATGAAGACATGCATGGAGGTGTCGAGTTACATGTTCAGCAATGGTTCTTCTATGCCAAGTCGACCTCTCTTGACAACATCAAATTTGGATGATTTTGGAACATCAGACCAAGATTACATGGTATGAAAACCTTTATATCTAACTTGTAGTAGAAAATCAACATTTATAAATTTTTCTTTCTAAATTATTCCCAAGTGTTTTATCAAATCTAACATACTTACTGCATTCCCAATCAGTTTTTTTTTTTTTTTTGAGTTATCTATGCTTTGCTGGAAGGCAAATTCTGTGATCATCAGTAATTTTCCCTTTTTCTTTTTCTGCTGATGGAAATGATTCATGTTATTTGAAACTGCACAGAGAAAGTTTGGTGTTGTTTGCAAATATGCTAAATTGGTCTGGATAGCTAACCAAAAAATAGGAACTTCTACATTCTTAACTCTTTCTTAACACTTGACACAAAACTGTGAACTGTAGGAGCTAGACTTGCCGTTAAGAGCTCGGATCTGCCGCAAAAGAGGGAAAACACGGAAACTAAAGTACACATGGAAATCGGCTGGCCATCCTGCAATCAGGAAAAGGATAGGGGACGGGAAGCAGCAACCATGCAAGCAGTACTCACCATGTGGGTGCGAGCAGTCATGTGGGAAACTGTGCCCCTGTATTCTCAATTCCACCTGCTGTGAAAAATATTGCGGGTACGCTATTCATCTATGTAGCTTAAGGTTTAGAAGGCTATGATTTCTGTAAGTACGGCCTACCATTTTGGATCTTTGCAAATAGCACCACCCTTTGAAAAGATTATGACTATAAGTGATAGTTCTTCTTCTAGTGTACATATAATTTATGGTATATCCATTTATTATGGGGCTCCATTTAATTTATGGTACATGCCAGTCTTATTATTTTGGAATCAGTTAAAATTGGGGTTCCGTTTTTAGGGGCAAGATTGCTATCCTTTTTCCCATCAGACCAGCCAATTGGTAGGGGTATTATTGGAAACATCTACAAAAGTTTGCGAGTGTTTATAGAAAACATGTAAAATGTTAGACTCTACATGCAAATGTTGCAAATATGCAAACTACAAATTTCAAATAAATATTTCATAACAAGAGCGTCTATTACTTAATTAGAATATCACAATATTTTTTATATATTTATGTATGCAGGTGTTCAAAGAGCTGTAAGAATAAGTTTAGAGGATGCCATTGTGCCAAGAGCCAATGTAGGAGTAGACAATGTCCCTGTTTCGCGGCTGGCCGTGAATGCGACCCTGATGTTTGCCGAAATTGCTGGGTCAGGTAATTAATCCTTTATAAACATCACTTAGTCTGTTTTTGTTTTTGTTTTTTTTTTATTAGTGCAATGGCACGACTCTCGTCATGTTTAGTTCTCCAGAATAGCATCTAAAGTATGCCGGGGTGTACCGGGACCCTTTAATCAAAAGAGAGAGAGAGAGAGAGAGAGAGCTAAGATGCACTTGGGATACTTGCAATTTGGAGGTGTAACAAGAGTTTCCTTGCAGTTGTGGAGATGGTACTTTGGGTGAGCCGCCAACAAGAGGTGATGGCTATCAGTGTGGTAACATGAAGCTCCTTTTGAAACAACAGCAGAGAGTAAGAGGCCTAGTAGAGAATATTTTTTTTTTGTTCTATCTGATATTCTGATGGAAAAACTTATTAATTAGCTATTGACAAACTTATGATTAGTT
This sequence comes from Carex cristatella, assembly GCA_024447775.1. Classification (NCBI taxonomy): domain Eukaryota; kingdom Viridiplantae; phylum Streptophyta; class Magnoliopsida; order Poales; family Cyperaceae; genus Carex; species Carex cristatella. Next base: position 1,864,828 of record JAJHPF010000024.1, on the reverse strand, counting down.
ATTATAATTCATCAACCTTACAGATTTTGTTGGGACGATCAGATGTTGCTGGGTGGGGAGCTTTTATAAAGGCAAGTCCATTGGCCAGCATTTGAGAAAGATAATCTTGTTTTTTTTTTATTGCTGATCTGTATTATAACATTGTCATGTAGAATCCTGTGAACAAAAATGATTATCTAGGAGAGTACACGGGGGAGTTAATTTCTCACAAAGAGGCAGATAAAAGAGGGAAGATCTATGACCGTGCGAACTCATCATTCCTTTTTGATTTGAATGATCAGGTTGGGTCTAAATTCTCTTTCCCTCTCTCTTTACTATTCTCCTTTCTGAAATAAAGGGGTGCCAAAAGTTTTAAAGTTGCCGTAAATTTTGTGAACATATTTATTTCCATTTTACAGTATGTATTGGATGCTTACCGTAAGGGCGACAAGCTTAAGTTTGCAAACCACTCTTCAAGTCCCAATTGTTATGCCAAGGTACTTTTCTTTGTTCTTTTGCTTTTATTTTGAAAGCTTGTGTATTCATGAGAGGCGTTCGGACTCTCGACCTTTGGGTAACCAGTCCTGGGACTTTTTCTCCTAGCCAACTGGGATACCGCCCCACATCTTTTCTTTGTTCTTTTGTTAAACTTTATCAGAAGTACCCCTGCAAATGTTGGAGTTTTTGCATTTGCGCCTGTTCTTTTGTTAAGCTATACAGGTTGCCACTAAAATAAGCAAACTATTTTAGGTTCTTGCAAATGGTACTTCTAAGGTTTTTTTTTTTTCCTGAAAATAAATTCCAACTGTTGCCCATTTATTTGTGGTATTGATTTGACCCCTGAATTATTCATTGTATAGGTGATGTTAGTAGCTGGGGATCATAGGGTGGGGATCTATGCAAAAGAGCACATAGAAGCCAGCCAGGAGCTGTTTTATGACTATCGTTATGGGCCTGACCAGGCCCCTCCATGGGCCCGCAAGCCTGAAGGGTCAAAAAGAGACGATCCAGCAGTTTCTCATAATAGAGCCCATAAAGTAGCACGATAATTCCTTAGTTTTGGGACGGTAAAACACGAGTGATAAGACAGTGAATAATTCTGTATAGATGGTGTGTACAGGTAGAGTTTGGATGTTACAGGTAATAATGTGTATTTGGCTATGCTAGTAATGCTATAGAGGAAACAATTGCATATCAAGTTTAGAATCTTAAAATGGTTCTATAAAGTATATAAAAGTGCATGTAGACAAGGCTTGGGGGATGGATTATGTTGTTGTCCAAACAAGGTTCCACGTTCGTATATTCAGTTGTGTATTTATTATGGTACCTAGTCATGAGTTAGCTTGGTTATAAATAAGTTTGATCAAGTAGCTTATATATACCATATTCTTGTAAGATTTTTCCTTTCAATATTGTCATTTTATTACTAGATGTGATATCAGACGGTATTTTCCTTTGACATATTTTCTTGATAGGCATAATTATTTACTAATATCAGACGGTTTTCCCCTCAATGCCGGCAACATTTTATTACAAGATGTGATCTCAAAATGCATTTTTTTTTTGACATAATTTCTGTGCGAAATTAGCATGATTATTAACTTGCAGCTTATTAGGCCCTATATTGTAGACGTCATTACTAGATGTGATATCAGAAGGCAGAGGAGGGATCCGGTGCCAAGGCACCTCAGTTCCTAGTCGTTTCAACAATTCCGGTCCGTTCATCTAAATTATTTTGGATTGCTAATTTAGCTAATTTAGCAAGATCGCCAACTTATAGACTTCAATTACAAAATAACTCCATGTAAAAAAATATGAACATTCCAATTAGCTCAAAAGCAATCAATAGTTACATTTGGAGAAAAAAATGTTAAGCCTACATAAGTTCACCTTTTTGCAAGCGATCTTTGTCTGGAAACAATATAATAATACAGTAACTCATTCCATGTATCTGGAACTCCGGGAAGGCACCAATGGCTACAGTCTTGAATGCCTGATGGCTGGGCCCCATTGGCAGGTTTTCTACCATAAATCGACGGATGACCATCAATTCTTAGTCCAGATAAATTAGTGATGTTTAAAACTGTTACAGGAGTTGTCATTTGGTCTATGACTCGCTGTACAATCAAGTTCATCTCTGGAACTGGAACTTCTTTCCTGGAAGTGAAATTCAATGGCTGTTTACTCTCTTTGCAATGTCCTCCAGTATTCCATTCACCACCACTGCATAATCAGGCAGGTATATGATATTTTGAACTATTATCCACTTTGAATAGGCCAAAATTCAACTATCACAAACAAGTAGACAAAAGTCTAGAGGTTATGGCAAAAAAATTAAATATACCGCTGACTGTTTGTTATTCACAAAATATAAATGCAAACCAACATAATGCTGGTAATAATGCTAAATGTTATAGAAGTTAAATATATACCTATTTAAAACAATAAACAACTGTATAAAGAAGAGCTAATGGTAATATGTGGCTAACATAAATTAAAAGAGAGAGAGAGGAGAGGATTTGCCTGAAATGAGATGGCGAAGAGCTTCTGAAGAAAACTTGGGTTTTGGCAGGGTTGACATATCGGTCAACCCACCATGCCCATGTCTTGAGAGACTTGTGAAATGCAGTGGAGACGTCCAGGTGAGGATGGAGCAGGTTTCCTTCCTGATAGTAGTTCACCCTGTGTAGAAAATACGAAGCAATATTATGCACATATTAAGGTCGATACTCGAGAAAAAAAATATTCCTCATCAATCAACTCAAACCAACAGAGACCTCAGCTGTGCAATTCAGCCACAATTAGCCAATTTAGGTTCAGTAAATCCACGCTCATGAATATCATTGCAACTTAAGCTGCATTTTACTGAATTAATCCAAAATTGCAATGAGTTTCCTGTCAGTTATGCAATTTTAAACAAGGAAAGCAACATAAATAAGCAGGATAAAAAAAAAGAATAGGAAAATTTAGGTCAACTAGTAGTTGTAAAACATGAGCCACGGTACATACCATAAAAAAGTTCTATCAGAAACCATAGTATGTAGTTTGCACAACTGGGGAAATGGTTTAGCATATTTAAAAATGATATACTGAATTGCTGATTTTACCCTGATTTTGTCTTGTGGTGGGACCACCAATGTGCAGTGTTAAAAACAAGTATGTCAGCTCCTCTCCATTTTGATGCACCTTTATCAACTGTATCAATTCTCAAAGTCTTTACCCGCTTCGTACCAACTCTTGCTTTACTTTCATGTACCAAGAAATGGGTCACATAGTACTCAACACTACAATTATAATCCTAAAAAAATAACAAAAACAAAAAAAGAGTGAACTTTTAAAACTAGAGTTAACTATAATAAGAGCAACTACAGCAATGGTCCTCCAAGTTTTACATCATTTTCTTTTATGTTTGTAAAAATAATTTTCATCAAAATAGTAACATATCTTCAATTTCTTGATATTTCCACTCCAAAGAGAATGCCTGCTTGCATCCTATTAACCAGTGAGGCATTAACATTGCTAATTCAAGGATTAAAACCATATAACTTCCAAATTACAGGGACTGCAGTGGTAAAAGCAAGAAATTAAAGGACTTCCTCTTATTAAAACTCAAATTGAGGATTTAAAATGTCCACATTGATAAGTAGCTTCCATACCGCAAATTTAAAGTTATACTGCCCCTTTTCTTTAGTAATCCTTCGGCTGCGAGCTTCATATATCCGCTTTGGATCCAATACAGCTTGCTGAAGGATGCACATCATCGATTCCCACTGATTTCTATTGATTGAATCTCCAACAAATACTAGTCTCTTCCCTTTAATCAACTCAAGCATTTTCATAGGGTTAAACCTAAGCATCAAAATTTCTCGCTTTTGAGTTATAATCAAAAGTTATCATGCACCAAACTTAAAAAGTTTCCTCTAAGAATAAGTTCTGCATTTTTTTCTTTTTATATACTCAACTCTGCATTTCCTGAACAACTTAGGATACAAATGGTTTGAATTATGTTTCATTGTTTTTATAGTGACAGATGGGATACTTCGCATCTTGTATGGTTAACAAGATATATTGGGATATTATTGTACCCATCATATTTTTTTTTCAATTACTTCCAGCTTATTGTTTCATTCTGATTAGCAAGTAAATAGGCAACTTGTAAAAAAATTTCACACCAATTAGTATTTATTTAAGAAATTAGGTAGGAATGAGAGTTTGAATTGGTCTAACTTCTGCCAAATTTTCACTTTGGACCTAGTAACAGATATAGTTCAAAAAACTATCTAATACATCTAGTAACTTCTCATGAGAGACATATTACTACCTTATATAGTTCAAAGAACGATTTGAAACTTCCAGAAACTTTTCGGGAGAGTAATATCACTACCTTGGAATGTCACAATGGTTAGGCTTCCACCTCCATTTCATATAGTATCCATCAGTTCTTCCATTAGCCTCACAGCTAAAACCTTCATCTATGAATGAGCATGATTTGCTACCATAAAGCGGATAGCTCTCATCAAAAACCCATCTACCATTATAAATATTACATTCTTGCTCAACTTCCCTTTTATTCATTTTTAAATATAAGTCCCCTTTTTTCTCATTATTCTCTCCCCCAATTTTTGAAGTATTTGAAGATTGATTTCTTTGCAAAACGTTGGAACCTTTTTCCAAATTAGGACTGCTCAAATTAGCAGCATTACTCTGCTTCACTGATTCAATCACTTCTAGAGAAGAAACATTTCCTCTCATCTCTTTCTCACCATTTCTCAAATCAAGCACTTCACCTGACAAATTACCATTTTCTTCCACATGGATGTTTGCAAACACTACATCTTTTGCTGGCAATGTCAAATTGAAGGTATGTTGAGAAACATTTGTAGCTTCCCAGAAGAAGGTTTCTCCAAAAGAGGCTTCTTTAGTCTTATTACAAGGACTAAACTGGAAATGAGTTCTCCTGGGAAGCAAGGGGGCAATGTTGAGCAAGCAATAGTAGAAAAGGAAGCAAAATAGGAAAGATGAAGAGACTGCGAAGCAAAAGAGCCTTTTGGATTTAAGAGATAAGCTTCTTTGTCTCTCCATCCAAGAGGAAGAGAGAGAAATGGGGGTGGGGGTGGGGGCGAGGGGAAGAAGAAAAATGAATCCTTGTGCCTTGTGTGAGTGTGAGGGGGCGGTTTCCCTTGTTCCCAGAAATGTTCTCATTCAAAGAGTATGATTATATTTTTTTATAGATGTGATAAAACAAAGATTCTCTTATGTTAGCTTTTGGTCTAGTGGTGGGACCGTCAGAATTAATGAACTTTTAATGATAATAATAAAACTGCTATTGCGAGATGCTTATCGGACCATGATATGATGGTAACGAATCCATGACCGTCAGATGGGCGAGAGCTTTTAATGGAGAAGGACCCGATCCGGAGCCCGGAGGCAATAAGGGCCGTCTGATCTGCTGCACAAAAATTATACGACAGGACTAGGAGTCGGGAGAGGGGTTTAACTTTGTATATCGGGTGAAAAATGATCTTTTAATATGCTAGAAAATGAATTAATGGATAAAAAAAAACCAGTAATTGAAGATGACATTCCACTAGATATCATTCGCTCTGATATGGAAGTGGTGTTGTACTGTCAGTGATGAATTAAGAACAAAACTTTCTTGTAGCTAGCTTTATTCTCAGTTCTTTACTGAGTGGCTTAGTCATATCAAGTTTAGCTTACTTTTTAGAACTAAGAGATTTTACAATTTGCAAGACTTGTTGTCTGCTTGGTTGCTTTGCTAATGTGCTTATATATTTTTTTGAGAAACAACACGATCATGGGTTGGCCTTAATTTAACTGATGCTTGTAATTATTATGTTTCAGCAAAGAAATGGGCTTTTTAGCCTTTTTTTTTTAAAAAAATTAATGGAGAAAAAAACACAATATTTTTCAGAGCAATTATGTATTCTGTTTCATTTGATTTGTCAGAAAATGAATAAAAATAAAAATAGATCGTTTCGTTTACATTATTATTTTTGAAATATTTGCCAAAAACGTACAAAATTTATCATAAAGATTCATATTTTTTTTTAGATTCTTTATATTTTTCCACAAATCAGACGGACTAAAAACTTGAAAATTTCGCTAGTGCTAGGGAGTGAGGAAAAACAGTAATCGCAACGCATGTTAATCTTGTCGTTGTGTTTGTAGAGCAAATTAACAAATTTTAAATTGAAGTTGGCATCGGTTGTTAACCAACCAACCAACGACTTGCCGTATACCATGCTTTTAATTGATCTGTATAATTAGATCCAACATCATTTTTTTTAACAAATAACCTAATTTTACATAAATAACCTATGTCATTTCTATTTCCTTTGAACTTAATTGCTGAACCAATATTGACTTTAGGAGAACCAAGCAAAAAAAAAAAAAACTGGTAATAGTAATAGTAATAATAAACTTTCGAAAGAGAAGAATTAAGCTGATCTACTAATAATAGGATTTTGTTTGGACTTCGGATACCCAAAAAAAGTGATCTCATGATAAAGTATTTAATTTGAATGGCTAACAAATAAGTTATTTAAATTATCCAGCAGGCCTCGTGCGTTTTTAATTACACAACTGTTCGTTATCAAATCTATAGCTATTGTTTGTCCAAATTACCCAAACTTATAAAAAAATTGTTATCTTAATTATTTGACGTTACTCCTGTCTAAAGTGAACATTTAAGTACACGTGACAAAAACAAAACAAAGAATGCTTTGAAAAAATGCATGAACAAATGCAAAGGAAATTCTTAATTAGACAATCCTAGGCTCCTAGCAGAATGCTTTGAAAAACCTGGAAAATGAAGATACAACAACAACAAGTCAACATTAAAGCAAGTTCCCTTCCACCTAAACATAATTTTTTTTTTCCTGGTACAGACACATAGAATTAACTTACAATAGTAAAACAACAAATATATCTTCAACTAGCTCTCCTATGGTGTGAAGGTCGCCTCGGCAAGGCGATGTGTCTTCCTACCAATACCGAAACCAAAAATATGACTAAGATAAACCTTTCCATCTTTCACTGTTGCTGATGTGGGAATTCGATGGATGGGACCCACATACCGACCGACAACTTTTGCAGTCGTCCAGTCATCCGAACCCTCCACAAGCCGGCTAGGTGTACCAGCAACAATCAATTTTTCATTTGACATCAACTCCAACCCATCACCCCTCTCGAGCGAGCCTTCAACCTTAACCAAAGTAATTTCTTCGGTTTTTGTGTTGATTTTGAAGAGAGAACCCGTCGATGTGTGGATGACTAGGAGATAGCCATTCGGGTGGTAGACGATCCCATTTAAACCTACAAGGTTATTTAGAAGACCTCTTTTTGTAACAAAATTGTCACTTTTTATGACTGAGAGTAGTTCTCCATCTGAGCTAACTTTCCAAATTTTGTTGGACCTTGCATCGGTGATGTACGCATTTCCTTCTTCGTCTATCGCCACATCATCCGCTAGTGATGGCTTGTCTCCTGTAAAGAAGCATAATCTTATTACAACATTATATAAGAGGTAGAATTAGGGCTATCTTCCATCCTAGCTAGTTAGGGTTTAGAATTTTGACAAAAGTGATAGGCATAAAATATATACACATTTACAAATGTTCAATCTAGATTTTATCCTGAAAATACTCTAAATATCTTGTATTTTGATATATAAATGTCATATATTACACCTGGAATCAAGTTACTGCCTTTGCTTGCTTTAAATTGCGAAAAATGACGAAAAGACCAAAATGCGGCCTCCCCGTGTCACACTGCGGGTCACACCGAGCCACTGCGGACTCCCTAGGTCGCACTGCGGGTCGCACTGGGGTACTAAGCCAAATTCAGCAATTTTCGGGGTAAACGAGCGTAGTGCGGGTCGCATTGACCCCGGTGCGGGTCGCACTCAGCTTTTCGGCTTCCGACACGGTTTCGTATTTTGGGCATAACTTGGTCATACGAACTCTATTTTGGGCGTATGACCACTTTTCGGAAAGCTAACGAGACGCTCTACACCTTTCATGAAGGAAGAAAATCCAAATTTGGAACTTAAAATCCAGTGCTGTCCGCATTAACCGCAGTGCGGCCCGCATTCATACTAAAAATGCGGTTTTGCTATTTTTGGAAGGCCAGATCATGCCCAGTTGGCAATAGTTAGTGGGTCCAATAATAGAGGACGTGTGGGACACTGTTCCTCACGTTTTTAGGGTGTTTTCTAGGCTATAAAAGAAGGAAAATTCTGCTCAATAGGGAGGCATTCACCATCTACCATCAATTCACCATCTACCATCAATCCACCATCTACCATAGACAATTCCATTTTTTTTTACACATCTCCTGAGAGCAAAAAGTGAGATTTAGAGTTTAGATTTGGAGAAGAAGAGCAGAATTTTCAGAGCAAGGAAGGAAGGCAAGAGATCTCCATAGGAGTAAGAGTTGTAATCATTTCCCTTTCAATTTATTTTTGTTTTAGCCAACTTGTAATGAATTTCTTTTGTAAGTTTTGCATCTCCATGAGAGGCTAACTTCCTCTCTAGGGGTGTAGGTCGAATGCATGAACTTGTTTAATTCTATTCTATTTGGTTCTTTGTTTTTATGATGATTGTTTGATTTAATTGTTAATTTCTGCGATTTATTCTTTGTGAATCCCATAATTTGTGCTTGAATTGTAGTTATCCCGCTTTAGGTCTTTTAGACTCCAAAGTAGCTTAGGATCATATAGGATAGTATCAATTATGTCACAAAGTCATTAGGATTTAGGTTAGAGAAACACCATCTTTTAATCTAAGCCGGAACTACAGAAATTAAGGTTAGAGTTTGATATAAAATCTAACGGTTGGAGTCAAACCTTAAGTCGGGACATCTTGAATTGAATTAGAGATTGGTATGAGTTGCCTTCACCGGTTAAATTATTAAGTACCGAGATCTAAGGAAATGATAGACTAACAAGAGCTTTATATCTTAGATGATCAAGGCGATGTACTTTACCGTGAAGTTGTGATCATCTAGGCACGTTATTAATTCACGCAAGTGACACTTTTTAACATATTTGATTAGAAACCCCATCGAAATCAAACAATTTAAACACACCGAATATATAGGATTAAACAAGGGATTGTAGACCGAAAACTCTTAGACTCTCCAAACCTTGACAAAACTCTAATTTCGCTTTACTCTTTCTTAAGTTTTATTGTTTAAACCTCCAACTCCTTGGGTATTGAACCCACCAACTTTAGGACTTTAGAAATTAAACTTTAAAACAAACTTTGAAACAAACCAAAATTCTAAAATTATTTTATAGAGTCGAAACTAAAATCTCCCCATATCCCTTGGATCGATACCTTTTATGCTACACTGATAGATTGTGCGCTTGCAATCGACCAATCTTTGAGTATTTAGGTTTATAAATTTAAAAGTAAAACGAGTATTAAGTCATAGCAAAAATCCTATACCAAATTACTCAACAAAAAGATCAGGTTATCTTTCCATTGCACAATTGAATCCAACTGTTTATCTTAATATTAATATTTGTTGTATTAGACTTCCAATAAATTCAACAGAATAACACGAGAAAAATAAAACTCAACAGGTATTTATAATGACAATGTCAAATTGTCAACCCACTACCATCAAACATGAAAAATAGAACAATTACAATTCACAAGTCCTCACCTTCCAATCATCCTCAACTACTTTTGACCAACTTCAGAAAAAAAGAAGAAGATAAGTGTCCATTACGCATAACACACATGTATATTAATAATCAAGTGTGGAATCTGCAATAATAATTTATGCATTTTTAAATGGTCCAGATAATTAAATATGAAAGTTTAAGAGAACAAGTGTATATTATACAATGACTAATTGTATATTGTATAATAACCGAGTGCACATTAGAAATTAGCTAATTATGTATTGTGGAGTATTCGAATAATGCGTTTAAAAATTTCAAACAGGTATCAACAACTGTTAAAATAAGGTTGGACTTGATGAAAAGTACGTAATGTATATACATATATCTTGTCTGTATTGTTGTTGCACAAAAGAAAGTTGATCCAGTTTGAAGTGCTTAGACAACTGTTTGGTCCATTTCGATCAGTGTTCTAAATAGCTAGCTATAGCTCCGCTATAGCTTTTTCAGTACATAAACGCTACGCTATGAGATAAAAGTGCGCTATTTCAGCTACAGCTGCTATAACTGTAATAGCTGACCACTTTTACCGCTACGCGCTATGCTACATAGGTTTTTTTGCAATTTACATGGACTTCTGTACTTCAGTTCATATTTATGATACGGTATATTATAATAAGCATGTTAAAATCAAACCATATGTTTTTGTTCTTATTTGTGATTTAGCCTCTAATTCTATATCAGAAAATATTCAAATATTAATTATTCATTTTGTTTTCTTTTCGTCTAGTATTCACCTGTAAAATTATCGCCGTTCGTTTCATTGAAAGCTGATTTTGATTATAATAATATATAAAATATTCAAATAAGTATACTAACTTTATTTCACTATAAAATTAATTACTTTTCGTCTATTAAAATCTGTAATACTATGAAATATGAACTATTAAATAATGTTACATTGTATATTCTTTTTTTTTCCTTCTGATTTGCATGATTGAAAAAATATAGACTTAGATTAGTTATCATTTAGTTATTATCCTAATTGTTCAATATTGATCATGTTGATAATTAGTAAAAATATAGACTATAAAATTTGAAAATTAGAAAAACACTATGTAGGAAAGTTTCCGCTATAGCTGCGCTATTCGCTATAGTCTTTTAATTTGCCTTCCCGCTATACCACTATAATCGCTATTTAGAACCTTCAATAGTTCAAATCATAGCTGTTATATTTTTCTTCACGGAAATATTCTCTCCCGTGCCGACTACCGACCCGTGACCCGTACTGTATTTCCATGCCACGAATTAACAAAAAATAAATGTGGGTTCTGACCGCGTCTGAATAAGTAAATGTGCCAGCCAAAAGAGTACAAGCTACAGACCTGGACGAGTAAGATGAGTCAGAAACAGCTGGTCCCACGAACCAATCCGGTACGCACCGACGGCACCATACCGGCCCCGGATCAAATCAGAGTACACAACCAGGGCCCTCCTTCTGACCCGATCAATATTGATACCAACCGAGAAGTTGCCGGAGACAGATGGGTCCTGTACCACTAGCCTCTCCTCTCCTCCAGTAGGCGCCACCTCAGCAAGGCCTCCGCCGGAGAAGGTGGAGACCAGGAACTTCTCTGACAGCGGGTCCCACTTGGCGCACTCGTGGGACCAAAGGCGGCTCTGGTAGGAGATGGATTTGGTGGATTGTTCGAGGGAGAGGATGAGGGAGATGGGAATGGCGGAGAGGATGAAGAGGACGAGAGCGAAGGTGCCCCAGCGGCAAAAGCAAGAGCAGCAACCAGCCATGGCAAATCAAAGGTTTGAGGAGTTGAGTTTAGAAAAAAAATTGTAATTCAATGTTCGAATCGAGGTGATTTGAGATTGGGGGAGCACGCGCTGATAAAAACAGGACGACTTGAAGTGAGATACTTGTTCGGTGTTAGCGAGAATCTAGGTGAGATTTTGGTCGGGTTGGTTATTTGGGTAATTGGGTCTCTTCGTCTTTTCAATGATCAAGCTGTTTGGTAATATTGAGAAAGGGAACGGAGTGGTTACTCTTGGGTCTGCCAGAAATTTAATGAGAAAGGGGTCGGAGGCACAATTCAGATTCTGTGAAGTAACCCAATCTTTGATTTTTAAATCGGGACCATCCGATTCGAATACGAGACAATTCATTCGGATCTGGAGCGCAAACATTCTGAGAATGAATTCAAATTTCGAAACGATTCTGAGCGTTAGATTCGAATCGGACGGTTTCGATCATAAACGAAAAAATTGGGTATTTTAGGGGATTCAGACCCGTCGGAGGTAGGGGTGTAAACGGATCGAATGAGAAGGGATCGGAGGTACAGGTGTAAACATATTGTACATATCCAATTACGTTCGAATTCGAATTCGAAAAATTACTTAAATTATTCAATTCGTGTATGTATTCGAGACTATCCGTATTCGTATCCGGTAAGATTTTTAACTATCTGTAATTATCTGTATCCGACCGTTTCACTTCTAAAGCACAATAAATGTACTCTATGTTATTAAATTGATTCATTAAATTTCATATATATACTAATGATTTATTAAACTGCATATACATAATATATATATTCTGATAACTATATAACACTACGAGTCTATGATATGAGTAGTGACTAATATTTTGATAATATGATATATATTTTGCAACTAACAAATTTATTATAAAAAATATTAGATCTAATTTATGAATGAAAAAATTATATTTAGATATTATTTTTTATTAGAATGTACATTAGCAATTTATTTTTAATTATCCGAATTATATTCATATCTGTATTCGTATCCGTCCTATATCCGATCTGTATCCGTATCCGTTTACCATCTGATCCGCTGATCCGTATCTGTATTCGAGGCTATCCATATATGTACCCATATTCGAAAAATTATAACGGATAAGGATACACTTTGACCACTATCCGATCATGTCCGACCGTTTACACCCCTAATCGGAGGAATTCGTATCTTCTTGACTCAAATTTTGAGTTAATCTTGACCATTCGATTTAAATCCGCACTAATATTGAAGGACTATATGCATTATAGACGTGAACCGAATTGATTCGAATTCTGATTGAACTGTCTGAAAATTAACTCAAAAGCTACGTTAATACAGTGGATGCATACTCGGAGAAGAGAGGAGCACCTTAAACAGTGGCAGAAGCAATATATAACAGAGTTGGACATCCGTCCTATATTGAATTTTAAAATTTCTTATTTAGTCAATATGTAATTTGATTGTTGTTGCGCTACACTACTCTAAAATTAAATTCTGCCCTACTCTAAAAAGTCCGAATTTTCAAGTGCAGTTCAATTTTATCTTTTATTTTATTTTTTTCTTTTGTCACTCCAACCTAAATATGTGTCTGCTATAGCTAGTTATATAAGGGTGTGTTTGAATGAATTAAGAATAGTACAAAGATAGTAGCTATTTCAATATTTTGTAGAATTAGTAGAATAATGAATAATTTCATAAAAGACAAATAAAAAATAGTAGTTATTCGTTAATTCAAACACACTCAAACATAAATTAGTAGCTTGAAATATTACTAATTTAAAATAATAACTATTCTTTTACCACCCAAACGCACTCATCGTGATTTGAATCACGTATTGTGCTGTATTCAAATTTTATTGAGTGGTTAGCAGCCTATGCTGACTTTCCGTATTCAAATTTTGAAAGAAGATCACATCATCTATGTCACTGCGTTTGTTAACATTTCTTTTTATAATTTAAGTCAGTTACGGTCATAATCATACGTAATTCATACGACCACGTGTCATATTCTGATGAGATATTTTGACGACCGTACCGTTTAAAAATGAATACCCGTGTTATGCCGTGACCACGAGGGAACCGTTTGAGAAAAAAAAAAAAAAAAAAAACTCTAACTTGTGACTCGGACTAGAAAAAAAAATGATAAAAGAAATGTAGACCCAACATATATGATATATGGGTCATAAGAAGGCCCAATTAAGGTCGATCACTTGCCTATATGAGTCAATTACGTAACATCAATTAGCCCGATTTCGGATTGAAATAACACAACAAATAAAATTTGAGCTCACAAGTCACAACATATAAAATTTGTGAGAATTTCACTTTAGATGCGTAAAATTGTTTGTAACTTTCTTGTTATTAAAATTGAGCATCAAAGTCAAGTCATGTGCATTGTAATTAGATTATAGTAAAAAGCATATACTTGTTGTTCATTGCAGAAGTGTTGATGCTCAAGGTGTGGGTTAGATTCTAAATTTATGTAGATGTAATAATATGCAACTTTATACATGATCGTATGGTTGTTGGTACTTGTGGTACTGACTTTGTAATGATGTTTTATTTGTAATACAAATCACTTGGTGCACTTACCAAGTTTTCAAAAAAAGTCTTGGGTGTGCGTATTCTATGAGATATCTCAATTTTTGCGTGATCGATATGTCCGGTGCTTATTTGGGGCAGCGTAGGGAGCCAATATTATTTGAGATTCGTGCAGTTGTACAGAGCGTATTAGAACGATTAAGATATTCCAAAAAGTCACTCAAAGTTTGAGATATCTCAGAGCTAGGGTGCAAATTCTTTGCTTTGGTAGGTTGAAATTGTCTCCTATCTAAATCAAAAGCCAATATTTGTCTATTCATTAGTAATTTGGAAAATTAAACCCTAATACAACTTCTATTTTTTTTAATATCTTAGTAAATTCTTTTAAGAAACTTGCTAACAATCGGACCAGTCGTCCACCATTTAAAAACCGCTAGATACGCAAATTTTATATTTAATATGCAAAACAGAAAAGAAAAAAAACCCCACAAAATACAGACTTGTATAACGATACCAATCGCTTTCGACTTTCAAGTTATAATGTTTATACTAAGTTTAAACAAAATATATATTTTTTTAAATCTCATTATAATGTATATACTAAGATTAAACAAAGAAGTGTTTATAAAACACCAGAATTGTTGTATCAGTACAAAAATATGTTTTCTTTAATATGATTACAACAAAGACAATGTTTATTAGGGTGTGTGGATGGTTTAATAAATTGATTCTTTTAATCTCATCATTAGTTTCATGGCGGAAATAAGTAATTACACCATTTTTTCACCATTTTTCAGACTTAATTCAGCTTAATTGCCACCGAGCTTGCATGTTGTATACGTAATTACATGCATTTTATAATAAATATAAGTACTTTTGATAGGATTCAGAGTAGGTCCGACGCCATCGGACCTACTTTGGTTCGATGGTATAATGACCATTCGATCGCATCAAGATTCGTGCGAACTACATTAAAATCCGTGCTGATTTTTTTTCAATTTTCGTGCGCACAAATTTTAATACTAATCGTACGATGTTAGGGCTAATTGAACCTAAAAGTAGATCCGATGCCCTTCAGACCTACTCCTATCTCCTTTTGATAAAGTCTAATTAAAGTTGATACCTATCTGTATGATTTGTTTATTTTTTTATTTTAAGATTATGTTTTGATTAAAGGAAATTTTCCGCTGGCATCTCTAATTGATCTCAAAAATTATAATGAAGGATTTTTGTTTTTTGTTTTTTTTCTAAAAATTGAATTCCTGTCACACACTTTGTATACATGATTCGGCAAAGTAGTGCACCCAGAAATTTCTAGCTTCCTAATTAATTATACATAATGAGATTTTTGAAATTTAATAAATACGAGAAGGAGTGCTATATGGAAATATTTACTAAGTAAAAAACTATTTGAAAATATTATCCATTTGGAATTTCCAGCTGTCTTTTCCGCCTTTTCTTTTAACCAAAATGTCCCATCTTTTGTAATTTACATTAGAAATGGCTGGTACAGAGAAGAATATATAAAATAAAATAATAGCAAAGGCATTCATTTGATATATATTTTCGTATGTTACATGAGTATCTTTCTAAACTTGTCACGAGACTTTATAAGCTTTATCTCTAAATCATTGGCTGGTTACAAAAGAAAAACATACAATATGTGTTGATGCAATTAATCGATATGTTGGGATTTCGAGTAGATTATAGGTACAATAATTTTATTTAATTCAATAATTGTTTATATCTGAAAACAAAATATAAGTGTAAATTAAATTCAAGGTAGAGTTTTCTGTTATAAACGCGCAGCGGAGATTTCAAAATCTAGCAGTAGTCTTCTTTACTTCGTCAATCTTGTATCGAACGTATGTTTTTACCGATATCGAAGTAAAGAAGACTACTGCTAAATCTTGAAATCTAGTATGTACGTTTATAATGATAAGCTCTGCCTTGCATTTAATTTACACTTTTGAATATGAACAATTGTTGAATTGAATTAAATTATTACACTTATAATCTATTCGAAATTCCAACATATCGATCAATTGGATCAACATATATTTGTATGTTTTCATTTTGGAGCCAGCCAATGATTTAGAGATAAATTAAGCTTATAAACTCTCATGACAAGTTTAGAAAGATACTCAGGTAACTTACAAAAATTTATATCAAATCTATATCAGCATTCAATATGTATGCCTTTGCTATTATTTTATTTTATATATTCTTCTTTGTACCAGCCATTTCTAATGTAAAGTACAAAAGCTGAAATATTTTTGTTAAAAGAAAAGGCGAAAAAGACAGCTGGAGAATGATATGTTCCAAATGGATAATATTTTCAAATAGTTCTTTACTTAGTAAATATTTCCATATAGTACTCCTTATATTTATTAAATTTCAAAAATCTCATTATGTATAATTAATTAGGAAGCTAGAAATTTCTGTGTGCGCTACTTTGCCGAACCATGTATACAAAGTGTGTGACAGGAATTCAATTTTTAGGGGAAAAAAAAGTCCTTTATTATAATTTTTGAGATCGATTAGAGATTGCAAGCGGACAATTTTATTTCTATTTCTCTCTCTCGATCTGAAATGATGTAAACGAAACTATATGGTTGAAATGGAACCGTTCACTGCATATTTATAAAGCATATGCACCAGTACGGATGCACCAGTTGATTGCACTATTTCAGTTACAATTTCAAATGTATATAGTTAGATAAACCTTTTCATACATAGAGCTGAAAATCCAACCCATAAATTATGCAGCTCGATAAATTTAAATTCATAATTAACTCCAAAAATTAACTATTAAATTTAGTCCAAATAATTTGACCTTTAGGACATTTCCAACATGCATGATATGCCTTATGTCACATGTTTCCAAATTATGAAATTTGTTTTGTAAAATATAGTTTTATCTTTTAATCTTGTATTAAAACAGATACGCGATTAATTAATTAGTAACTTTGAATATATATGTATCGTTCTTAAATTAGATTAACATATATCCCCGTACGGTTTAGATTTCACATTGAAAGTTCTTTTGTAAAGTCATATTTGATTGAGAGGTGAGAAACAAGAGTAAATTTCTTATTCTACACTTAAGTTACTCAACGATATGTAAAATATGCGAAGTAAAATGAAATTATGTCAAACTTAAATTATCCTTTTAGACAAATTAACTTATATCATATTTATTATGTTTGTTAAACTCATTGTAAAAAGATTTATTTTTTTATTTATCTTTTCTCTAGGCAGATTAATTTAAGATATAACTTAGAAAAAAAAATAGAATAAGTAAGTTAATCCTCTTTAAATTAAATTTATGATTAATCTATTTGCATTACAAAGGAAAAGATCTGCAAAAGAAGAGATAGGAGTAGGTCCGATGGGTATCGGACCTACTTTTAGGTTCAATTAGCTCTAACACCGTACAATTATCAGTGAAAATTGTGCGCACGGAAACTGAAAAATATCTGCACAGATTTTAATGAGTTCACACGAATCTTGATGTAGATCTGATAGTCATTTCACCCATCAAACCAAAATAAGTCCGACGGGCATCGAACCTACTCTCAATTCGTAAAAGAAGGATAGAAAAGTGAAAAACCTAATTAAGCTAAAGAAGAATAATAAAAAAACACAATTGATAAAAAGTTATAGGAGATAATAAAAAAAAAAGGAAAAGAGAGAATATTGGGTCCATCATGAGATTTCTGAAACAGTTACAACAGCATGCCACTTGAAGAGCTTCCTTTATGTCGACACCGTGTTGCTAACACCAGTAATTAATTAACTAGCTAGTGCTCTAACACACAAAAATAAAACAGAAATAAACAAACATGAAAAAGCACAACACTAGATATTTGTCATGCGGCAACTATTACAGTTCATAGATGATCTGTTTACTTCACACTCGTTGGAATTGTTGTTTGCTAAAGTAAAAGAAATGTATTATACTTTCAGAAAAAATTGTACTTCGATATTTTGAATTAGGGCTGCAAACGAATCGAACCGAATCGAATTTACTTCAGTTTGAGATTGGTTTGATTAATTTTGAACTAAGTTTAGTTTGAATTAATTTCGAATCAAATTTTTTACGAACTCAATTTCGAATCTTTTACGAACTTTTTTACGACAAAAAAGAGTGATCGTAGTCGCCGAGACCGAGAGGTGAAAGTCGTCTAGAGTTTCAGAACTGAGAATGAAGTTATGACTTACGAGTTATCAGCGAACATAAGTTATCAGCGGAAATCAATGGTTCACGTTATTTTGAGATTCAAACTAGAATAGTTCGCGAACATGTTTTGAACGAACCAAGTCCAGTTTGAATTTGGCTTGAATTAATTTCGAACTATTTCGAATCAAATTTTTTACGACCTTTTTCGAATCAAACTAGAAACGAATCACGAACTACCAATATTTTCTGCAGCCCTATTTTGAATATAATCGTGCAAAATGATGCTTTATTTCTCAGAGTAAATTGTGATAGCAAAATCAAATCCGTCACATTCTTCATGACACTTCAAAAAATAAGGGGTTTGATTGCGGTTTTCTGTCAAAGATATAGTCTCATACATGGAATCAACAGCGATTCGATAGATATCAGATCAAATTCAGTCTTAAATCCGCTCAGAATCGTCCAATCAGAAAAGAATAATGATGCTTTGTCTGGTAAATTGTCAGGTGACTTTTATTCTTAATATATATATTTTACACTCTAAAGTAATCAGAAAAGGGATGGATCCATTTTATCAATTTGACAATTATTTAGGATTATTCCTTGAACTTCGCCTAAAAATTATATTTATTTAAGAATAAATTGAAATTTTTGTAATAATTTTATAAAAAAAATTACAATCAAGTAGATTTTGGACGTAAATAATTATTTTTCGTCAACTCTAAATTTCTTTGATATAAAAGAACACGATTAATCACATTAAAATTTCTATAGGGAAATACAACTTATTTTCTCTCTTAGAAAAAAAGAGAGAAAGCATGAAAAAAGTATGAGCCCTCCGATCATACATAATAAGAAAAGAAAAGTAGATCGGATGGATGAAGATGTTTATCATGTGGTATGGGTGAAAAGTTGGAGGTTCACCGTCTTTATTAAGGGCATATTAAGACAACATGCAATATTTTTAAGAAATTTACAAAATAGAAAAAATAAATTATAGACATATATATTCTTGGACTTATGAATTATATGGTTTGATTGTATATAAAACTTCATGCAATAATAGTGTCAATGATATTTCATCAATTCTATTTAAAAATTGTAATTCAATGTAACTTTTATGTCATTTAATAAACAGTAAAATTGATTCCCCCTCACAACTTCGTAGCTTCTGCGAAGGTTTAAAAAAAAATAAACAATAAAATTTACATCAAATACTATCAATACTCACATGCATCATATAACCATGCATCATATAACCATAGTATAAATCACATTTAACAGATCGGTATTAAAAAAAAAACTAAAGATTTTAAGTATTGTCAGAATTATCAAGTTAAATTATTGTCAATAAATTTTCACTCATTAGAAAATGGGCATGCAAAGAAAAGTAAACTCAACCTTCAAAAAAAGAAAAAAAGAAAAGAAAACTAAACTCTAAAAATAAGTTGGCAAAGAACCGGAAAGCGTTTTGTCTACAGTTTTATAAGCAACACCCCTGGGAGAGTGGGAGTTTAATATATAGGCATGTTTGTTTTAAGATTCGTGCCAGATTAAAATTGACTAACTCAGATCTCATTCTACACGGTCAGGTATTGCACTGGATCTGAATTCCAAGCCAGCTGAGTCCTGAGATTGGGATGTGCAATCTTAATTTAGCTAAATTGGGATGCTTTGAGATATCAGTTTTCAGACTTTTTACAATTATTGTCAATCTCTCACATCAACGGGGCAGACTTTATGGGAAATCGCCTCTGCGGAGTTTTTACCTGCGGAGTTGTGTAGTTCTTTTAATCTGGTCCGTTCATTTTTGATCGGATGAACCAAATAAGATTTTGGCATGAATTTTAAAGCAAAATTAATACTGCCCCTCCATCATCCGAGCACTCACCGGCTGAGATTAAATCTAGACCGTCCGATCAGCTCCGCAGGAGGAAAACTCTGCAGAGGATATTGGTCCGACTTCATGGACAGTACCTTGCTTGTTCTAACTGCAAGTAAACAAGGAGGAGAGCAAATCTCACAAAGTACAAAAAGAGGAAATCATTAGTAGTCTGCAATCATCAAATTTATCTTGGCTTCGCATCAATCTCCGTTTATGATTATTATTACAAAGAACTTGACCGTGATTTTTTTTTTTTTCAATCCCGTAGGTAATTTGACCGTGATAACATGTAGATACAATTTTTTTGTTCCCCTCTATGCCTCTCTTAATCAATTATTTATCATAGAACTGCTGGCTTGACATAGTGACATAAGTTTCATCTCTCTAGCTAGTCAGAAGTGCAGGTTCTACTTTCGAAAAAGTATCTGACAGATGCCGAGTAAAAAAAAAGAGGAATTTTACAAGAAGATGTGAGAGATACGTAACCGATAGATATTTTTATCCTTTTCTCGAGTTTGTTGGGTGGAGCATTAGGAACGAGTATAAACATAAATTAAACTAAAAATTACTTTTCACGTAAAAAAAAAATTCAGTTGAACTAAATTTTGTTTTTTCTGTAGAAATAGTGGAGCGGTCAAACAAGCCATAATTATTGTATAAATTGATCATTTCTTTGCCGGCACGCTGCCATAAGAATTCAGAGTAGATCCGATGCGCATCTGACCCAGTTTGGTTCGATGGGTGAAATAACCATTCGATTGCATCAAGATCCGTGCTAAGTGTATTAAAATCCGTACAAGTCTGTTTCAATTTCTGTATGCACCAATCTTAATGTTAATCGTACGGATTTAGAGCTAATGGAATCTAAAAATCAAAAGTTTCCAGGAAAGTCGAAAGTGGAAGCATACTTTTTGGTAGCCAACGGACTATTTATATCGGTGAATTTGGACGTTTTTTTTTTTTTTTCCTCTTCCAATTTTCCTATATAGAATTTGTTCGTCGATGCGCATGGAAAATGACAACAAAATTTGATTCGTCCCATTCGATGCGCATGGGTTATGTACTTGTAATAAAAATTGAACATGTATTATATTCTATGGAGGCGAGAGTACATATCACAATCTGTGTTAAATTTCTGTTCTCAAAGTACAATAAGCCTTTTGATTCGGGAAATAAATCTGCTGTGATTCCAAAGGATTGCAGTCCTACGATTTCAATTCCAATTATTTATATATTTTGAGATTTGTACAAAAAAAAACTATTTCTTTTTTAAAATTTCTATATTTTAATAAATAAACGGTCGAAATTAAAATCTCAACTTTCCTGCGATTTTTTGGAATCGCAGCAGATTTATTTCCTTTGGTTCGTTACAATATATGTTATTTTTTTTGTCTGTATCTAAAAAATAAACTAAACCTCCGATGTGAATATTAATGCATGTATATATGACGTATCAGATCGACCGGTTAAGTCGGTTACAGGGATTTTTATGTAAATATGACTCATCTATTTTTTTTTAATACTAGATGGTTCCAATAATATATAAAATAGAACGTACCATTATGAAAATGAAGTCTTCAAAAGTTTTCATAAAACGTTGATATAAATGAAAACTTATTCTTGCTGATGTGAAATATTATGTTTGTTTAATTACGACAACACAATTTTTTTTGATGTGGTACGTTAATTTTAATGGTTTTTTAGTATTTTTCCGTACTTTATTTTGTTTCCTTTGAATAGGTCATAAAATTTAGTGATATTATAAGAAATTATCAACAAGAAAAGGGTAAAAAATTCAAGACCTCAACAGTTCGTCATACACATCGGTCTCGTAATGCCACAAAATATACAGAGTCAAGAAACAGAATAATAAAGCAAGTTGCACCATTTTAACCATGTTATGATCCACACAAATAACAGTAATTAGAGGACCACAATATTGAGTTATTCCTTAAACACGAGAAAAAAGATAAACAAAAAGAAACATAAAGCACCTCACCACATACAATTGACAAATTAAAAAGGTTCAGAAAATAGAAAATATATAGGTTAAACAAATCTCACTTGAATATATAATACTGGGTTGTCAATTAAGATTGAAGCTCCTCTCTGGCAAGCTCTTCCATCTTGCATCCACTCACCATGATCGCCTCTCTCTCACAACAGCAGCAAGTCCTTAGAGGCAACCCTCCTTGCACGGGCGCCCCCTCACCCGGCAAGTGCACATGTGCATGCACCGATGGTAACTTCTTAGCAACAATCACCGAGTTGATCACCTCATCTTGCGGGTGGTAAATCGATGCCACCTCAAACCCCTTTAGCTCATCTGACCCTACCACCGGGTACAAGAACCCCCTCGCACCGTGTGCACTGCGCACCACCAAAACCGACCCAACAGCCATGTACCTATTCAGGTGCTCTATAACTCTTGCCTTTGCTTCTTGGTCTATCCCAACCAGTGCGGCCAAGAAAACCACATCGTATGATGACAGCACATGTGTCAGAGACATGACATCAGCAGTGCGAAACTCAACTCGAGATGCCATGTCAGCATCGGATTTTAACATTTTACGGGCACGGATTGTAGCAGATGGCTCTCGATCATACCCGTGAAACCGTGTGGTCGTCATATGGTAGGTGGCCAGAACGAGCAGGCTAAGAGGTAACGGACCTGACCCGATAAAGGCAACACGCATTGGCATGCCATTAACATGCTGTGAAAGGAGTTCAAACTCCAACTGACTAAGTTTGAGGTAATTGGTATAGTAAGGAAAAAGCGAGAGATGCTCTAGCGGGTTTTCGTACGAGGCTAAGATGTCAGAGTAGTGGTTCTCTAACAAGCCCTCTCCATTGCTGCATAAGTCGATTAGTTTCAAGCGCATTTCTTGCGCTTCCATGTTGAGTTTGGAGACATCAATCTCAGATGGAGGGATGCATGCTGTGACTAGTTCGGTAAAGAGCGAGTTGACTTGAGGTGAGGGAAGGAGAGAGGGAAGGGTGGAAAGAGAGTCATAGAGAGAGGAGATGTTCTGAAGTAAAGCTTGTTGGTCTTGGTTAAGAGAGGCCATGGATATCAGTAGTAGTGTGTGAGTTAGATGAGTTGTGGTATGGGGAGGAGTGTGTTGTTGAGAGAACTGAGGTGAGGTTTAATGTATGTTGATGAGGTGCATTGGAGGGAGGGGAGGGGGAGGTATATATATATAACAGATGGCATTGAAATGGGGGCCGGAGGGGCTTGTGGATGGAGTGTGGACGGTGGATATCGGATAGGATAAAAGAGTAAAAAAAAAAGGGAAAGCGATATATGGAGCTTATTTAAATGCTAGTCTAATTGGGGGAGAGAATGAATCTTGACTCTAATTTGGTCTATATGTTGCAATTAGTTTTAAAATTAATTACAAGTACACAAACTTTTGCCATGATAATTATTGGCATTTATATATAAACCATGGTTTATGTGAATCGTAGATCGATAGACCAAGTGGGGAACTAATTCGATTAATTAGTCAAGTCGAATTATCGAATTTAACCTTCACATTAGACCAAACTGTTAGTTACTAGCATTTTATTGACCATAACATAAAAAAACTTGAAAGAAATCAAGTATGTCAAGTAAATTTGTAAAATCAGTATATCATGTTATTTTAAATTTAATTTAATAGATATATATTTGAAATTAAGTATCATATATATGTATAAATTTAGTTGATTAATCAAGTCAACTTAATTATATGTTATATCTAAATTTTGTGTTTCTGTGAGAGAAAGATAGAGGTTTAATCTTTTAACTTTCAATGTTCATAAAAACTTTTCTTATTTGGATTTTAAACTTATCACCTTTTTCACTAGATCAAAAATTACTTCTTAAATATTATAATATTAACTTGAAGCTTATCTAACCAAATTCTAATGGAGTGAGTTTCAAGCTAAATTCAAGTTATAATGCACTTAAGCGAACCACAGTGACATTTATAACTTGTGCCTCCCTACTAATTAAAATATATGATTAATTATGTAGTTTTTTTTTTTTAATATTTTTCACCTAATTACTTTTATTTCTAGGACATGAATTATTAAAGGATTGAGCCCAATCTACAAAATAATTCTCTTTTTTCCCCCTTTTTTCTTGTAAAAACATATGTTTCTTAAGGGAAGTCCTGCAAAGTTTTCTACTTTAGTTATATTCCGAGGTTTATTGTTATAGACAGGTGAACTGAGGTAAATTATTGTATATTTGGTGCAATGTCGTGTTGAATACTTGAATTATATTAATAAATTAAATTATCTACGGACTTGCTCTAGGAAGGAGAAAAACATAAAAAACTTTATCTGTGGACCGTTGGTAGCGTAGACGGCTAGATTTTAAATAAGCCCAAATATATACCGATTATTTTATAAATACCCTCACAAAAAACTAAATAGCAAATCTGTCCTCGATCTCAATTTTTTTTTTTTAAATGTCCAACCGCCCAACAATGGGGTCAGCTACAATATATATATATAGATAGATAGATAGATAGATAGATAGATAGATAGATATAGAGCAATGCTATTATGCATTGCGAATTAAAGCGGCTGTTTTAATTCGTGCTCATATCGTGATTTTCAAAGTTCAAATAGCCGATCCAAATCATTAGATGCATTCTCCATATTGAAATGTGTTTGGAGACCAAATTTTACATTTTTTGAAATTTTTTTACTATTTATTAAGCCACTTTAAAAATCACTGATCCAACGGTTTCACTGTTCAATATGAGCCACCGTTGGATCAGCGATTTTCAAAGTGACTTAATAAATAGTAAAAAAATTTCCAAAAAATGTAAAATTTGGTCTCCAAGCACATTTCAATATGGAGAGAACATCTAACCGTTTGGATCGGCTATTTAAACTTTGGAAATCACGATATGAGCGCGAATTAAAGCACCGCTTTAATTCGCAATGCATAATAGCATTACTCATATAGAGCAATGCTATTATGCATTGCGAACTATATATATATATATATATATATATATTTAATTTAGAGATCTTAATATTTTCATCTAAAAATAGAAAATAAAAATATTCAATTTTATAGCAAACAAAAATGTTCAATCTTATACTATTTCCTCAATTTTCTTCACCAACCCCATAAGCTAAAATAAAAATTTATAACAAGCTTAGGGTCATATTTATTTATTATTTTATTTATTATGTGCTCTAGGGTAAAAAATACAAACACTGGGTAGTCAGCTACAATAATTTTTTTTAGAGATCTTAATATTGTAGATTACATGGTTGATAAAAATGATGATGTGTTTATGAATGTACATTAGTTTGGATAATATATAATAGTAAAAAGCTTGATTTTGACCGTTTCATACCTAATATGCAGTTTAGAGGAAAACATTTATTTGTACATTTTTCCATTTAATAAATTTATTTGATTAAATGATGTGAAAAAACAATCAATTCGTTAATCTTTTCGCGACACATGATGCGCACATATTAATATAATTGTAAATATTTCTTGGGTATAGTGATTCTAAAATAATTTTAAATTGCTGTAGACTATTCAAAGGAATAATGTAGTACATAAACAAATCATTTTCTTATTTTATTTGGGACAAAACCTCTAATTACAAAAAAGTAGTTTTTAATTATATAATTGTAGTTACTATTTTAATACAATATATTGTTGAAAACATTATTTGTATTTTTTATCCTAGAGCACATAATAAATAAATAAATAAGACCCTAAACTTGTTATAAATTTTTATTTTAGCGTACGGAGTTGGTGAAGAAAATTAAGGATATAGAGTAAAATTGAACATTTTTGTTTACTATAAAACTAATATTTTTCATTTTTTTATTCTAAATAATACAATCTCTAACAAAAAAAAAATACTATAGCTGTAGTTGACCGTCCAAACACTGGGCAGTTGGATGATAAAAAAAAATGAAGCTGATTGCTCAAACGCTGGACGGTTTGCTAAAATAAGCTGATCGCCCCATTGTTGGGAGGTTGGGGCATTTTAAAAAAAAAAATTGGGACCAAGGGCAAATTTGCTATTTACCTTTTTTGCGAGGATATTAATAAAAAGGTCGGAAATATATAGCACAAATATCTGTACAAGTAAAGCGGGACTAATTCATGCAATATCTCCGTGTGAACGGTCCCATATTCTTCTGAACTTAATTTTAACTTTTAGAAAATGTCTCCTGAATATTTAAAATTAAAATGCTTCATCCTCATTCTTATTTAAAAAAAAAAGTCAAGGATAAATATTGTAACACTCACATCAGTCCGTACTATAAATATATATTTTTATTTTTCAAATTCAAACAATTAAACTGCTTAATATGATCTCATATAAATTTTTTATTTTTGATAGAATTATATTATTATTTGTTTAGAATCTAAACGCGTAAAATATGGCGTGCATGGCACCCACCTTGCAAAGATAATAAATACAAAACAATAATTAGAAGAGGATCCTGGCATGTACCTTTTTTTTAATTATAATTTAGTATTTGACATCTTATTTCTCAAATTTTTTTTTTATCAATTTGATGTCACCTGATGTTACTTTTGTATAGTTTATATGTACGTACGTACACGCCAACGTTTAGATTTCAGTCTCTGTTAAGAAAGTGACAGTTTTTTTCTTCCTTTTTTTGGAAATTGCAAATGAATTTGTATCCTAGGGAAAAATACCAAAAAAAAAAAAGTGTTTGTGTGTGTGAGAGAGAGAGAGAGAGAGAAATACGGCATAAATTGTATTGTACTGGATCTGAATTCGAGAGAGAGAAATACGCCATTGCTTGTTAGAGAACCAACCAATTGAACAGTAATATATATCAGTTAATATTTCAAATGGTCTATAAAAAGTAACATTTGGAGAATGCTCATAGGATTCAGAGGTTTAATTTATATCATCCAAATAAGATTTACAATGTGTAAGCAGTAAGCACGATACTGATATCTGCTAAAGATGGATTACAATAACAGAAATTCGTATAAGAATTACATAGAATCTAAATCCCGGTCAATCCATTAATATACAGGTTAAAAAGACGTATAAACTAATTCAAATATAATTATAATCTGTAAGAAGTTATTCTTGATTTGATTTGTATATAAATAATTTGACAAATAATCTGTCTGATTCATTGATGGCCAACTTCATGCCTCTCAGTCCCAGAGGTACTAAGAATCAATCACTTTTAAATTTGGGAATATTTCTGTTCACATCTGCATATTCGTACTGTAAAGGGAATTTAAAAAATTAAAACTTTGACTGGTATGATTAGGGCTGCAAACGAATCGAATCGAATCGAATCGAACTTACTCCAGTTTGAGTTTGGTTTGAATTAATTTCGAACTAGATTTGGTTTGAATAATTTCGAATTGAATTTTTTTACGAACTCAATTTCGAATCTTTTATGAACTTTTTTACGACAAAGAAGAGTGATCGTAGTTGCTAAAAGCGAGAGGTGAAAGTCATCTAGAGTTTTAAAACTGAGAGCGAGAGTTACGACTTATAAGTTATAACTTATGGTTGGGTGGCCTTATGTTTTGACTTTTAAGTCATCAGCGAACATAAGTCATTAGTGGAAATTAACGGTTCATGTTACTTTGAGATTCGAACTAGAATAATTTGCAAACCTATTTCGAACGAACCAGGTCTAGTTTAAGTTTGGTTTGAATTAATTTTGAACTATTTCGAATCGAATATTTTACGAATTTTTTCAAATCAAATTTGAATCGAATCACGAACTATGAATTTTTTGTGCTATGAAATAGCTAGTCTCTCAAGTAAGCTTGTTATACACACAAAAAAAAAAAAAAAAAAAAAAAAAAAAAAAAGAAGTAAGCTTGTTATACAACTTTTTTTATAAACAAATTAAGATTCAACTACAGTAATTTTGATTGATCCACGTATTAGAATGTGGGAATATTTCTGTTCGCATCTACATATTCTTTATTAAAATTTGCTGATTAACTCATCTCTTTAATTTCTCTGATAAACCGGGTAAAAGATTTTAAAAGAGCTGTTTTGGCTTCATGCAGCGCACGAACTGTATGCAGCTTTGTTTTGATTCTATAGTTTGTGCATTGTACGAAGTCAAAATTACTCTGTTAAAATCTTTACCTTATTAACTTCTCTGTATTTTATTGATTGGTATTTTTTGCTTGTAATTTTCTCCTCTCTTACTAAACCTGATTAACTTTAATTTACATGTGCTGAGGAGGATTGATCTGTAAAATAAAATAATGTTTTACAAAGTTTTTTTTTTCCAATTTCAGATTCTAAATTTGAAATACAGTATCTTTTTAGATAATGTTGGCTGCACAAAAAGAAATAAAACTGTTTCTGAATGGAAAGATGAGTATCTGGACATAATTTTTTAATAAAAAAAGGACTATATCAAAAAGCATATTTCTAGCACGCACATAGGCGGAGCTGAAATTTTTATTTATACCATTTCAAAAAAAAAAAAAAATAACTAAAACATCATGTTTTGTGGAGATTTTGAAAGATATCAGGGTCTCCAAATCAATCTGCGGTCTCATTTTGCACCCCCTCAAAAATGGATTTCGAAAAATATCATGTTTTGGGGGCCGCAGATTGGTCTGAAGGCCCCTCAAAACCTAAAAATATTTAATATTACAGTATATTTTTGAGTTTTTGGGGAGCCGCCAAGTTAATCTGCACCCCTTAAGAATGGAGCTGCAGATTGGCTTGGAAACTCTGGTAGTGATTGTCTTTTGAAGGCCTAGCAGCAGCCAGGGGCGGATCTTAGTTGATTTAAAAGGTGGCTACCCCCAACCCCCCAATGATTCTAATTTTTTAATTATGTGTATTAAAATTTAATTGAATTTTTTGTTTTTTTAAGTTTTTATATAGTTTAGCTCCTCTCATAAATTAACACATGTTTACTTGTAGTCTAGTGGTTAAAGTTGCTCATTGGAAAGTGAGAGATCTTGGGTTCAAATTTCACCTCCCACATATATATTTTTATATTTTATTTTCCAGCCACTCCTATTTAAAATTTCTAGTTCCGACTGTGACAGCAGCTGCTAGGTTAGATTTATTAAAATGTAAAAGGATTACAGCATTGTTTCTGTTCCAGTGGAGACAGGTGCCCAGCTGCACACTTCTGTACCAGTAGTGTCATGCACTCAAGAAATACGTACCAGTATTACAAGTGATGAATTTAAGCTACCTACTTAACAATATTTCAACCACAATTCCATCTCTCTAATGCATCTGACAGCTAAGAGCTTGGGCGGTATTCTTTCGTTTTGGAAGATCATGAGGTTTCTTTGCTTCCAAATTAGCCATGCAACGCAAATAAATCTTGCCATCCATTTTTTATTTGTCATGCCTCCTGCCCCTTAATTTCACCATCTCTCAGGAAGCATCCCAGATTAACTCCACTGTCAAGGCCGGCTTCATGAGTTTTTTATTTGTCTATTCCTAGTCCAAAAAATTTCTATAGGATGCTTCTTTTTTCATGTTTTTTCAGAAAAAAAAAAACTACAAAAATACATTTTTGTTTAAAACAATTTTTTTTTTTTTTTTGAGTAAAGGATGGAGGTCAAACCACCAAACTATTTAATACCCTGTTATTATAACAAAAGATTTTTCTCAGGGTTTCGAATCCATGACTTCTCACATAGAAGTCATGTGCCTTAGTCACTAGATCAAAAGCTAATTTTCGTTTAAAACAATTATATAATTATGTTTTATTCTAAAAAAAATTCTCTCCTATGAATTTATAAATAATTTCTAGCTATGATGCCCGAAATGTAATTTGCCTCCATTGCTGAAGTACCTTTTTATTACTTTCTGAAAAAAGTGATTGTGTTTTTTTTTTATATAAAAGCAAAATCTTAGTTGCTCAACTTGCATCACTATTGTCCAATTCTGATTCGTCAGTTGCTCTTATTTTGAAGTGAATACTTGAACACTATGTTCTAATGATTCTGTTTTCACAAAGTGACGAAAGGATATTACTTTGAACAATAATTGAGAAAGCTATAGATATAAATGAATAGTGGTTATTTAGTTATTTATATTAATTATTCAAGAGTGAGGCTATGGTACTCTGCATAGCGCACACCGGTTCATATTATGACTTTATATTTTCATTTTTTAAATTCAAACAGTTGATGTAAACAGCTTAATATGGTCTCTATATAAAAATGTATTTAGAGAACAACTTTTATATTTAAAAAAATACTATTTTTTAGATAGATAGAAAATCACAATAATTTTCTACCTATCTAAAAAAATATTAAAAAAATTCTAATAAACTGTAAAATTTAGCCACCAAGTACATTTTCATATGAAAAACATGTTAAATAGTTCCAATTGACCGTTTGAACTTTAAAAACAAAGATATGAAGTCAAATACGTACCGGTCTATGCATAGTACCGTAGCCTCACTCATTATTCATTAATCAGCAAACAAGCAAAGGTTTTCTTGATCATGTTTTTCCTAAAAATTTCTTCTTCCTTTGTTCTCTTTGGAATTCTTTTGCATATTATCTGCAACCAAAATACTACAAAAAAAAAACCCTACAAAAAGAGATATTTATAAGCAAAGTATCATCTTCTGCTACTGGAGTACACTATAAGTTGGAAAGTTTAGCTTCTTTTTTTTTCCTTTAGGGAAATGAGAATTATTGATCAAAGAACGTACGATCGCCTAGTGATTGCTGAGGTGCTGGCACGAGTATAATGTATCTGAAAGGATGAATCATGTATAGATTTAAATTTGTATATATATGATTTATTTTTGGTGTATAAGTGTATTTAAAATTTTGTGCATGTGCTATGATAATAAGTTCGTGGGCACTTTTTTGGGATTTTTTTGTCAAAATAAATATAAACTTTATATAAAATTGTAATATGTTTTGATATAGAAATCTAGGTGGAGATCTAACTTACCAACTTTTATTTAGTATTTATAAATTATTTTACATTCGAATTTCAAACTCATGACTCTCACACAAAGAATATTAACCTTTATTACTAAATTAAAGATGTATTCTTTTGTAATATGTTAAAACAAGTAAACTATATAAAACAACACAAATAAATATTTATTCTAACATCTAGAGTGGAAAAAATGGCACGGCGGAGCCAGTTCCATCACGGAACGGAACGGTTACGGCACGGCACGTGTCACTGTTCGCGTGCCGTGACCATCTTTTGAAAATTTGACACGCACGGCACGTGGTCACGCGAGTCACGTGTAATTAGGACCGTTAAGTCTTGATCAAATGATGAATCTTGAATAAACTAACCTAAATTATAAAAAAATAGTTAAATGTGAGAAACGTGACCAGTTACGTTTGGACACGGCACGCGAATAGTCACGGCACGGGAGTCACGACGTGACTCGCGTGTCGTGACCACCCCTCCACATTTTAGTTACGGCACGGTACGTGTGATTGTTAACTTGGTCACGGCACGGCACGAGACCAAAGTCACAGCGTGTTAGTCACAGAACGGCATGGCACGGCACGGCACGTTTTGTCCACTCTACTAACATCGAGAATATTAAATGATTCTCTCCCGACAAGTATTAACAACTCCCAAAGAGTTAGAAATTTAGTTTATACAAAATAGTTGGCCATTTTTTAGAGAAAAGAAAACAAAAATGAAGATTCAAGTCATTCAACCTTTTAAATTACTATATTCATAAAAAATCTCATTCAAATTATTTTTTGTTACTAGATCAGAGATTAATTCTTCAATTGATGATGTACGAAATATTATAAATCACTGCATACCTCTCAACTAGTCGGACGTGATGATACATTTTCTTCCTTTTTTTTTTGGATGAACTTAGTCGGTTTGATCTAAATCTATGCAATTTAAACCAGATAATTTTCTGATTTTTCTCTACTTCAAAAATAAATTACACAAAATTTATTTGTTATATACAAATTACAAAGATGTTCAAACAAAAAAAATCTATATTACAAAAGCAACATAATTTGTTCACGGTTTGGATGTCTTAGCCAATTTTCTGATTTCTCTCTTACTTCAAAAATCAAAAGTAAATTACACAAAATTTATTTGTTCTACACAAATTATAAAGAGGCTCAAACAAAAAAATATATATATATTACAAAAGCAACATATTTGTGAACCAGTCCTTAAATGAGACCCAACAGTGTGAAGAAGTGGACCTTAACATGGGAGTCCGACATGACATAAACATAAATATTAGAGGTGTCGACATTTCATGTCATATATGCACGCATCTGGAATGCATCCCCTGAAATAGAATCTTGCTTTAATAAAAATCAAAGACACTTTTGATCAGAAAAAAAAGATCCAAATAATATGCTGTCCAAAACATATCTCAAATAGGCTTTATTTCATATGATAATAATTTCATTATTAATACTTGACAACCCCTGCCAAATAATATCTAGTATGACATCAGTGTCATTTCAGTCTATATAACACAAACTCCAAAATCTACTGAATCGATTTCAAACGGTGAATCCAAACCATTCAAACCGATCTACTTCATTAGTTGTGTTACATGCAAATTTTATAATTTTTCAAATTTATTTAGTATCAAGTCAAGCTGTCCAATGTATGAGTTTTTAAGTTAATTTTAATACATTCATTTTTCAATATTTTTTACCGCTTGAATATTTGATACTAAAATAATTCGAAAATATAAAAAATTTGTATGTAAATGCATCACTCATAAAGTAAATCAGTTTGAACAGTTTAAATTAGTCATTTAATTTATATCCAATTAGTTTTAAAATTAGTGTTATATGACACCAATATCATACTAGCCGGTTCTCTTATCAAGACAATAATCTCCGTACGTATAAAAGTCATATGAAAGAATTTTGACTCTCGTCTCATACTATTAAATTAAAAGACTATAATGATACATGTAGTAGGCTCCTGAATGAATCCATTGTACTTGTTTCGAGGCCATGATTTAAGAATAGTTCATCTAGTTGAATGAATCCATTGTACTTACTTTAATAATAGTTTTCTTAAAAAAAAGTCCAGCTAGTATGATATCGGTGTTATATGATACTAATTCTAAAATTAATTGGATATAGTTCAAACGACTAATTCAAACTATTCAAACCGATTTACTTGATGAGTGATGTATTTACATGCAATTTTTTTTTTATATTTTCG
Source organism: Carex cristatella (assembly GCA_024447775.1). Classification (NCBI taxonomy): domain Eukaryota; kingdom Viridiplantae; phylum Streptophyta; class Magnoliopsida; order Poales; family Cyperaceae; genus Carex; species Carex cristatella. The sequence goes on along the minus strand of JAJHPF010000024.1, from coordinate 1,831,604 downwards.
AATTATTTTAGTATCAAATCAAGCGGTCAAAAATGTTGAAAATTGAATGCATTAAAATTAACTTAAAAACTCACACATTTGACCGCTTGACTTATACTAAATAAATTTAAAAAATTATAAAATTTGCATGTAACGTACAACTAATGAAGTAGATCGGTTTGAATGGTTCGGATTTACCATTGGAAGTCGATTCAATAGATTTTGGAGTTGGTGTTATATAGGTTGAAATGACACTAATGTCATACTAGCTGGACTCTCTAAAAAAATGATTTAGTAATAGTTGTATAGATTTTTCCATCACAAAAATTTGGGATTGTTATAGCAAAAATTGAGTTGGAGCTTAATTTTTAAAGAATGTATTAATATATACAGAGAGAACAGAGTGGCTAAGTTCAAAATGTTTGTTTCTAGCTTTCAGAACAAAAGATTCAGTTTTTCAATTTTCAAAGTTCATATGGTCAATCCAAACCGATATGTGTTCAATTTATATTAAAATGTGCTTGGAGAGCAAATTTTATATATTTTGATTTTTTTTTACTATTTATTAAGATTGTTTAAAAATCGTTATTTTTATTAAAATTTTGCATCATTGAAAAACAACAACTTTCAAACAATCTTAATAAACTAGTAACAAAATTTCAAAAAATGTAAAATTTGGTCTCCAAATATATTTTAATATAGATTGAACATCTATCGGTTTGGATTGACCGTTTGGACTTTGAAAATCAGAAAACTAAATCGTTTGAGCTTAGCCACACACACACACACACACACAGTGTGTGTAGGAGGGATCCACTTACACTATTTTTTTGTTACACAAAACTAAATCATCCATTTTTAAAATTCAAACAGTCGGTGCAAACCGTTCAAAATGTTGGATATATTAAAATGTGCTTGCGGATCAAATTTTATATTTTTTTTGAATTTTTTTTACTATTTATTAAGATGAGTACAAAAATTCAATGGTTTGAAATAATAATTTTGTAAAATACTTAATAAATAGTAAAAATATTAAGTAAAATTTGGTCTCTAAGCATATTTTAATATGAAAATCATGTTAAACGATTTGGATCGGCTGTTTGGACTTTGAAAACTTTAAAAATGAATAGTATAATTTTGTGTCACGAAAAAAAGTGTAATTGTATCCCTCCTGATATATATATATATATATATATATATATGAATTCATTGCACTTGAAATTACCTCTTAATGCAAGTTCATCTTCTCTTGCTCTGAAATTTTCAACTAATTAATTCCGTATTACTAGTCATCAAAGATAGACACCAATGATTTATATTATTCATAGAACCTACTGGGACTGTAGATTACCACTGTCCGTGACTTGAGATTTTGTTTTTATCCTGCCAGAATTTTGTGCAACATGATTTGGGTTATCTTAATTAATAGTTGACACTATTCCTAGCTAGGCCACTTCAGGTTAGATGCTGCCATGAGTTCAACACGTATCCTCTGCATTAACTCAAAAGGGAATCTTTTAAGTTAATGCATCTCATCCGTCTGATTTGATCTGCACGGATCTTAAAGCAGATCGAATTGTTAATATTCATCAACTCAAAAGATTCTCTTTTGAGTTAATGCAGAGGATACGCGTTCGCCATGAGTCCCCTCAAAAAAAAAAAAATAAAAAGATGCTGTCATGAGAGATGGTAAACATTCTCCATCTCATGTGACTTTGCACACTAATGACAAAACAGTAAAACGGCCTTCCAGTCACCGATTGGACAACCGTGGCCCCGCAAAAAGCCCATTTATAGATGCACCACTCTACTCTACCTTTCCATTTGTACCTTCTTTTTAGATCGTGGGTGCATTGACTCTTCTTCGTGTGCTGCTTCGTTTCTCCTCCTCCCATCTTTGCTTACTTTTTTGTCCCAGAAAGCAACGGTAGATTTTGTTCTGACATTGCATGAGCACACAATAGAAAGATAAAAAGTTATGATGCAGAATGCAGTATTTTAAATATGAAATGCTTTTGGAAAAAGAATAAATTCTCTCTTTTGAGAAAATGAATAGGTCAAACGAAATTCATATCACTTGAAGTAACTCAAATTTTTATGTTTAGATCCGGACTGTCCAATCTGCTTTAGCACGAATATCTTCATGCATTTCACTTCAGACTAGATTGATCCGAATTCTAATCGAACAGTTGGGTCTAAACTCAAATTTGAGTTATTTCAGAGAATCTGGACTTGTCATGGAGTCCCAAATGAACCTATCATTCAGATATTTTTCAACCTTTAATCTAGTGAATATAGCTATGTATAAATTACAAAATCATAGATCTTGATGAATCCGTTATTGGAATTCAATGAAAAAATCGCGAAATGCACTATTGTAAAATGCAAACAGAAAACGACATATTCCAAACAAATTGCTAGGAGA